>CM061533.1:84564145-85230145 GCA_030545055.2 Neoaliturus tenellus
ATCTTTGACCATCCCAAATTTTTTTTTAGATACAAGAATCATCCAGAAAATAAAGAACATTATGTGTTTCAGGCTGAGTTGTTTGAACTATGATATCACGGTACTTCTGGCTTGAGACAAAAACGTAAAAAATGAGAAAGATCACAGCTAAAAAAAATACTTTTTCCATTTTTGTATCAAATGTACTTCATCTTATTCTTTCATACGTGTGTTTGTTGGCTTAGTTTTCTTTCATACATTAAATTGTTAAACTCTTAGAGTGCAAACGCTTCTATTTTACCAAAACCAAAAGCGCCAACTATGCTATGCTGAGTACAAAATTATAACCCCTGCAATACTTTTAAACACTCTCTAGACTTGTGAACACTCTCCAATGAAGGCTTGTAAATTTTTCTTCTTATTATTAATAAACGAATTCTTCATTCTTTGCTTATAGATACATCTACGGAGATTTGAGGGGACTGCTCTTACTGCCAGAGAAAATGATCAGAAGCCAAATGAAGCTATCGACCCCTCAGACTGAGGCCTTCATTGTTGTTCAATGTTTGTCCGCGTGGCCTTGTTCAGCTCTCAATGTGATTCTGTCATTCCATCGGTGATTTTGCTACTGTTGCCTTCTATCTAGCTTAGCTTACTGTTGTATTGTTGAATAAGCAAACTATTTTTATACCAGATTTTTATGTAATTTTATATTGTTTATACGTAGTTGTAGATTTGATGAGTTCCCTACAGGGTGCTTAAACCTTCTAGTCCTCAGTGTACAGTTTTATGATGTTTCGCTGTTGCTTTGATACGTGTTGTTATCTTGGCAAGAGGCCAAACATATGAAAATATGCTTAGTCATAAAATAAAACAGCATCATAATTTTCAAATATTTGGACAACTCAAACCTTAAACTAAATTGCCCAGCTGAAATTTTTATAATGTAACTTAAACAGTTGGATTAAATCATCAATTTGTATTGAAAATCAAATTTGATTAAGTTATAATTATTTGTGTTGTTATTCCACAAATTCTGCTACATTAAATAATTAATGTTATAGCCTTATATTTATCGATTTTGGGATAAATTATTTTATTTGGCACATTTCAAATGGAAAATCTATGACTTAGGATGCCAAGATATGTTTATAACGATTATTGGTGGAATTCAATGAACTGCAGTATTTTGTCAGAAAGGTATACTTTTATGGACATTTTGGCTGAAAGTAATGGATTATAATTAGATGTACTGTTCAGGGGTTTCATAAAAGAATGGTTGGTTTTACTGTTTATATAAGATGAATATTTGTGTTTTCTTGGTATTGTTAATCTACTGGTAAAACACTTGTTTCCACCTGTTAGGTCTCTTTTTTTTTATAAAGGCTAGAGTGACCCAACTAAAAAAACCCAAACATTTTAGATCTATGGGTGGAGGTGGTCTTAAAGCATGACCTCTGGTGGGCTAAGATTTAACTCATTGTGATTTTGTGACCTTAGTGTGTTTTTACAAGTCCTCATAAGCCGCGTCCGCATTGGCCGAACATGTTCGCCGAACAAAGTTCATCCGAACTTTGGTTTGTTTGTTGCTAACCGTTTAGTATGTAAATCATATGGCCGGTTAATTGTTCGTTAAGAATGTTTGTTGATTTTTGTGTTCGCCGAACAAGTTCGCCACGAATGTTCGGCCAGTGCGGACGCGGCTATAGAAAAAAAATGCCAAACTCAGGTCACACCTCTTTGGTGGTCATTACATTTGAGACCAAGGGGCCATCAATCAGTTTACAATTTTTAAAACTTTGCTTATAATGTGTCTGGATAAATTATTTTGTTAAAGTTGATTCAAACCTTTTTGGAAACTAAACTCAGCTAGTGGAAGCGTTGATGCCGATATGCAATTTTTACTAGTCTTTGTTTTGTAGGCACTTTAAACCTCAGTATTCTTTTATGAGATCTTTTTATCATAAAGTGAAATAATTTCTTTCGGCAGATAATTTTCATTGTGTGTTTGCATTTTTGATACTATGTTTACCAACTAATACTTATAAGAGCATTTACGTGAGTGATACCTTAAAGGTCTTTTAAACTATTTTTAATTAGTTATTTAAGGAGTAGTTATTTTGTACTTTTCAAATAAAGTTTATAAATTATAAAGGGATAGCCTATATTGTATACTTGTTAGCATTTGATGAATTTGTTATACATAAAAAGAGCATTTAAAGTGTACACTGCAAAATTGCAATATTATTCTTAAATAGGATTTAATATTACATAATTTTTCTTTTTAACATATTAATTTTGTTTTTCTTTCTTTATTTCAATTATTGTAGGGGTTAAGAAAATAATTTTAATATTTGGTTTACTTCAAATTTTTGCAGTTTTATATATGTATTTTTCAACTTATTACAAAACAGTAGCTAAAAAACTTCTTCAAAGCAAAGTTGAGGTTAATCTTTGTACTTACAAAATCAATATTAAAATATTTTTGTTCTGGCACTGTACGGTAATCAATTTTTTATTTCAGACAGTTATTGTTATTTGTAAAATTGTAATCACATTGGTGTTTGAACATTAATTAATTGTTTTGTTGATTATTTTAAGAGGGGCTTAAAGGGATAGAGCAATTATTTTACATGCATAATCAAGTGGACGCTGCGGGGAACTACCTGAATAAGAATGGCATTGTTACACAACTATTCGAGGGCGAGAAACAATACCCAGTATTCGGTTGTAAAACACTGTAGCTAAAGAAACACTACTGCACTTCAGCACGTGTGAGACATAAGACTCAGGTAGACAATGGTGAGATTTTGCTGGAGAATATGGCCCTAGATGCTATTCATTGACTTGACTACATTCAAGGTTTGGGCGCCCTGAAGTTTCAACGGCTTCCGCTAGACGCCTACAGTATCAGAGGTCCCGCAAGTCAAAAATTCATCGTGCAATGCTTCGGCTGCTCCCATTTAGTTCCTTCATTTCAATTCCTATAAAAGAGAGAGAGGTTCTAAATAAAAGATAGAGACTTGAGCTATTTGATTTGCTTTTTGATTTTTTTCAAAGTTCAAAGTTGATCAATTTTAGATCATTATAGCTAATATATATTCGAAATATTAATAAATCCAAAAGCGAGTTAAATAGCCCAAGTCTTTATCTGTGATTTAACCTCTCTCACAAATAGAGGCATTGAATGGGAACGTGTGAAACACTGCATGTCATTCAGAGAGGAGCTCTTTAACCCCCTCTTGATGTGGTCCTAGTTCCATTCAAAGATTGTTTACCAATTGATTATGAGTTCTTTCTCTATTATAAAATTTGTTTGAACTGTTTCGTCAAGTAATGTGAACATCCTGCATTATTTTTATAGTGATTAAATTTTTTATTATCTTTACTAGTTTTTAATCTTTTAACCTGATTCATTCCTTTTTCTTTTTTTCCTTGCATTGAAAAACTTCATTAAATACACCTATCCTATAATTTTTGTACAAAATATTCCTTTTCTCATTTAGCTAAAGGAAACAGCATTGAAGGACAAGACATCACTTTTGTATAGTACACAATGGCAGTATAGTAAGTAGGCTATAGGCCTGATGACCCTACATTATTACTATATTCCTTAATGTTGAAGCAGCGAAGCAGTCCAAATTGTGTGGGCATTCGAGAAACCCACAAACAACACCTGTTGAACGTAAGTCCAAGATCTAAGGTAAAAAGAGGATGATGCCACGATATTTTTTAATAAGTGAGGCTTATTAAAAAATATCAGTTCCTTAAAAACCTCTTTAGTAACTTTCTAGATTTCCTTGTGCCACTCAAAAGCCATTTGAAAGTGAGAGGTATAAATAAAACATGCTGTATCACGCTTGACCAATTTACATGATCACTCAGTACCTTTTTTAGGACTTTAAAATTTTGTTAGTTTTTCATGATGATTAATATTAAACATACCACTCCACTTTGATTGGCTCATACATTTGTCACTGAGAAGAAAAGACCATTGGAAACATCTAAACGTACTCAAATTGTGAGGTATCAACGAAATGATGTGGATGTTTATATTAGCACTTCATGGGCTTAAAACGAGAGGTCCACACTGTGGCCGGGTACCTCTCCTCTAATCTGCTCCTTTGACTTCCCTACTCCGCATCACCATAGGCGTGTCCAGGACTTCAGAACTGGTGGTGCCAACTGAGAAGAATTGAAACTTTATAAATGATATACATGTATATATGGTATTTGTATATGATTGGTTGTTCCGAAGGGGAATAGTCAATGGATAGTCATTTATTCTGTCCTTAAACAATACAATATTGTAATAGACAACGTCATTATAGGCTAATAGGAACTTCCCAACCGGACCTATTTTACTTTTCAGTATTTACACTATATCATGATTTATTTTCACTTACCAACTACAATATCACAGTTTGATTAGGGCCTATATTTAATATCACAGAAAACTATAGAAATATTTGGGACAAAACAAAATGTAACATAAAAGAACGGAACACTAATAAGCTACTAGAACATGATTTAACAGGAACATTAAAATGCCAGAAAATTTAAAATTTTAACAGTAGTTAACATTTAATATATCTATAAAAACAGTAACAGCACTAAAATTAATAAAAACAAACTGTGGTGGACTATTATAATGATATTCTTTCATGATTAAAAAATTCGTCAATACTATAAAAAGGGTTCGCTGAAAGCCATACATTCAATCTTCTTTTAAATGAATTTAAAGTTAACAATCTTGATTCTTGATTCAAATTATTATACATCCTCATTCCTATCACAGAATAGCTGTTTGCAGTTATACTAAGTCTACAATAAGGCAAATCTACTTGGTTCTGATTTCTAGTGTTGTGGGAGTGGACATTTCTTCTTAAAACTAGACTATTTTCTTGTTTCTTTATATTGACTAGACAGAAATAAATATAAACATTAAAAACAGTTAAAATACCAGTGTCAATAAATAATGGTTTGCAATGTGCCAGTCTCTGTGATTTTGTGATGATTCTAACAGCCTTTTTTGAACCAATAGAACATCACTGACATGACAACTACTACCCCACAACAGAATACCGTAACTTAAGACAGAATGAAAAAAAGAAAAATATGCAGAGCGTAAATAATCTAAAGGTAAATTATTACTAAGAGACCTGAGTAGATAAACAGTTTTGGACAGTTTGGAACAAACAAATTCAATATGATGAGACCAGGTTAAATTACTATCTAGTACAATTCCTAAAATTTTTATTTCTTTGGTTTCATTACTTTCAACTGCTGTATTTCTTGTGTAACAAACTAAATGTTGAGTTTTGTCCTGATTTACAACCAAGCCATTAGCATTGAACCATTCATTAGCTTGAGATAAAGTGTTATCCGTCATAAGCATCAAGTCGTTAACATTTTTACTAATACTAAGAAAAGTGGTATCGTCAGCAAACATTGTTGTGAAAGATAATGATATATTAGCAGGAAAGTCGTTTATTACAATTAAAAACAATAATGGCCCTAAAATAGAGCCTTGGGGCACTCCCATCTTAACCTCAACACAGCTTGACCGATCACCTGCAGCATCAACAAACTGTGACCTTCCACACAAGTATGTCTCAAAAAACTTTAAACCTAAATCTTGAATACCATAATGTTCAAGTTTTCTTAAAAGCACTGAATGATCAATTAGGTCAAAAGCCTTGCTCAAATCACAAGCTGTGACCTGAGCAAGTTTCTTTCTTCAAAAGCCGTCATAATTTTTGACAACATGGAATCTATTGCATCTACTGTAGACAGCTTCTTTCTAAATCCAAACTGGTTACTACAAAGAATATTATTACTTGCTAGGAAGGAACACATCTGGTCATACACAATCCGTTCAATAATTTTACCAAACAGAGGTACCAATGACACTGGTCGATAATTACTAACCTCAGATTTATTCCCCTTCTTCTTAAAAACAGGCACTACTCTTGAAATTTTCTGAGAATTTGGAAAAACACCCTCATTAAACAGGCGTTGATGCAGCAGGTGAGTGGTAAGAGAATTTCATCAATCACTGACTTTATAACATGATTTGAAACACCATATGCATCTTTACTTTTGGAGCTTTTGAACTTTGACACTACACTTTTCACACTATCTTGTGATACTGGTTTCCACTGACGAAGATGGTTGAGCTGATTGAAGTCCGTGTTGAGAAGGAGATCATCCGAGGACACTGATGATGGAGTGATGGTTGATTTCGCTGCGACCACCGACTCAATGAAGTATCTGTTGTGCTGGTCTGCAGATATATTTGTTTGCACCTCTTCCTTCTCGGAACTTGTAGTGTTACGGATCAAGGCCCATGCAGCTTGAAATTTGTTATTTGCAGATTCAATGAAATTCATGTTAGCAGCTAACTTGGCATCATTAACTGCTTTCTTATAGAGGTTACGAGTTTCTTTATAGGCCTTTAAAGATTGTTCTGTTTTAAGTGACTGGTACACTGTTCGATAGGCTAGAACAGTGTTTTTCATAACCTCTAACTCTGCTGTGTACCACTGAAGATTTAGTTTGGAAGACTTAGAACATTGTTTAAAAATTTTCCGTTTCGTTTTCATTGGACAACAAGCATAAAAACTGTCTAAAAATTTAAAAAAGAAGGTTTCAAAAATTTGATTTTGTGTGATGTTGTTGAGAATTAGGCTAGGCCAATCTAGTTCTGATAAATGTATCTTAAAAGTGTCCAATCGAGAAGCAGATATATTTCTGAATGTGACTGTTTGAATAGGTCTTTCTTTAACCCGTGTGTATTTCTGCCATGAATGTAAATGTATTATGACAATAAAACAAGTATCAAGTATCAAGTACCCTTAAGTGCGCGCGCGGGGGCCTAAACGACCCCACGGGAATTTAAATGCCTGTAAATTTTTTTTCAGGTTGACAACACTGCAGAGCGCCTAGGTACCTTTTGGCACATCTATGATTTATCAATCGCAACGATCAGTTCGGCGCTGACCTTCAACAATGTCGTGTACAGTCCGTTCAAATAAAACTCGTCACTACCGGGTCGTTCTTACCCCCGCGCACGCACTCCCGCTACCTAATGACTTTGCATGGTCGGGTCATCTATACCCCCACGCGCCCACTTCTTTTTTATGTGTGCTTTATTGAGCTTTATTTTATTTTGAGTTTATTACAAAATTAGAGTAGACGGGTAAAATCATACTGAAATACAGCAGTTCAAGTATAGTGCATGATGAGTTCAGAAGACCCACAAACTGCTCAAATTAGACGGTTTTTACTTGAAGCCGAAGAAGACGATGATATATTTGACAGTTTAAAACTGTCTCTACATTGTTTATATTTTTTAGCAATACATTACCAGTTACTGTGTGAATTAAAAGAATACCTTTTATTTTGTGAGTGTTGTTTGCCTTTACCAATCAAGGATGTAGGTAAGATTTAGTTTACGACTACGTAGAGTGTCTTATATAAATTACTTCAGTATATAAATTATATATATATATATACATATATATATATATATATATATACACATATATTATATATGTAAAGAGACAAATTATGACACAGTTGCATTTTAGTACTTAAAATAAAAATAAAGTTTTATTTTCAATAAGATTTTATAAAACAAAATTATTTAAATATTATTATAAAATATGAATAATGATGAAAATGGCAGATTGTTGTTATTAAACATCTATTTAACAATAACAATACGAACCATAAACATTTTCAAAGTAATAGTGGGCTATTTACAATGTTTTTTATGTTGGGGGCCTAGATGACCCCGCGCGCCCACTTACGTTACAAGTAGGGGCGCGCCTACTTAAGGGTTAACTGTCCCATCTTCAACAATAAGTGTTAATTCCAGTCCTTCGTGATCAGCAATCTCAGGGTGAACAACTGTACAGCTGAAGTCCAAAATTAGAGGATTTATGAATGCATTGTCAAGGCAAGCTTTTCCTCGGGTAGGCTGGTCATTAGTATACTTAAAATTAAACTCCTTAAGAATATTTTTGAGCTTCTTAACTGATGGCAAGTTTTGAGTGACATCAAACTTGGCATTAACATCTCCTCCAAGAACAACAACAGCCTTGAATCTTGAAAGATACTGTAATAGTTGCTCAAGTCTTTCTAAGAATATATTTTCATCAAGAATATATTTTCATATTTTCATCATATTTCATAAGGGAGAGGAAATCGCCCTTATTTCAAGCACAAGGACAGAAAACATCTAGTTGTCACAGATCGGGATTGATTAACAACGATCCCAGTATCAGTTCCGTTTACTTTTCTATCATAAATAAATAGAATATTCAGTTTTTATCTGAATGTTACAACAAATTTTAAGATAAATTTACTTTAATTTATCTATCATCTGCTCAATTTATTTAACAACAGAAGGAAGATAGCTTTTGTTTGTAAGCTAAATAATTTATGAGTCTGAAGTAGGCAATTTCGTTGCTGCCGTACCTCCCGCGCCTTTGGTGTTGGAATCTACCAGTATCAACTTGTCGTTTGATATCCCTCTCCTTTAAAAACTACAAATAAATCCACATTGTATAAAGTTCACATGAAATCCCTTCCAAATTAATTCCAAGTATTAAAATAAAATTCGATAACTAAAAAAAAAAAAAAAAAAAATACCATAACCATAAAGCAAAAATAGATAACGGGGTTTTTCGGTTAGCTTTGGTTACGAGAAAATAAAACAAAACTACTATAAGATTAACGACTTTTTCACTGTCAATGTATTTATGTTGTTGGCGTTTATTTGGTTACAGTAACAACTAAACATAATTTATTTTAAACAAATCATAAAATGATTACGCTTATATCACAAAAGCCTAATAGAAACTGATAATATTGTGACACTAAAGTAAATTGATTAAAAATGGAGTCCATGATGGGTAGGAATGTAGGTACCGAGCGATAAGAAATTATCGTTAGCCCCCGGTACAATTATAGACTGGGACGGTGGCGACGTCCTGTAATCCAGCTACTTTTAGGTCACGAATTGTGGATAGTTATGAGCGATGGCTTGTGGATGCGATATTCCCTGGTGGGGATTAACGTCCGCACTAGTGAATACTAGTTCATCCATAAGTACCATCCTCATAATTAGACCAATTCGTATATGGGAGGTTGAAATTGTGGTTCGGATCCCACGTTAAACTGTAGGTCCTTAGATACCATTGGCTGTTGGGCTATGAATTAACAGTCCTGTCTAAGGAGAATGTCGGCCTTAGTCAGTAACAAGACTACAAGATCGCGCCACAATCATCCTACACTCATCCCTCATTCATACTTGGCTTTAAACTACCTATTGAGTTAGGTCCCCATTTCAATAAAGGTATTAAAGGTATCTGTCAGGGGTGAGGTGTACGAATGCAGATGCGACCGATGATGGGAGCAAATTCTAACTTTTGGAATAAATTGACATCTGGCCACAGTTTATCATTGATTTAGGTATTTTCTTCTTTGACTTACTGGTAATTGAACAACATAACATATTACTTGGCCTTTCAACAAAGATTTTGTTTAGTATTTTTTACTTCCACAAATACATGATAATAGAAAAATTACCTCACCTTTTTGTTGTTGTGCCTCTTGAGTGTTAAAATCCTCCACATGCTTTCTCTTTTCTTATCAACTATTTATCCATCATAAAACAAGATCTTTCAAAAATTAAATTAATATGTTTTATTTGTTGACAACAGGAGCTGAACTAACATGTTTACACACTGAAGACCAAAGCCAGACTGAGTCTACATAATACCTATGATATGAGCCGCAATAATTTTACAGTAACTGGCAGTCCGGCCACTGGTTTGTGCTCCACACAACGCTTGTAGCTGTTAGCTGATGGCTCATTTCACGTATTTGCCGAAAATGTTTTTTTTTTTTTTTAATGGAAAGTTGTTTTAGTAAATTATGTTTACTAAATAAAAGCTAAATTTGAATTATCTTAGGACTATATGAATTAGTTTGAAAATAGAATGTTCAATACAATCTGATGATTCCTGTTTTCTACTTAAAATCACATTTTACAATGTCCAAATCTCAAACTAGTGGTGGTGGTGGTGCCGCGGCACCATTGACAACACCTGTGGACATGCCTATGCGCATCACCTCCACTACCATGTAACTGGAACTGGAGTGGAGAAGAAGGACATCCCCCACCACCATAACTGCTGATCATTATCAACACTGTCTAGGACACTCAGGGCACACTAGCAGTTTAACTTAAAACTACTGTTAGGCCAAACACTCCCACCGTAGAGATGTTAAAACTGGTCTTTTCCTCAATTTGCATTTGTTTATTAATTATCAGTGTCATTTCAAGAAATATTTTATGAAGAGGATTATTATTTTGTGACAACCCAATTTACCATACTGCAATATAAATGTTTTCATCACACTGTACGGGAAACAGCTATATTCATCACCAGCTGAGAGTGTAGAAAAACCGTTTTCCCTCTCTAGAGAGGGAAAATTAGCTGTTGATTTTCCCACACTAGTAATTAGTTATGATTACTGACACAAGTACCGCTAGCAGTGCTAAGAGTATATTATTCCCTAAATCAGCTGTTCTCAATAATGTAATCAGCTGTGTAAAACAGAATCACTGTTTTCATTGTACTGCGGAAATCAATTGAGCATCCATAGGTGGTTTCTTAAACTTGCATTATTTAATTAATTACTATTATTAATTATCTACAGTGTGATGAAAAATATCGTTCATAACTCGAGTAGAAAGTGTTATTCCGTGCCTTGATCGAAATTCCGCGCTCGGCTAAAGCCTCGCGCGTAAACTCGATCTCGGCCCGGAAAAGACACTTTCCACTCTTGTTATGAAATATACTATTGTTATCACATGGTAGACTCCCTCTTATAGACAAGTGAAGTATTAAAGGGATGTATATTACTATACTATTTATTATACTATTTAATTACTATACTATATTTACTATACTATTTACCAGTTACTAAATTATTAATAGTCCAGGACTTTAAGGCTGCGGCCACACAAGCGTTTTTTTCACTCACAAACGCAGCATGAAAACACGCGAGAAATATGAGCAGCATTAAATGTAATGGGGTATGCCACACAAAGTGTGTTTTCCCACCGTAGATTTTATAATTATAATTTAATAAAAATTCAAGCAGCCTGAAAATAAGCTAAAATTTACTTTGTGAAAAAACGCTTGTGTGGCCGTGCACTTAGCGAATGACCTAGACAAAATTGCCCGGGTAATGAGACCTAGTGGGATGAGTTTGGTATATGCCCCTGATCATTTGGTGAGAATTCCTACCTTTTCCCACCACAGGAACATCCGCCATTTTGGAAAATGGCGGAACAAGTTGATTATAGTGTAGGTGTTTACTAAAATAGGATTTTCATAAAGTCCATACCACTTAGATTCACCTAAAAAAGTTTATATTGTTCACAATTAGATACCGTACAATTAAATACCATATTTATTGGTATAAATTATATGTGCCCTTAAATTTAATATTTCATTAAAATTTTGGGAAGTTATTTTGGTTTTTTGGAATTTACGGCGTTAATATCACAAATATGATATTTTTGCTCCTTATAAGAATTGTAGCCCTTAAAATTGTGCATCGATTGCATATATAACATTGTATGTTGAAATAATGATAACGCTGATACGGTGATTTAAAATCTGAAAAATTCACAGCTTTCAAAGGGGAAAAAAAGGTTTTTTGCATTTTTGGACCTCAATTTTCAAAATTCAACAATTTCAACTGAAACCACTTAAAAGAGCTTAAAAAACAAACAATGAAGTATTTTGAAATTTTAACTTGGCTTGAACGGAGCTTCAACAAATATACACCCGTAGACCCACATTGGACATGATGGTATCTCTTCTAAGCTTCTTAGTAAATGTTGTTACGAAATAACAACCCCTTTGACGTATATAATAAAATGAATCATTGTCCTCAGGACAATTTCCTAAATTATTAAAAATTGCAAAAATTGTCCCAATTTTTAAAAAGGGGGATCCTGAAAATTGTAGTAACTACAGGCCAATTTCATTACTTCCAACAATTAGTAAAATATTTGAAAAGGTAGTTCTTGTAAGACTTCTCTCGTTTTTAGAAAACAACAATATTTCATCTCCATACCAATTTGGATTTAGACAGAAATTGACAACAATTGATGCAATATTCCAAATGATATCCAACACTGTTAAACAACTAGATGATAAAAGAAATTCTTTATCCATATTTTTTGACCTAAAAAAGGCATTCAATACGGTTAATCATGACCTTCTTATCCAAAAATTGAATGAAATTGGAGTAAGAGGTATTGCTCTTCAGTGGTTTAAATCGTACCTTGCAAATAGATTTCAATACGTTCAAATACCAGACCTAACTAAAAGAAACCTAATAATTTATAAAACTTCAAATAAAATGGAAATAAAATCAGGAGTACCTCAAGGGTTGGTTCTCGGGCCAGTTTTATTCATAATTTTCATTAATAACATATCAAAGAATTTGAATTCTTCAAAAATATATTTATTTGCGGACGACACGACTTTATTGATATCTAAAGATAATACAAAGGAATTGGAGATTGATACCTACATCAAATCAGCAGAAACAATTCAATGGTTTCAAGAAAATTGTTTTGAACTTAATTTCTCAAAAACAAAATTCATGGAATTTAAAATTAAACCATTAAATACGACCTGTGATTATATACATTTGACGATAGATGATAATGTAATTGAAAAAGTAGACTGCATAAAATTTTTAGGCCTTCTAGAGGATGAAATTTTGATAAACATATTGATTTTATTTGCAACAGATTGTCAACAAATTTATTTATCATAAGAAGACTATCCAAATTTTGTAAAAGAGAAGTACTGATGAATGTATATCATACTCTTTTTATTCCACACATCAGATATGGAATAACAATATGGGGAATGGCCAATACCAATGTTAGTCAAATATTCAAACTGCAAAAAGCTGCACTACGGATTATTTACCGAATAAAGCCACGAGATTCTTGTAAACCAGTGTTCAAAAAACATAAACTATTAACGTATTGGTCAATATACATTTATGAAACTTTGAATTTTGTGAAAAAGAATATAAATCTATTCCAAGGTGATGAACAAACTATGTATGGTCATCATCTTCGGGAGAAATATATATTACCTGTAAATTACCATAGAACATCCTTTTTCGAACATCACCTTATGTATAATGGAAGAAGACTGTTGAATAAATTGCCAAATCAATTTCAAAATTTATTTGTGAATGATTTTTATACTTTTAAATCAAATTTTAGAAAGTATCTTATTGAAAATGCAATCTATTCAATGCAAGAATATTTAGACCCAGAATCAATAGAAAATTAAAAGATGACAGTTACACAAACCTACATCAAAAGAAGATGATCACTAAAGAAGAACTAGGTTTAGATTGTAATTTAGAACATATAAAACATTCTTGTAATGCTGATGCAAATTATTTTGTCAAAGCAATAAAATATTTATTTATTTATTTTATTATTTATTTGGAACAGTCTGAAAAGGGAGTGAGCGACGCGAAAGAGCTCGTCTTGAACAAGAAATAAACTTAAGCCTTTTTGTACTGGGCATTTTAGTGCACTGTCTCTAACAGACATTATTATAAAGAATATTACTGTATGAGTTTACCGAGCAAATGCTCGGCTCCCAGGTATTAAGTATTATTATTTCTTGAAAATGTAACCTGTTTTACCAGCACAGCTGGAGTCATGCAAGACGTTATGTGACAATAAAGATATATTTTATTTCATTTCACTTAGAGAGCCTTTAACAGGGATAAATAGGCTTTTCATATCCATTAATAAACATTTCCAAAAAGCATACGGTTAAATTGATAAATAACTACAAGATATTCAGTTAATAAATAGTTACTTTTATTGGCACAGTATACACTCAGTTTTTAATATCAATAAAGCCTATAATCAAACAATATTAAAACCTAAAAGCAGGTAAATTAGCACTATAAAAATATATAAAATGCCTAGTATGAAGTTTATGAATCTCTACTTAAATAATTATCACAAAATACTGATTGTTATTTTTTATGATTTTTTTGTTTTAATTATATTGGTTTGCTTCATTCTACCAAACTGGAGAGTACAAAGTGGTGGGAAAATTGTATAATAGCTTTAGAAAATCAGTCAACAGAAAATGCACGACCAAACACCATAGGAAAATGACCAGACATATGTTTTATGGCAGACTTGGAATGTTCAAAGCCACAAATATTTGTTTGTTATCTTAATTTAAGTGAACAGTCGAATTGACTCGTTCTACATCAACATTGGCTTATCTAACTCACTTTTTAACAATAACCAGTATTTGTTAATAAACAAAGGAAACATTCAAACCAATTTGTGTAATACATGTAGTTAATATTAAGTTTTTTGCTTTTTTGTTGAAATTTCAAGTTTTGTTTAAGCCAATATTAAGGTACCGGTATTGTACTTGAATTGCAAGAAAACCACTTTTGGAATACAAACACAAAAATAAAATTGATTTTCAAGTAACATAAATCAATTTGACAATGAATAAACTATTGTATATCACATAATAAAGTCATGATGAACTCTTATTTACAAACAATGTATAAAAATAAATATTTAATTAAATCTTTTAAAATACATTCTTTTCAAAAATATATTTTTTATTTGTAACAAATTTCAAAATTATAAAAAGGGAAAAAAGAATCAGTTTTTGCTTACATTTTCATAGTTATATAATACAAATTACTCTGGATTCATTACAAAAAATTTCTATTTGAATTTTAATAGCCAAAAAATCTGTCAAATAATACCATTAATGAAACTTTGGCCTTCATTCCTAATTCTGAAAATGCAATGTCACTTCATATCTATGAGGCAGCTTTGCAACATGTGTAACAATTATTGTCTACTAAGTTAAGATAACCAACCTAACGCCCCTTTCACACATCACGGTTTTGCCCGTACGATTAAAAATCGTACGGCGTACATTCCAATAGAATCTTATGAGACCTTTCACACAGGCATGTTTACGGTTTTTAATCAGCTGACAATTACTTGTACGGTGTTTTGAACGGTTTTAAAATCGTGTGGTTTTTTCCCGCACGGCTAAAAACGTGATGTGTGAAAGGAGCGTAATGGGAAAGGGATTTTCAAGTTTAGAAAAATGTCTCACAACTGAAAATAAATTAGTTTTATGAAAAATGCTAAACTGATGGTAGATATACAATATACTAGGAAACGTAAATTAACTTTATTTACCAAATCTTAAGTTAAAAAATACATATGTACGTCATAAATGAAAAAAATCATTAAATAAGACTTAGACCTATAGATAAATAGTAAGAACATGTCCTGCCCAATAATACTGCCCATCCACTGTTTTCTGATTTAATTTGCATGGTGTAACAAACCAAACATTTCACACTACCTTAGTGGTAAAATAAAATAAACTCAATATAAATTATGCGATATTCAACACAAAGCAGTGCAAATTTAGCAAAAACATCCAAACACAAGTGTGTACTTCCTATTTAGCAAACGATACTTAGTAAAAAAGTATAAAAATTAATAATTGACTTTAGTTTTACACATTAATGTATTGAAAAATAAAATATAAACGACAAATAATATTAAATAAGTATATAATTTTCCATGAAACAAACCAAAGTTGCTAATGACTTGCTTTTTAAGTAAATGGAAATATCATTTAACTACATGAGTGAAAGATAATATCATGGAGATTGTCAAAAAAACTTCAGCTCTCCTTTGGTAAAGTTACATTCATTTTTTTCAAATTTTGGAGCTTCCATGAAAAATTAGGACATCACCGTTAAATAACATAAAAATTACACTAGACGAAGTAATTCATTGATGTTTAGTAATATTGTGTAATAAAAAATCATGATGATAAAACTGCATACTGAGGTATCAAGATGTCTACACTACACTTTCTTACAACATCAAAACACGACACGAGCAGTAAGAGCTGGGAGCTAACTACGGAGCCGTCGTGAGTCTGAGGTGATTAACGGGACGGAGGAACTAACGAGCGAGGGTGGAGATGATGAGACTGTCGCCCAGGACCATGATCTGGGGGTCTGGAACATTATGAGACAGGGGAAACATTTTTTGTTTACTCTCATTTAGGAATGTGCGAGTACTCGAGTATCGAATATTTCTCGAGCCGAGTATGTACTACTCGACTTGGCGTTTTACACAAAACTCGTTAGTTTGAGTCGAGTTCTCTAGCTGACTTATGAAGTGAAAATTATAAATAGATTTGTACATAACAAGTAATTGTAACCTAAGACCAGATTGAAATCCTTTACTACCTCATTTGTTAAAGAAAACTCGTGAATTTTTTACTGTAATCAACTTACATGTACGGTACGTTGTAAGATTGAAAGAGGTTATGTTTGATTCTGCACATTGGCTAGATCTATTCGATCCGAGTAAGATGAAAGGTAAATAGATGGCATGGTTGAAACAAAAATCCGGGCACATGGTTAATACTGCCACCTTTGATTGAGAGATGTATGTTAATAAATTCAGTACTATAGAATTTATATGTGTTTATTATTTCCTTTGTAAAAAAATGTAAGGCTAATTGGAATTGTGATAAGTTTTACAAGCATTTTGCCACTCAAAATGTATACAGTATGGTAGTGCAGGAGTTTGATGATTATCATTTATATAACTATTTTGCCATTGAGAATGAACCCTGCACTCATGATCAATGGATGTTGTATTGATTAGTTTTGCACCTCTGTGCAGTGGCGGCTCTCCCATAAGGACTACCGGACGGCACCCCTCCAAATAAATTAATTAAATAATTAAAATAATAATTTCTAGATTATTATTATTATTCTTATGTGCATAGTGAACTGAATTACAATAGTACATGACCCAATAATACAGGACCTACTATTGTAATAGAGTATTACAATAGTGCAATTACAGGACCCAGTATTGACTCCCTGCAGCACACACTGGACAGGGGGGTGCAAGCTCTCAAAGACTGGTTCCAGGCGAATGGGTTGGTTATGAATGAGGATAAAACACAGCTTATAAAATTTAGTTCTAATAATAGATATAAAATAGACAACATTACAATACCAAGATCTCAGATATCACTGCAGCAAAACGTGAACTTTTTAGGTATTATTGTAAATGAAAATCTAAACTGGGAACCACAAGTTGATAATTTGGTCAAACGATTAAATAGCTGCATTTTCTCTCTCTGCGTAATCAGACAAGCTGTAAATCTAAAAACTCAGCTTATAGTGTATCATGCTTATTTTTCTTCAATAATGACATATGGCATTTTGGTTTGGGGAAACTCGTGCCATTCTAAAAAGATATTCAAAATTAAAAAAAAAAAAACAATTAGAATTATAGGGCGAGTTCCTCCTCAAACTCCTTGTAAAAACCTTTTTCAAAAATTTTCTGTTTTAACATTTTATGATCATTATATTTTAGACATTTCAAGTTGGGTTAAAAACAATCTGTCCTCATTCATGACCCAACCCATTCATTCCCATCACACTAGATTTAAGAGTTATATTAAGCCTGAAACCCATAGATTAGAGAAATTTCATTTATCTCCCCAATATATAGGCCCTAAAATTTACAATAAGTTACCGCTCTACATAAAGAATATTGATATTATTACAAAGTTCAGATCCACCCTGAAGACCTGGTTAAAAACAAAAAATTTTTATTCTGTTGAATGTTATTTAAGTAGGGATGTTACGTTGGATTAATAATAAGACACTTTTGTTATTCTTAGTTTTAATTCTACTGTATATATGACGCTATGTCCTGTCACAATGTTGATGAAATGACATGAAATAAAAAAATAAAAAAAATATATATATATCATAATTTGCAGATAGAAACAGATCATACAGAAATAAATAGAAAAGCGTCATCAATTGTCTCTAATTTGATCGCGGCCGGCGCGACAGACGCCGGCTACGGTGACCCAGCGTATTGTCATATGGGGACAACTTACTACCTTTAGTAGGGGAAAAAGTGACACTGAAGTAATAAATTGGGAAGTGATAAGAGGCCAACTTAAATGAGTTTTATTAATTTAGTATATTTTATTGTAAACACTTGCCATAAAATGTAGGGCCTAATAAAAACACACATAAATACAAAATATTGTTGTTATTATTTAATAGCGAAAATTAATTTATCAGGTACTATTATCTTGCTTTTATTCATTAAAAAGCAAATTTTTTGGCAAACTGATAATTTGAAGAAAAACTCAAGTTGAAAAAGCTCTAAACTCATGAGTTTTTAAAAAACTCGACTTGACTTGACTAGACCAAAAATATCACTACTCGCACACCCGTTCTCTCATTGATTAGTGATTACAAGAGGTGCAATAATCTAGAAAAGAAGAAGTGTATTTGGTCAGATACACTTTGGTAAAATAGGTGTGAATAAAAACAAATGTATTTAATATTCCATATTAATATAATGGCTTGTATACAAATCCATACAATGACAAGAGGAAATTTTTAAGTTTAGTAATACTTCGTGCATTTATTTTAGCTAATATTAGTTCAGAACATAAATAAAGCCTCAGGATAAAAATATTTGAAGTTTAAAAGGCACTTTTACATGATAGAAAATTTTGGGGTGGAAATTACAAACGCAAAACTTTTTTTCCCAATCACATTATTATCTCAATTAAAAGACAAAAATCTGTTATTTTCTTGCATTGTAAGAAAAATAAAGTAACTTTTTTGTGACTTCCGTGGCTACTAACTAAAAGTTTCTGACTTTCAGTGAGTTTTGGTGACTTCGATAACCAGTAGACTCGTTAAGAAACCTATTCAATGAACTTTTCATAACATATACAGGGTGTTTGGTAGTCAGTGTCGCTTTTCTTAATTTTGGGGCATTGGTGGAATAAAGTTATACCTCTGCCTTTGTAAGGCAGTTTACTTCTTTTATCAAAATTTCTTTTTTTTAATCTACTCTGCAATGCCCTTACTGTTAGTTTAATCTAGTTGGGTTTGAGGCAATGTTCCTTACTAATCAAGAACTTTAATTTAAGATACACATAAACACATACCGTGTAAAAGATTTTCTTCTGACTTCTTGTGATTTAACTTTGTGATGGGAAACCACTGATGTTAGTTGAAATAGTATTTTTGGTGTTAGAACAGAACTATGTACCAAATTTTATCCTCTATCTAGTAATAAAAAATAAAGTTGTCCTGGGACTTTTTGGACAGATATTCATTATAACTTCTGCATAACTTCTAAAGTTCTTGTAATTTTCTTTACTATCAAGTATGAAGAATTTTGATACAAAAGTAATTTACCAATGATTCTTTTACTTACAAAATTGTAAGCTTCGACAACCTCTCATTTAATTATGAAAAGTCCCAAATCCGTAAGGGAAAGCTGAAAAATATTGTAGAGAGTTCTGTATAGAGTGCATTGTGGTATTTAGATCAAACACTATATGATAATGGTCATGCTAAAAATACAATACAAAGGCTACATAAAAATAACTCATAAACTCACCGAAAGAGAGAGGATGGCAGATAGCTGCTCATTCTGCCTGACTGCTCTCGTCTGTTCATGCAACAAACACAATACTCTGACACACAAACACAACACACAGTCCGCACAAGCCACAGGAAACTCATCACAAACACCTTTACTTTATGTTTATATTATAATAAATTATCTGCTTCTTTTTTGTTTACTGTGATTTTGTTTTTCATTTTACTTTGAGAAAAAGTATCATTAATGTGTGTGTCATGGAAAAAAATCAAAGTGTTCTAGATGGTTTGTACAATATCCCTAAGAATCTCAGAATCAAGAAATATTTATGATCAGATTTTCTTCATGAATGAATAATCACAAAATCATTAAAAATAAATGGAACAAATCCATTAATGTAGGACAGTTATGATAATATAAAATAAAAGTAAATATATCATTTAAAAACAGCACAACCAGAAAAACTTATCCCATCGAAGGCAACTTAGACTGCAATAAAAGTAATATAAATAATAGTAAAAAATATATAGTATGTGATTATGCATATCAAGTACAATTTGTCAAAGATCAAAGGCCACTTAAGCATGGCAAGTTAACAGTTTGTGTTTTGAATTTAAAAAATATACCCCGTCACAGCAGACCTGCGTACTCAGCGAATTTCCAATGGAAATTTGGTTCATTTTCTATTTCCCCATAATACGTATGGGGATGAGAGTATGTAGGTTTGCCGCCATATGGGTTTTGTTGGTAAACAAAAAGTAGGGTTTAACATAAGTTAAACCCTACCTAGTGAATGTACATACCAAATTTTATCAAGTTATGGTATTCTTTTGTTTTCCCCATAAACCCCATAGGGGTGAGTACGTAGGTTTGCCGCCATATGGGTTTTGTAAGCAAATATAAGTTAAACGGTTCCTAATGAATGTACATACCAAATTTTATCAAGATATATCAATAAATAAGCAAGATAGGTTTTGTTGATTTCCCTTAAGAATAACAAGGAAAACATAGTTTTTGGAATTTCTACATAATTATTTAGGCTAACTAAAAAATTCAAAATACTAGATTGTTGTTGGATTTTTTAAGCTCTTTTAAATGATTTATGTTAAAATTGTTGAATTTTATAAATTAAAGTGAAAGAAAGCCAAAAACCCATTTACCCTTTTGAAACCCTTATAAAACCCCATTTCCATGGTCCGATCATTATGGTTCGCGAACTCAATCAAGTAGATGCTGGCCAACACCCCTGTCCCAAATTTTATCAAAATCGGAGGTTCCGTTCAAAACTTACGATGTTCACGGACACATAGTTAATTGGTGTGCCTCGGCCCTTTCCGTGCAGTCAAAGATCTGTGCACATACCACAGTCAATTCATATATAACCACGATACTCACATTGAAACGAAACTACTTGTATTAGTGTATCACTGAAGTTTGTTAACGTTTTTAAAGCAGCGGGTTTTCAAAGAAATCTGAAACTTTAGCGACTCAAGCAGATGGAATAGACTCAACAGGCATCTAACAGTATTGTGATTGTTTGTTGAGTTAACTCCGATGCCAATCGCAACCGCAACGAGTGCTAGTGAATTGTCACTACCGCTTTAAGCTACTGGAGTGCCAGACTGTTAGCTGGCCATGACTTTAAAATGTGACGGTACAGTGCTATATTTAAATATTTTTGTGACCATAAATTATTCTTAATGGCTTAAATCCCCTATATGTAAAATGTATATTATAAAATAATTCCACTTGCGGATAGGATCTCGTAACACACTAACCTTAAAATAAAAGTAACTTCGGATTATCTGAGGTAGCGTTGGTTCTGGACCTAGAATAATCAGGAGTGCACTGTAGTTGCCCGTTTTAACCGGGCTTTTAGATTATCTGAATGAGGCCTGGGTCCTGTGGGGGTCGGTTAACAGAGGGTCTACTATAGTACAAGCAATTTCACGATTTCTACAGAATTTCAATTGTTAATTTCCCTGACCCTTCTTAAAAACTTCCCTGACCCAAAATATCAAATAATGTCGCGGCATTTGCGCTTTATAATAAGAGTGTGGGCACAAAAAAAATTATTTAATACACTATTCAAGCATGGGGTTTGTCTTAATTTTCAGAAAATAATAGTAAAATCTACTGACATGAATAAAAATTACAAAACCCAACTGATTTGATCTAAACTAGGAATTATAAAACATACCATAGGCCAGTGGTTCCCAACCTGTATTACACAAAACCCCTTGGGGGTTTGCAAAGGGTTGGCTGGGAGCAGGGCCGCATTTAGCCAAACGGCGCCCCTAGGCACACAAAACAGTTGCGCCCTCCTGCCGCAATACCGGTCACGAAATGTCCGTCCATCTCTGCCGTGCAGCCGTAGTGCGCACGTAGCTTAGGCCTATTGCAATTTTAAAATAAGACAACCTTAATTTGTATGAATTAAAATCCAATATCAATGTCTGATACAGAAAAATATCAATAAATCCGTTATTTTTGCCAAATCCTTGTATATGAACCTGTTGTCATTGGTTCCATGATTTATTTTGTCAACTTTTTGTTTGCTGTAAAATATTGATAAAATATACCGGGCTTGAAATATGTGAGTTTGAAAATTTAAAATTGCCATCATTTGAAAATACATATAGGAAAAAATATTCATACCAAATATGGATTTACAAAATGATCCGTTACAGATATAAAAATTATTTAGTGTAAAAACAAAATGGCGGATAACTGATAAACAAAGCCGAAATTAAAAAAAATTATTGAACACTTTTGATTAATTTTGATGTGTAGAATACGAATACTGTATGCATAGTCAATCACGGGTTTTTTTGACATCCTGTACGTACAAAAATCTACTTTATATCTATTTATAAATGGAAGTTGGAAGTATGTAAAATAAGTTGATTAAGCATTCCCAGGAGTTAAAACCCCATCAACCATATACTTTATTGAAAGCTCTTGAACTAAAAACTCATGAAAAATTTACAATTTCCACCCAACCACCATTGGGTTCGGTTCAGCCAAAGACGTCTTCAAAGTTACCATGTTATTATCATGAAAGATACATTTTAGTGACAAACAAATGATTACGTTTAGGAATCAACTTATAAACAGCTGTTTTCATTTAAAGTATTGAAGAAAGATTGATAGTACAAAATAAAGGATAACAGACTTGAGGAGAGTGAGCATAGCGAACGAGCTAAACGTGACGGTGAGTGAGCTTAGTGAAAAAGCTCACCTGAAGTGCAAAACATGGGTTGGCATTGTATTTTGATTACCGTTGCAAAGCAAAGGCACGGTAAGTCAGCTAGTCTTTGATTGTATAAATAAATCAACTCCTTTAAAATGTGTTGTGTCATATAAACTTTGCTACAACCTATCATTAAATTTCTAATGAGATGGAACTGAATAATGATAAAAACCTTCCGTCAGAAAGTTTCAATCTTATAAAATGTAGAAGTGGAACATTTATAATATCAGTAAAATATTGTATTGGAAAAAAACATAAGTATCCACCACCGGTTTTTAGTAAATAATAATTGTTTGTTGTGTGTTTCTCTACGCCACTGGCATTTTTTAAGGTTTTGACGGGGAACGGTCCTAACCCCAGTCTTGTTACTATCTAACATTGACCAGTTGTTAGAAAGCATAATTATTTAATAGCCCAATGACAAATGGCAACTGGGTCCGGAATCAAACTCTTTAAAAAGCTACTGTCTTTTCTCAGGATCGTACCGGCAACCTTTGGATTCAAAGGTGAACACTCTAACCATTTAGCTACCCAGCCAGTTATTGTTGGTATTGTCAACATTTCATTTGAATGATGTGTACAATAACACGGATGGAGTTATGTCCTTGGAGTAGGTCTACTATTTTTTTTGTTTAGCGCCCCCTAACATTTTGCGCCCTAGGCCTGGACCTAGTGGGAAATGCGGTACTGGCTGGGAGTACGCCGGAATTAATCGGTGATGGCAGACACTATCTATTTCAGATATAGTGCCTCTTGGTGACAAAAAAATTTGAGTAAAGCCGACATTGGATAGATTGTTTTAACTTATAGGATAAATCCACAATTAACAATTTAATTAAAACCACCAATAAATAGGCCTACACTAATTTCTTTTTAGAGGAATTGTTATTATTAAGAATGTATTAGTGAACTGAATTTTTATCATCCAGCATATTGAATGAGATGGAAGTGAAGTCCCTTGACCTTTTGGCAGAGCATAAAGCGCATACAACAAATTGCTATAGGCCTAGCTAAATACATTTCTTACATGATTAAAAATTAATTGGTCAGTTGCCCTCAAACTGTGATTGAAATCTTGATTCGTAAATATTTAAAAAAAACCAGTATACTGCATCTAATGCAGTACCTAAGTGAGTACTAGTGCATCCCAGAATTTAGCAGGTAAGAACTTACATTTGCTTACAACTCCTATATGGCAGCAAACCTACAAACTCACCCCACGTGGTTTAGGGGGAAAATAAAAATACCAGAACTACATACAGTTTGGTATGTACTTGCACTGAGAAGGGACTATCATAAAATTTGCTTACAACACTCCCATAGCAGCAAACCTACAGCCTCATTCCCATGGTGTTCATTGAGGAAAATGAAAAATATAAAATTTCCCTTTGAGTATGCATGAATGCTGCACGCATGGTATGTTTACACAGTGTCATACAAGTCTAATCTTGCATTTTGCATCTTTTATCACATCTGTCAACTTAATTTGAGAAAATTAAGTTGACAATAATTAATAATCATTTTCAAAATGTTGTTATTAGGCTATTGAAGGAGTTCTAGTATTAAGAAATAATTTAAGTACTGTATTACTTATAGAAATAAATTAATAAATATCCTTAAAAAAGGCTACCTCATTCTGTGTCACATGTTATATGTTATTTTCATATAACAAATTCTATGTGCTTGAATAAGTATCTGAAAAATAAAAATCATGCAATGTTCTGCTGATGTATTATATTTTATCTTATATAGCCTGTATACATTGTAAAATTAATGCAAACTTCAGTACAAAATCTTTGGAAACACAAAATAAAAACAAAGTTAGCAAAATCTGTCAAAGAGTCGGTTATTTTTTTTTTTTTTTTAGCAAAAAAATTACAATTTTACCATTAGTATCTCCCGACTGCTCAAACTCCCGGAGTACAAATTCCTTCAACTTCTTATATGCTTTGTCCAAATTGTCATTGACCAGAATAAGGTGGAAGTTTCCTGGTGTTTCACCTAAAACACACAATAGATCCCATTTACTTTTAGAAACAAAATACTGCTTAATCTAACTTCTTGTGATTTTTCTCTACAGTACGAAGTCCAGATCTGAATTAGCGACAGTTTGATGATTATAGTAGGTACAACATGAGCAGTTAGCGGAACATGACATGAATATACTCTTGATTTTTTATTAAAAATCAATATTATTTGAATCAAATATAAATAGTTTTTTATGTTATTCATGTCTATCAATCCTGCTGTCAAAAAGGATTGATAGCTGTGAGTAAGACATTAAATATGTGATCCGTAGCTATAACTCCCAGGGGAAATACATCCTGGACTTCATCGCCAGTGCCGGGCTCGTCATCCCGGCCATTCATCCATTTTTGAATTGAATTGAATTGAATCGTAAACCAGGGCAACACGCCTACTTTCCGGCGTTCCGGGCAGAGAGGCACGATCCCTGACGTAACCTCCGCATCTAAGACGCTTCTGTCGCGGATTTCTGGCTGGCTGTGATGACTACCAGTATATTATCTTTGATAATCATGACATAAAACATAGATTTTCCGCTTCTCAGGAAGGGCCACACCAGTGGAACACCAGAAAATTGGACGTGGTCAAGTTCACCGAAGTCATCTCTCGGAGAGCCCACGAGAATCTTGGTGAGGCTGGCGCCTCCACATCCACGATGGAGCTTATTGTCTCGGCCTGCGACCAATCTATGCCGCAAAGGAAACTTTATCGCGACAAGCAACCCATCTACTGGTGGACTGAAGGGCCTGCGGAACTCAGAAGAACATGCTTTCGAGCCAAACGTGCCGTCACTAGAACAAGAATTCCAACAGAGAGAGTTTGTATGTCGGAGGTCTACAAAGTTGCGAAAATCTTTATGCTGGGCCATCAACAGGAGCAAGGGGAACAGCTGGAGGAAACTTCGGGATAACATCAATTCCAATCCAAGGGGTTTGGGTTACAAAGTTGTGATCCAGAATCTCGATGCACGGTCTCCACCTTTCATCATGGAGGACGCCACTCATGGAGAGGACGATTATCACTACCCTGTTTCCTGAACATCTACAGCGACCGCTGGTTGAATTACACGGTTGACTTACACGGTTTACACACGGTTGACTTACACGGTTACACGGGTGAATTACACGGTTACACGGTTGACCGCTGGTTGACTTTAAACGGGTGGAGGACATTCAACTCTCTACCATTGAGGAGTTGGAAACTTCCATTCTCACTTTGAAGAGCAACAAGGCTCCTAGCCCGGACGGGATTCCCAGCGAGCCTCTAAAGAATGTTTTCACAATGAATTCCGGGTTGTTACCAAGAATATACAATGCCTGCTTGGTTGAAGGGGTGTTCCATCTCTCTGGAAAACCACCAGGCTTGTGCTTATTAGCAATGGAAATGGTGATCCTGATCTGCTGTTGTCCCACAGACCTATATACATGTTGGACACGGCTGGAAAACTTTTGACAAGTTTATTTCGTTCCCGCCTGACTTCTGCCGTGGTTGCTGCCGGGGACCTTTGCTCTCGTCAGTACAGCTTCAGAAAGGGACAATCAACCATCGACGTGATCGCCGAAGTCGAGAAAACGTTGAGAGAGCAAAGAGCTACAATCATTTCTCTCGCCGAGTAGTGCTTCTTGTTACGCTTGATGCGAAGAATGACTTCCACTCGGCGAGATGGGTCAATATGTTGGATGTGCTTTGCAACACCTTTCGCAAAGGCTCTATTCTTGGTCCAATTTTATTTATTTGTTCAAAAATTATGCTGCTCAAGTAAATTATGCTTGTTTGCAGACGATACAAGTCTAAGTATCAATGGAAGTCCTATGGGGATAGGACAGTGTTAAAATAAAAATAAATAGTAAGTCTTGGTGATTATTTCACTGAAAAAATTAGCTCCTCTATGTAGGTAAAACTAGTTTTATGATGTTCCAAACAAAAAACTGTAAAATAATGATCCACCAATTAGTATATGCAAGTTAAAAATAACCCAAGTCAGTAAATTTTTTGGCATTAACTGCGGACAAAAATCTCAACTGGGACCATCACGTTGATAAGGTTCTTTCAAAATTATCCTCCAGTTTATATGCCATGAGTAAACTAAAATATCTGTGTGACTATAAAACTTTAAAACTGATTTATTTATCTTGTATACACTCCATGGTTAATTTTGGCATATCTTATTAACTATATTACAAGTAACATCATAAAAAGGTACATTATTAAACCAAACAAACATTAAGACTTCATTGTGACACAGGAGTTACTTTGTATATAGGTTTTAGACCAATGAAAGCTAGGCATTTTAAAGAAGTGGTGTTTCAATAGAAATAAACATAATTACCCCATCAGCTGATTAACATCAAACACAAATCCGTTGCATTATGAGTTCATTATGAGTGGTACGGGAGTTACTTGATGATACGGGTTCCAGACCAATTAAAGCTCAGCATTTGACGGAAGTAGTGTTGTAATAGAAAAAAACTCAATTCACACATCAGTTTATTGTTCCATTACGATTCATGTTTTGGTTAGTTAATGGACCTAAAGTCAGTAGAGTGATATCTAATGTCATTGATAACAACGATTATGTCGAGTGACATCGAGTGTGGCTATGTTATGGATGGTGACCACCTAACCTATAAATGGTTGACATATTTATTACTTTATTTTTACAATGATTTACCTAATTTAAGTGGGCTGAAGACAAAGTGATGTATGCAACGATTCTATACAGCCTTTAAGCTATTCATGAGATATTTAAAAACTCACACCTCACTTGTGGCTTGAAGGGCTTCATAGTACAATCAAGGCATAAATGCTGTTTTTAAAACTACCAGGCTAGACTTTTGCATCTTTTGACCAAATTCTAGTGTCACATTCGCTGTTGTTGCCTACCGTAGACCATCTCCTTGCGTGCAGCGTCGAGCCTCCGCTGCAGGCTATCTTCGGTCTCCGTGTTGCGGCCCCGCAGTCGCTGCTCTAGGTCGGCCAGAGACGGCGGCTTGATGAACACCAGCAGCGGCTTCAGGTCTGTCTGCTTCACCTGCAAAGACCACGATTGCCGGGTCAAAAAATTCAACCGCAGTAGGAAGCTTGGCCGCATAAATGTCGACCTCTTTAGATAGAAAAGATATGTGAGAAAGATCAACTGCTTCAGAATGTTTGACCGTGGTAGGAAGCCTGGCCACAGTAGGAAGATGGACCATAGAAAGAATTGCCACACCTGGAACATCTGGATGTCAGGAACATCCGCTGTATCAGAAAGATTGACAGCGGAAAAGGATTGAGAGTGGCAAACAGATTAAAAAGCAGTTTTTCTATTAATAAAAAGTAGGCTTTTCGTTAAAGCACTTTTTTATAAGATAATGGTATTAACTTACATAGCCCTAATTATTTGGAAAACTGCGATATTATACAACTATTTGTTAAGTGTCAATTTACAGAGAGTTTTTGCCTATTGTTGTTGTTGTTATTAAATAGAAAATGTTACCAATCTTTTCATAAATAAATTTAGATATTTATTTTCTATTAGTTGGGGAAAATTGTATTCAAATGTGTTAAAAGTTTAAACACCTGCATTGGTTTAACTAGACCATTCGCAACCCAGCTGCGGCATAGTTAAGAGGGAGGATTCTAATATTATTTCTGAATGACATGATTTTTGGTGAGGGAATCTTTTTCGATTTTGTTGATTTTTGGGCAACACTCACCTGATTTTTATCCCAGTAGTGGTGTATAACCAACCGTCACCAACACATGCACAAGCATACAGTACCTAAAAAGTTCATGGATCTGTAACACACTACCGAATCTGACGTTTGCAACACGCCGCTTGATCACGGAATTAATTTGTCCGAGATTTTTTTGGCCGCTAGTCGCTCGGAACGCCATATCACGATTGGCCTTCTATTTAGATTACTTGCACTTGCAAGGTAAAATTTATTCTTTTTTACAACTGATTTGATCACCACTAACTATACGAACCATAATGTTTATAAAAGGGTGTCCACAGAAAATTTGTCATTCATTTCCCTGACTTTCCCTAACCATTTACAATCAATTTTCCTGACTCATTAACTTGAATCAAAACTTATAATATGGCATTTACAAAATTTATTACTACCAAGGCAAGTTAAATAGCAGAAATCTTGTAACATATTACAATCATATTAAATCTTGTAACATATTACAATGGTATTCATCAAAAACAAAGTATGGTATTGAAAACAAGTTTCATAGTCCAAATTTCATGATTCTGGTATACTTGAAGTACTCAGGACAGGATGTGGCTTACATCTCCTCATAATGTTGCCACTGACTCCTTTTTCTTGTCTAAAAAGGATTGCTGGCTGAGAGTTTTTAGCCTATAGGTATTTAGAATTATTTGTTCCTTTTGAATGTAATATTACAGCTTACTTATCCATCTTACTAAGCTTGAATGACTTGCGACACACTTTCCAAATAGCCAAAATTGCTTGACTACCCACAAAGTTTAACCCACTATTAAATAAAGGAAATATTTTTGCATCAAGGCACAGTTTATAAAATTTATTGAGTTATCATTGTAAAGCTAACAACTATAAACATACTAATCAACCAAAACAGATGAATAATTAAAAATTTCAAGCACAAAGTCAGCGCGATGGCCAATACAGCTTTGAAAATCCCTTCAAAACCATCATTGGGGCAAATTTCCCTGACTTTCAACAACTATTGCCTATTTTCCTGACTTTCACTGAAAAAAAATGGTTTTCACTGTGTTCCCTTGACTATCCCCCCACTTTCCAGAATGTGGACACCCTATATAATTACTAGAGTATTCTACAGGACTGAAAAGCTAAAAGGCTATAGAGAAGCTAAAGAGGAATTTCAATATACGTAGGTACTCCTTTTTCTTACGTTCTAGAGTTTCAATTAAGATGACAAGGTATGTAAATTTAATTGCTGTTTAAAGAAAGTTGTCAACCACATCATTGATTTTAGCGAATTTCCCATAGGGAATAAGCTATTACCGTAGGTCTCATGGTAAGACCTAAGCCCGGGACCATGGTACTTTTTCGTTTTGCCCAGAGACCAAAAATAATAGTCATTAAAATTTATATATATATATATATATATATATATATGTATATATGTATATATATATATATGTATATATGTATATATTTATATATGTATATATGTATATATGTGGACCCCTAGACACGATAACTCTCGTAAAAATGGTCCGATCGACACCAAATTTGGTAGAGATGTGTAATCCTACATTTATTCGGATGAGTTCGTAAACCAGACATATCGACCTACACGAAGGGGTAGTTTTGGGGGGTTTTGTACCCCAAAAATGGGTTTTTTGCATTTTTCATAAGTAATTTTTAAAAATTTTCAATTTATATTTGACCATTGGATTTAGCTCAAAAAAACACACAATTTAGTATTTTGAAGCTTTGCTCTATCTCCATTGGTTACCGAGATATTCAAAAGTCTAAAGACAGTACATTGTATTTTGGGGCTCCAATGTTAATCTTATGTAGAATAAGGATGTGTTAATATTTCACTTGTTAACCAATATTTTTGGATGAAACTTGGTATTCACCTTTATTTAGTTGAGATAAATCCATTTATGATGAAGAAATCCTAGTTTTTATGCTTATCATGGCAGCAAACCTGCATACTCTTTTCCATGTTAATCATATGGAGAATAGGCAAACTCCTTTAGCAATGGACAGATATTGAAGAAACGAAGTATAAGGCTTCATTTGGTCGAAATATATTTATATTTTTAAGCTATAAACCTACTTTTAGTGTTCCCCATGGCAGCATACCTGCATACTCTTTCCCTATATTTTTATCATAAGGAGAATAGACATTTATTTCCCTATTTATGGGCATGTGATGATATTTGGTTTACAGGTTTATCTGGCCAAAATTAATATTACTAATTTGGAAATTCGCTGGGTACGCAGGTCTGCTGCGACGGGGGGTATTTATTAGGTATGGTCTTCCTCCATTAATTCACATAATACGCTTCCAATCATATAAATTGTCACTTTTAGGCTTTCTCACAGTATAAGAGACAAAAGACTGAAGAATAATCGTTTTTCAGCATGCAAGATAAGAATAAGAAATACCTGCTTCACACCTTCCACGTCAATGTCTAGGACACAAATTTTGCCCGAGTCAGTCACAGTTTGCACAGCTGCCTTACTGCAAAAGAAAATTTGTATTCATTATTTACAATTTAAATGTTAAATTCAACGTAGGCTATGTAATGATAATATTATATTCTCACAACCAACAAAAAATCAGTAAATTTCATAAAAACTACAAAAGGTAGCAAAGTTTATGTTCGTATGTGTTTTTTTGGAAAATGTAATTTAAAATCTAGCGATGTAAAGATTATGAAAATTGGTTCATAAATAAGCGAGATAGAGCGATTTTTACTGATTCTAGTCACGGTCGTACTGCTTCACCGGGAGCAGTTCTGGTGTGAAATCCATTGTTGAGCTGGCGCCGCGACTGCGCTTTTCGCGCGGCAATCCGCTCAGATGCATGACTATTTGAATAAAATCACTCTGTCTCGCTTATTCATGAACTGATTTTCATAATTTTTACATCGGATTTTAAATTACATTTTTGAAAAAAACACATGCGAACATAACTTTGCTATCTTATGTAGGTTTTATGCAATTTAAGGTTAAAGATTTTAAACAGCTGCCATTCTTAAAAATATGAATGGTAAAAAGTTGATTATTTTTTTTCCAGCTAGGTCTTTACTCAAAAAACCTGTGGACTGAATTTTGAAATTAATTGTTCTTTAAAAATACAAAATGGCGGCGATTTTTGGTAACTGTGGAGTTTTGAAAATTTTAAATATGATATTTTGGATTGTGTTTGGTCCAGGAATAATACCTGAAAAGGTCGGTAGAGAGTTCAGAGACACCATGTATATATCTATGTGTCCGTGGTACTGATAACTTTTGAAGGGGGCCTCCGATTTTTATGAAATTTGGTATGACGGTGTGAGACGAAGTCTATTTTCATGGGTTTGCGAACCAACATGATCAAGTTATGGGAAAAGGTTTTTAGGGGGTTTCAAAGGTCAAAAATGGGTTTTTGGCATTTTTGGACGTTAATTTTCCAAATACAACAATTTTAACTGAAACTAAATAAAAGAAAATAAAAAACTAATAATTTAGTGTTTTGAATTTTTAACTTCGCTTAAAGGGTTACGGAGAAAAGGCAAAAATAGGTTTCCCATGTTAATCTTATGGGAAATCAACAAAACCCTGTATCTCGTTTATTTATCGGCATAACTTGATAAAATTTGGTATGTATATTCACTAGGTAGGGTTTAACTGATATTTGCTTACAACACCCATATGGTATGGCGGCAAACCTACATCTACACCCCCAAAGGGTTTATGGGGAAAATTAAAAAGTGCCGAATATTGATACAATTTGATATTTACCTTAACCAATACATTTCCTAACAACATCCCATGGCAGCAAACCTACACTCATTCCTATCGTATTTATGGGGAAAATACCAAATCTCACATTCTTTTGGAAATTCGCTGAGTACGCAATATTATAGTTAATTACGCTACGCTACGGGAATATTATAGTGGTAAAGTGGAGTTCTGCAATATTTGGTTTTGTTTTTAGAAGAGATCAGCTGTTCCAAGCTACAAGTTTTACGAGCAAATTCTACAGTTGGAACACCCAAGAATTAAATAGACAATTTATATTATTACAAGTTCCTTCACATAACTTGACGAATGAATTTGCACTCCTATTCAGTTTAAATTATTAGATAATCAACTGTTCTATGAACATACTAGCAAGCCCGTTGTTTTTGGAAAAGTAACCCCTCTCCCCCTTGCCTATCCTAGCTGTTTTTAGGCATTCATCAACTTAATGCCCAAAATGAATGAGCTGACGTGTCCGAGTCATCCAACTTACCTTGTGCCGTACATATTGTTGGAGAACACAGCTGATTCCAGGAACTCTCCCCTGGCAATAGCCTGTTCCATTTCTTCTTTGTTTGTGAAATGATAATGCTTTCCATTTTCTTCTCCAGGCCTCGGGTTCCTTGTAGTGTGAGATACGGAGAAGCCAAACCTATCCGGAAATTCTTCAAACAACAATCGTAGCAGGGAAGACTTCCCAGAACCAGATGGGCCACAGAGCACCAGTACTTTAGAGCCTTGGCGCACCATTGTATGGGCACCAGCTGAAAAATTTCAATGGTTAAGAATAGTAGTACCAGGTTAACCGAGCCTTGCTCGTTGGTTTTTATTCACTTTTGTTATAGTGTCAAGGTAAAAAAGCAATTAAATTTCCACCAACAACCAACTATACCTCTTCACAGTTAACAGCTGTTTCAAAAAGTCTGCTTAACATTAATGTTTCTTTCTTTTTGTTTACATTTCGTTGTTATTTCGTTACCAAAATAGCAACCCATAAGACTAATGTTAAAAATTACAATTTTAAAACTTAATTTTAGACCAAATTCGATTTTTTCTGGGGTTGAGGCTGTTTCTAAACTTATTTTTGGGCCAAAACACTCTTTAATGCAAACTTTAAGCAAAATCTAACAGCTAGATTTCGAGATCGTGGAACACACATCCCTTCAGATATTCCTCGTATTATAGTATAGGATTACATTTTTGTCTATATCCAATAGCCTAAACATAAGCAAGCGTAATTTGAACATTTTTACTGCTGTAGACGATAAGGATAGACCTTACTTTTTACTGTTAGGCATGTGAAATGCAGTTCGTTAACCCTTTTGGGAAATCTGTCCAGTATATTGGACGCTCAGAAAAATAATTCTGACAACGTTCTATTATAGTTTTTTTTCCTTCAGTTTCGCCATAAAACCAACAGATAGCATCACTGAACAGTACTGATTGGTGCTGCACTCTATTGGAAGGATGTGGAATTATTCATAAACATAGAGAAATGCAAAGTCATGGTTACTCGAAAACATATGGTTATGCATTACATTATTATTTTATTTCCAGTAAACCGATTGGTTTACAGCCATGGATTATTTTTTTCTGCTAGGGGAAGGTTTCAACAATATTATGTAACCATGGCAAAAGTTATTAGAAACATAGATTTTACATAAAACTTGTTTTCATAAGTGTCCCATATATTGGACAGTTTCCCTCAACCGCTAAGTTGCTTACCGAGTTTTTAGGCTGTATACATGTATATAAACTTGTATATATAAAATAAATCATGATTCATAAACTACATGATTTATTTGATGATGTTAAGATGCAAAAACCCCGGAGCAAGAAAAATAAATTTTTATCTTGCATGAAGTCCAAAATTCCCCTGTGCTTGGCAATAAATAATGACTGGTTTTTTGGAGTTTTACTAGAAATAAGTTTTATTTTCACTTAAAATGAATAAAACTTGTTTATAAAACTCTTTTTTATACTAAAGCAATGTGTTTCATATGAATTTAGCCTTTGAAAATTATTATATGTATATTTATTAATTTTTTGGGGGGAACCTTAAGGGGGAAATGTCCAATATAAGGGACGAACCATAACTTCTAAACCGGAAGTCATAAAAAAATGTAAGTTGTGTCAAAAAGTTAGAAAAAAAATCAGTCATTCTACGTGCAAAAAAATAAAATTCTAGTCTAAGTATAACTTAATTGTTCCCCGAAAGGGTTAATGGGTGCATCCTAAATGGTTTAACATAATTCTTTGGTGTGAATAGACAGATGTTCTCGTTCGTGTGCTCTGTTTACTCGTTACAGATGTTAAACTTGAAAATGTTTTAATTTTCTTATAAATGTTATTCTAGTGGGGAAATACAGAACTTTGAGGGCATGCAGTTCCCTTCCATTTAGATAGATATTTACAAATTAATTTTAGAAACAACTTCTAGCCAAGATCTATCTAATGACACAAAAATCATTAAAATCGATTGAAAACTGTGGGATGAGTTCTTTGTACAAAAATACATGTGCCTATTAAATAAGTATAGATTATATTATAAATAAACTGTGTTTCTCTACAGTTTATTTTTATAATATAAATCAGCTGTTATTACTGTTTAACGATGTAACAGTAAACAGTTAACTGTAAACAGAATCTATCTATCTATATATTAATACGCAAGCATGTTTCATTTCTCCTTTTTTCTCAGCTCGTGTGCATCGTAGGATAAATCCGTGCATACCATCAGAAAGGTATAGTCCTGTAGATGAGCAGAATCACATTCTAATTTACATCAGACTCCAGGGCTACGCCCCACAGGCTTTCAAAGTTCCAATGTTAATCTTATGGAGAAAGGAGAATTGAATGAATCATTAGACAGCTGTTGTAAAAACAAATGCTAGAAAATTAGGAAGAACGGGTGTTTTAGTTTAAAAATGTTTTTAAGCTTCTTGGGTCCAGATCAACTGAAATTTTGATCGAATTTCGATCTGGAGGTGACCTCTAGTACTTATTTAATACGCTAAGGGTTTTTTTGTCTTGAGAACTCCTCCTTCAATTTTCAACCGATTTTCAAGTTTTTTGTGTCGTTGGATAGGGCTTGGTCTGTAGTTGTTTCCGCCCAAAATTGATGAGAATCTGTCTGAAAATAAAGGCGCTATCCACCATTGAAATCTCAAAATTTCCCATTTAAATAACATTGGGACTGAATAAAGCATTTGAAACGTCTGTTAATAATCAGCTGTAAATACGTGTAGTTATTGGCGATTGAAGATATTCACATTATTGGATTGGTCGGATGTAATTGATTTAGAGCTAAAGTAACATTTATTTGTACTGTATTTAAATAAATTGCTCGATTTCGAGCAACATGTATACTAGTTAGAAATAATTAGTTTTGCTGTAATTTTAATTGAGAAATAAAGCAGTTTTAATTTTATTGAGGTTTGTTATTCTGTGCCGGTATGTGTATCTTTTGTGTCGTGATGCAAAGTACCATTTATAACTTGTACCAAAAGTGATTTTCCAGTTCTCGCACAAATTGACACTTGGGCGCGTACTAAAAAATGCCATTTTCGGTACTTGTAATGAAATATACTATTTATTTTGATGTTAGTTAAATTTGTCTAATGTTAAGCACTTTAGAAAATCCAGAAAAATTTGGTTAAAATGGATTATCTAAGTTAACCCGGGGTTTACAACCAATGAACTACTGTTGAGCTGTGGATTTTATATACATATATATATATATATATATATATATAAGGTTTTATAGCTAGGTTAAGGCCTTTAATTAATATTAAATAGATTTATGAAAAATTAAAACTCTTTTTAGCTCAGTCAAAAATAGGTTTGTGTCAGAAGTAATTCCGGAGGAGCTGAATTTTTCACAGTTAATAGACTATGATAGTGTGCATAACTACTAGACTAGTGATAATAGTGAGCATTTTCGAAAAAGTCCCGAAAAATCCACTTGAGCTTTCCGCCCTACGCCCCTTTTAAGTTAAAGTTGCAGTAGGCTATGTTAGAAAATCAACTCAAGTTTCGTAAGGAGTAAAGCAATCGAAGTGGTGTTGCTTTTGTTCAGTTTCCGATAAAATTTGCTACAAAAATTGTCATTACCACTTATTACAAAAGGGGCATTCCATGCCAACTGAGACTTTATGGTACTATTTTTTTTTACAATATTTTATGTTGTGAATGATAAATAAAAATGCCAAATTTAACCATGGGAGTTTAAACATTTTTTAAATATTATTTACCAAGTTACAGAGAACTCACAGAAAGTTATGAGGTTTATTATGTAGGCCTAGGTATTATACTATTATGGCATTGTGCCTACGTAGGCTAAAAAGTTTATATTTTTTTCCATAAGTTACAGTATGCTTGGGGCTGGCCCACCCATTAGGCGAACGACGCGACCAACTAGGGCGGCACTTTCTCGAGGGGCAGAAAAAAATAGAAAAACAATAAAAAAATTATGTACACAAAAATAATTATTTTTAAAATTTTATTAGTGTATTTTTAAAAAACGAAACACAAGTGACAAAATTATATAACAAAACAATTAATTTTTTATAGGCCCTACCTACTTTTTAGTTGATTTTGCATTTTGTTGCAATTAGTAAAGACTACTGCTGTAGCCCCTGATGGCACTGATTGCGCTGCGCTATGAATCTGATTTAAGCAAGCGCTTGCGCTTATCAGTTGTCAGGGTCGTGTGCAACAAGTACGGGGTCTACAAATCTTCCCCTTCCCCCACACCGGCTGCACCTGTGAACAAAGTGCTTGCCAATGCGACATTGATAACATCTAAAAATCATGTTATCTAACATCAACCAATGTTATCAATGTAATTTAATGGGTTTATTAAATTAGTACATCAAATACTTATTTTTTAAAATTTTTTATTAATGTCATCAGGATTCTATATTTTATTTATTGTGTTTGATGTACAGTACCGTACCAGTATTAGGTTTAGGCCTATAGTTTATGATTTACAACATAAACGATTTAAACTTTCTGTAACCTGTTAACATAATCAATATAATAAAATGTAAAAATACGGTCAATTTGATTTGTTGTGAATTTTTTAATTTGGTCATGTTGTGAAATTGGATTATGCAAAAAATCGAAGATGAATAAGAGCAGTCAGAAGTGGGACCTATTCGTCCTTTTCATATATCACCTTAGCGTTATGATGCACCAGTGAAAACGATGAATCCATGTTGGATTTATTTCCCATAAGAACAATGTTATACCTTTCCCAGCCATTCGTCATATAGGACTAACATCATTTTTTGTCCAGTTAATTGATGGTTACAATAAATTTTATTTGAATCTGAATCATATATACCTTTGGTTAAAAAGTTTCAAAAGTAGCAAAATAATTTGATTTGTTCCTTAAATTTTGAAAAAAACCCGGCGTGATGTACCCTTTACTTCGAGCTAAAATAAAAGTAACCTTTTCAATCACATGTAACGGAGTTATTGCGTTTCCCGTTTAACATTGTTCTTATAGGAAGTATACGGAATTGGGATTGACTCTAAATGCTTTTGAGACACCATAGTTTTACTCCCCACTTGTAGCTGTAACTGCAAATGGAATTGCCCCACGAGAACCGACCAATTCCGCGAGACCAATGCCCTTCTTTAGTCTGTCAAGTCCGATTACCGGTAGTCAAAGTAGATTTTAGAGTGGATATATTTTATAAGAGAAGACCTTAGTAATGTAGATCACAATTTTTTTTCTGCCCTCCTTGCAGATTCTATCACATTCAATGTGCTTTAAGGAAATTAGCCAATTTTATGAGAAGTTTGGGCAAGCAATGAGGTTAGTAGCTTTTTAACGGTTCAAAACTGGACTCAGCTACCATTGGTTGTTTGGCCATTAATTAACGAGACTGTCTAAAGAATCAGCTAATCTTAGATGGTATAACAAAGCAACATAAGGCATCACACCCATTCTACAATCATCCTTAATCCATATTTGCGATATTTTAAAATACATCCTGGTCGTGTCAGCATCTTAAGTGTAAAGTGATTAAGCATTTAGTAAGGCCTTTAAGTTTACCTTTCAGCTTCCAATCATGGTTCGGCGAAACTTCGTAATCCGACTCCACTGTTATTATCGATGTGGAAATTTCGATATTGCGAATAAAATTGTGCAATGAAAACAATCAAATCAACAACGATATTGGGATAAGAAATGTATCATTATAAAAATCTAACCGTAAACCTCCTTCACTTTTATTGACAGTGATGTTTAAAACAACAAAATCAATGGTGTTTGGAAACATTTAAAAAGCAGTAGGTTCCCTATCCAAGGACAACTTTAAAACTAGTTTATACTAGTTGCGAAGTTGACATTGGGTACAGCAAACGAAGTTGTCATAACACTGTGGTAAGTCTTTTGGCTGTCCACTATGACAATTTCCCTTCCTTCAAATCCCATTCATGTTCAAGACAGCGGGGGGTTAATGCGAACTGCATGGTTAATCCCTAGCTGGAATATATGTAGACGGCAGGGGGTGAGTAGAAATGCTATGGGCATGGAAACCCCTAGCCATGGAACATATGTTCAAGACAGCAGGGCGAGAGGAGTGCGACGGGCATAGAAACCCCTAGCTGGAACATGAGTGGACAGTCTGTCCCGTGCCTCACCCTTTCTTTTCCTTCAATATCCCATCCTTCCGGGGGCTTGCGCAAAATGCCCATTAGAGGCAGACGTGCTCAACGGTTCGGCCGGGGTCTCCTTATCCACCAATAACAACAACAACAGGCCTATTCCCTCAATAAAATTACAAAAAAAACCTTTCTGATTTGTATTTGGCAGCATTAGTGTGACGCTATTTTAGGTCTAACGAATTCTGCTTCTTCTCGGAATTAAGATGCACCTACACAACAAACTTGTTATTTTGTGTTGTTCTTTGATAATGTTACAGGTTATATTAGCTAAAATTTGAACTTGTTTTTGTTATTTTCAGTTAGGGCCTACTTGTTTGCAATATAACTTATATTTTTTATTGTAAAAAGGTATGTTTAATGATATTAGAACAAATTCAAATCAGGTGATAAAATCTTAATTGTATTGTATCGTCAATAGAATAGCAATATTATCGCAATATCAAAATTTCCACATCAATAATTACAGTGGGGTCGGATGAGGAAGTTTTGCCCATGGTTCACAGTATCACAGTTGGTCATGAGAATCGGATATAAATTCTTTAGATAATCTTAACATTAGGCCAAAATTGAACAGTAAGTACAAAATAAGATCAAGAAAGAAGCAAAGAAAGAATAATAACAAAAAGCAATAAGACCTCAGAAAGCAGCAGACAGAGCACAAGTCAAAAGCTTGCTTACCTCTTATAGTATGAAATAAGGAAAACGTTGCTAAGGTTGATTAAAATAAATAATAATTCAATTGCAATGATTTTAGACAAATTTGTTTTATGAACAAACAAGAACAACTAATATGAATTTTTTAAACAAAATTAATTTAGGTGGATCCCTAAATAGTGTATACCTTAAATAAGATAGCACAGAAGACGACAATTAAACGGGTTAAGGCTTTATTTTATCTTCGTCAGCGGTAAAACCAACTCGATAACTTATGCGGTTTCAGAAAACAGTATTTACACGTTGCAAATAGTTACACACCTCCGAGAATGGATAAACGGATAAACGCAAAAGAGAGCGCAAAAATTTTAGGTTACGGGACAGGTGACAGGTGATGAGGTGATGAGTGCGGAAATGACAAAAACACAAAAACAAACAGAGAGAGATGGACTTTGACAATTTTCAACAACGGACAGACTACAGACGATAATTTTATGAAAAACACGAAGCAGGTTGACCAACATTGTTTCATGCAAACATAACAGCATTTTCTGATTTTAGGGTTGACCGAAAGGAATCGCCGGTGATGGGGCAAGGGCAAGACTGCAAGAGCTCCCCCGACTTTTTCTTTGTTATTTTGAACATACAATTTTAATTTCCTAGAAAATTAAAATTACTTTTACAGTATTTGCATGATTCCTCCCTTCTTTAACAGATAGTCAACATTATGATCTTGAAATTATGATTGGATATTAAATATGGTTGAAATCGCCACAATATTCGTCCTGACATCCATATGAATAATTCCTGTTTGCAGTATCGTCTACTCGATTATTGTAAAAACTTTTAACTTTGTTTTACATGACTAACCTGGACCCAGTTGCCGGTTGCCATTTGTCATTTAGTACAGTAAAATTAGGGCTTTAGATCGGGAACTATTGTGCCGCAAAAGTTTCACAAAAATTTGATAAGAACCTCTTTTAAGCACTATAATTAAAGATCCGATGAGTCCCCAAAAATAAAGTTTTTTCACTTATAAAACCACTTTTCAAAATGGTGTTTTTTTTGTTAATGGGATATATTTTGAAAAATGTATTTATTTTTATTTTTCACCTGCATTTCTCAATATAATGTGGCACCACCACCGATAATTTTTGGATGGGATGTGTAGTTCATTTTGACCGGTCGTTAATTTTTGGCTGCCATCTTGGATCCGCCATATTGAATGAAAGTTATTTTTTTCTAATGTAAAGATAGTGTTGTGACAAATCATTTCAAAGTAGATTTTTACGCTGATTACAATGGCGCAATCCGTTTTTAAAAACCTTGGTTCGTTTTAAAGATACACTCAAATAAAAATGCTTCCCTATAAATTTCTTATGGGCATTTCGAACTTTAAATTTATTTTGCATTATTTTTCTTTTATATCTAGTTCTAATTGAGGAATGCTGTTCTTTGTGACCTTAAAATACTCAGTAATATTCTGGCATTAATTTTAGCTATTCTTCATTCAATTTGGAGTATACTGAGACGAGTTATATCCCCATTTAATAGAAACTTCAATTTTATTTAATACCCTTTTAGGTAAAGATTAATATCTCAAGTTCTAAATAAGACACAAAGTTAATTCTGGTCTTAAAACAACTAATACATTAATGTCTTTAATTTGAGTTATTGACCACTGAAATTCATTGGATTTTAAGTGGCTTATAACTGTATAATAAATAAAATTTGTTGGTTCCTGAAATTCGTCTTCAGTTCTAAAGACGTACAACTCAGGTTACGAGATTCAAGGTTCGCTTTGGTCTTAAATTACAGGGTACATTATTGGCTTTAATTCCATATATTGATTGTTAAAATTGGATACGATCAAGATGTGATATTATACTCTTTTCAACCAAAAATATTTCCATTTCTGAAATTTGGGTAAAGTTTAAAATTTACAAACCATTTCAAACCAAGCCAATTCAAATTAACAAAGCCTTTTAAAGAAGCCCAATGATCCACTGAATGATTTGATATCAAAATTAACAAACTATATAAATTAGTACAGGATATATGAGGAAAAATAGAAAATAAATAAATTCAAAATTTGAAACGTCCGAATAAGAAGTGTATGGAGAAGAATTTTGATTTTCGTATATCTTTGAAACGGAAATACAGGGTGATTCACGACGAAGTGCAGAAATTTCGGGAGCTGATTCTACACATGAAAATAAACAAAAAAGGCCGTATAAACATATGTCCTAATATCCTTCGTTTAGCCACTAGCCGCCATTTTGGTTTTTACACGTAATAATTTTTATCTCCGTAATTAATTGATGGATTTACTTCATATTTAGCATGGACCTTTATCACAATAATGGTAATTTCCAATTTTCAAAATGGCGGCCATTTCAAAATTTTAAACTCAAATTTCTCAAAAAACGGCACATTTTGTCAAAATTTTATTTCAGACAAAAAAGTTGACAAATTAAATTATCTAAACAATGATACCGCAAGTTTGTAAAGATCTAACAACAAATAACGGAGTTATTGGGATTTTTCTGCAAAAAAAAAAACATGGATTTTGCATTATAATTAATGCAAATTTAGGTTATTTTAATAGAAAAATCTCCATAACTCCGTTATTTGTTGTCAGATCTTTACAAACTTGGTATCATTGTTTAGATAATTTAATTTTTCAACTTTTTTGTCTGAAATAAAATTTTGACAAAATTTGCCGTTTTTGAGAAATTTGAGTTTAAAATTTGAAATGGCCGCCATTTTGAAAATAGACATCGGAAAATAATAATTATTTTTCAGGAAATCTATCTTCTTATTTCTATAAGGGTTTCGTCTGTTACGTCCCTTTTTCTCTCGACCTACCGAACCGATTTTTAAGATTGATGTGTCATTTTAGAGCTTAGGATATACAGTGTTGGGGAAGCTACTTTTTAAAAGTAGCTAGCTACAGCTACAGCTACTTTTTCAAAAAAGTAGCTTAGCTACAGCTACAGCTACAGCTACTTTTTCAAAAAAGTAGCTTAGCTACAGCTACAGCTACTTTTCAAAAAAGTAGCTTAGCTACAGCTACAGCTACATTTTCAAAAAAGTAGCTAGCTACAGCTACAGCTACAGTTACAGTTAAAAAGTAGCTCGCTACAATTAATTTACGCTACTTTGCTACTTTCGCAATCTGGTCCTGTTTTTCTCTTGTAATGTATAACCACCCAATTTTTCACCTAAATGTAAATTTTTTTTTAAATATAGGCTTATACGTTTTTTGGTATTGTGTTTAGACATATTTTCATTTTAATATAATAATTTGTGACTCTTATGGAGCCTGGATAATGTAAACAGATTAGCGGTATGAAAATATAAATTGTCGAATAAAAAGACTTACAACAAAGACGTAAACAACAATATTTATTAAGTTTATCATCACAAGTTAATAACATTTTTCTTACACCGGCCACGGTAGGGTTAATGCTGGCGTATGCACACAAGAAGGACTAGCTTCTTCATTTTTGTCGCTAAATCTCGATTTTAGGCCTACTAATTGCCATGATGTCGATTGTTAGATTAGATACTACAGAAACCGAATATAAGTATGAAACACTCTGTAATGTATTAAGTACAAATTTACAAAGTTCGGGAAGTACGGTAGGCCTGAACGTTCACATCAACTTCTACCATCAATCAAGGTGGTTGAGGTTATGTTGTTGACTCGTTATGCCAGTAGTCTTACTGTAATTGGCTATTTATTTGAGTTCGTTGACGTCGCGTGGTTTCTCATTATTGTGAACATTCCTTGCCTTAATTCATCTTGACCTCTACCTCTGAGCGATCCTCGCGGTGCGCAAGCATAGTTCAGCAGTTTTGTTTCTATTTCATAATATAGGTGCATAGTAGTAGAATACTACTAGCGCATCTAGTGGTCAGCAAACACAAAAGAGAACAAGACGACTGGTGATGTGGTAGTCATTTTGTGGTTATGGTACTCAATTGGAGCGTCTCGTGGTGGCAATGAAGAATGAAGGCGTTCACAAGCACCCACCGCAAAGCGGTTTGTTTACGTTTTTGCCTATCACATCACATAACAAATCCCACAAATAAAATTTCTGGAATTAGTCACGTGATTGGCAAAACGTAAATAAACCTCTTTTGCGTCGGAAGAACGTGAACGGGTCTATGGATTGAAAGTAATCTTCATGTCCAACTAGCGAAAAACATAACTGCTGACTAACATTCTCTCGTGTTTATTTGGGAGTCATGAATGATGAAATGTAAACACAATCATTATTAGGTTTTATTGAAACCAAAGTAGCGAGTAAAGTAGCTAAATAATCCGCTACAACTACTCTAAAAATGTAGCTCGCTACAGCTACAAGCTACTTATTTCCAAAAGTAGCGGAGCTACACTGACGCTACTAAGAAAGTAGCGGCGCTACAGTAGCGCGCTACAAGTAGCTCGCTACTCCCCAACACTGAGGATATACCGCAGTGACGAATCATAATTAGAAAGGTCATATTGTTTCGGGCTCCGCCTCCCTCGCCTTTGATTTATTTCTAGAGGGCGCTTTAAAATGTCGACCAACTTTTATTGCAAGTTCTTTAGTGTGAATTGTAATTTAACAGCTGATTACCTTCAGATGAATTTTAAAAGCCAGATAGTAAACAAAAATAGATACCTGCCACTTCATAATCAACATTCACGTACTGTAGGTGAGTTTCACTCATACAGAATCATAAAATGCGCAATTTGCGCACGGGCCACCTCGTTACCATTATTGTGATAAAGTTGCTTGCCAAATATGAAGTAAATCCATTAATTCATTACGGAGATCAAAATTATTACGTGTAAAAAAACTAAATGGCGGCTAGCGGCTAAACGAAAGATTTTAGGACATATGTTTATATGATCTTTTTTGTTTATTTTCATGTGTAGAATCAGCTCCCGAAATTTCTGCACTTCGTCGTGAATCACCCTGTATATTTTCAAAAACGGATTGCGGCATTGTAATCCGAGAAAAAATCTACTCTGAAGTGATGTGTCACAACAATATCTTTACATTAGAAAAAAAACTTGTATCCAATATGGCGGATCCGAGATGGCGGCCAAAAAATAAAGACCGTTAAAAATAAAGTATTTGACACCAAACAATTATTGGCGTTGGTCCCACAACTTAGTATTAAGGAGATGCACGTAAAAAATGAAAAAGCGAACCTTTTTTTTTTAATTTATCCCATTACAAAAGAACCGCCATTTTGAAAAGTGATCTTATAGGTGTAAACAACTTTATTTTTTGGGGACTCATCAAATCTCTTTTTCTAGAGCTTAAAACAAGGTCTCCTGAAAATTTCGTGGATGCTCATCAGTTGCCGATCAAAAGGTTGTTTTTGGCCTTATTTTACTGTACTAATTGGGCTTGGTAACTGGTCGATGTTATCAAGAATCAGTATATTTATTTGCAATGCATACTATAAAAAGACTGTTTTTTATTTAGCGAATTTCCCATAGGGAATAAGCTATTACCGTAGGTCTCAGGGTAAGACCTAGGCCCGGGACCATGTTACTTTTTTGTTTTAAGGTGCCCAGAGACCAAAAATAATAGTCATTAAAATTTATAGACATATATATATATATATATATATATAACGGATTATATATATATATATATATATATATATATATATATATATATATATATATATATATATATATATATATATATATATATTATAACTATACAACCCGATGTGAAACTGACTGGATCATGTAAAAATATTGGTTACTTACTGTTTAAAATTATAAAAGGCGATAGTAAAATTAAGTTATAATACCTAGCTTCAGCATACATATTGTTTTATTATAAATACCAAAGAAGTGAAACTGGATATAGAGTGATAAACACATGTTAATCTTTTGCCCCCTGTTGATTTATTGCGACAATTTACCCACAATTCCTGCTGTTTCCCTTGCAAATATCCTTCATTCCCCACACTTTACCTTAATTTTCTTGGTTACCAGTTTTAACTATTCTGATTGGTCGCAACCAAGGAGGTTATATTCTAATACTGGAGGTAACACACAATGCTAAAAAAAGCGAGCCGCTGATTTTGTTTGGTTGGCAATCTTGAAGTACCAATTTGAACTGTTTGCCGAAATGAACGAGTCAGCTAAGGGAGTCAAATGAATTGTGAATCAATTGCCTGGACAATCGGTTTTAATGGGCAATTATTGGTAAGCAAATATGCATTATAAGGGAAAAACAAACAAAAACAGAAAATAAATTATATATATATATATATTTATTTTGGAAATTTGGTTATCAGTTTCAAGTTATGGAAACATGTTTATTTTTTTAATTAGTTAATTTACTTGATGATTTTGTACCGCATTAAAATTTGTATAATATGCTAGACAAGAGAATAAATTTTTTCGTGGTATACCTTTGTGAGTACTGAAATAGTACGGAATTTTACAAGTTAATGTAACCATTTCTAAGATCTAACAAATCCAATAAACTTGATATTTTTTTTATTTTGCATTGTATTTATACACAGTCATCTAGTTAATAAAATATCTTAAAACAGTTTGAATTTGTAAAATTAATTAAAATTACCGGTACATCATAGATTCATTTTGGTAAATGGTTAAATTTGAAATTATCTTTTACTGACAATGTAGACTAGGCTATTCGAAATTCTAGTTCCATACAAAAACTATATCATATCTTCAATTTGACACAAAAACTAAATTCTCTGGACAACGAGTTGAGGTGTGTAATGATTTCGATGTGTGTAATGATTAACGTACAATGATTATAAATTATTTATGTATCCGTTGGAAAATAAATAAATAAATTTCAGAAGTTACATATTGCTGTTACATGTAAGTTAGAATTAAAGACACGCGTTATTATTATTCTAGAGTCTAGATTCCTAAATATTGGTTATTTAGTCGTACCGTAACGACCAATACCAATAGTACCTGAAGTACTATTACTTCAGTACTAGACCGTAGCCGTACCGTACCAATTCATCGTTCACCGTTCCCAGAAGATTCGAACCATTTCGTTGATTCGAATGTCTTTTAGCTACCGTGCAAAGAACGACAAAACGGTACTTCAGGATTGCCAACCAAACAAAATCACCGGCGCGCTTTTTCGCCAAAATTAACCTATCAGTGTCACCTCCAGTATTAGAATATAACCTCCTTGGTCGCAACAAGCTTAAAAAAATCACCGGTTATACTTTTAAAACATCCGGTTATTTTGTATTTCGTTTGTTTGTTTTTAACCCCACTTTGATTTGATGGTCTGTGAACAGGCTGAGACTACAGATATTGTTTACCATAGACACGTCTGATAGGAGTGGGTAAAATGGCAAATAAAAGGTGTAAAGAAATTACTGGTTACCAAGGAAACGGTGGGAATCCGTGGGTGAAATGGCGCCGATCACAGGGGACAAATTTATCTTCCTTTGCACTATATCTAGTTTTAACTAACCTCGTTGATAAATACGGAATATGATTGCGATTCGTTTAGTTTATTGCTAGAATAATATGTATTTAGAGCAAAGTGAATTAAAAGATAATCCCAACCCCAACAAAATGAATATATAGGTATCAAACTGTACCAGGCTTTGCCACTGTCTCTAAAGAGTATCGCCTCCTTTTCTAAGTTTAAATTAAAATTAAAATCATTTTTAATCAAACATAGCTTTTATAATATTGATGAATATTGGGAGGTATGTAAATCCCACTACTAGCTCTCCAATGGTTGGAGAGTGGTTCAACGTGGATTCCTACGTGAACGTGACAGATCCTACGCCCATTGGGACACAGGACGCCGAATATAAGTCAAGTAAGTCAATAATTGCCATTTGTCATTTTTGTCTATTAATAAATTTTGCTTTCTAGTATCTGGTCAATGTTAGGTAGTAACAAGACTGGAGTTTGGACGTTTGGACCCAAGAAATCTTATATTCTAGATTCTGTGTTTGGACCGTTCTCCGTCAAAAACAATTTAGAATACCACCGTAGATAGACACCTAGACCAGACACATAACAAAAATATGAATGGATACATGTATAAACATAAACAAGGGCTGGTGCAGCGATATTTTTCGTCTGCTTTCAAACCAACAGTGTTGCCACTTTTCTGTGTGGTAAGGACTATTGTGGACTGGATGGAAGTAAGCGTAATGGAAAAAACAGTGGAAACTGGAACTGGACGAGCGGTCGGTCGGTCTGGTCAGTGCACGGACGAGATCGGGTTGTGCAGAGGGTTTTGTACCCTGTCAATTTTGCGAAAGGAGTGATATTATTGTGATAGGGTTTTTTGTTATAGTTATGTGATATTTTTGTATTGATTTATATTGGTCTAAGATGCAGAGAAGTGGTAAGTTTTTTATATTTTTCTCGCAATAAGTTTATTTGGCACAAGATTAAAACTGAGCTCTGGCATAAAATAATGGCGCCAAAATAAGATTTGTGGTTGACTATCATTGGCGAGCTACGAAAATTTTACTTTGTCAATTTGATTTCAAATAAATACCGGCCAAGTCTACTATATTATGAATTTGAAACGGCTATTACTATCGGCTTCGGCTAATGGCACTTTAATTCTAAAATAACTTATTTATTAAAAACAATGGAATATATAGGCCTACATCCTCGACACACAATAAACCTAGTCAAACAAAATCCACCAGAAACTAGAAATTTATGCCACCAATACAACATTAGATCCAGTACAAATCTCAACACAAACCAACATAGGCTAAAAGTAACCAGTAGAACACCAACTTACATGGGATCAAAACTAATCAACCTCCTTCCAAACTCCTTAAAAACCATAATTAACAAAAAAAAGTTTCAAAGATCCCTAAAAAAATACCTACCTAGTTAGGCCATATTATAACGTAGGCCTAAAAGAATTCTATGAGGAGCACAATTGAGCCTAACAGGCCTCTAAAAAGAGGGGGAAAACACACATACATAGCCTATACACATATTCGTACGCTAACACCAACACTTCACACAACAAATACTCCCACAAGATGACGACTCTCCGATCTCTACAATTGTGGAGAGGATCACCGATGGTAAATGGTAAATGGAATGTATCCTACAAGTAGGCCTAGGATGGGCAGGGCATATCGATGTTTAAAATCGACAGCAAAATTATTGCTCCTAATGGGCAATGGATACACTAATGGTACAGTACTGTTCATGTAATGTTAATCAACTCATATTGTGGGCCTAGGCCTATTTTGGATCCTATTGGTCAGTAGGCTCAGGCTAGGATCAATTTATTAATATTGTAACTTACCCTAAAGCCTCCCATACATGGATGAACATGCTCGATGGTCTAAAAAAACAGTGAGCCGACATGTTGGTCCGTTGTCCACACGTGTAATGTATGTCCTTCTAACATATGCTTGTTGAAATTGCAATGTGGCCTATTCTCCAGTGGCTGTTACGGTGATGATGACAATGAATTTTGGCCATGAAATGGACTGCAACATTGTGTGAGATCTTTTTGGTGTGTTTTTATCTAAAAGAAGAGAAGGGCATCATGGGAAGACAAAAATAGGTGACACAGAAATTGGATTTTGACAGTTGATTTTTTATTGAAAGTACATGTAGGAACCCACGATCTTATTGATTTCGGGAGACTAATTGTACTGTAAGTAGTTAACAATTACATGAAGAGACGAACGTAGTTATCTTACTCCATTGTTGTTATTAATGGTTGAAGTTTCAATTTTGCGAACATGTTGCTATTTTATTGATGGTACTACAGATGAAATGATACTACAGTATTGCAATTTATCACCTGATTTAGTTTTTTTTCTAAGATACCGTAGTTAAAAATATCTTTTGACAATAAAACAAATAGGATTGAAAACAATTAACTGAAAATAACGAAAACAATTACAAATTTTAACTAATGTAGGCCTAGTCTAAAACATTGTCAAAGAACAACCCAAATAAACTACCTCAGTTAAATAAATTAGGCTACCAGGATAAAAAATCATCTTTATGCCATCTTTAAGGATATTAATTTCTAAATTTTCTGTTCTTTGTATTTGTATGTCATTATTCTTTGTCCCATTGGGCAACCTCTAAATTGAGGAAGTATTATTTTGGAATAAAATAATATATATATTGGTATCTTAATTATGACAAGATGCACACTTCGTTAGACCTAAAATGGTGTCACACAAATGCTGCTAAATACGAATCCGAAAGTTATTTTTTTCCCATTGTATTGAGGGAATATGCATTTTTATTGTTTCCAAAAACCATTTAGGCTTAAACTTATCCCTAGATATTGTTGTTATAAACATCGCTGTCCATAATAGTGGTGGAGGTTTACAATTAGATTAGATTATTATTTTACCTAGGCCTAATACATTTTTTACTTTGTCGTTGATGATTTGATGGTTTTCATCTGACAATTTTAACAGCAACATCAAAATTTCAACCATCGATAATCACAGGAGTAGGATAAAGAAGTTTCTTTCGCCCATGAAGTAATTCTCCAAAAGGTAATTCATGGGTGAATCTTGAGTTTAGCTACGACCACCGGAAATCAGACCTGTTAACTCTCATGCATTTGATGGTCGACTCACGCTCTCACGCCAAGCGCCCGAAAACTCACACATTGAAGCATTGTGAGGGTGCTCAATGCAACTATACCCTTTTCAAAATAAATGTGCGGTCGAATTACAGAATTTTATTTCCCACCTCAGTGAAAATCCCTTCAATGCCTTCCTGAATTTCCCGATTTTCTTCACAATCAGATGTTATTTTAATTTGGCCCGTAAAATTCAGAGTAGAAAAAAGCGCTGATGATCATGTTACATTTCTACTGTTACTTGCCGTTGGAAGCGCTTATTGTTACACCTCAAACGTCAAAATTAGAATATTTGTTTACGAAAAAGCAAAACAGTGGCATAAAGTGACATGATATATATCGTCTCATTTCTCTCAAAACTAATGTAAAATATGTTAGGCTAGTTTAATTACAAGATGGATGATATGTTTCTGCACATTTTTCATAGTATGGTATTACTATTAATCATTACCGTACATAAAATCAGTGTTTTTAACAATAACAATCAATCAATCAATCAAGTTTTATTGTCCAGAACATGTATAACACAGGCATGAACATTGTCAATTAAGTTATCGGTACATAAATACAATCAAATTATACATAGGTAGCCCTAGTTGTACAAATGCTTCATCAAATTTATAAAAATAAAAAATCTAAGAACCATTACAGAGAAACAATAATAACCATTACAAATAGAATGAAATACTTAAGGCCTTTGCATTTTAAATATAAATTATTTTATCTCACTTAGAGAATAGGGAGCAATATCTATTAGCCACTTTTTTAGACTGTTCTTAAAACTATTACCTGTGAGAGATTTAATATTAGTTGGCAATAGTTTATAAAATTTTGTACCTCTTACAAATGGACTATTCGTTGTGAATTGCATTCGTCTTTAAAACATTCTATAGTCATTTTTGAATTATAACTAATTATTATAACTATGGAAAACAGAATTAAGAGAAGTAAACTTTGAATCAACTTTCACTAGTAGAACAGTGTGGTAAAAGTATAATGCATGAATAGTCATAATATAAATTTTTTTAAAGAGAGGTTTACAGGAGGATCTCGGTGGTTCTTTAACAATTATTCTAAGAGCCCTTTTTTGTAGGACAAAAACTCTCTTTAACAATTTGTCATATGTGCCGCCCCACAATATAACACCATATGACAAAAAAGGGTAAATTAAACCATAATATACAGTAATTAAAACTTCTAAAGACATGTAAGATGAAATTCTTCTAAGTAAAAACAGACCGGAAGAAATTCTATTACAAACATGATCAATATGATGTTCCCAAGTTAAATTGTTATCAATATAAATTCCAAGAAACTTAACTATTGCATTAGTTTTGAAAACCAAAAGGCCATTATCAATTTCCAAATCCTGTGCATGTCTGTTGGGGCTAATAACCATAAATTCAGTTTTATCCAAGTTTATTTTCAAATTGTCATTCTCAAATTGCAACTTAGCATTATTGAGAAAAGTGTTTATATTTTTAATGAGATCTGACGTGCTAGAATCCCAGCAAAGTCCAGAGGTGTCATCAGCGTACATAGTTATGTGACATTTACTTGTGAAATCCAAACCAAACTCATTGACATAAACTGTAAAAAGAAATGGTCCTAAAATGGACCCTTGTGGTACTCCAAAATGTGTATTTCTAAATTTAGACTGTTTTTTATATAAATAATTACCATCATCATGCTCAATTTCAGTGTACTGTTTCCTACCCGTCAGGAAAGATTTAAATAATTCTAAAAGATCACCGCCAATTCCAAGTAGGCCCTAATTCAAGTTTATAGATGAGAATCTTATGATCCACCCTATCAAAAGCTTTAGACAGATTTAAGAAAACGCCTGCTACTTTGTTCCCTTCATTGATTTTTTCTAAAGCTATATGGATGAACTCCGCAGCTGCAGAAATAGTATTGCGACCCTTTCTAAAGCCATGCTGCGAGTCATACAATAAATTAAATCTCTCACAGTGCAAATAAACATGGTTCAAAATATATTTCTCAATCAGCTTACTAAAAGAAGAAGACAAAGCAATAGGCCTATAATTTTTAACTGAACATTTTTCCCCTTTTTTGAACAAAGGTTTAACTAAAGATACCTTTAGTAACTCAGGGAACTCCCTTTCCTCCAACACAACATTTAGCAAATGCAAAAGTGGATCACATAAGACATATTTACACTTTTTAAGTAAAAATGGAGAAATTTCATCAATACCAGCCGATTTTTTGTTATTAAGACTGTCAATTAAATTAAAATAACAATAACGATAATTTTGCGTGTGTTGTAATTTATTTGACAGTTCTAAAGGTAAATCATTGTAAACTGAGTCACAATAATCGAAATAAGGGAATATTAAAGTAATATACCGGTAACTAAAGTAATTTTTATATCCAATGGGAAATATAAAGCAAATTTCTTCAAGCAGTGAATTCCTGCAAATGGGTAATATCTTGAAAACAGGACAATTGCTGTCCCCAGCACCCTAAAAAATAAATAATTACCTATGATAATAAATCTTACTTTTTGAATGTTTGGTCTTTGCAGTTCATATAAATTAATAACATTATTTATTACTAGAAGAGAAATTTTACCACTGATTTTAGTGTAATATGGGTCACACACATTATCTTTATCTTTTTTACAAGGATATTTTGAAATTATTATTATAAATATGATTCTATTAGCCTTTTAGGTACCCAATAATACTCAAGTGATAGAAATATGATGTATTTTGATTTGAATATATAGGTTGTTAGAAGCTCAAAGAGAACTCAATAAATTTGTGGTCACGATTTCAGGATCTCTGTACATCTCATTACCCAACAATAATCCCTCAGGGGCAGTGGGCTTTCCACTGTACTGGTGTTGTTTTTGGCGACCCCGGGGTACCTGAACCAAGCTGTGAGACCCTCCTCACAGTCCTTCCAGAGATAAGGCTTTTCTTCCCATCTTTCAGGTCTTAGCTCGCCGTCTTTATTCTTTTTCTGAGCTAACTTTTGCTCACCTACTTCTTCTTTTCGACCCCGCATTATGGGTGTCTTTCCACCTTCTTTCGACCAGCGCATGCTGGAGGGTCCTGGGAGTGTCCCTGTCGTGTTGCAGGGACTGATGTGTGCCTCGCACTGCCGATGATCTCCTCCAGTGTGTTGTCAGAAGCCAGCTATTTTGGTCACTAGTCAGGAAGTGCGGCATGGATGCAGGGATCGAACTCTGCATTGCCACGGGGGACCCCCAGCACGTACGGCACCTTGTGTGTATCGGTGATGGGCAAACGGAGGTTCGGGCCCCGGGGAACTGGGGTAGGAGCGTCTTTTCTGCTACAGGAGGAGGGACCTCCGAGGGTATACCCGCTCTCGGCCAATGAACGGGCTGCCCTTTGCCGCACGATGCGCTGGTGAAATAAAAACATAGACAAAAAATCCGAAAACATAATTAACGAAAAGGAGATTGAGCAGGCCGCTTTCAAGCGTAGCTCTTTATTACAGAGGAATCCGACTTTGGAAATAGGGACGCCGACAAAGGGATTTAAAACCTCTCCTCCACCGGCACCTTTCAGGAGTGTGGAGGACTTTCCACCTCTTGGAAAACCCCAGGAGGCCAAGACTAGCACGGAGGACAGCGACATGGAGGTAGAGACCTCGTCTCCATCGTCCGCCACTGTGGAAGGCATCCCGCCAATTCAGAGAATCCCTCCAAAAAAGAGCCCTCTTCGACCTGTTTTCGAAGTGCAGCTACTTCGTCAGCAGCAGGACGACGCAGGGTAGGAGGAAACTTCTTTGCTGAACAAGATGGCACTTCTTCTGAAGCAGATGGCAAAAATCTGCCAAACTCAGAAGAACGTGAATTCCCAAGCTCGAGGATTTCCTCGATGAGATGGAAGAATGCCGGAGGATGTGGCTGCAGGCTGTGAAGCGGGAGCGAGAGATCGCCAACAGGATCCTCTCCGACCGTCCTCAAGCTCAAGATACTCAGGACAGGTCCAAAACCCAATTAAGGAAGAGACCAAAGAGACAGAGGGGCTTCCCTTCTGGTAGCCCTGAGCTTGGGGAGGTGGAAACGGCACTGAGATTGGTTTTTGTCTCTGCATCGTCGCAGACATCTCCTATCTCGGCTGCTCAATCCACCCCAGGCGCTGTTGTTCCAGCGGCTATCCTCGCCCCTTCAAAGGCTCCTGCTCCGGCGGCTCATCCTGCCCTGGCAACCACCTCTGCATCAACGCCTTTGAGGAGCTGGCAGACACGCCTGTCCAAGAAGGAACGGAGGAGGCTGAAGCGAGCGGAGGCAGCTTAAAAAAACGCGCCGAAGTGTGAGCGGAGGCAAGTCTCAAATCTGGTTGGGGAGGCTTCTGGCAAGTCTACCAGAAAGCCTAAACAATTCAGGCCTAAGAAGCCCAGGACAGAGGCGATTTTGATCAAGCCCTTAGGGGGGCGATCTTTTGCCGATGTTCTGGGCCAGATCAGATCACAGGCCAAACCGGAGGAGGCCGAAACCATTATCGAGTCCATCCGGCGAACCCAGAACGTGGAGGATGCCCTCCTAGAACTGGGAAAGTCGAAGGACAAGAAGCATACCAATAGGGCTTAGCCTTCAGCACCTAAGAGTCGGTTGGGTCAGTTGCAGGCTCAAACGGAGGGTGGTAGTTTCGAGATGCTTCCGCTGTCTCGGTTTCGGCCACTCCTTCCGAAACTGTAAAGGGCCCGACAGGAGTGCCAACTGCTTCCAGTGTGGAAGCCAGGGCCACAAACGCAAGGAATGTTCCTCGAGCCCCTCCTGCTTCCTATGCAAGGACTCAGGCTCCAGTGCCCTCGGTCACTTACCCGGGTTTGGTCAGTGTGGTGCCTTCAGAGCCGCACTTGAACAGGTAAAAGGCAGCGGCCTGTAACTCGCATCCTCCAGGCCAATCTTCATAGATCCTGGGGAGCTGATAGCCTTCTAGATCAGCTCGCACAAGAACTTGGTAGACACGCTCCTTATCAGCGAACAGTATCGGGACAGAGACCCAGTGACTTGGATCTCTGACCCAACTGCATCATTAGTGCTCTTGGTACTGCTGCATTTTGGGCGCGCAACACTCCAAGGATGTCTTGGTGCGGAGTCACGGGCGTGGCGAAGTATTCGTCTGGATTAGGTGTAGGGACGTGACTATCTTCAATTGCTACCTCACCCGCAACGAGGCCATCCAGGACTTCTGCGACAAGATAGACAGCCTAGAGGAGTGCGTTCTTGGCACCACCGGGCATGTCGTCGTTGGCGGTGATTTCAACGCCCGGGGGAAATACATCCTGGACTTCATCGCCAGGGCCGGTCTTGTCGTCCTCAACCAGGGCGACACACCTACTTTTCGGCGCCCCGGGCAGAGAGGCACGATCACCGACGTCACCTTTGCGTCTGAGTCGCTCCTTCTGAGGATCTCTGGCTGGAGAGTTGTGGAGGACTTCACGGGTAGCAACCACCAGTTTATCGTCTTTGACCTGCATGATCAGGCAAATCGTAGAGTTTCTGCATCTCGGGAAGGGCCACGCCGGAGGAACACCAACAAACTGGACGTGGTCAAGTTCACAGAAGTCATCTCTCGGGGAGCGCAGGGGAATCCTGGTGAGGCTGGGGCCGAGGCACTAGTAACATCCACGATGGAACTGATCGTCTCGGCCTGCGACCAGTTTATGCCGCGAAGGAAACCCCGACGCGACAAACAACCCGTTTACTGGTGGACTTAAGAGATTGCGGAACTCAGAAGAACATGTTTGAGAACTAGACGAGCCGCTACAAGAGCGAGAATTTCTGTAGACAGAGTTTGTAAGTCGGAGGCCTATAAAGCTGCAAGAAAATCTCTCCGCCAGGCGATCAACAGGAGCAATTCGAATAGCTGGAGGAGACTTTGTGACGACATTGACTCTGACCCGTGGGGCCTGGGTTACAAACTTGTAACATAGAAACTCGGCACCCGCTCTCCACACTTTCCATCATGGAGGGCGCCACCATGGGGAGGATCGTCGCTGCGTTGTTTCCTGAACATCCACAGCGACCACCAGTTGACTTCGGACGGGTAGAGGACGTTTATCAGAGTGATACAGCTGATCTTATTACAGTGAACACTTATCTGATGAATCTCTATAAAATTTAATAGTTTTAAGAAAATATTTTACTATTCTCTATTCAAAAGTGACTTTTATTACTTCTTTAACTACCAAATAATCATGTAAGTTTGAATTTTACTTATTTAAACTTATATAATTGAAATATTTGGAAAATAATTATCATCTAACCTCAACCATAGTTTGTTTTCAAAACAATTTCAAAATGGTAAACAAACATTTATTTTTATCCTACATCAGAATTTTAATTTTCATGAAACTGGTTATTTTCATCAACTGTGACACACAAAAAATGACTCAAAACCCATCCCACAAGAATGAACTGCTCTTTAAATATGTTTTTTACAACTTAGAAGCAAAAGAAACGGGTAGTTACAATTATGTAAAACATAGATTCTTTGTAGAACCCACCATAATATTAAATACAAAATTCAAAATAGACCAGTTGGAGACCTCTCCTCCTTATTGATCTCTTTAATTATATTAGCAGGTGATGTTGAATTAAACCCAGGACCCCGAAATACAAGCTTACAATCACCTAGGTCTGAGAGTGAAGGAGAAAACTGTCCTCACTGCAATAAAAGGGTTAAAAGATTAATATCACACCTTAGAGGATCACACAGAAATATTATAAATGAAAACTATGTAAATAAATCAAATAATGATATTTTAGTTGAAACAAAATCACCTGGTATCCAAACTATTGAAAAATTAAAAAATAATGGTGACCCTACAAAACTAGAGTTCTCAAAGCTAAAACATGAAACAGGTCTGAATAAATTATTAGAGAAAAATAAGAAACTTAAGGAAGAAATTACTGAAATGAGAACTCTTTTACACTGTGTCAATAACAAAAACAATATCCTGGGAAATGAGTTAATACAACTGAAATCTGAAAACCAGAAACTAAAGAAGAATTTTAGTTCATATAGGCCTACTAGATTAAACAATAAAGACAATATCACTGACAAATGGGTTGATGACCGAATATTAAAAGCGTACTTTGACTCAATGTTACAAAATATTGAGCAATATACTGATGACATAATAATTATGAATCCCTCAGTAGTATACCAAATCAAACATGGTGAGCCCCAGGATATTGACATAATATTAGACAATTTGTCATTTTATGATAAAAATATGCATTTTTAAGTATAAATGACAGTGATGACCCTGATGAAATTGACAGTGGAACTCATTGGAGCCTTTTAATTTGTGAACCACAGAACAAAAAAGCCTACTATTTAGATTCTGTTTCAAATGCTAATTTGAAATCTGCCCAAAAAGTTGCTGAGAAACTTAATATTAATGTAGAAAATATCACCATATTGAAATGTATGCAACAAAAGAATGGATTCGAATGTGGCATTAATGTTATAGTTAACACTCGTCTTGTTTTATATGACATCCTAAACAACAGAAAAATTAAGGAATCATATGATATTGAGTTGTCCTCATATATTCCTAAACCAAGTCAAGATAACCTTATTAAGTCTAGTGACACTAATGAAGTAGGATCTGTAAACAAAGGTTTTACACAAGAAGTAGGTGGAAATAAAGTATCGATGTCCCCAATAAATGATAAAATTAACAGTAGAGTGGAAATTTTCGGTGACAGTCATGGTCGTAAATTAAGAGATCTCCTCGATGAGAAAATGACATCAAACTATCAAATTAAAAGTTTTATTAAACCTAGTGCAAAACTTTTAGACATAAATCAAAGTTATAAATCAACAGCAAAGTTACTTAACAAATCTGATTTTATGGTATTAATAGGAGGCACTAATGATATTGAGAAGAATACAAATGATAAAGAGATATATGAAGAATTAACCAAAACTATAGAAAACACAAAAAACACAAATATTATCATTTCTGCTATACCTTTCAGATTTGATCAACCACATCTGAATTAAAAAATACGACATATTAATTCAAAAATTAGGAATATAGTAAGCTGCTTTGAACATGCACAATTTCTACCTCTTACTGGCATGAGTAGAAAATACTATACCCGACATGGTCTACATTTTAATGTAGAAGGTAAAGTATTATTCTCACAATTACTTAAAAGTATAATATTTAAACACACAACCTGTTTTGATGTTAATGTTTTTACTTTACCGTCAGGAAGAGATAATTTTTTAGACAAAGCGCCGAAGTGGAGAAACTCCCTCTAGTTAAAATTACTCATTGATTTTCAAATAATAATTGCTATGTTAATGAATTAAATAAATATAATTGCGGGCTAAATTTTCTTTTTTGGAATGTACAGGGCATTACAAAAAAAGTTGATCTATTAAATGTAATTTCAGATGAAAATAACATTGATATAATATGCATAGCAGAGCATTGGGTACTATCAGATGAAATAAACCACTTAAGTATTTCAGGGTACAAGAACTCATCAAACTTTGGTAGATCGAAAAATTCATGGTGGTACTGCAATATTCTTAAAAGATTGTATACAGTATAAGCAAATGGAAGAAATAAATAAAATGTCTGAGGAGATGATATGTGAAATGTCTGCAATTATACTGACTGATATCAAAATAATATTAATTTGCTTGTACAGGCCTTATACAAAAGAAAAAGAAAAACTTTCAAAATTTTTTTCAATATTTTATGAAGTATTAAGAATTGTATCAAGAATGAAGTATGAACTTATCATTGCGGGAGATTTTAATATCAATATGAACTCTAAAGATGAAGATCAACTTGAATCAAATGATATATTATAGTTTTGGACTTAAAAGAACCATTTTTGAAATAACAAGGCCGGGGAAAATAAAAGAAGGATCATGTATTGATAATTTTTTTACAACATTAAATAAAAACCTATGCCAAACCAAAATAATACATCCCATACTATCTGATCATGTTATAATCCTACTTAAAGTTTCCTTCGAAACACAATCAAGAAATTCTGAAAAATGCACAGTTTCAAAGAAGCTTTCTCGTTTAAGCTCACCATATAATACTATACAGTTCATAAATAACTTAAAAATTATTAACTGGGTGGACATTTACAGACAAAGTAACTTAGATGACAGCTTTGAATGTTTTCACAATTTCTTTATGAGTGCTCTAGACGCTGCAATGCCGTTACAATGGGATATAAATCAGAAAAACAAGTCTATTTGTAATAAATGGTATTCTAAAGAATTAAAAAATATGAAAAGCAACTGTCTTGAATTATATAATTTATCCAAAGAAACAAGAAATGATAGTATTAAGCAACTATATAACAGAGCTAAAAGTAATTACAAAGCCAAAATTAAAGAATCCAAGATAAAATACAATACAAATTATATTTAAAACAGTACCAACAAAATTAAAGCTATATGGACGGTAGTAAATACTCTGACAGGAAAGAACTCAACTTTCAAAAGTATTCCGAAACATCTTTCACCTGATGGATTTAATGATTTTTTCTCCAATAATATCATTAAGCTAATAAATGACTCAAAACCAGGTAAAGTAAATTTCAAGACGTTTTTAGAGAAAATTAATAAGAGTCCAACATCATTTTACTTTGAACACTTTACTGTTGAAGCAGTACACGAAACTATTTCAAAAATTAAGAACAGCAAGTGCTTAGATATATTTGGTGTAAATAGTATCATATTAAAATCAGCATCATATCACATATGTGAAGTTTTGGCTTGTCTTTTTAATAAATGCATAGACGATTGTTACTATCCAAATATACTAAAAAAAGTTAAAGTCATTCCAATCTACAAGAAAGGTGAGAAGATCTATGGAAATTACAGAACTATATCAATTGTACCTACAATATCAAAAGTATTTGAAACATTATTGCACAAACAAATATCAAATTATTTTGAGACAAATCGATTATTTACAGATAGACAGTTTGGTTTTAGACAAAATAAAAGTACAATTGAAGCAGTCACATCACTCATAACTGAAAGTTTATTTGACATTGAACAGAATAAATTGATATGTTTAAGATCATATGACTTTTCAAAAGCGTTTGACACAGTATCACATGACATCCTTTTAGAGAAACTTTCTTATTATGGATTTCAAAATCAACCTTTACAACTTATTAAATCATACTTACTAGATCGAGACCAGTACGTTTATGTGAATGAAACCTACTCCGGAAGTAAAATTATTAATACAGGTGTACCACAAGGCTCTCCTCTTGGACCATTGATGTTCAATATATACATCAATGACTTGCCATACATTAATTCAGGACCAAACATTCAAAATTTTCTGTTCGCAGATGATCTAGCAATAAAATTTAGTTGTAATAATCATGAAGAATTGGAGGTACTTCTATTACAAACAACAAAAAATATTACTAATTGGTGCTGTGCAAACAAATTATCCCTGAACAAGGAAAAAATTCAAGATATAATGTTTAAATCTAATTCAGGAGAAGACTATAAAGTCAATCAAAATTCAAACATACGTTTTTTGGGCATTTTACTTAATGAAAAACTTAATTGGCACGACCACATTAATATGACATCTAATAAAATATCTAAAGGATTATACACTTTAAAAAGACTTTCTGGAAATGTAAAATTTGAAATTCTTAAAACTGTTTACTATGCAAACATTCACAGTCATCTAAGCTACGGCACTTTAATATGGGGTGGAGAAAAATATTCAAAAAAATTATTTACATTACAGAAAAGAGCCATCAGAATAATGTGCAAATTAGAATCAAGAACATCCTGCAAAAAAATTTTTGTTGAACATGAAATACTCACTCTACCATCAATATATTTATATCAATTGGCAATACACGCAAAGAAAAATTTATATCAGTATAAGAAAAATTTTAATGTACACGAACATAACACAAGAAATAAGGAAAAATTAAGAACAGAATTTGTAAAATATACACACACAAAGAAGAACCTTCATGAAATGTCAAAAAAAGTATTTAACCAATTGGATAAGAAGATGAAAGAATTACCCTTAATAACATTTAAAAAGAAGCTCAAAATTATTTTAATATCGAAATGTATTTACAAAATTGAAGATTTTTTTCATAAATTATAATATTAAGTAGGCCTGGAAACAATAATGTATAAATTGTATGATACATCCTTGGATGTCCAATAAAGTTATTATTATTATTATTATTATTTAACTTTTCACATTCGAGGAGCTGGAAACCTCTGTTCTCTCCTTGAAGAGCTACAAGGCTCCTGGCCCGGACGGGATTCCCAGTGAGGCTTTAAAGAAAGTATTTTCAATTAACGCTGACTTGTTGTTGAGAATGTCCAATGCCTGTTTGGTAGAAGGGGTGTTTCCGGCTCCCTGGAAAACAGCCAGGCCTGTACTGAGTCAGCAAGGGAAAAGGTGATATCGAGCTGCCGTCATCCCACAGGCTTCTCTGCATGTTGGACACGGCTGGGAAGCTGTTCAAGAAGCTGATCCGTTCCCGCCTGACTTCTACCGGAGACTTATGCCCCCATAAGTACGGCTTCAGAAAGGGACAGTCAACGATTGACGCTGTCACCGAAGTCCAGAGAGCTGTGGAGAGAGCTGAGAGCCACAACCATTTCTCTCGCCGAGTAGTGCTTCTTGTTACGCTTGATGCGAAGAATGACTTCAACTCGGCGAGATGGGTCAATATGTTGGATGCGCTTCGCAACACCTTTCGCGTCCCTGCATGTCTGTTGCGGCTCATCGAGGATTATCTCCGCTCCCGTAGGTTGATTTATGACACAAGGGACAGAACGCGGACGATGGTATTCACTTCTGGTGCCGCGCAAGGTTCAATACTCGGCACGGATCTCTGGAACGTTGCCTATGACAGCCTCCTGAGGTCCGAGATGCCTGAGGAAACCACTTTGGTTGGGTACGCCGAAGAACGTCGCAGCTCTCTTAGCTGCACGCAACGTTGAGCTGGCCCAACTAAAGTTGAACCGAGTCATGCGTGTGGTCAACACCTGGATGTTCGATCACAATCTCTCGCTTGCTCTCAGTAAGACTGAGATTGTGATCCTCACGAAGAAGAGGATCGACACCGTCTTCCCGTTTCGAGTGGGAGGGGAGGTGGTCCAATCAACTCGTGCTGCCAAGTACCTCGGGGTTATAATGGACACCAAGTTAAGCTAGAGGGAACAGATACTCCGTACGGCGGACAAGGCCGCTAAGGTTGTCATTTACCTTAGTAGGCTGATGGCCAATCCATCGGAGGTCCCCAATCCAGTAGAAGACGTCTGTTGATGTCCGAGGTCCAGTCCGTGCTTCTTTATGGAGCAGAGGTGTGGGCAGACGCTCTCGATAAAGAGTTATTCAGGTTGTGACTCGCCCGGGTCCAGCGTCAAGCGGCGCTCCGGGTGTGTTCCGCCTACAGGACAGTGTCCGAGCCTGCCGTCCTGGTGGTCTCCGGAGTCATCCCTGTCAAGCCTGACGTAATATGATAAACAATTCCAGGTTAGAATCCTAAAGAGTAGATTAGGTTTTTGTAGTGGATAAACCCGCTTTTTAGGGGAGCCCCACACTACAGGCTGGCCATCTGTGTGCGTAATGCATTTTTCCGCCTCTCCCTAAAAAAACAAAAAAAAATATTTTAAATATTTGCCAAACTTCATAAGGTACCGTATGTATAAAATATTTAATATGTGTACAAGTTTGAAGTTTAATAACCAAGCATAATTATAATTGAACACAAGGCGCCGCACGACCGTTCTGGCATTGCTATTGGGTAGCTCAGCATAATTAACAATTTTGAAATCCTTTGAGCAATAACTATTTTAACATTAATTTATCGGATTTATTTAGCACCTAACATTTATTATTACTCTTACTTTCAGTGGTGTAGTGGTGCGGGAACGCGTGGGAACGGCGTTCCCACACTGGTTTTCAAGAACCCGGGAAAATCACAGTGCCCCGTTCAGGGAAAATCCGGGAAAATAGCTGATATGTTTGTAAATAAAAATATTGATTAAACAGTTTAAAAATATTATAAAATATTTCTATGCCAATAATAAAATGCAGTACTTTTGTAAACACGATTTTACTCTGGATCTGTTTCCTTAGAACCTCACTCTCACTTGAACTTTGTATTGTGCACAGAGTACGGTATACGGTGGCGGGCATCACTCTCCCATCCCTCTAAAACCCTTCCACACATACAGAAGAGGATGCATTTGCCGACTACCTGTAAACAAAATTTTGTCAATCTGTCAATGTCAATGAACTTTCATTGTGATTAATTATTCTGTTTTCCTCTGTTTTATTTATTTAATTTATTTTAGTTCTCTGCTTTTATACTTGTATAGAATATGTCATTTAAAAATTAGGTTAAGTATGTTGCTATTTTGGGGTTTAAAAACAAAAGTAGTTAATTAATAAGTCTTTTTAAAAAAACCTTCTTTTGTGAAATAATAAAGTTATTTAAGTATAAAAATATACTGGTATTTTTTTTCTCAAAATCATCTTAATTCTTAAATAGTTTCTTGAATCTTCAGTAAATCCAGTTAGCTTAAAATACATAGCCTAATACGCAAAACTATTGTTATCGTACGCATTCAGGGAAATTTTATCTTTATTTCCAGGGAATTTGGCAAATATATTAAGCGTTCCCACATTGGAAAATTTGCCACTACAACTCTGCTTACTTTGGTGTGATTTGATAAGATCAATTGAGAATCTAAGTGAGAACAGATTAATTGAAAATGTAGGAAAGTGTTGTTTATAATAGTGTGCTTTACATACAGTTCTCGCCATGCCTAATAATAAACTACTGGCAAGTCTCAAATATGATTTTTTTTTTAAATATTAACATTGCAAGGTATGTGAATACCAAATTTCAAGTCTCCAGCTTAAACAATTACGTCAGGCATTTTTTGTCATCAGTGAAGGAGTGAGTCAGTTACACTTGTGGCTTTGTATATAAAAGGTGTTCGGAAACTCTCTTCCAAAACTTTGTGTGGTGATTCCTTGGATCAAAAAGAACAAAAAAGTTCATTGGAACCTATGTCCTAAAATGCTTTGTTGACCCGCTAGCCGTCATTTTGTTTTTTACACTTCATAATTGTTATTTCCATAACGGATTAGTGTATTAAATTTATATTTAGCATGAACCTTTATCACGCCAATGTTCTTTTCCAGGAGAAAATTATTTTTTCCCATTTGTATTTTCAAGATGGGGGCCATTTTAAACTCAAATATCTCAAAATTTGATTTTATTAAAATTTTACAAATAACAGAAAAGTTGACAAACAAAATTATCTAACCAACAATACCAAATTTGTACGAATTTGACAACAAACAAAGTAGTTATTGTCATTTTTGCAGAAAACATTGATTTTGCATTTTTTAAATAGAACAATCCCAACAAATCCGTTACTTGTTGTCAGATTCTTACAAACCTGGTATCATTGGTTAAACAATTAAATTTGTTAAATCGTTTGTATTTGTACAATTTGTAAAATTGTTTTTGTATTTGTACAATTTTGATGAAATATACCGATTTTGAGATAATCTGGGTTTAAAACCTTAAAATGACCGCCATTTTGAAAATACACATGAACTATTTTTCCTCTGGAAATGGTGTGATGAAGGTTAATGCCATAGGAAAAAATACACCCATTGCGGAAATTAAAATTATGATGTGTAAAAAAACATAATGGCAGCTAGCGGATTAACGAAGCATTTTGGACACATATGTTCCCATGTAATTTTATGTTCATTTTTATCCAAGGAATCACTTCACAGAGTTTCGCAAGAAAGTTCCCGAACACTCTGTATATGTTAGAAGATGCATTTTACACAAATCAAATGGTGTTTTTGGATCTTGAGGATCTCAAAAGAATAAGTATCATGGCCCCTGGCTTAGGTCTTGCCATGACTAAACTAACGTAGTAGCGTATTCAAGGAAATTCGCTAAAAAACTAAGTACTAATGTATCGTATTACTGGGTATTTTTAAACCACTTATATCATGATAATTTTCCGCAATAATGTAGTAAAATCTAGTTAGCCTATTTTTTTATTTGTTTAATCAACTTTAAATGTGATAAAATTTTTAGAGCGCTCAAACAACACATTTATGTTCTATAGTAGGTTTTAAGATTGTCAGTCTTAAAAATCGTTTTATGGTCCCAAAAAAAGAATGATTATCACTTTACGACAAATAAAACAGATTGGATATAAAACTAACGTGGAGGACTATTATGGGCTGCCTGCAACCGGGTCGTACATGTAAGTGGCGGCGGCGGCGATGATTTGATGAGCCAGTGTTTGTGTCATGTCCATGTCAGCAGTATGTCATTGTTATGTGTGTGCCGGTCCACTCGGTGCTGCAGTAGTACAGTGTGATAGTGGCAGGGTTACTGTGTTGTCATGGAGGACAACGGCCGAGGAGAGAGTGACGATGCGGGTGATTATTTCTACATTGTGTTTTTGTTTTGTGAAAGTCTCTAGGTGTTTCCGGTGACTTGGCAAGTACGGTAGCTGAATAACGTCATTCTTATGAACTGGCTTCTAAATAATAGTTTTCATCACTAGTCTCGAAAGTGACGAATTGCGTGGAGAGATGGCATCTACGCGCGAGGCGAGGCCGAGCGTGGAAAAGGTCCCCCGAGCCCCGCAATGACACTTTTGAGACGAGTATTGAAAATTATTTTTCATTACGATATCGGAAAACGTGTAAACAGCACGAATATTTTTGTATATTCAACTTAGTATCACGAAAAAACCGAACTCATAACGCTGAGTTTCCGTGCTTATGTCGAGGTACTCATCGCCATCGCACGGAAACTCAGCGTTATGCAACAGCTGATCGGCCTAATGCAACAGCCGATCGGTCTGCACCGCGAAACCCCATAACGGTTACTTTCCGTGCACCTCAAATGTACAGAAAGTTAACGTTATGTAATTTTGCCGTGCAGTAGCGGGAATAAACTATTTTCTTAGCTCATTTTACGTTTAGGTAGTGTACTTTCGTGTGTAGAGTAATGAAAAATACATAACTTCACTCCAGACAGTTGTTTTAATAATTTATAGTTGAACAGTAATAGGCGTACACTGTTTTGGGGAAAATTGAAAAAGTACGGTTGGCTATTAAAATACTATTAGATTTTTTGGGCTAGTAGCGATCTCAGGTGTTTTCAAGTATTCGTCCATAAATTCTATAAAGATAAAAATCTTAGCTTTTTTTACAGGCAAACTTATTTATACAAATTTTTTAGAGCTTTTGTCTCCGAATTGCCAGTACATGTTCTAATTTGTCAGTTTCTGTTTTCATATTTCTTTTATTATAACTCAAGAATTTACATATAAAAACTTACACAGTGTGACTGATGGCTATAAAATCCTTGTAAAGAAATTGAATAGGCTAGTACTTAGGAGTACCCCGTATCAAAGCATTGCATTTTCTACCTCTCATCATTTTGGTTGGGGTTCGTGATTGACCTTTTACCTTGCGGTGGTAATTGAGTGCTGCAATATTTGTTGACATTTCTGAGCTTTTGGCTTTTTTCCAATGTCATTTATTCGGTAGCCAAATTATTTTTTTTAACATCAACCTCAATACTTAATTACAGTAAGTTCGTTAAAATAAGTGCAAATTTGTCCATAAGTGTTTCTTCAAAGCAATGTTAGTAGTAATTTCAAGGAAGATGAAGGGTTCGTAACCTTAACAAAAAACACGACGATATATTTTAAATGTTCTAGTCTTTGATCAATGTTTAAAACTGAGTTATTTCTACAAACACCTTTAAAGAAATAAAAATTAGCCGTTCCGTCGATTAACCATCTATAATGTATTAAGATATAAACCATGCCAGTTTGGATGTGCACTATAATTTGTAGTATCTATGATTTGTCGTGCCACAAGACCTAACCTACGTATCTCGTAGTCCTACATTGCGCACAGGGCTGATTGGCCGTGAGGAGTGACAGTGACAGTGTCAGTGCAGGCTATCATGACCAGGTAACTCGAGCCGTCACAATGGCTGCTCAGGCAGGAATGTATCTCTGCCGCTGCTCGCCTTGGCCCGGCACATCGCATTGACAGCAATATAAATGCTTGCTTCGTAAATACAATGCCAGATGCTGTCGTCAATTCGCCATTTCGTCGAGATTTACAGTACTATTAATTTTTTGGTCAATTTCATGATGTTTCCAATAAGTAGGCCTACTTAACTAATATATATGTTACACTCAATTGCCGAATTCGGACAATGCCCAAAATTTTTACCCTCTCCGCGATGTGGACACTGCGGAACACCCACATCGCGGAGTGAGCATTTTTATTCCGACATTGGCCGAAGTAAAATACTCACACCGCGGAGTGGGTAATTGTAAATGCGCAAGAATCTTCCCCGTTCTCGTGAAGTTTTTGGTGATTTATTCTCATATCCATGATGTTCGCCGATTATTTAATATATTTCACTTTTTGAGGCTATAGTGAAATCCTGGTATTATATTTAACATTTATCAATTTTACATTTTTTCCTCTTGTCTTCAAATTTGAGGTGTGTGTACTGTATTGTAAAAATATTTTAATATGTCAGTCCTACCCTTAATAGTAGTGGTACATAAGTACATTTTATAATATAATTCAAATATCGTTTAGCTAATTTATAGATACACAATCCGAACAATTTTATTTCTTCGTATATGCCTAAGTCAATTGAGTCGTCTTTCTGATCAAGCTATTGAAAAATTAGCGATACTATTGAAAGGACTGTATGGTTATTTAGGTTCTAATTGAGATTTTGTAGCCAGTTTTGATTTTGAACCCCTTTGCGAGGGATGGAGTTGCAAGCAAGGAGCGCCCATGACGACGATTAAGTCTGAGAGCCCCGCCCTTGTATCATAAATACTCGATAATCTTTAACATCGAGTGGTCTAGGTCTATACCATTGAAAAGTAACTTTATCACTGGATAATGATCACGGTACAGTTTCTTAAGCTTCATATCTTACCGATTATTGTATTGGTGACCATCACAAACCCAGCAATATATTTTAATTAAAGTGCATCCTCGTAAGTTATAGACTCTGGTATTTTTCTTGAATGTATTCGTGACCCCAAATCATTATTTTTGCTATTTTCAATAAATCTAAAAATATTTGTGGTCAATATAATTTGTTGTTGTTGAGACAATTGATTAGAATGTTTGTTGTTATTGCTCTCTAATTATCTGTATTAACGTATTATAATATATAATTAGCTTCATAGGTTTATAACTTGTTTCGCGTTCGTTTGGAAGCAATGATCTGATAATATTGCCAGATTAATTTTAAAATAAAAAAGGTTAATTTGCTTTGAGTTGGGGTCATAATTTATTTTAGGTCTTATAAATATATTTAATTATATGGTAGTAAAAAAGTTCTCTACTCTATGTATGATTTAAAACCAGGATTTTAGATTCAGTTTTGTCAGTAGTAAAATTGGATTGTTAATGTTATGAATATTAAGAGAGCGGTGAGCGGTGATTGTGTTAGGCGAGGCTGTCGTAGCGCCTTCTCGATCAATACGGCTATCCGCCACACACCGGCGCGTGGCGGGCTGCCTACCGCGCGACACACGGCGCTGCCGAAATGTCCGCATCCATCTGCTGTTTCTCTTGTAAGTCTGTTTGTGTGTATTAATCAGCTGATTAGTGTTTGCCATTGTTGCCAATCGACTAACACGCTTGTTTGTCTGTTCCCGGTGCCGTTTTGCCGCACCCGAACGTGTGTTTCGCCACTCAGCTGTAAGTATTTTGTTTTGCTCGGTTGCCTAACCTGACTGTCACGAGCCGCGTTGCGGCAATGTTTGTATACATCTTGCATGCGAGCTTTAGCATGGGAAATGGTGATGGGTATTTTTGTGCGGGGCTGATAATATTACTTAATAAATTGTCTAATGCACTACTGTTATAAAAGTTTGTCGACAATCAAGTGGGGCATAGTTCATAGTAAAAAAGAGGAGCCCTCAAGAAAATATTTTGTTATTGCATTGAGGAGAACAACATTTACAACGCTATTTGGGATTTTTTAATTTGTTGGCAAGCATTGTATTTTCATAAAACGTTTTGTATAATTCATACCGTAACGTTAATTATAGTATAATTATACCTAGATCTTACCAGATAAATTAAATTGATCTCTAAAATATCCTACTTGACAACCCTCCATCCTACATCCCTGCCATAGTTTATGACCGGTCTCATGCCCTATTGGAGTGGGTCTAAGGGACTAGGTAAAAGTTACGAGGTACCATGCATGCGTTAGTAGAAGGGATCCTTACAAAATGGACTACATCTTCTACCCGCGATAGGGATAGAGGTTGTCCACTTGTGGGCTACACAGGAGTAAATCAGGCCCAGTATCGGTGGGGATTTGCTAAAGCAAGTCTACAGTGTTTACTCACAAGAATCTTTAGAAACTGGAATGTGAAAACTTTGAGATTATGGGCGATTAAATGTAGGTTAAACTAAGACCATTGTCTATAGAACGTTACTCTTAGTCATTAGTCCACTCTATTTCCATAGTAGGCCTAAATGCTAAAACATAGGGGACAGTTAATTGAGTTGATTTGGCGAAAAGTAAATCCTTATTCAGTGATATTACGGCTCCGGGGCTCTACAGCATGGATTTCAATTGATTTATAAATGTCTGATTTTTTTTCGGAAATGCCCAATTGTTGGTTTTCATATGTATTCAGGCTATCTACATTACTTTCGATGGTTCGAAAAATTAATCATGTAACTACGTGGTCATTGTTTAGAAGCGCCTGCAAAAGCATGACGGCAAAACGTGCACTCTGGTTCATTGCTGCCTGCCTCGCCGAATTATAGAGTTTGGTAGGCTACAGTGTGTTTATTTGATTTTTTCACATTCGGTTTTATATTGGAGTTGAGATACTAAAAACTAAAACATAAAATACTCGTAGTCCTTATGCCCAGTAACCGTACTTTTTAACAGTTTCTTATTTCTTAACCCTGTAACCTCATTGTGTTAGTTCATTGCACGGCATGTTAATGTACAAGTCGTTTAGTCCTAAGGCTACTTTAGTATAAACCATTGTCCATAGAACGTAACAAAACTGTATAGTTTATTGAATTCCCTTTTACTATAAAGCATTGTGTTGAGAGAGAATATTTAAGGGTGCGCTCTACCCATCTGCCGCGCGCGGATGCAAGGGTTTAGAATCTCCATGTTTGTCGCCCCAGTTGTAAACCGATTTAAAATATTTTGGTGTCATTCTTTTCGTAATATAATTTTGTACTCCGCTATCGTCTTAAAATTTCGATATTAATTTAAATTACTAAGCAGTGTGCTTGCTAATAATGTTGAAATAAGCGTTTTTGTATCAAGTTTTAACGTATTAAAAACAATTTTTTAAGACAAAATAAGACAATACGTGAGTACAATATAATCTTAAGAACAAGAATATGCAATAAGATTGGTAAAAAGTTTATAGATAACGATAAGGATGCAAAAAGGGAGATGCGAAAGGTCTGCAATTTCAAAAACATCGTTATTAGACCACCGATCGATTTCCCACTAAAACCAAAAAAAGCATTAAAGTAACAAAATTTAAAATCACCCGTCATATATTTTCCAAAATGTGAGTTTCCGCGTAGGTATAGCGGCAGTTAACAGTCTCGCTCGACGATTTTGACGCCGAGGTAGAGCGCAACCTTAACAGTATTTACTATTAGTAAGTTGCATGAAAACAGTCGGATGAGAGTTGGTTGGTGCATTTGATGGCAAATAAAAAAAAAATCGTTAAAACGCAAAACTTACATATCTGCGCGTTACATAAAGTCGAGAAGATCACCACCAACTTTTGAATGACGCTCTCGAGAATGTGCTCGAGAGTTATGGATTTGTCTGAAATAAATTACGTACGAGGTGGCCCGTGCGCAAATTGCGCATTTTAAGATTTTGTATGAGTGAAACTCACCTACAGTACGTGAATGTTGATTATGAAGTGACAGAGATCTATTTTTGTTTACTATCTGGCTTTTAAAATTCATCTGAAGGTAGCTGTTAAATAACAATTCACATTAAAGAACTTGCAATAAAAGTTGGTCAACATTTTAAAGCGCCCTCTATAAATAATTCAAAGGCGAGGGGGCGAAGCCCGAAACAATATGACCTTTTTAATTATGATTCGTCACTGCGATATATCATAAGCTTTAAAATGACACCCCAATCTTAAAAATCGGTTCAGTAGGACGAGAGAAAAAGGGACGTAACATACGAAACCCTTATAGAAATAAGAAGATAGAAGATACATGCATATTACTTGTTATAGCGTCAAATACTGGTATCGCTCGCTATTTCTTGGCTGTATCAGCTTTAGTGTATGCCAATTGCCCGGGAAATGCTGTAGAATACAAAGAATAGCGCAAAAGAAACTTGAATTATTATGATCTTAGCGTTGCCATCGGTTTGTCCCATTATTTAAATAGATTTTTTTTGCTTAAAAGGGACGAATAAAGCTGTTGGTGTACCGTGCTTTTCCAATAAAACGATGAACAGTTAATTGTAGTTTGTTAGTCGCCTGACGTAATCTCAAGCACACAACGGCTATCGGACCTGGGGTTTTCATTGTTTGCGTGACGTTATCTGTTATCAGCGTATTGTTATCAGAGGATGCGGTTATCGCCGGCCCCACAGTGTCAAGTGCTACTGAAACAAGCCACAAGCCTCGCTACAAACAACAGCTGCAGCAGGACTTGCAGCAAGGCTCTCCGCTACCTCAGATCACACATGCAGCCGTCGCATAGGGTAGTAGCGTTAGCAGCTGTCGTGAAACAAATTCGAGGTTAAAATTCTTGCCACTATCAACACCTGCTACTAAGACAGTAGCAGTGTGTTCTAGGTGGTGTTGCCACTATCCACAATTTTAAAAACAACTGCGACCAGACCACACGTTGAAGTTTACTACGGAAAGTTTTTAAAATTATCAGAGCTAAACTTAATGGTCTTTTCAGAGACCTGACAAATCTTTGCTCGCTTTCTTTGCCTCAGTCACACACTAAGAGCCAAGTCAAATTACCTACGATGTCTAAGAGTAAGTGTTCCTTTACGTGTACTGTAGTAGTCGTAAATGTGACACTTGGGCATCATGCACAATGTACCTAACTTGGTAGTCGAAATGACAGTTTTCCTCAAATTGTATATACTGTACCTTCCTTTGGTTGAGATGTTCGCCGTTTCTTCGCCTCAATCATTTTTCTGCCTTGTTAGCCTCAGTGGAATTTCCCTCACCAACAGACCTGATGATTCGTACTGATCGTTTAAGTCGTACTCATAACTTTGCTAAATTTCTATACTCACGTCCGTAACGTTTGTAGCCGAGGCCGCCGCTTTGTGGGCCGATAACGCGAGATAAGCCCGGGATGATAACGGCCACCGTCCGTGCCTTATCGGTGACCTCCGACACCACTGATAACAGCCTCTTTGTTATGATAACGGGCTTGATTGACCGGCGGAGCTACGAGCGTTCTGCGATTTCCAATAATTTATTGCCAATCAACGCATAATTGCTGGCCCCAAATAAATCACATTTAACCGCTTGTTAGACCTTTAGGCCTGCCTTAGTACTTTACAGTCGAATCAAACAGTTTGGTTAAAATTGTATATAAAACAATATATAACGCCATATTCGTCAATCATTTTAAGTCGTGATGAACGAATTGTCCCTAAAGCAAAATGGTGGTCCAGACTCGGACATTGGCACAGTTGATCAATTTGTCTCCAGGAAATAGAATTTTTTCCCTAAAATCTCAAATGATGCCCTCAAATCGAGGGCTTGAGTGAAGGAGGATTTACACGATTGCAGATTACAACATAGTTTATAGAGTTTTTAAGGCGTAATCATTGTTTAATTGAAAGCTTTAACAAGACAATGAAAGTTAAACTGTTGCTTATTTGTTTAACTAAATTGCAGTACTCCATATTTACACCTTTGTTAAAATATTTGGATTTTATGTAAAGCCTGGTCTATTTATACATGTCATATCAGAAGAGTGTTTTAAAGAATTTTGTCTTTTTTGTCGCTCCCATAAGATTCATCAGTCAAAACACGTTCGTCCGATACGGGCAAGGCCCGGACCGTAGTGGTGTGAAAGAGGCCTTGCACGGTACGATCGATTGTTGAAAAAAAGACACACGTATAAAAATCTCTATAGAAACTCATTTATGAATTTTGTTGCCAATTAATCAACGGGGCTAACCAAATACCTAATTCTGGAGTGTGGGGCGAGGTGAGTTTTGGAAATCATATTTGAAGAAGGGTGCTGTCACCCTGTCCATGTCTGTCCCTTCGATTCGCCTCTCGTTGAAAGGTAGTCGGTAGTCACAAACGAGTTTAAAAAACAGTGTTGATTAATCCCGGCCATGTGTTGTAGTGAGGTGGGGTGGGGCCGAGTTGTGGCGATATCGCCCGAGGATTGCCGAGCGGAGGCGGCAGTGTTCCCACACGTACGGTAGTTATTGTACTTTTACGATAATTTCACCATCGAGTAGGATACACGATATCATTCGTGTCATGCCATTAAAGAACTGCAATTCAGCCTAACAAATTTAGTTAATAAAGTTTCGTATTTTTTTGCCCCACTTTGCCCCCTCCCGCCATCGAGGGAGGGGGTGAGGGGGAAGGATGAGTGGGGGTTGAATACTTTATGTTAATGCAATCGAATTAATCTATATACAGCATTTTCACAAAATTTTTGGCTATCTTGAATTTTGTATATAAAAATTTGGGATTTCCCTCCCTATTTTCCATCCCCATCCACCCTGATAGGGAACGTTGCTGGAATGCGTTGGTATTATTATTTATGAGAGTCGGTATCATCCGATTCTGAAAAAAGATTCCCGAAAATACCCCATTCCACTGTCAAGGGGTTACCACATATTTAGTATTCATAATAATAATAATGCTTTATTGGTTTTGAGAGAAGCTTTGCACATTTCGCGAAATCTTGTTGTAAGCCTGGGTAAAATTTTAAGAGGCTTGAAATATTGCTGTCCTGGTGTAATGAAACATTTAGTAATGTTTGTTTTGTGGACTCTTTATGCCAATATTCTGGTCTTTGTATGTGTTTATTTTACGTTATTGCACTAAAATATGACAACTAATAGGACGATTCAGTATTAATTCACAATTTTTTTCTGGAATATAGGCCTAAAATGCTAGTGTCATCGCTACTCTAGCCAATAGACCCTACATAGCAAATAGTACGATAATTTTACCCAGTACGATAATTTTTTACGCTGGTACGATAATTTTAAATCTGGTAGCACTGTGAGGCGGCGGTGTGGCGGCGGCGGGCGGCAGTTGTGTGTGTGACCGCGGCGCGACATGAGCGCCAACGGAGTGGCGGGCAAGCCCGCGAGTAGCCCGGCGTCGTACCACTACACGAGCAGCTCCAGCCTGCTGGCCGCCTCCACCAAGCCGACGCCGCCGCCGACCCTGCCCAAGACCGCGTCGCCCGGGGGCTACCGTCTGGCGGGGCTGGAGCGGCTGGCCAACCGACAGCGGCTGTTCGACGAGGGGCCCGCCGCCACCGCCACCGCCAACGGCGTCGCGGTGAGTCTATATATAGTGGCCATATGGCGCTACACGTGCCCGTGTCTCTCCACGCCACACCCGGCTGAGTGAGCAGAGTCCACGGTGAATCATTTGAAACCTAAACAGAGAGGCGTAAATGCAAGTGACGTGTTGGACGATTCAGTAAAAGAACCTCGTCAGTCGTCATTCATGTGGAAAACGCAGTATTCCCCTGTTCCGGACTGTATTTTTTGAATATTCATTGTTAAATATAAGTTTCTTTTTTATTAATGTTGGGTGAAGAGCCCTAAAAACTGATATAACAGTGGAAATTAACTCTATTAGTATAAAAACGGTATGGGACATTGAATTCTTTTACGTTACTGAGAGTTATATTTTATCATTTTTAAACCTAGGTAGGTATATGAGAGCTGAATTAATAAGCTACTCAACAAAATGATTACAAAGTTTCATGAACATCGGTTGATAAACGGCGTCCGAACAAACGAGTAAATACAGTTAACAATACAGTGCCATCTGCGCTATACCTTATTGGTGACACCTCGGTCTGTGGTAGCTCGAAAACCACTGTGTACGAAGCCTTAATTTATTAATTCGTATACATTACCATTTATTAGTCTCCTCCAATGCTTTTGTTCGGAATCTAATATTGGACACCGTTCTTGTATATCATGAATAATTCGCTATAGTAATTCTTTGCTAAATTTCAGCTATAATAAAACACGTCATAAAAATGTAAACAGATTCGTCAATCAAAGATTTCATGCAGGGCTATAAAAAGAGAGGTACCGGTACCGGTACTGGAACCGGTAGAACTGAGATTGTTTTCTGTTTGTTACTCGTGTACGTCGATCTATTTAGAACACCCTCCGTGACACTATCCCAGCAGGGGAAACGTCCCACTGGGGACCGGGGTATCGTTTTCCTCACCGAAAAACCAAAAGTATAAAGCTATTTTTTGTAGTTTGTAGTAACAATTTTCCTTTCTAAAAACTGTTACACACAGTGGCTACATGTTGTTTCATATTGAAGTTGTGTGTTGTGTACGAAATCTTTTAATGCTTTGCGGGTCAAGTTTCTGAAATAAATCTTCAGGAGGCCTAAAAATTGTTGTAATAGGCAAATTAAGACGGAACTTTCTTAACCGATTGCACGCAAGTTAGTTGGTATGGCCAAATTCAGTGAATGAATGGCTTTTATTTTGAAGAATGATTTTTCAGTGGGACAACTCAAATCGACTAATAATGGTTTGTTTTTAGGGCGTTAGAGTCAATCGCGATTCTAACTATTCCCGAAGAGCAATGATAAAACAGGAAACTCTAAAATTCCTTTATTTGTGATCGAAAATGATGTTATATAGCTATAATTAAAGGGATAATCAAGAGGGATATGAATTGTGACGCATATTTTTATGACTAGCATAGTTCTTTTACAAAATAAATGAAAAAAAACAAATCAAATTAGTACATATTTTAAAACATTTTTAGCCTATAGGATTTTATAAAATTTTTACAAAGAATCGCACGCAAAAAGAACGATAAATTTAATTGGGATTCAAATAATATCTATTCTAAACCAATCAGACAAAAATAAAGTTACTATATATTGGACAAAGCGGGAGAAAGTCTAAGTGCTGTAAAATTGTTGAATAAGAAGAATGACATGATACGGCCACGTAGGCTTATCACAAGTTATCCGGAGTTTCCTGCCGACGACGATCTGTCAACATGGCTAACTGGCTGTTAGCTGTTAACTGGCTGGGTAGCTGAGTGGTTAAAGAGCACGCCTTGGAATCTGAAGGTAGCCGGTTCGATCCTGAGAAAAGTTAGTGCTTTTTGATGGTTCGATACTGGACCCAGCTGCCTTTGGTCATTGGGCTATTAATTAATGATCCTGACAAATAAAAACAGCTGATATTTGTCAGTAACAAAGCTACACCTCATCTGATCCATCACAATCATCACACTCACCCCTTCAGTCATACTCACCTTAAAATACGCCAAAGTGCGTCGGTGTTTCAAATGAAGTCTCTCTCTAAAGTCTAAAGTCATGCATGACTAAAATGATGGTATTGTGCCTCTTTCGGGAGAAAACTGTTTCATTTGACACATCTTATTTAAAATAAATGTTCTGCAATATACATTTATGTTGTAATGTATTAATGTGCAATACGTAAACTGATATCATATGAAACAAACATAGTGAAAACTACTGTATTTCCAACAAGAGGTTCTCATTAAAACAACAACAATCTCTTAATGGGTTAACGGCCAGCTACAAGTGAGCTTGCAGAGTGAAGCAACGTATTTCACGTTAATGAACATCTGAAGAGCTATCAGGTTATGAAAAATAACGGAGGACTTAATTGTTTGGCGTTGTTTCAGTAAGCACCCAACTCCCTATAGTGTTATTAATGTGCTGAGTGACAAGTTTATTTTGTTTGAAAGCTTAATTCAACGCTTCGCATTGATTGGACGGTATTTTTAATTGTAAAATCAACAAACCTACTACGTTTGTTTTAATTTAGGCCATAGTAAATTGATAGATGTGTTATTTGAATTTTTTGCAAAATTAGGATTGCTGATTTTTTGCAACTTTATTTCTATTAAGAATAAGTATACTACTCCCCACGCATTAAGAATAAGTGTAAACATTCTGTTACGTTCCTTGTGAAAACTGCGACGGAATGGATGTACGTTTTAGCATCAGGATCAACACCAATTCTGAATGTGTATTACCCAGTTTTGAAATTGACGGTTGAAACAAGAACACTGTCACTGTTGAAATGAATAATGTATTAGAAGAAATTGAATTGATTCCATAGGGATAAATGGCAAACGGATAGTTAAATTGTTTCGTCGAAATAAGCTAATTGAATTTACATGCTTACTGACTGCAACAGTGTTCAATTGATTACCATGATTCAATCGTTACATAATTTAAATCTGTAACAAGGCAATAAGAGTTTAACGATTGCTTAACAACCATCGATGCGGGACCATTGTACAGGGCAATTCCGATGGTCTCGAAGATATGCACAAGAAGAGGAGCGCTGTAGTGTTGAATGTTTTGCCGTCGGAATAGACAACGGTTGCCTCAGTGGCAGTCAAGGACCAGAAGAAGAGCGATTTGTTATTTTAATTTTCAACAGATATCGTTTTTGTTGAGTTGTAAATCATCATTTTGAAGGCTGGCTAGATTTGGGTGCAACATAACAACTCAGGTTTGTCAAATTTAGCCCCAAAAGTTCTTGTTCTGTTCAACGGAATAAGTCGAAAAGGTATGTTGGTTCAAAAAATGAGACATTCCATGTTTGTAAAATTTACTTTCTATCTGAACATTTTGCTTAAAAGAATATGTCATAAATGTATTTGTTTAACTGTTGGATACTATTAAACACGAATGTTAACCGAAGTTTGAAGCCCTACCATTCCATAACAGAAAGCCCTTCAAGTGTCATAAAATAGTTAAAAGGATGAAAGGCACTATTTTGGTGTCGTCGGTTCCTTAAACGTTTTGAGAATTGGATTTAGATTGTGGTGATTCTATAAGGTGGAGGGCGGTTTAAGTCTATAGAAAGGATCAGCCTCGAGACTTGAGATAAGTAATGTGACAGCGTCTCTGCGGCGCCACAGCCTTCCTAGCCCTGTGTGATGCTTTTAGTGTTGACGTAGGCTTGTCCGGGGCCTGACTAGTGTCGCTTCTCTTGTTAATAAACTCAAAACACGAACGGATGAGTAAAGTCTGTGATAGAAACTATTTTGTCTTCTTGTTGTTGAAATTATGGCAGGCCATAGTAATTTTATTGCATTTGACAGTTACCATGATAAAATTGTTTTGCCAAGCTTCTATTTGAATCCAATAGATTTGTTTAATTTTTGGTATATGCTTTATTAAAGATAATATACATCATTATATTACGTTATCGAATAAGGTCTGATAAGGCTTTGATAGTGAAAGGCCGAAAGGCCTTACTTACTCAAAATTAAACAAATTCATGGATTTTCAGTGTTTTAAAGTTGAAATTGTTAATACAATTGTTTGGCACATGGCCATATATTATGCCTATATAGTTTCAATATGACACACCCTCACTCCCAATTAAACATTAAAATCATTTATACATCCCATTATTCATTAACCAATTGTTTGGAGCTTACCATCTACTGTACCTCTAAAATTTGCTACTTCCAACACTTTCGTAATTAAGTTTCACTTCCAAATCATAACGTAATTAAGTTTCTTCTTGCGATCTTACAACCTTGCAAAGGTGCAATTCTGGTGATTTATCTGACGCTCCTGTTGGCCGGACACAATAATCCGCACCACGTGAGGGCGTAGCTCAAGGAATGTAAGAGACATAAAAAACAAAACTAATAATGTACAGGCGGCGCGGCGGGGCCAGGGCGCATTGAATGGCCGCGCGTCCCATTGTGTGTTGTGTACGCTGCACGGTGACGGTACACGGTAGTGTCTAGTGTAGTGTAGTATCCACCCGGAGGCGGCGGCGGCGCATCGTCCAAGGTCGCCACGAGACCGGATGAATCAGCTGCTGATCGATAAACCGGCCGCTGACTCACCGGGGGGACCCGGAACTCGACGCTACAACTCTCCACTCGTACAGACCGGCTACAGCCGATTATCGTACCTGCAGTACTACTGTATTGTCGTATATCTGACGGATTTATCGTATAAGGTCGTGGTTATACCAGGAAAAGGACCAAAACGGTTAGTAATATAAGGGGAGTCGGTTGGCCCTATCTTCCCCATGTTAAATTAAGCAAATTTAAGGTACATTTTCTCAAAAACTATTAAATATATTGCAATAATTCTTTTTTTTCTCAAAAGGTACACTTGCTGGGCACACTTTAACGGAGAAATATTAAAATTATTTTTTGTTTTTATTTTTTAATATATATTTTTTTAAATACGATAAAAAAATCTCTGTTTTTTAATGAAATATTTTTTTTTGTTATTTTGCGGTTATTAAGACCTAAAATATCTCTCCGTCTGTTTATGTGCACTTAAAAAAGGAACAAATTAAAAAAAAATTAACAAGATATCTCTTTTGGTTACTGAGAAAATGTACCTTATATGGAAAAAAACCCGTTTTTCGGTAATCGTCGTTTAATGACAACAAACAGCTGTACACAGCTGTGGCCTGTGACTGTAGGTTATTCTACTGACATGCAGTGCTACCAACGAGGCAAAATCAAATACTGTATATTGTTTTAACTGAAGAATAAGCAATACTATAATAAACTATGAGTAATCTTACTGATCTAAAGTCATTGTGTGCTAGTGTGTATGGAGCAGCCCAAATTGTCTTCGAAACATACTTGTTATCCATTTACAAAAAAATATATAACTCAATTTCTACTGAATATATTTTAATGTTTTAGGTCTCAAATTAACCGGAATGAGCAGGGGAACAAATATCAGTAATAAAAAAAAATTGATTTTTTTTGCCCAGTGGGTCAACCGACTCCCCTTAACAAATATTACTAATAAAAAAAGTAAAATAAAAAATCTACTTGAAATACCTAAATTTGAAATGCATTTTTTATTCAGGATGAAATGTTATACTAAAAGAGCGTCCTGAAACATTTATAATCCTGTTAAAAAATTTCTAAAAAATTCTTAACAACAACTACTGATAAAAGTCTGTCCTAATTTCAATTAATTTGTATGAAAAGGACAATGTGTGATCCGTTCTACAGTGAAACGGAACAGTGAATTTTTGAAAAAGAAAAAATAGATTTGTTCTAAAACGTTTCTGAAATTAAAACCCCAGAATCCACTGTGTAACTATTTGGTTAGGCCTGTAAACTACAGCTATTATGAAATATTTAAACAATTATCATTAGGTCTAATCATAGGTTATCATTAGGTTATTTTGCACACTTAGTCATTTTTATTTTCACTCCCAAAGACAAATTAGTACGGTATATCGAATGTGTGGAAACAAGGCTCCCCGTATCGCTATTGCAACACTGTGGAACCGATGATAGTTTGAGCAAATAACGCACGCAACCTGTCAACCAAAATGCGTTCCGGAAGGCGATATCAGCTGGTGACTCGTGACTTGATAACAGGTTGTTTGCTCAAGGTGTGCGATGCTGCGCCAGTTAAATGTTTGATAAAGATAAGCTTCCAAGAGGGACTATTGGGGATCCCAGAGAAAAATAATGTTGACAAAAGAAAATCTCTCTTGCTTGATTCGAATTAAATTGTGATAAAACAACCCTTCTTTAGTTTAGGGACGCTTGCTTGCTTAGTGAATGAGTTTTCAAACTTAATACACTTAGCTTTGTAAGGTCGCTGTAAGAGCCACTGTAAGGCAATGCGTAAATTATGATAGGCCTAAAACCAAATGTCCAAAACGAAGGCTGAGTGTTAGCTGTAAAAGCAGAAGGTCAATCCTCATGATTCTAATATTTATGAGAGTGATGTTATTATTCATGATGCCTTTGTTTTATGAGAGTTGTTTTGCCCTATTTGAACTGTTGCAAAATATCCCTGAGCTGTAACAATAAAAGTGAAGTTGATCTCATTATGGGATAGGGAGATTAGTAATTAAAAGATTAATTATCGCCCCCGATAATAATCGGGTTTATCGAACTTAAAACTCTTATTCAAGAATTTCAGAGAACTTCTTTGACAGTTCAGACTACTTCTCTTTAATATTACCTGTTCGATGTAAATGCCGATAGGCCCTCTTTTTTAATTCTTGTTATCGAGATTGTTCAATTAATTTTTATCTTAGTGTAATTTGGCGTTTCTGTCAATCAGCTTGAAAATAAATTCATTAAGAACATGCCCATGAGTTTAAAAAGAGCGTCGACGTTTCCATGCAACCTTATATATGCGGCACGGAGTGTTCACCCTCTTTTCCAGACCCCTTCCACGCCTCGAACCAATAACTCTTTTAGAATTGAGACGGCGCAGAAATGCAAAAAAGACGACCGCACGGCGACGGTGGGCGGCACACAAGGTCAGGGCCGTCTGCCATCGCACACTCTGACTGTATGGTACTCGCAGTGAAGACAACGAGATAAAACGTTAGTTTTTGTTAACTATTGCTTTGGAACAGATAAAAACTTTCGCTAAGTCTTTATCCAATAACAGTTTTGGCTAACAGTTTAATAACTGCTAATAACTTTAATAAATATTAAAACCGTTCCTACAGCTTAAATTTTTCTCTTGCAGAATTGTCTAAATGATAATAATTCCTGTTTCTTTAAGGTCTGTCGTTTGAGTTTTGGGGACGTTTTAGTCAGTAACTGTTACTTTTGCAAATCCGTTAACTATATATATATATCGTATGGCTCATTCAGCCAGCCACCATGGTTTAAGAATAATAAAAAAAAAAATTCTGCGGTGCAGAGCACCTGAGTCAGTATAAGTAAAAATCTAAACACTAAAATAAAAAAAAAAAAATTAGATCTCTCTTTATAGAGCTAAATCCAGGGCGCTAAGCCATTGCAGCCCAGCTTCACTTGAGCTATGCAGACCGGCCAATCCTTCGGGGAAGGCACTCAGTGGGCACTCTTCGACTATGTGTTCCATAGTTTGATACTCTGCTCCGCAGTCGCATGACTGGTCTTGTGTCATTCCCCATTTGTGCTTCCAATAATTACATCTCCCCACTCCAGTGCGGAAACGATTGAGTATAGTCCACTGCTTCCGAGGAAGATTCATACCACCTACCGCTACGGTCGGGTCATCTATCAAGAAGTGGTTCCGACCTTGAAAAGCGTCCCAGGAGGAAGTCCAGTTTGTATGGATGGTGAAGTTCGAGTCCATCAACTGGGAGGCTGTTCGTAGAGGTGGTTTTCGGGACCTCAATCGGCCCGCATTCTGGGGTAGGTAATCATGGATGGGCAGCTGTGGAGCAGATAAGATCTTTGTGTATTCCCTAATGAGTAATGTGTATTCCCTTCGTCTTATTTCAGGAGGAGCGATATTACACAGCACCGGGAGCCAGGGTACAGGAGTTGCCATGAGTGTACCACTAATGGCTCTCATGGTCCTGTTTAGCTGGACGTCTATCTCTCTAACGTGCACACTATTTAACCACACGGGAGCACAGTACTCAGCAGTTGAATATACCAATGATAGAGCAGTTGTTCGCAGAACTTGTGCGTTAGCTCCCCATGTGGAGCCAGCAAGGTGATGGACAATGTTAGTCCTGGTTCTCACCTTAGCTGCCGTTTTTTGTAAGTGGCTTTTAAACGTGAGAGACCGATCTAAAGTGACTCCCAGATACTGTGGGTGGTCATTATGTTTCAACTCAACACCGTTGAATACGATTTTAAGCTTTTGGTTGGCCAGTCTATTATTCAAGTGGAAGCAAGCAACCTCAGTTTTTGTTGGGTTTGGATTTAGCTTCCAGGCTTCAAAATATTCACCGAGGGTCGTGAGGTCATTTGTTAGTGTTTCCTCAGCTTGTCGAAAATGCTGGTGTTGATATGCCAATGCAATATCATCTGCATATATAAACTTTAAGGACCGAGTTACAGGAATGTCGGCAGTATACACATTAAAGAGCAGTGGGGCGAGCACTGACCCTTGTGCTAGGCCATCCTTTAGTTGCCTAAACGTACTTTCTCTGCGTCCCAGATATACTTTTATCATCCTATTGGAGAGCATTGAGTTGAGGAGACGCAACAAGAAAGGGCAAGGAATAAGGTCGTAAAATTTAACTAGGAGGCCTTTTCTCCAGACGGTGTCATATGCTGCAGTCAGATCTAAGAAAGCCACAGAGGTTTTCAGTCTTCGCTCAAACCCATCCTCAATGAAAGATGTCAGAGCTAAAACCTGGTCACAACAGTTGCGACCAGGCCTAAATCCAGCTTGTTCGACAGGGATGCTGGCATTGAGAATAGGGAGGATTCTGTTATAAATCAACCTCTCTAGCAGCTTATAACAAACACTTAAAAGAGCTATAGGCCGATAACTTTCAGGCAGTTTTGGATCCTTTCCGGGCTTCAGGATAGCTATGATCTTGGATTTTCTAAATATCCCAGGCATGTCGCCGGTTTTCAGAGTGGTGTTAAAAACTTCCAGAAGCCACTGTCTAGCCTTGTTACCCGAGTGTTTTATAAACTCCGGGAAAATGTCATCCAAACCTGCTGCTTTGCCAATTGGCATCGCATCAATCGCCACTTCCAGCTCGTCGTAAGTGAAGGGTCTAGAGACTTCCAAGGGTGCTTGCCGACTCTCCTTTATCTCATTAAGCTTGAAATTAATTTTTCTGTCTGCAGACGTACGCATCCGTTAACTGTTACCTCGAAATAACGCTTATCCCTGACCGCTACAGTGATAGACTGGACGCTCAACAGGCGGCATCCCCGCCGATAACGATTGCGAGATGCTGGGCGGTTACCATGGAGACATTGAACGCCCCCCGACACTGTACAGTGTACAGTGTACAACCACGCCGCGGTCGAAACCTCGTATCGATCACCAACACGATTACGATTACGTGTCACTCATGGGAGAGTAACTCCGCATCACGGACTTTCGCGAAGAAGTCGGATCAAGTGGAGTTCGGTTTAACGAGAAACTGGAGATTTTGAATTGCCGTGGGAAACAATGAGTGTACATGTCAAGAGTTAATTGCGAGTAAATTAGACACTTAAAAACACTTGGACGATAACAAGAAGATTACAGTATTTATTTATAATATTTTAATCTTTAAGCAACTTTTGAAAAAAAAGTCCTAGACACTGTAGATAGATCTAATTTTCAATTAAGAACTTTTTAAACATTGGCAAAGCTTTTCTTTTGTCAGCGTATACTTACTTTGAATAAACGAGGAATAGATCGGATCAAACGAAGGCACGTGGTGTAGGGTTGGTTGTTTAAAGTTCTCTTCTTTTAACTTGGGAGCCTCTCAGAGACCAGAAGTTATACATTTTAATTTACATTTGTTTAAATGTCACGTGTACATGATCTCTCTTTAATTTTTGAAAACTTAATAGCATTGTTATTTGTCCATAATTCTGTAATTTTAACTTAAAACAGTTGTGTCCAATCCCCGCTTTAAATCAACAAAAAAAGTAGGCCTATTCAAGTTTTTGAATGGAATTTTCCAACCTTACATTGTTGTGCACTTTTTTGATGTCTCATAGTATAGATGTCCTCTTCATATGCTTCAAACTCCATGGTTGACTGTCCGATTACTGTCCGACGGATTAACGAGCTTGGACATATTTTTTCTTGTAATCGAACATGAGATTTGCCTGCCTTACGTCTAAAAATTAATGCCGCTGGCATTTAACCAATTTGTCATTATCAATACAATTGCCTGTGGATAGTTATTGAGCGATAGAGCTAATGTTGGAGTCGTGACTATATTTCTTATATATATATATATATATATATATATATATATATATATATATACGTTGTGTTATGACTATTTGAAACTTTTTAAAAATTTTTAATTCTGTTGATGTTGCGTTTCAATGGAAAATGTTATAATAATTCAATTACATTATTACAATTATCGTACTATATTTTGCATGTCAATGTTTACAAAACTCATAATTCTAAACCACTATTGCAAAAACTAGTACAGTATGACTGGTGGTTCAAGCTCACTTCCTAGCTTGTACTATATAATAATTTCATTTTAACACAAATAATCGGCTGGAATTGATGGTAGGTAGAGGTGACCTTGAACTACAGTTAACTCTCGAAATTCACCGGGTTTAAGATTTTTTCGAGTTAGCTTACGTACACCGTAGTTCGGCTTAGGAATTGAATAATTTGAGTTACAGAGATAGTTTTAGCGAATTTCCCATAGGGAATAAGCTATTACCGTAGGTCTCATGGTAAGACCTAAGCCCGGGACCATGTTACTTTTTCGTTTTTAGGTGCCCAGAGACCAAAAATAATAGTCATTAAAAATTTTATATATATATATATATATATATATATATATATATATATATATATATATATATATATATATATATATTTATGTGTCCCTAGACACGATAACTCTCGTAAAAATTGTCCAATCGACACCAAATTTGGTAGAGATGTGTAATCCTACGTTTATTCGGATGAGTTCGAAAAAAAGACATATCGACCTACCGGAAGGGGTAGTTTTGGGGGGTTTTGTACCCCCAAAATGGGTTTTTTGCATTTTTCATATGTAAATTTTAAATATTTTAAATTTTTATTTTGACCATTGGATTTAGCTCAGAAAAACACACAATTTAGTATTTTGAAGCTTTGCTCTATCTCCATTGGTTACCGAGATATTACAAAGTCTAAAGACAGTACATTGTCTTTTAGGGCTCCAATGTTAATCTTATGGAGAATAAGGATGTGTTAATATTTCACTTATTAACCAATATTTTTGGATGAAACTTGGTATTTAGCTTCATTTGGTTGAGATTCATCCATTTAAGGTAAAAAATCTTGGTTTTTGTACTTATCATGGCAGCAAACCTGCATACTCTTTTCCCATGTTAATCATATGGAGAATAGGCAAACTCTTTTATTTATGGACAGATATTGATGAAACTTACTTTATATCTTTATATGGTCGAAATAAACTTTTTCTATGCTAAAAACCTACTTTTAGTGTCCCCCATGGCAGCATACCTGCATACTCTTTCCCTACATTTATCTTAAGGAGAATAGACATTTATTTTCCTATTTATGAGCACGTGATGAAATTTTGTTTACAAGTTTAGCTGGTCAAAATTAATATTACTAATTTGGAAATTCGCTGAGTACGCAGGTCTGCTGCGACGGGGGGTATTTTGTATGTAAATAGACTTACAGAGTATCATCCAGTATTGTAACAGCAGGCAGACGCCAGACTGGATTTGTCACTGACTCGTTGTACTGTAACATGTGCACAGAGCTTTCGCTTAGGAAATATGTGGAGACAACTTCAATATAGAGGTAAAGTTTGACTTATAGAAATAAAATGAACTTTTGTATGTTCATGAACTGAACTTCAATAGAGGTAATTTTTATCGCTTCGTCTTTAAAAAAAGGTGAGGTAAAATATAATAGCAAAATTATCTCGAGTTGTGCATGGTTTTTTGTTCGACTTTATCGGATGTTGGTGGTTCTCATCCGCTATCCGATGTTTCACATCACATTCCCCGCGCCGCGCCGCGCCGCAAGGTCCCTGGGTTGGCACAGTTCCCGAGTCTCGTCTCCGCCGCGTTTTATTTGTCCATCCCACACGTTGCAGACGGCCGCCGCGTTCTGTCGATATCAGCCGTGTGTGCCAGTGGCTGTCTATCAATGTTTTCCTTCAAGAAGGCGTTTGAATCTAAAAATTTACATTTTCCTGAAGACATTTATGCTAGCTAATTAAAAAGTAAACTTAAGGGTAGAACTCTCAGGATGACTAAAATTTATTAAACAGTAGACCTTCAATTTACAGTAAATTTATGTCATTAGTCAAATTTGTGTTAGGGTATGTGCTGTGAACTTTGCAATGGTATTCCGTTGCAAATTCACCCCTGAATACGCAAAGAAACGAAAAATAACAATTAAAAACTAATTATCTAAAACATACAAAAATTTCATTGCAGCATAGGCCTACTGTATTTTGGGAATAATTTTGCTAAATTAAAGCGGATGTCGTGAAAGTTCTTTCGTGTAATATGGGGTTTACTTCTTTTTCTTTCTTGAATCAATTCTGGCTATATGCTTGTTTTTCGAGAAAGTTTCTAGATTTAACATTGTAATTTCGTGGAACCTAAAGATCATCCTCTAAATAAACTCGGTTTCTCGTCGCTTCTCGCAGATTGTCGAACTAAAATGTCCCGACATATATATGGGTAATAATATTACTAACGATGTTGTGTAACCGGCAAAGATATAGAGATCAGGAGAACATTAGGACATAGGGCCAGTTAGGGCCAATAAGGACATTACTTCCACAAGCAGACCCAGGGCGCTCTAATCGGAACAGTCCGCGGCGCGGCGCGGCGTCCTACGGTTCTGTGACGTATCACGGCGCGGGTCAGCGAACAGACCGGCCCAAACAAACAGCGGCACATGTGTTACATCTACAACCGACACAGAGCTGGCTTTCTTCGCCCCCCTCCACCCCCCCCCCTCTCGAACGGACTGAATTGATTACCATACGGCGGGTGAGCCCCACGGAGGGGCCCAGCGGCGCCGTGATTGGGGACATTTTGAGCTGCGTATCGGATTTGATCCATTTGGAGGCGGAGAATCAGTCGAGGAAAGAAAGTGTTGCAAAGAACTTTACAATTAAGTTTCAGGTCGCACTATACACGTTTCGTTGTTCGTGCGGAAGCCTACATCTCCAACGACTAAACTAATTGAGATGATTTTTGTTTTAATTTCTGATTCATATATTGCTACAATTGGCTTCGTCATTTTTGTTTTACAAATATCTAAAGAAGGTTTGATAACACATTAGACAATTCCGCCTATTTTTTTTAAAGCACCGGGATGCTTACGTTATGAGAAACGGGTTGGTCCATTAATAAAAGCTATTTGTTCTTATCAAGTTGTAAGACACAATTTTGACAGTCTTTTCTGTTTTCATCAATGAAGAGCAAACTAGAGAATAAGCAACTCCGATAATCCGTCATAAATGTATATTTTTTGGATATCAAGGAATCTATAATAAATAAAGAATATCTTTATTCTAGAGTCCTTAGTTTAAATAAGTTCTTTGGTTATTTGGGTATGTTTTTATCGTCTATTAAGACGTTGCAACGAAATGTGTCTCACTCCGTATTGACATATTTGTAAATGACAAATTGTAGTTGTTTAACCCTAATTGACAGATTTGATTAGAAATTATTTAGATTGTCTCATCACCCTGGCCGAGAAGAGTGCATGGCCTCGAAACTGGATGCAATCAGTGTGCAGTGATAACCAGCGCCCGACCTCATTCAACATTAACATCCCCGGCAGAGAGCTGCGCTGCGGGATTGTCAGTCTTCGGTATTAGATCATCCATCGTTATTCATGGTGTCCTCCTCTACACTATAGTCGATTAAAGAGAACATTGTACCAATAAACCGTATTAAAGACAAAAATGGAACTGATTTGGGTCGTTTGAAGGGTTGTGTGTATCAGTTTGGATATGTTTTGTACTGTTTTAAACCATTTCGTTTTCTTTGCAGGTGTTACCAGGCAATAACTTCAAACATTTTAATTATTTTTGATCAATTAAATTGTGCTCTTCTATTAAAGAAAATGACACATTAAAAAACTGAAACATGGAAAACTTTTCGTAATGTACCATAAACTGGGAGAAAATATAATATAGTTTCCAACAACTAGTCCAGTAACATTCATGAAGCAAAACACCATCAAAATGTTTCCATGACATGGTCAGACATTCAGTTTCGGTGACTGCTACGTGCTTCAGTGAACGTCTGCACACCACGTGTGTCATAGTCATACAAAAAATATGTAATTAGTCACATGCTGGGTCTGTGTGTAAACGATACGTTGCTTTTAGCGTGAAATAGGTGTGATAAATTGAATAAAGGTCGAAGAATTACTATAATCAAGAAAAATACTTGAACTTTTAAATATTAATCACGTTTGGGATAATGATTATCAAATTTAAATTACACAATTACCAGACACACAAACAGTTTTCATTTAAATAAGAAAGTTCTTCCAGTTGTTACAAATAAAATTTGTAGGCATAGTCCATATAGTTTTTCCCATCCCTGCATCCATATACATGCAGATGGGAGTTTTTATCTTTCCTAATTTTTAGTAGTAATGTACGATTTAGTTAGGCCTATAGTGAGGGGATATCAATTTTCGGATTTGAAGATAAGTCAATGACTGAAGTGAAACTTAATTGTATAATTTTTATATGGTCAATTATATTTGAGACTAGAATTAATAGTTTATTATTTGATTTATTGACATTACTTTTTTATGCTGACTGTTAGGTGATGAGAGAGCGATAAAATTCATTTATTATAAAATATGTTAAATGTATAAAAACATTATAAAACTTATTTTATCTTCCAGAATTTTACGGTTCTTCATGTGTTTTATGACCAATTTAACTGGACTGGGATGATGGCGACGTCCTGTAATCCAGCTACTTGGAGGTCACGAGGTCACGAATTGTGGATAGTTATAAGCGATGGCTTGTGGATACGATATCCACAAGCCACCACGTCAACCGCCAGTCTCCTCCAGTCAACCGTCAGTCCGCCAGCGCGGACGTTAATCCCCACTGGTGGGGATTAACGTCCGCACCAGTGAATATACTAGTCAGGGCTTATAACAGGTTATTTATTATTATTTTTTTTTGCACTTGGTTATTTTTTGTTATTTTTTTTTGTTGTTATTTTTAGGGGATTTTGGTTATTTTTTTATATATTTTTTAGGGCAATTAGGTTTTTATTGATCGATTTGGATGAAGCTCGTAAAAACTAAATAAATGTTTAAAAAAGGAAAAATGGTAAAAAGTGAAAAATGAATTGGGAGGATTTTTTCTATTTAATTTAATTTAATTTTATTATTGCTATAGTACATAACTATTTACCTATTTAAAAATTATCGTACAACATTTTTATTGCCTATATATATATATATATATATATATATATATATATATATATATATATATATATATATATATATAACCAAAAATGATATAAAATAACCAAAATGATAAAAAAAATAACAAAAAAATAACTTTGAATAAACCCAAAATGTCGCTAAAAATTACAAAAACCGGCGTTTTATCCGGATATTATATATATATATATATATATATATATATATATATATATATATAATATCAGTATATATTATATATAATATATATATATATAATATATATATATATATATATTATATATATATAATATATATATATATATATATATATATATATATATATATATATATATATATATATATATATATAATATCGGATATATATATAATATCCGAATAAAACGCCGGTTTTTGTAATTTTTAGCGACATTTTGGGTTTATTCAAGGTTATTTTTTTGTTATTTTTTTTATCATTTTGGTTATTTTTTATTTTTACTAACCTCAAGAACTGTTACAAGCCCTGACAAGTTCATTCATTAAGACCATCTTCATAATTAGATCAATTCGTTTATATGGGGTATGTGGGGTATGTTAAACTGTACCCTAGAGATACCATCTTCTGTTGGGCTATGAATTAACAGTCCTGTGGAGAATGTCGGCCTCAGTCAGTAACAAGACTGATCGCGCCACAATCATCCTACACTCATGTCTTATTCATTGGCTTTAAACTACCTATTGAGTTAGGTCGCCATCTCAGTTAAGGTATTAAAGGTATTACAATTATACAAGTTCTTTTTGTTCATCCCCACGTACTTAGAAAATAAGGAAAACGCTGAAAAAAATCAATAATGTAATATTTAGCTATTTGTTTGGGGAAACGTTGTATCCCGAATGCGTAGAATATCCCCTCACAGTGACATCTCGGAGCCGTACGTGTACCAACAATGAGGCATAGACAATGAGGGCCGCGCCCGCGCCTCCGTGTCTCGCTGCGACGCGACCGACGCCCCTCGCTCGCTACACCAGCTACAGTATAGTTGCTACACTGTCGCGGCGCGAGGGCGAACGTGCTGTGCAATCATTTCCCCGATTTTATGTTGATTCCAGAGAGTAATATTTATTTCTCCTCTAAGGTTGATCTCATAAATTATTTGTATTGGAGCTGGACGTAAGAAATTTGACTCCGTGGACTTCTCTCCGAAAAATATTGTTAAGTGTGCCGTCTCCCAAACTCCTCCAATTTTCATCTCAGCCCCTCTCAATCCCCCTCCACACTAAACTTATTGCTCTGAGTGTTACCGCCATCTCTGAAGATGTTCCGCCGCTCTCTAAGGAGAAGCCATTATGGAGATGAGGCTAGAGGATATTGCGGGCCCGCAGCCGATAGCAGAAGCAGGCCAGGTTCCGGTGATTACTCGTCACATTGAACATTGAACTCCGCTCGTCAGTCGCTCGTCACTGCCGACGGATGTTGTGATTAGGCTGATGTTACTACTAGTAGAGGCCGCGCGGCGGTCGAAGATTAGGATTGCGTGGTTTTGGACTTAATTTAGCTCCATTTAGTGTTTGCCGCCTTGGTCTTGACGGTATACATTATTAAGAAAAAAACGGGATATGCAACTTCCGCAATAGATAATTCTGTAGTAACGTTGATTGACAACTCTTTGTAGCTAACTCGTTAAATAGTGATAAGCCTACATTTCCCCTTGATTTTTGAAAGGAGACGAACTTAGTCAAATAATTACTGCACTACGGACTACTTATGTAATGTCATGTTGATTGACTAAGTGTAATGTTTGGTATTAACTGACTTTAGGAATCCTAGTTGGTCGCAGGGATACACACAATGAATGCAGCCCCTGCAGGATCCTGTGTATGTGCATTCATTGATAAAGGTATCAGATATATTAATTTGCGTTTTCTTTGTTATGTTTTCAAAGTTAATACAGAACCAGCATATAGTTCAGAACTGAATTTACGATGAGAAAAATTTAGTGGATCAAATTTTATTGAAAATAACAAACTAAAAAAAATGTGTGAAATTATAGTTTTTATTGGTTTTTAATCAAATTTGCGACCAAACATTCAGTTTTCCATAAAATTAAATTTTTTTACTCGTGTTGGTTCAATATTATACAGTACAACATACGTCTAAATTTGGATTACAAGGCAATTTGGATTGTGTGAAATTTATTGAGATGTCCAAGACCTTTAAATTTGTCACTATTCAAACTTCCGGTAGTATTGCAATATTTTAATAAATAAATTACCAAAAGTCAGCCGAGTACTTGGTCAAAGTAGCATCCTCTGTTGTATGGGACTACTAAATAACACTCAACATTCGTCGCCATTAGCAATTTAAGATGCAGCTCTCGTCAATTGAAAGCGCCTACAATTTAAAACAACAAATCCGCAGCACACCGATGCAACTCATGTTGCCTGCCGCAGTCACCACCAGGCTGGGATCGTGTTTTAATTAAAGTTTTAAATTACCTTATTTCAACAAATTCATCAGAATAAAATATTGGCCAACATGATTTTTTTTTGTGTACTGAAAATCTGTTTTCCTTTAGTTAACAAAACAACTCATAGACTTATGTATTTGAACATAAACCGCTTTATTCCTTTTCCTTAATTTGATACTGTGTTCTTCTAAATAGTATTCAGTGGCGACGAATCGAAATTTTAAATTCTGTTTCATAAATTTTGCAAAAAAAATGAAATGTCGGTATAAAACTGTTGTAGGTAAACTAGCTTTTGCAGTGTAATGAGCACAAAAATAAACATATAAAAATGCTCTCTTCCGTGTTATTTTACTGATGAGAGGCCCAACCGTACGTTTCATTACAACTTTGAATGTTTCATATCTTCTCAGTCATTCACCCACATGGTGTATTTTTATTGCCTATTTGAAAATCTGAACTTACCTTCCGTATAAAGTATAGATGCCAATACATTTCAATCCGTGTTGATTGAAAAAAATTATCATTGAACAATAATAATAATGAAAATTTCAACAGAGCCTCCGCGATCCATAACAAAGTGATCACTGACTACATGTACGAGTGTTATCTGTTTATTGTGATACTGTAGTTCCGCAACGCGACTGTACACTCGGTACAGTCAGGTCAGTCGTGCTGTAGACCCGACGAGGCTCGTTCGTTTCGTCAGCTGGCGGACACAATACTGTAGGAACATGAATGTGGTGAGTACTGAATCGATCCTCCTCTTCAATATTGGTAGTAGGGTTTTGAGGTTTGTGCTAAATTATGTAATATCTATTTATAAATAGGTTGCTCATAAAAAAACTGCAATTATTTCGTCAAGTGCTTACCTACCTTAATTTCGGCGAATTTACTGTTTCCCGGCCTACTGAGTCGTTTATACGGCGGAGTTTTAGTTTAGGGTTTCCAAAAATCGCACCCAAAAGTATGCAAAACATACTGTAGTCAGTTTTTTGTGAATTATACACTATTTGTTTATGGTCATAGTGAAACTGAATTCTTAAGTTCTCATTGCTAGTTGAGGTTAGTTTAGGTTTGAACCAAACCACAAGTGGTGTCTACTCAGTAATTCGCCTTCCAAACAATCAACAATCGCGACCTTGAAGCTTACCAATCTTTCCTCCTTTTGGATACTTTGGCATGGTAGGTATACGCTTCTCAATAAATATTTTTGCTTATAAGTATTAGAGTCGGTATACAACTTGCTATGTTTGTTATCTTACAAGTTAGTTATTATAAACAATAATTTATTAATTATGTTTTTGTGTTTATTGAGTACTCAACATTGGTGCAGTAACAACACGTTTAGTACTTGACTGATTAATTTGTGTTTGTTGACACAACCGCAAGCAATGTCAACGGTGTTTAGAAGCATGGCATAACACAGAGACGGGAGAGAACGATGGGGCCGTTTAAACATGTCTCGACACATTCATAGACGAATTCCAGTGCAGAAGTGGCTTTGCTCACCGGGGTATTTATAAACTAGAGAACTTCCTTCACTTGGAGAAAGCTCTTTGTTTAGTTCCTTGTCTTAAATGAGTTTAAACCAAGAGTGTTTGGTAGATGCTATGATCATGTGGTCTGTTTTGAATAATGTGCATGCTCATTTTTTTTTATTTGTTAATGCCAGTTAGGAATGAACCATCTATCGATCGCGTTGTCACCCTTTTAGCAGTTATAACTGTCGGTGTAGCCGAGTGATTATAATAGACCTAATGCTCACCTCACAAACCTGATGTTACTAGTTCTATTTCCGATGAGTCTATTTCGGACCTATTCGTCATTTGTCTTTGGACTATTAAGTTAATCGTTAGATAGCAAATCCAGGGTTTGGACCATTCCCTGTAAAAATTAAAAAAATGTCATTGGCATAGGATTAGACTATAACAAACAGTAATACCAAAAAAACAAAACTTTTAACAAAGCTTGGAATTGGAAATTAAAATATTAATTGAATTTCTCCCTGTCCAAGTTTATTTTCCGGAACCTAAAAAATGCGAATTTCCCTGACCACACAGCGTTGACAAGTTTGCGTCGAATGGTCGAATCATGATTCTCCTCGCGTGCGTCATCAAGTCCCTGACCTTGATGCATCGAGTTTCCTAAAATTACTCCAATCAGTGCCAGGTCATAACTAGTGGGACGAAAGCTGTTATAGCGAATTTCCCATAGGGAATAAGCTATTACCGTAGGTCTTATGGTAAGACCTAAGCCCGGGACTATGTTACTTTTTCGTTTTTAGGTGCCCAGAGACCAAAAATAATGGTCATTAAAATTTTTATATATATGTGTTTATATATATATATATATATATATATATATATATATATATATATATATATATATATATATATATATATATATGTGTGTGTGTGTGTGTGTGTGTGTGTGTCCCTAGACACGATAACTCTCGTAAAAATGGTCCGATCGACACCAAATTTGGTAGAGATGTGTAATCCTACGTTTATTCGGATGAGTTCGTAAACCAGACATATCGACCTATCGGAAGGGGGAGTTTTGGGGGGTTTTGTACCCCAAAAATGGGTTTCATTTCTCATATGTAATTTTAAAAAATTTAAATTTTTATTTTGACCATTGGATTTTGTTAAAAAAACACACAATTTAGTATCTTGAAGCTTTGCTCTATCTCCATTGGTTACCGAGATATTAAAAAGTCTAAAGACAGTATGTTGTATTTTGAGGCTCCAATGTTAATCTTATGGAGAATAAGGATGTGTTAATATTTCACTTATTAACCGATGTTTTTGGATGAAACTTGGTATTCAGCTTCATTTGGTTGAGATTCATCCATTTATGGTAAAAAATCTTGGTTTTTGTGCTTATCATGGCAGCAAACCTGCATACTCTTTTCCCATGTTAATCATATGGAGAATATTCAAACTCCTTTAGCAATGGACAGATATTGATGAAACTTAGTATTTGGCATCGTATAGTCGAAATAATTTTTTAATGCTAAAAACCTACTTATAGTGTTCCCCATGGCAGCATACCTGCATACTCTTTCCCTACATTTATCATAAGGAGAATAGACATTTATTTCACTATTTATGACCTTGTGATGTTATTTGGTTTACAGGTTTATCTGGTCATAATTAATACTACTTATTTGGAAATTTGCTGAGTACGCAGGTCTGCTGCGATGGGGGTATTTATCTTGTATCGAATGGCCCGAAAATCTCAAGGCAACACACAAAGGAGATTTTAAGTTGTGGTGTGGGACCAATTAGGGTCTGTTACAAATAGATCTCAATTGCGTCTCCAAAACGCGTTATAGAATCGGAGGTCTTGTAAGGTGCGCAAAATCACTCTTTTTACTGCCACGTACGGAAATGGTGGGTATATTCAGATTCGGGCTCTCCAGTTTAAAAAAATAAACTCAAGCAACAAAGGTATACATTTCATAAATTTGTATATTTATGTTAAAACTAAAAATTGCACTTTTTCCTAAAAACTTGTTTGGTTTGGGGTTGAGAACTCCTGAAAACACTGATTTTATGTGGTAGGAATAGTTTTATTTTCACAGTCATCAGAAACGTCTTATCGCATTTGTCGACAAAAATAGTTAAATTACAGCGCCAGTTTAGTTTAGTTTACTTATCAGTTGTGACCGAATCGATAGCACTAACGAACTTTTGATGATAGTTGGGCTGTTACACATAGCTGTGTGGAATTAATCAAAGGCTAATTGAAAAAAAAGTTGCCTACGGTGCATCACTTAAAATAGACAAGTAATAAACATAAAATCCTGATTTTTTCAAAATTTTTCTTTTTATCCTACCTTATTTTAGTTCTGATAGTTCATTTATTAATTTATTAAAATAAAAAGATTTTGGAATATGCCAACCACGTAGATATCAATGTACATTTTCCGTATTATTTATTTTTGTAGGTATAGTATTAGCCCGTTTTCGTTTTAAAACGTCTACTTTACAAAACGGTCAGGGAGATAAAAATATTAATTATGTTGAACCATAATATGATAAAATTATTGAATGATCGCCAACGAAACTTGTACCTAAATGTTGACTTAAATGAAGCGAAATAAATTTAAATTCATTTGAAATGGCATTGTTCTTGCTTGCAAACAAATTGAGTGAGTAAACGAATATCTTACGTCTAGTAGGTGGTAATAACATTATCAAACAACTGTTATCAAACCGATCGTAAGATAACTATAATTGTGGAAGTGATTGGGAAACCCATTTTACACGTACAGTAATGCAAACGTAAGCCACTGCCGGTCCTACCCCAGCACCTGTCGGTGTATGTCAGCACAGCTGCTGTGCCGCGGTGGTGGGGGGCGCCGGCGGGCGGTGTTATCAGTGATCGCGTTATCAGTGGCGATGTCGTGCGCGTCGTGCCACAAGTGCGGCGGCACGATCGGTCCGTGCTACGGCCGGTGCGGCGACGGCGAGCGACATCACTTCAGCTGCGACGACATCCGCGACATCGTGCTGTGTCGACGGCTGAGGTGCGCCAAGTGCTTCATGCGCAACCCCGTCAAGCGGCGGGGCTACAGGATATCGCCGGTAAGGTGTGAGGGGGGTTGCGGAAATTGTTACATTTAAGAGAAGAGCATGATATTATGACAGTGTACCCCCCCTTATACCCCAGTGTGCAATCCCTTCAATCACCTACAGTATCAATGTAGGTTCTTGATTACCTATGTTCTTCAACCATTGTTCTTGATGAACGTGTTCCTGCCAAGACACATCCCAACGTACTGAATACTGACAAAATCTTCTGACTGAAAACTAATAGAACATCCCTAAGGATTTTTGTGGAAAATCATCAACATCGTATGTACTATTACTACATGACTTGATAAAACTTTGTCTTTCCTTTACAGTTTGCGATTAGCTTATATTTCCTTTACAACATCTTCGTAGCAGCAAACGTGTTTATAAACTCAGTAACTATGTTATTTATGGGGGAGGGAATCTAGAAATTGTCAAATTTTTACGAGAAATTCTCCGAGTACGTAGGTTTGTTGCAACACATCACCATATGGAAGAAACCTCAACATTTCATTGCAAATTCTCGACAGGGCTTTGGTAAAAATATTTGGAAATCCTTGTACTGGACAAATAAACGAAGGCAACAATCCTATACTATAATACGAGGAATGTCTGAAGGGATGTGTGTTCCACGATCTCGAAATCTAGCTGTCAGATTTTGCTTAAACTTTGCAATTAAAAGTGTATTGGCCCAAAAATAAGTTTAGAAAAGGCCTCCATCCCAGGAAAAATCGAATTTTGTCAGAATTTAAGTTTAAAAATCGTAATTTTTAACATTGGTCTTATGGGTTGCTATTTTGGTAACGAAATAACAACGAAAGGTATACAAAAATAAAGGAACATTAATATTAAGCAGACTTTTTGAAACAGCTGTTAACTGTGAAGAGGTATAGTTGGTTGTTGGGGGAAATTTAATAGCTCTAATGACACTATATCAAAACTGAATTAAAACCAACGAGCAAGGCTCGGTTAACCTGGTACTTAAATTTATTAACAGGAGAGTAGTGTATTGACAATTCATGTTTTGTGTAAACAGATGCCCTGACACATGTCAACCGGCTTTGATGAATGTACTACGGATCGCAAAACTCGATTCTGCCAATGTTGGATCGGATGTGATCACTGTTCTATCATACTGCTCTGTTGTCAAGGGGAAATTTTCTTTGTTGATGCCGACGGAGAATTACCCTCAATAGCAATACTCGTGTTATCGTATTACCGTATACACTAACTGAAGAATCCGGAGGTTTGTCACATTTTCTTCTCTACTACTGTAAATATATATGGGTAATCGTGTTATGGGATGTAAAGAAAGAATGAAACATATTTTTTTAACTAGGGCCTATATGTTTGGAAAATTACCTTCTCTGCAGTTTGTAAAAAACATCAATATTTCTAAATGATCGAATTTTACTTCTTATTTGTGGTATATTGAGAACCAAGCCAGGATAAATTGCAATGTTAGTTTAGATTTGATTGTCAGGTTGGCTTCGGGTGCCCACGCTTGATTGAGGTGTCCGAGCCAGGTAACCGCAGTGTCAGTGTACGGTGTAGCCAGCGGTAAGGTTAGGTACGTCCCGTCCAGGAAGCCTCGCAGGCGGAATCCCAATGAAGCCCCCGTCAACCCCATACTCCTACTGAGGCTACGGTGATCAACTAATCACCACCCCCGTGGCGGTGGGGCGTCGCGCTCTGAGGAGGGGTGGGGTTTAGGGAGCTGATGGGCGGGTGATTTGTATTCACCGCGGGATAGAAATTACTCAAGAATTATTGCTCGGAAAGTGTCGCAGTGGCGTCGTGTTTAACTGGAGAGCCTTGAAAATAACACTTTTTACTTTCTTACTTTACTTCAATTTTCTTTGGGTTACTATTATAATTAATAGGACGTATCGTTAAGTGATTTGTGTGCTCAGTTCAGAACGAAGCGCATTTGCTTAGTTGAGGTGATTAAGTTGTAAAAAATTGACTTCTTCACTAGTAGACAGAGTCTGTTAATGATCGTATTAATATCGAGCTGTTCAAACGTACGAATCAAACATTCGCGGTCCACATGTGTGCTCAAGGCCGTCAAATGTTCACACTCTGCAGCCTACAACTACAACGTTGACGGTCGCAACGGAAAAACCTTTCGTACCCAACGTTTATTACAAACACCATCAATTTTGCATTTCTATTGTTTACCGTGTAGTAGCCTATTTATAATTTTGTTTTGATATGACGATTTATAAATTACCCTTTAGTTAATGAACTGTCAATGCAACGTAGAGTATAAATTTGGTGCACATTTCCCACTAGATTGTATTGTATCTTTTTACAAGCTGTAAGTTTGATATTTTACTCGAGAAATAAAAAATATAACAGGTAGGCAAAGAAATTAAAACATTTCGTAACGCCTTTTGTTATTTGAATAGAAATACTTATATGTGTAAAAATATGATTCCCTTTGTTTGAACGAACTACTGATTGCACCGAGTGATGGAATGAATCCATTAATTCAATCAGTTAATTGGGTTGGTTAAACTAATTGTTGAGCAATCAAGAGTCAAATCATAATACAGTTAAGTGGTCATTCGCCTGAGGACCAATGTTTTTAAATCATAAAAGTACTTTTACAACAGATTCGTCGGCTTTATATAAATAATAAGAATATTTTACACCATATCTCTTTTAAAATATTTTAACGTATTTATTGAAGTTTTTTCTTTCTTTGCTAAAGTATTACAAGGAATTTAATGCGTATTAAGTTTTAATATCTATGGTTTTAACATCTAAAATGGTGTTCATATAAACGATTCTATCAGTGAAATACACAATTTGAACCATGCTCGTCTACGGTCAATGTATACAATAACCTGACGTGCCAAAAAATTAATCGCCAACACAGACTATAGACTTTTTGTTAACACCTACAACATTGGCTAAAGAAGAACGGTTACCTCGGTGATGTTGTGATTGGTGTTAGGGTAGGGTGTGGTGGTGGGGGTTTGGGGGGGGGGGTGAGTAAAAGAAGCGCACTTTGGTCGCGTGCACCGCGGCGCGGTTCCGGCGTGTTTTGTGTTGGGAAGATCGATTTTGGCGGTGGCGCTCGCTCGCCGTCATTTCCATTTGCATCCCTACACTGAACACGCAGGTGCTATTGCTATAGTCGTGAAGTGAACTATAAATATCCCCTCTGGAGGATCTTGTTTGAAATTACAGCTAATATTTTCCAGCCATACGCTGTAGAATCATATTCAATACAAATTGTGATGTTATTATTTGGGCAGCTATATATTAAATGATATTATGTTAATAAAGCAACCATATAGCGTTTTAAAATCTGCTTCCTGGTTTAGATATACGATATGATACCTTTTATACATTTATTGAAATGGCGACCAAACTAAATAGGTAGTTTAAGCTAGTTAGTATGAATGAGAAATGAGTGTAGGATGATTGTGGCGCGATCTTGTAGTCTTGTTGCAGTCTTTTTGTAGTCCTCCAAGTGTACCTTTAATACCTTTACTGAAATGGCGACCTAACTCAATAGGTAGTATAAAGCCAAGTACTGTATGAATGAGAGATGAGTGTGGGATGATTGTTCCGCGATCTTGTAGTCTTGTTACTGACTAAGGCCGACATTCTCCCTTGACAGGACTGTCAATTCATAGCCCAACAGCCAATGGTATCTATGGACCTACAGTTTAACGTGGGATCCGAACCACAGTCTTAACCTCAGATATACGAACTGGTCTAATTATGAGGATGGTCTTTATGGCTGAACTAGTATTCACTAAGTGCGGACGTTAATTCCCACCAGGGGATATCGCTTCCACAAGCCATCGTTTTTTAACTATCCAATATTCATGACCTCAAAGTAGCTGGATTACAGTACAAATCCACCGCCCCAGTCGGTATACAAATATACATACAATGCAGTTAAAACTGGCAGGCATGCAGCAAGGTTACGCCTGGGAGCTCTCCTTTAAATCTGATGGTTTGAGGTTCGATCACGAGGAAAGTTAGTGGATTTTGATCGTTCGATGCTGTACACAGCTATACCTTTTGTCATTGGGCTTAATGATCCTGACAAATGAACCAGCTGCTATTTATCAGTAACAAAGGTACACCTCATCTGATCAAATAAAACACACCCTTCAGTCCCTACTCACCCTACTCCCTACTCACATTAAAATACGCACCAGGTGTTTCAAGAAAGTATCTAAAGTATAAAGAAATCCTATTCCAGCGCTCAACTCTTCAGGAGTGATTACACTATGCATAAAACACTGCGATGAAACAATGGTGTAACATACTACTTGCGAAATTCAGTTTCAGGGAGTAAAAATGTTTTTAAAAACAGTTGCACAACAGAGTTAAATTACATTATTAATAGAGTTGCACACTAAAAGTGAAAGAATGAAAATTCACTCTTTCAGAGTGACTTTTTAACTCTTTGAAAGTAGGAAAACCGAGCCACTCTGAAAGAATGAATATTCACTCTTTAAAATAGTGAACTGGGGTCATTCTTTGAAAGAGTGAATATTTCCACTCAACGAAAGAATGATTTCCACTCAACGAAAGAGTGATTTCCACTCAACGAAAGAGTGATTTCCACTCAACGAAAGAGTGATTTCCACTCAACGAAAGAATGATTTTCACTCAATGAAAGAATGATTTCCACTCAACGAAAGAGTGAGTTTCATTAATTGTAGAGTGAAAAATCATTTTATTGAAGACTGAATAATCATTTATTGATGAGTGATACATCATTCATTTGAAAAGTGGTTATGACACAAGCCATCTATTGAATGAGTGGAAAATCATCTAATGAAAGACTGATAATCGTTCATTTAAAGGCTGAATTTCATTAAATGAATAAATGAAAATATTTCATTTCTGTCCTAAAATTAGTGGTTTCTTCACTCTTTAGAAGAGTGGAATTTCATCCATCACAGACTGAAATCAAAACCATTGAAAGGTTGGTATTTCTGCAGTTAAGGTGAACCCTCTCAAAAATTGAATTTTTTTGACTATCCAAAATTATTCCCTGATTTTAAAAATTATACTGTATAGTTTTTCTGCGGAAATATGTCATATGGGTTTTCAAATTAACGGAGAAGTTATGCTGATCACGAATAGGCCTATGTAGGCCTAAAAATTATTTCGATCCGATTTGAAATAAGCCAGAAAATGCGGGAAAAGAGTCGGAAAAGCTATTAGATGAACTGATTTGGAAGTAGGTATGTCATGTGGGTACTCTTCGGCATTTTATGTAGAATTCATATATGTGAATAATAATTGCAAACAACAATGTATACACTGTAAAAAAGTTTTTGTAGGTTTACAAAAAAAAATTTTTGGCAACCAGTTGCCAAAATTTTTTTAAGTAACTGTGCAACATTTAACCTTGTAAAAACACAAAAAAGGATTTGTACAATTACTAAAACTTCTCGCAATTAGACAAAATTTTTTCTTGGAAAATCACAAAATTTAAATTTGTAGAAAGGCAAAAAATAAATTGGTAAAACTACAAATGTTTCTTTTGTATTTTTACAAATATACTTCTAGTAATTTTACAAGAAAAAATGTTTTGTTATTACAAAAAGATTTGTAAATGTACAAAATCTTTTTTGTGATTTTACAAGGTTGAATTTTGTACAGTTACTTAAAAAAAATTTGGCAAACTGGTTGCCAAAATTTTTTTTTGAAAACAACAAAAATCTTTTTTGTCAAAATACAGATAAATTGCGGTACCGCAAAAAATGTAGGTCTTAAATGCCAAGGAAAAATCTTGTAAAAGTACAATATATGTCTTTATTTTGCAACTTTACTATAAAATCTGTTTCATTCAACATTTTCAGTTCTGTTGGTTATACAAAACATTGTCTTAGAACTACAAAGGCAAAATTACAAGTTTAACATTATAGGTGTAATAGCCTAAGTTACAGTTACAATTTTCTAATCAAACTGCAGACTTAAAAATTTTTATAAAACCATTTATTTAATGGTCTTTTGTTTTTATCTTTTATTTATTATCACACCAAAGAACAATTATTTTTTACTTGGCCTAACTTACAACATTAAATACTAAACTAGATCACTATAATATGGGGCCAAAGTCATGCTTTTTGATATGAACTTAAGTTTGAACGACCTAAGCTAAGCGAGTTGTGAAAATGAGTGAGGGTTGAATAGCCACTTTTGGTACATGTAATAAACGATAGGTTTATCTTGATGTAAATAATACAGTAGACCCTCTCTTAACAAGCCCTTATGAGACCGGGCCTACGGATAACCCAAAAGGCTGATTAAAGCGGGCAACTTCATAAACATGTATACTGGTACTATTATACACTGAAATAAAAATATTAACTTATATTATAGGCTATATTGTAGGCCTGAAACAAAACTAATTCGTTGATTATAAAAATAGATGACGATAAACCCAATAGTGATGTTCTACAATATTACGGTACGGTAGGCCTACTTGATTGGATATGGTTATATTTAAATAAAGTTATTATGATCGGAACGGAAGACTCTCAATCATCAGAAAAGGCCTGATAAACTGACCATTTTTAATTTTCAGGAAATTTTTATCAATCTCTATCTACTTTGTACCAAGGCAGAGACAGTTAATCCGAGTGCCGGTTGAATAGAGGATCTATTGTATTGCTGTTAAGAGGGTCTATGGTATTAAGAAAAACCAACTAAAATTGGTTTAATTTACAATGTAAAGAAAATAAAAGTAGGCTAATCAATGTTTATTAACAGGGAAAATAGATTACTATACCTAATTGATCTATTTTTTAAATGGACAACTAATAATAAGTATAAATTATTAATTTAGAATAACTAAGTTGGCTGAAGTACAGTTAGTAGAAATTACAAGTTTAGTTGAAAAAAACATTTTTATACGGGTTATGTTTATGGTAGGCCCTTGGCTTAGAGGGTTTGGGTATTTTTGGGGATATTTTTGAGAAATTTCTTCCTGGTTATTACAATTATAGTTTAGAAGATGAAATAATACTTTTCATCATACTGCACGCAAAACAGCCGTTTTCTGGCCTGTATTTAGTCTACAAAGTTAGCCTTTTCTGTAGGCCTAGTCTTTTAAAAATGCTCCATAAAAACATCGGTGAATTTTTTCCGTGCACTTACTTCAAAAGTTGTTTTTTTCACAAAAATCATACTAATCCATGGCAAATAAGGCCAATGTAACTTGCCAATGTGACTTGCATACTACAATGTTTATGCAAGATTTTGACATGTCTTCATGCTACGTATAAGTCAGTTGTTTATAAGGAATATTTAAATTAAGATGAAAGTCAATTAATAAAGGTAATCAGATAATGAATTTTAATCAAGCCTAATTTATTTTTAAATTGGTTATCCATTTTATATTTTTGCAGTATGATAAAAAACATTGTTCATCACTCGGACGGGAAGTGTTTATTCTGTGCTTGATCGCTATTTCCGACTTTGGCTTCGCCTGGCTCGTAAAACACGATTGCGCAAAAAAAGCCACTTTCCATCCTATTGATGAAAACTAATATTTCATTACTCTACACACTTTCTAAGTACGCTTTCTAAACATAAAATGAGCTAAGAAAATCAGTTTTTCCCACTTCTGCTCGGCAAAATTATCTAACATTAACTTTCTTGCATTTGAGGTGCACGGAAAGTAACCGTTATGGGATTTTGGGGTGCAGACCGATCAGCTGTTACATTAGGCTGATCAGTTGTTACATTGTTTCCGTGCGTATGTACCTTGACATAAGCACGGAAACTCAGCGTTATGAGTTCAGTTTTTTTCTTGTACTAAGTGGAATGAACAAAAATATTCATGTTGTTTAAAAGTTATTAGATATTGTAATGAAAAATAATGTTCAATACTAAGACTCCAAAGTGCCATTACGGGGCTCGATAGCCTAGCCTTTTCCAACCACCCTCAGCTTTGCCTCGGTCGTAAATGAAATCTCTCCCTGCAATAAGTCACTTTCAAGACCTGTGATGAAAACTACTATTTCATTGGCTACAGACAATCATTATTAAATTGGTAATATGTAGGCCTACTAATCAATGTAAACGGTTTTAAATAATTACCGTAGGCTACTGTTCACTGTAATATCTTATAAGAAAATAAATGAAGGAAAATTCGCCCATTCAATTTGACCAGAAAATTACAATTTAAAAATTCAATTTAGCCATCAGGGAAAATTTGACCATGAAGAAATCCTGAAAAAATAGGTTTCCCTGTCATCATTAGTTACAATTTACAATTCCCATTATTTTTTAATTAGAAAATTTGAAAAATTTAGATGACTGCAAAATTAGCCTAATTTTGCCGACTGTCAGTGGCGGCTCAAAAATAGTTAGGGGAATTCCACCATGATTGGCACTTACAGGAACAAATCGTCGTTGCGCCAGCATTACCGCCTAACTGACCAATTCCAAAGTTTACAGGAGGAAGGAAAAACTAATTTGCAGCAACAATAAGCAACCGGCAGGATCACCTAAGTGATCCTTGCAATACCGCCTAAGTGCCTCTGAAAGGACAGGAGATTTAAATTCATATTTACAGCGCTGATTACAGTAATCTAAACTCAACTTTAATAACTCTTAGTCTCAAACAGTTTATTAAAAGAAAATTGAAGCTCTACATGTCGTAAGTTATGAATAGTTAGGTTAAAAACAGAGGACTTCATGCTGCATGACTGCATACAAGCTGAAACTGATCTGTGCTGTTCAGATAGGCGGTGCTGCGCGAACTATTCACTTAGACCTTATTGCTTTCACGCGACTGGAGCACTTCCTGTGGTGATAGGGTTGATTGAGGTAATTGTGAATTGGGGCAATTGTGAACGCCGCTTATAACTTAGAAACTAACATTAATATTATTAAAAACCAACTTAAAACATGTTTTTTGGTCTTTTCTCAATACACTATTAAAATTTGTTATTAATTTTCAAAGAATTAGTCTGTTTTCCATTAGCATGAAAAAACCCTTAAAATTTTTTTGGTGTATCACTTCGGTCACTCAACAAAAATGATTAATTAAAAATATAATTTTATTATTTATTTTTTTAGAAATTTTTTGAAGCACTTCTAGAGAAGTGCTCTAAAGCCTGAGAGGTTTCTTTATCAACTGCAATAAAAATTCTAGGATTTATTGCCAATTCACAATTACCCCATAATTTTTAAATTGTGGGGTAATTGTGAATTACAAAAAGGGGTAATTGTGAATACGATTCACAATTGCCCCAATTCAATACAAAATACAAGCAGTGCACTTTTTTGCAGAAACTGAGTTAAATTTTGTTAATTGTAAAGAGTTAACTGACTCTGATGATGGTGACATAACAGTGCAAGGTTTCCGTTGCGCCAATAACGCAAAAACTGAATTTGTGTGCAAGGAAAACAATTTGTTTACTGTTACTATTTTTGACATTGTTGCTGTGCTCCCCTATCCCATAACAACATACAAAAACCGCAAAATTACTTATGTATTCAATGGAGCTGTGAGAGTCAATGAGCAGTAATACTGTTTCACTTCGCTAGGTTAGGCTAGGTTACATTTCGTTAATTTACAAAGTTTTCTCTTAAATTTTTTTAGTGAAAATGAACTCAATTTTGACACTTTTCATATTTTTTATAAGTTGTTATGGCAATATATCGTTTTTATGTTGTATTAAACTAATTAATACAGTTTTGGTTAATGTTTTTTTACCTTGCATTTTTTCACAATTTTAAGAAATCTCGAACCTGCTTTGAACTATGGGGAATTGTGAATGCTTTTGTGTGACTATAATTTTGAAAGTGAGGTAAATGTGAAGAGAATTAGTTGGGCTTTATTTTGATTTGCCCCATTTCACTTTTGGTGTGTTCTAAATAATTTTTCTGATGGCATTCACATTTACCCCAGAATTGATAAGATTTGCAATACCGTGCCGGGGAATTGTGAATGGCTTATAACAATTTTGTTTATCAGAGGAATTTCCTGAAAATTTGTATAATGTATCCTGAATAATGTAGAATTAAAAATACATATACCATAATATGATATTTGTAATAAAAAGTACTTTAAAAAAGGGTTTTTTGTCAAAACACGAAAACCCGTTCACAATTACCCCGGTCAACCCTAACGTGAACTTCTACCGTACCAACTGATGCGTCTCTTCAAAAATACCATCTATAGGCCTATGCAAAACTCAATTTGGGAAAAAATGTCACTTAAGCGGTAATGCCGGCACAACGACGAAATGTAGGTTACTGCCTTACTTTTCATTTTGAATAACTTGCACATGTGTATCTAAAATTATTCTATGGATGGCAAATTTACAATAACTTTATGGGATTTGAACTTCTAAGCCCTAATTTAATAGGCCTAACAAACTTTCCTATGAGCCTAATGAATTTCAAGTTTCATACCTTACATATGGTACCTTATATCCTGGTAGGCCTTCATTAATCCAATAAAATTTACACTTAACACAATATGAGTTAGACTGGAAAAATTCCATACTAAATCACTGCACAGAACTTCTTGACACTAAAACCAAACACTATTCCAAAGTCTTCATGATTCTTCAGCCATTAGATGCACTCATCTTCAGTTGCTGTGAGTCAGTAGAAATAAAAGGAAGATGTGTGGAGTCCGCAGGTCTTCGCCCAAATCCTGAAAAAAGAATACCTATATAAGTTAATCTTCTTTATGAGGAGGAAAAACAATTTTAATTAGAGGAGCAATATTAATTAGAAACAAATTCAAACTGTACACGATCTCAATATTTCAAAAGGCGTCTGAAACGGAATTGTCAGGAAATCGGCTTTTGAAATAAAATATTTTAGCGATTGTATTTGGGAACCAGTTATCCGTGTCAGCCGTGTCTATTTCAACCGTTGAAAATTAAGTCGGTGATCAAATGGGTTATTTCCGCAATCTGAGGCCAGGTTAGATGACTTGACTTTAGAGGTGTGCAAATAGTGATTTTTGGTTTTGAATCGAATAGTAATGTTGAAATTTCTTTTATCATTTATTTTAACTGAGATTGACAATGAAATTAAGGTATGTAGAATTTAAAATATGAGCATTTCACAAACAAACTGTATTCCACATTATTGGGTCAGAATAAAGTGTTTTTTCCAAGATATGTGGATAAAATCACTAAAGGTTTACTTAAGGTTTAGCAGCCAACTTATTTTTCCTAAAATCACAACACAACCACAATAATTTAGTTACAACAATAAAAAACTAAACATTACTGCCAAACCGCCGAGAAGTAAAACAAGTCAAGAACACAGCAAATGAGATAAAATAAATGCGAGCGTCATTTGAATTTTTAGTCCGTCCTGACTTGGCTTGGCTGACACAGAGTATGTAAAGTTTTGATTCACAATATAGCCCTATCCACCGCCGGATTACAACATGCGCGAAGTATCAACTTTTAGTCAATGTTAATTTGTAGATTGACTATACAAAGTTGTAGCTAGCAAAAGATAGCAATACTATAACAAAGATTAAGTAAACCCTTCTTTATACAAAAAAAAAAAAAAAAAAAAAATGCAATCATTTTATAATTTTGAGTATTGCACTAGTGGTCCACGCGTGGCAACACTGGAAACTCAGAACTACTGTTACTGGTTTGTTTTTGTCAATAAACATGTTAATAATTGTTGATCCATTCATTGCATTTAAATAATATTTCTGCTTTACACTATAAGCTGATTTGTTCATTCAAACGTTTGTTTAAAAAATTACAACTAGCCGTTGAGCATCATTAGCGTTTTCGGGTCACCGGCGAGCTATTCGAACGAATCAATCTATTCGGTTTGAACTTCAAATATTTCCTGGAATTTCGAATTGAATGAATTATCGCAATATTCTATTCAAAATTATTCGAAGTTCGAATATTCGCACAACCCTACTTGACTTACACTGTATAAGTTAGGCTACACTCCAATATTTAATTTCAATGAGTGTGACAAAAACTACAAAAAACAAAATGAGGACTGTAACATTAAGTTTAACGGTCGGACAAAATGACATAGGCCTAATTCTTCTAACAACCACCGTACTTTTAAATTACTTTTGAATCACATGGCTTTTGAAAGTAGGGACTCATCTGGGGTAACTTTTGATACTACACTTTATAGGACATGGTGTTACACGGTGAGTCATTTGACAAAATACATAAACATGACACTCTAGCCAAACATTTCCTGAAAAATCTTCACTAAAAAACATACTAAAAATCTTTTTGTAGTTAATAATTTATTAACAGATTTGTATAAATCTTTAGAAAAGAAGCAGACCAGTGGTATACTGCATAAATTAACAAATATAAAACTACTGTGTGTGGACTTACTCCAGAACTAAGCAAGCAAACAAATTTTACAAAGTGGTAACATATGTTGAACCAATAATTTTTCATGACAATTGGAAAATTATAAATTCCAAGGGTGTAACATCTTCCCAATAAAACTACATCATAATAATTTCCATTAAAGAGACCAACACCCTTTATAGCGGTACAAAAAATATATCTTTACAAAACATAAAGGCTAAATACCTTCTGACAAAAACCTGTGAAGATCCATGAAAGACCTCAGAAGGCATCACGAAGATATCACAGGTGTTGACGCAAGACTTCACATGGCTCGGCTGACAAGACGGTCAAGTAGCATGATTAAGCGGGGCCCTGAATAAACAATACACAGCACACTACTAATTGTAACAACCTGGTATCTGAATTAATCTAACACACAATTTTATTCTAGACAAGGGAAATATAAGAGCATAGGCCTAACCAAGAATTCTTAAGTGCCAGTTTTTTAATAAATGACAGGATGAAATTGTTAATAATATTTTGTGTCCGATTTTACTACTTTTGCTTTTATGCCTAAAATCATAATAATAGGCTATTTAAAAGTATTTTCGCGGCAGAACTGTTTATTCAGCGAATTTCAAATGGCTGTTACCATAATCAACAACTATGGTAAGGATATAAAAAATGATTTATAGGCCTAAATGGGAGTTGCTGTATATTTAACCCTTTCGGTGCTATGAACGACATATTGTTACTCGACTTTTCCCCCGAGAAATGCTAAGAAACGATATATCGTGCTTCGCCTTTCACCCAACAAGTGCTAAGGAACGATATAAATCGGATATTCCCCGATATCGATAAGGCAAAATAATAATGGGCAAAACTCCGTCCGAATCCACCGACTCCGCGGTTATTATCGATGTGGTAATGGCGATATTGCGATAATATTTATCGATAATATAATTACACCATACGAATACGATTTCATCACCTGATTTAGTTTTGTTCAAATATAATTAAACATACCTTTTAACTATAAAACAAATGTAATGCAAACAAGTAAATAACAAAAACAAATTTTAAGCTAACATAACCTACAACATTATCAAAGAACAACTCAAAATAAACTACCCAAGTTTGTGTATCTTAATTATTGTGAGAAGAAGCAGACTATGTTAGACCTAAAATGGCGTCACACAAATGCTGCCAATACGAATCAGAATGGTATTATTTTGCTATTGTATTAAAGGAATATGCATTTTAAATGTTTCCAAACACTATTCATTTTGTTGCTATAAACATCACTGTCAATAAAAGTGACAAGGTTTACGGTTAGATTATTGTTATGATACATTTGTGTTATTGTAAATAACCTATCATATGATTGATTGTGTTACACATATCTTAACTCAAACGATTACAAGTATCGAATAATGGCAATATCGAATTTTTCACATCGATAATAACCGCGGAGTCGGATAATGAAGTTTCGCCGAATAATGCTCAGAGGGTTAAATTAAAGTAGGACGCATCATAAACTGCACCCTAAGTTTTACTACACTCTCTTAGGCTATGATTTATGTGAGATATCGAAGTTTGGATAATATGTTAGGCCTACGTTAAGATAGAGTTATCAAATGACTCGATTTATACTCTCCAAAGGTTATGCCTCTGTATATGCATACGGCTGACTGAATCACACGTAGGAAGCTTACTGAATGGCACCTTAGTTTTACTAGACTAACTTTTATCCAATTATTTAACCAGCTACACCTACAGGCCTACTGGTGAATAATTTACCTATCACTAGGCGTGCTAGTTTGGTATTACCTACCACATCATCAGGTGAACTTACTAGGCCTAGGCTATACAGCCCAATCATTCAAAACTAAGATCTCTTTATTGTGATTACCCAACAGTTGTAATACCATCCATGGTAAAGTTTACAGAAAATTAACAAAATAAAAAATTTTTATTATAAGGCCTAGAATAGCCATCCATTAATTGGCTGAACTTAGTTATCCTCCTCCACCATTATTATCGATGTTAAAATTTCAATTTAGTGATTAAAATTATGCGATGAAAACAATAGATTCATCAAAGATAAATTGAGGTAAGAAATGAATTATAATAACAGTCCAACAGTAAACCTCCATCACTTTTGTGGACCGCGATGTTAAGGCTATAACAACAAAATCAATAGTTTTAAGGAAAATTGAAAACGCATAACTCATTTCCTCCATGGACTAAATAAAAAGTACATTTCTGATTCGTATTTGGCAGCACTTGTGTCAAATCATTTTAGGCTAACCTAACCTAACAAATGAAGTCTTCTCACAATTACTCAAAATAGGTACACATACAAAATAAACTTAGCTAGTTTATTTTGTGTTGTTCTTTGATAATGTTTTAGGCTTCATTAACTTAGTTAAAATTTGTCCTTTATTTTGTTATTTATGTTAATATTATTCTATTAAAACCTACTGAACTGAACCTCGATGATAACCTACAAGACAAAGTGTACAAAGGTAAGGTGGCTTTGTCTTCATTATAAGTGATTCTCAGTCTTGTATACTACACAATATCCTGTTAATAATAGAGTATGTTTGCATATAGAACTAAATTACTTCATCTAAACTTACCTAGTTGTGCTGTGCTTGCTAACTATTGAGGAGGGAAAGCTTCTGGAAAGAGACACCGTCGTGACGTGACACCAATGCCGAGGAGGAAGATTTTTTTGGAGGTGAATGCTTTCGATGATTGATTTCAGAGCTGACTTGAAGTTTTAGCCATAGCCATGCAAACACACAAAACGTTTCCCAATACTTAATATAAATAACGCATATAAATTGTCCCGGACCCGTTAAAGATGGCGGTCTTCTGATTCTGTAAGGAAATCACTCTTTGATAGAGTGACTGAGAAACCATCTATTGAAAAGGTGAAAATCCATTTATTTAAATAGTGGATATTTTCACTCTTTAGAAAGAGTGGAGGTTTTCCGTTCTTTCACGAGTTACTTTTCATTCTTTTGGAATGAACACGCATTCACTCTGAACAAAGAATGACTTTTTCATTCTTTCTATTTTAGCGTGTGTAAAGTATTTTTGGTTATTTTTATAATAACGATTAGTGTTCTTAAACTTTGTTTCATCCTTTCCTTTGGGAAACGCCCTCCTTTGGGGATTTGATACAATGATAAACAATTAAATAATTTCATACCCTTTTATAAAGTAACAGGGCGTTGCGTAGGACTAAGGGGCAATGACGTGTGACAAAGTACAGCAGTGCATGTCGCGGCGGGCCGTGTAGTTGCGAGACCAGACCCGCGTATCGACCACGACTTCCACCAGTGCAGTAGAGTTACAATACGGTCGTCTATACCATTCATGGTATGAAATTAGGAGATACTGAAAACTATATACGAAAATAACAGGTATTGCAATCAGATAAAAAACAAATCATTTGATATTATAAAATATGACTACATGAGGCATATTTATATCTTTTACCCATTCGGACATTAAATACAGTATTCCTTTGTCTCATTCTGTAAAAGCATGAGAATTTAATGGTATTCCGTTTGGAAACTGGCATTTGTGCCATCATATTACCTTTGCTAAAGCTCCTAATCGCAACCAGAGTACCGGTACACTATCTCGACTTGTGATTCATGATTCTGACTCACGCTCTCATGGTTGTCTGAATGTCTGTGCACTTTTATCTCAGCCATTGTCAAAATTCCTAACACTATTATGGTTTATTACAGCCTTCTAAAATATCCATTCATACTAGGCACACATGCCTACAGTAGTTTGTTTCTAAGCAGTGCTACAGTGGAGGCACTGTAGTATAATGTTTACCAGCGCGTGGTATTTCATTTGATTGCCGCGACACGGCCTACTAACTCGACCTTTATTGGTCGATTGATTCGCGACTCGCGACATGATGGCGACAACTCCACCGGCGCAGTCCGGAAAATTTTATAAAGCTGTCTATAGTGGCGCAAGGTTTGTTACTGTTTGGTTTTGGGACTTGGCTCTTTTTTGCGTTCCGAAATTAATTAATGTGAGTTTAACTTACATCAATAATTTGAAGAAAACAGTCTAAATTAATGTGAGTTTTTTTCATTGTTGCAAATTGGAACATCCGTGATTAGGGATAGTAAATATTAAATAAATCAAGTTTTTAATTAACAAGTCCTAATTCTAACATAACCGTCATAAGTCGTATTTAACCGACGCCTCGACAGCGTGGCGCGTGCTGTGTCATTGTTGACTGTTGACACGTGAGGCACGGCTGCTGATGCGGGCGTGAGTAATCTCAGCACGCGCTCGCGCTGCTGCGGCTCCTTCTGTGAAGTTGCGGTAGGGTTTTGTCGTTCCATAACTTAAGGTAGCAGCAGCCTCTCTTTAATCCGGCAGACATGAGGCAAGGTTGGTGCTTATGACTCGTGAAAATGCCGGCTAGTGGAAGAAGCGAATTACTCGGTCAATATGTCTGATATCGGCTATCGGCTTAAGATTTTTGGACCGTAGGAGAGCGGTCGTTAGTAATGAAACCACCTTAACCGGTTTAACTACCGATCGGACTTTGTATTACGGTATAGTTCCGTATTTCCCCACATTAATGGTTATTGATATATTAATGGTTATTGTATTTCCCCACACGCAGACGAATAGTCTTTGTGGGGAAATTCCACAATATAATAATTTATTTTTTATTGTACTGGAATGTATTTGATATTGGAATAAATTATCTGAATCTGAATCTGAAGTCTACGAACGACGCATCGACGATCAAAACGCGAAAATCATCAGTCGTAAATCCGACAATTAAGCGCTTTAATAACGATCCGAGTGGTGTAGCAAACCGGACCATGAAAATAGTGATAGCGTTAATTGTCTGAAAATCGATGAACTACTGAAAAGCCGTTGTGAAATTTGTCTGATTTCGGTCTATAGTAAGGTCAAGTCTACCATCTTGAATTAAATTTTGATGTCGTATATAGTGTCATTTTTCATTCCCGTCGGGTCCATCTTCGCCACGTTCATCCGTCTGTTTCTGTTCTCCTTGTAATCTCTCTCTGCCCGTAAGACGCATAGTGCGTACGTTGTACCATGCGTCGCCTAAGGGATTATCAAACCCTTAGATACGCACACAAATGCAGCCGACCCTTCCTCCAGGTAGATAACTCACACACTGTGGCGTCAAAACGGATAATTTGGTAAAATTAATTTTTTTACCAATATTAATGGTAACTTAAAATAACTTGTTTGAAAACAAAACTAAAACTCTTACTTCATACCTTAATAATGGGTTATATGCACCACTTACCGCTGATCACATACCTAACACATGAATTTCAGTATTAATTAATTTACAACATGGTCAATTATGTCGCTTGTGAGTGTGCGTGCGTTAGTGGAGGGTCCACCGATACCAAGGTGCCATGGTAGGCGACATTCGCGATGTGTACGCGGCGGCACGCAGCCCCGCATGTGCGTGTGAGTGTGCAGTACGGCAGTCGCAGTATGCAGCACACGGGCGGTATTCTAATGAGGTGGCGTGTAGCGCGTGGCCGGCGTGGTGATGACGATGGTCGGGTCGCCGACCTCCACCCCCGCGCCCTGCTGATGCTGCTGATAACACCGAACGATTACCTACGGAGGTCTTCACGGGTGGACAATAGAGCTTCACTATGCAAAGGTTGTCATTCGAATGTGACATTTCGTATCACATTGAGAGAGATTGGAGTGCCGCCATTCTGGATTTATTTTCTATAACGCTCTGTGTTGCCTACTCCGCATGTAATATAATCTATTATCTTTGAGTCCAAAATTGATTCAAGATAAATTGTATGACAATCTCATATTATGTATTTACCGTTCCTTTTGCAAGATCAATTCTTGTTTAAGGATTTTATATTACAGTATAGTGTAAAAAAAGCTTTAAAAAGTCAACAAATTGAATTCTTTTTTCAAGTTTGGTCAAAATTATACGGATCGTAAAAAAATATCCCTCTCAAACCATATCCACCTAGACTAACCCTTTAAAGCTAAATCATGGGCAAGACTTATTTATACTGATTTTGAAAAAAAAGTGTATTGTAACCCTAATTGTCAAATATAGTGATGAACTACAATAGCCAACGAAGTGAAGTTTTTCGACTCGCCGACCGCTCGCCTTCCGCTTCCGCGGGAATTGTTACGTGTGCATCACTCCATTGAATAACAGACAAACAATTCGTGACGGAAATTTTTCCACCGCGCCTTCTCAGGTTTGCTCTAGGTGTGCGCCCTAGCTCTAAAGACGCTTTTTTACTCTAGAATTCGCAGTACAGTACCGTATAACGTTCGTTTACTTTTCTCGTTCCTGTTGAGTTGGGAATTTAAAGATTTGTTTTAGGCACTACAACCCTTCGTTTGAAAGTGCTTCCTGAGTTTATGTCAAGGGTAACTGAGAAAAGGGATACAATTAAATTGATTTGACTAGGTGTTTTCTTGGTAAATGGCAATTTAATTAATATGACCACATATTTTAAACATATTATACAATATTATTTGATTATTAATATCCAATGTAAAAATGAACACATACGAAAGTTAATTGAGTTTTTATCCCCCCAAAGTTATCATTCCTCATTTAAAGTTGTTGTAACTGCAGTATTAGCTAACGATCTCTCGAAATATGCATTATGGTACAGTAAAAAAGAACCCATAAAAATGCTATATCTAGATTGATAGATATCACTCCACAAGAATGTTCCGGAAATTTTACAAACTATCACTCATGGAAGAATATGTAATAAATAATGGTGGAAACATGTGGAGCATTTAGTTTCAGAATGTATCCAGTATTGTGCGGATATTATTTAATAATAGTTATCGTTCAATTATGAGTACCTTTTTAAGGCCACCCTGTTCTACGGTATGTTTTAACTTGTTGTCTATAACGGTCTTAAGCTACGACATTTTAACATATATTTTAGTGAAGTTATCGTCAGATCATCCCTATACTTATTATATGCGACTTCAAAACTCATACCCCAATCCTAAGCGATTAAGGAATAAATTATTCGGTGGGGGTCGGCGGCGAGGCTATACCTGTACAACAACTATCAAGGAGCAGTTCCGAAAAATGCAAGCCCAGCCGCGTGTAAACATGGATGCCAGTCGCCTCCAACTGATGTTTACTTGCACACTGGTCGGGATGTTATGACGTGTGATGATCGTGTCATTTGTAGCTGGCGTAATCGCATTAAACCGCTGACTGAGTGGTACTAATTTGTGTCTAGGATGATTCGCTGTTTTATCTGATTGCTCCAGGGTTTTTAGATTTCTGACAATGACAAAGTCGTATATGCATATAAAAGCATGCTTTAAAAGGGACAATTTTGATTAAAGGTTAGAGTCTGAAAATTGTACTTACTTACGGTACTTGAACTTTATGGGGGATACAATCACCGTAGACTGCAACTAGTTAAGTTCTATAAATGAGGCGGTTTAACGTTCATTTTGGACTGGATAGCACGTTTTCGCAGTACATTATTTGCTCGTTACTTTACGCTTACCAATTGCCTTGCCTTGTTCTCTTAAATACGTTACACCAATTACGTTAACAATTACACCAACATTATAGTAAGTACAGTCCATCGCCGAGGCGGTCAAGCGCTTCATAGACAAGGCAGACGCAAATAATAAGAAATTTGCTATACTTCAATTTTTGTTGGTGCAACTATTGTAACCCTCACTCTAAAAACTCACTCTAAACACTCCATGGATATTTTTTCCCAACTTCGTATAGCTATTTTTACACACTTGAAAAATGCTAACACCCTTTGGATGATAAGTTTTCACCAAAATCCAATGTTTAAAAAACAACCAATTTTTTATCCCAATAACTGAGAAAAAATTGTGTTTCAAAGGCGATTTCCCTCAATAAACCAACCAGGTAATGGAAAGTAAACACAATGGCGGGTCGCAGAGTGCACGGATTAATAGACAAAGGAGAGCAGAACAAATTAATTGACACAAGAGGTTAATTGGGGGACGTGAGAGGAGAGGAGGGGAGAGAGAGGGAAGAGGGTAAAAATACCTCCCCCTGCTTGAGCTAACGAGGGGCCCTCTCCATGGAGGGGTTTACTTGAGGTAACGTTATAACGCCCCTCGTCCCGTCCCATTAGCCTCCATGTCGTTATCGCCTATCTATTGCTGGATGTAATAGAGTAAGATAACATTTATAAATATTAAGTTGATTGTATGTTTTAATATCCACTCTTTTACAAGTGTATTGTATAATTTAAAACAAGCACTGTTTCTACGAGGAAACATTTTAACTAAAAAACACCAGGAATCGATTGGAGCTTGTCCAATGACTGAGAAAAATCCAGTTTTCGCCCTAAAGCCCTTCAAAGTTCCTCTGGACATTTCAGTGTAGGCCAAGCTAGTAAATTGAACCTAAATCTGCTAATAACTGTTGAAATGAACTAAGATGTTCAATATTTTTATCCTTGGGTTATTTGTGTTTAACCACAGACAAACAATAATTTACTATACAAACTAAGTTCACAAACTACATCGTTTTTTACTTTCATTTATAAAATTCAACAATCTTAACTTAAACCATTTAAAAGAGCTTAAAAAACAAACAATCTATTGTTTAGAATTTTTACTTAGCTTAAATGGTTATGGAGAAAGTCCAAAAACAATGTTTTCCATGTTATGCTCATGGGAAATCAACACAACCTCTATCTTGCTTATTTATTGGCGTATCTTAATAAAATTAGGTATGTAAATTCATTATGAAGCGTTTAACTTATATTTGCTTACAAAACCTATGTGGCGGCAAACCTACACACTCACCCCTATACGATTAATGGGAAAATGAAAATAACATCATAACTTAATAATATTTAAAATTTGGTATTCACTAGGTAGGGTTTAACTTATATTTACCAAAATAACCCATATGGTGGCCAAGTTACATACTCTCATCCCCATGGGTTTTATGGGGAAATAGAAAATATAGGCCTACCAAAATTCCATTGGAAATTCGCGTACAGCTTAGCTATATAGAATACTACGGTAGAATTGATCTTGGTTGACACCCAGTGCTACTCAATGTGTGCAATGTCTGCACGCCAACCCCCAACTAATATAGATTCGCCCGTAGCCAGCCGGCTCGTGCCCGAGCTACCGGAAACGCGTGGTCAGCATTCAGCCGCCCGGTCACATCGATGCATAGCGGTCGTCATTCATTCGATAGGCCTACTGCCGGTTAGATGTGTCATTTCTAGTCCATAATCGATCAATTATTTGGAGACTCGATGGCCGCAGTAAAGGTGTATGTCCTGACGCCACCTAGTTTAAAACCTGAGCACTTTCTATTCTGGGAGGCAAGACAGGTTAGGACAAATATTGTGTAGATGCACCACCGGTTACCGTTCGTAACCTCATGGCTCTGAATTAAAGGGACAGTTGTGATTTCACTTGATTCATCGGTCAAGTTATAAGGCAAACCTTTGTATGTACTCTGTCAGCCTGTAAGTGACGTTGGCATTTCGTTGACGTTACAATGCGACAGTCACTGCATGTATAAACGGCATTGAAGGGCATTATTAGGTAGTCCTACAATACTATAGTCCGTCCACCAAGCCATGGCACCTGACGGATTAGAAGAAGGGTGACTCTCGGACGCGCACTCACAAGCGCCCGGGTCCGACACCCCAATGCCCACGCGCAGGTATGGCAGTACTGCAGCCAATACATAACTGCTAACTTTTTTATGTATGACTTCCAAACAAACAAATTTTCATTTTTGTCTTTAGCAGAAAATTCTGAGAATAATGAGTATAAACACTACATTGTTTTTGTAACTGAAAGGATGTGTTTTAAGGCTCCGGTCTACCCGAGCCCGAATGCCGCCTCGCGTCCGCGGCCGTAGCGCTACGTGAGTTTTATGGATGCAGAGGTTTACGGGAGTCTTGTTTTAAAAATAACTAATTAAGATAGAGATTGGCTCTTAATTTTTTCTAAAAGTACAAAGACGGATCTTGTCTTCTGTGTTTTTAGAATTTCTAAATAAAATTTCTAAATTCAGTTATAACTTTCTAAAATCATCTGTTTTTCTCTAGTGGCAAGTTTTATAGATGCAGAGGTTTACGGGGATCGTGTTTTAAAACTGACCAATTAAGATAGAGATTGGCTCTCAACTTTTTCTAAAAGTAGAAAAATTATCTCGTCGGCTATCTCTTTAGAATTTAAAAATAAAATTTCTAATCTTAGCTATAACTGACTAAAATCATCTGTTTTTCTAGATGCACATAAGGGTATTTTTAAGAATCCTGTTATATTCTGCTAAATGCAGCCTAGAGCTATAAGCTAAGGTGACATATGAAAGAAGAATAACGGTGCTAAATATCCTTAGTTACACTTTAGTAATCTCATTTTGGTAGTTTCGTCAAAACTAATAGAAAACTTCAGTTAAAAATTGAGAAAACCAGAAGATTTTAGACATTTATAGCTGGAATTTAATTTTTTATTTATTCTAAAAAGATAGCAGACTAGATCCTTTTTCTACTTTTATAAAAAGTTAACAGCGAATCTCTATCTTAAGTGCTTAGTTTTAAAACACGATCCCCGTAAACCTCTGCATTCATAAAACTCAAAAACCTGTTTTTAGACAATTATAACTGAAAATGGAAATTTCATTTAAAAATTCTAAAAAGATAGCCGAAGAGATCCTTTTTTCTACTTTTAGAAAAAGTTAAGAGTCAATATCGATCTTAATTGGTTAATTTTAAAACACAATCCCCGTAAACCTCTGTAGCCATCAAACTCGCCTAGCGCCACGGCTGCGCGAGGTGGCATTCGGCATTGTTGTTCGGGCTTAGGTAGACCGGAGCTTTAAGGTAATTTTTTATTTGAGTTGGTAATGATGATTTGAGTTCAGCATTTATACGTATGAAGGTTTGTTTCGAAACATTGCAGGCTGTTGACACGCTTTTGAGTACTTTTCTTATGTATAATAAGGGCCCCATACTTCCATTTTCTCAATAAAAATAATGTAAAAATAATAAAAACAGATTTTAAACAGTAGCGCTCATGACTGACTAATGGTTCTGACGAATAGTTTAATGTACAAAGAGAATAGTTCGAGGTTATTTCAGCAGATTATGCGTTCTTGTTACTCGTGATTACAAATTGTAAACATTTAGGCCTACTGGAAAGCAATAATGGGATTTTATTTACGTTGCAATTACTGTAAACCTACTTAAATTAACGCATACTTCCGAAATACACTTTAATTAATTATTTTTTTACTCTACTAGGTCTAAATATTTTATTCAGACTTCAACCACAATACAGTACTTAACCTGTGATCAATACTGTATGATATTCGGTTTTGACGCAAAAACAAAGTTAAGCCGTTTTCATGTAAATATTATCATAATTACGTCGTGTTTGGTATCATTCTCTTTGAAATTAAATGAAGGTTCCAAATATAACACTATCATATTATTATAAACACATATTACGGAATTAACAGTTCTGTACTGGACCTCCCAGTGTGTGACTCATCTACCTGCCGGGCGGGTCGGCTGCATTTGTGTGCGTGTGTGAGTAAGGGTTCTATAATCCGTCAGGTGCCATGGCTGGGTGGACAGAGTATAGGAGTTCAACATGATACAGCAACTTGTCCTGCCTCAAGTTTCAACAACATCGTATAACGAGCAGAATGTACTCCCGTTGCCCCCGCCACCATTGTGGCAGTACCTATGTTAAACAATTTAAGTCTCAACTAATTAAGAAAGACCGTAACAGTTTATTCAGCGATAAAAATCACTTAAATATTTTCCCATTGATTCTTGAAAAAAGTCGAGTAGGAAACCTTGAAGATGGCGCTTAACAATATTCTAACGTAGTTTTTAAATATAGAAAGTCGTCATTTTAAAATGTCATTCTGTCGACCATGAGATTTAGCCTTATAGATTCATAGTTTATAAAGACAGTTTGTGAAAGCAATTATTTTCAAAACTATTGTAAAATTACTTTGTTGAAGGTCGGTATGTGGTAATGTGGAGCTCAATTGGTGCAAACAATTCATCTCATAGCCATTCATGGCGATAGACTATTCATTGGTTATACACAATGTGAATAGACTTCTCATCCAGTGCGTTTTGTTTGATACCAAAATTTGGAAGGTATGTGTATGCCTCGCTAGAGGCGTTGCAATCGATGTTGTAATTATTCAGCTTGATTTGCAGGGCTGCAAATACACTTAACCATAACATAACCGTAACCTCCAGGTATAAATGTCTCATCCTTGGTTAAGAAGAGTGGTAATACGGATTTACCATTTACCTATCATTATGTCACTTATACTTAATGCACGGCGCAGAAGATCGCACCACCGTAAATAAGTTGTAAACACGTCTATGTTATGATTATTATGTCTATTCACGTTGGTATAGTCAAAGCTATTACTATTGCATATCCCAACGTGTACGTAGTTCTACATTTTTATTAATTTATTGTCATTGTTAACTTGATAGCAAAAATAAATTTATATTACCGGGAGTTTAAAGCATGTCATTGCAGGAACTATCGATATTGAAGGTTAATGTTCAAACTTCGTGACAAATTTTTAATCCGGTTTAATCGTTCATCTACAAGGTTAATGGTCGAGTTGCGATAAATCGTTCAAATTTATTCATTTATACTTAAACTGTTTGCCGCCACTGAACAGTGGTTTGTTATCAAGTGTGACTCTCGAACCAGCGCCTCGCAGTGGCAGCGCTACAGTGATGCAGTGGTGTGGGCCTCGCACTTAGTTACACTGTTTATATTTACCACCATACAGTATCTTGTAAACGCGGGTTGTGTTAACTTGGGCTATAAATCAACTCTGCCCCCTTCCCCTCCTTCCCATCTTCCTCTGTCTCTCTCTCTCTCTCTCTCTCTCCCCCTCTCGCACTGTTTGTTCTTCTCTATTTGCCGCGCTGACTCGCACACACTAAGTAAATTGGACAAGTTGTGGCTCTTTCAACATATATGTACATTTATTTTACGCCATCTTCGTGTACTGTTTTATTTTCCAGATTTCTTTAAAGAAACTGCTATGTTTAAAAGAAAAAGTGTTTGAAGTGATTTAACAAGAAAAAGTGTAAATATTTAACAATGTGTGATGTGTTTAATTTGGGTTGAACGGGGCCCACTATAAAGTATGAATGATGCAATTTAATTTATGAACCCATACATAATATGTTTGTAAAACAAAACTATACAGCAGCCGTAGACATTAAATACAATTTTAATTATACGTTGATAAGATACGTTATTTACAACGTTAATATAGGTATCGTAAGTCGAGTAAGTGTCGAAAGGTGTAATTCTCGTCAAAGATCTCTCTGCTCCTCTTGTTTTACTTATATATCAACTGCAGAGAGCTTTAAAACCAGTGAAATCGTACCTTAAAAATGTCTAATTGGCAGAGATCGTGGACGATGCCTATACGATATTACTGGTATCAGAGCTTTCTGGTGATAACAGCATATCAGTAAAACTGAGAGCTGAGATCTTTGACAAGATAGTGTTATTAAAAGCTCGTTGTTGGCACATATTAGCCTATGTTGGAACTATAAATCCACGGCCATTCAGCGGTCGTCGGTTGTTACTCCCAATCTGGCTGGAGCACTGGAACTATTTATGGGCTTATCGGGAGGATGCGGCCACTTGAGGCCTGAGTGTGAAGCATGTGCTCGGGACCGGGACCGGCCTCTTTATTCTGGGCCTAGAGCACCGATGATCATAGTGTAAAGTGATCAGTGATCTACAAAGATGATAGCCTTTAATCATGGTGATTATTTAGTTTCAACCTTCTGTCGATGGTACTAAAATAAACTGTACAAAAAGTCTTTTATTTTACGATTAATAATATTCTGATAGTTTATATGTTAGCTATAGGACAAAACTCGTGTCACTACTTTGAAATGTTCTTTTCGTTGTGTGAAAGGTTAAGGTTAAGAAGGGGCTCCAGTCATGAAAGATGCATCGAGATGGACGTAGCCTATAAATAGGAAGGAATGCATTTTGAAAGATCTTACATTTTTCCTACCCAGCTCTTTTACATCAAAGAACATCTTACTATTTCCAATTTTTTATTGATTAAAAACAGAATATTGTTTGAACTCTTTTCATTTCGTTCGCTACATGAAATCAAGTAGTGAACATTTCAAGTAGTGAACCTCTACAATTTTAACATTAAAAGAGTACTGTAACCTTTTTTAGGTTTTCCGTTTTCATAAAGCAAACAGTGCTCAGTTGTCATAAATAAAAAACTAACCTCCAATTCCTTGACATTATTTTGGAGAATTATCTTTGCTTAGTTTAAATAAATATGAGAGTTGGTTTATTCAGAGGCATAGCAGTGAGCCATTATTTATCAAACGGATAATATTTATACGACACGGACAAACCTATGCTTACTACTTTTAAGATTTTCTAATTTGAAAGATATTATACCGTTTGCAGACACTTTTTCCACCCTATAGAGTTCTATGGTCTAATCCCACCCACCTAATGTTGTCAACCCGTTATCGTCAAAACTGTGTACATGTCAAATTCAAACTCTCTTTTCAAAAACTCTACGAATACCTTGGTCGTGAAAGGTTTGGCGTAGATGTAGGATATGAAATGAGAGCCAGTCCTATCTAGATGTCGATTTCAGTCTATCCGGATCGGTGGTTTTCACTGACAGGAAGTGCGCTCCATTCAGCGATAGTCGGTCTCTTGTATGAACACATCTACGGTGCAGTAGGTAAGGATAAGTTTGCCGTAGAGGGAGTGAAAGCTCAACTGTCAACTGGCCGCCGCCGCCGCCGCCGCCGCGACGGGCATGCCTTATCTTATCGCAGCGAACAGGTTTTGCAGATTCAAACTTACAGTATTTAGAATCAGCACGCGTCCTTCAGTTTTGTTGCTAGTTTGTTTGATCTGAGTGTAGACTATACGCTTTTAAGTATCAGATTTTTGCTCAACTTGTTATTTTTATAAAACTTGTGTTACTACTAAATCTTTACTCTAAAATACAGTAATGAAATATTAGAAAAATTGATGGGTAATAAAGTCTAACTTTGCAGTTGCTTCGTTTTAATATGCCATAAATAATTTAGAAAGTAAAGTTGAGTTTAGTTTGTGGAAGTGAATACCTTCATGTGTAGGAATTGGGAGGCAGACAGAACCACTTGAGGGCAAAGTTCGTTGACTCAAATGAAGGATCTCTCGTCCACTCGGAATGTTGAAGGGTTATCTCCATCTTGCTCAGTCTCAACCATCCTTTCCTCACCTCTGCAGTGAAAAGTAAAGAATAATTCAGCGGCTTAATTAAGTGTCAATATCGTAGCTCCCGATTTATTTAAGTTAACAAGACTGTTGATAAGTTTTATATTGAAAATATTAGCCATGATATACCGGAGTAAATGAGGAGTAAATTTGTATGATAAATAAAATGAATTATCCAAACCCTTTAAAGTCTTTTCAAATGGTTTATGTACAATATATTACATTAAAATAAAATAATCAATTTATTTATTATAATTTAAACATATTTATAAACATTATGTTAAGTGAGCAATAAAACCACTAATTAAGAGCTAATCGTTTCGAGTGATCTTGCTACATTCTTTTACTTAGTGTTTAGTCAAAAGATATGTTGGTTTAACGTCTTAAACAATGCACACTTAAATACAACGTGTATGTACCCTGAGTAGAAATTTGTCCTGTCAGAAAATAAGCTTGGTGCATGAAAAACTAAACCCAATACTATAATATTATAATAGAAGGACCCCATGATAGAAAAAAGAAGCACCCTATCTTGACTAGTTGTGTTTAGTAGTCCATTTGTTTTGAGTAATCAATCAGCTCTAACCAGATAAGCCAATAAACTTGACTCATATCAGTGTGGGATTGCCTTGTACCTGTAATGGCTATAGTTTATATTTTCTTTCCATTGAGATTGCATTATCATTCTGTTAATGCAATTCAAAATTCCGGAAGCATTACAATGAATAACAATTTTTGCTCTTGACAGTGCAGTACATTTTCTCGTCTGTAGGTCAGATGTGCCCAGCTGATTAGCAATAACAAGACAGCTAACAGTTGTGAGGTCAAGTGTGAGAGGATTGACATTAATTGTGGAGCTAAAGGTCTTGCGAGTCGAGTCGCGACTGGGCGATAGCCGTTATTTATTTCAGTCAGTCTTCTTCTATTTTTGCGTTGTCTGGAACTCACTGACACAACTGCTTTGGTTAGGCCTAGGTCACGGTTACACATTATCATTGTTTTTATTATGATTTGATCAGTAATGTGTAGTACTTTGGCAAAGGATATTTAACTCTCAGAACTTGTTTAATTGTTTACAAAAAAAATCCTTCTTGTATTATATTTTTGTACCGTAGCTTAGAATTGGTGCTAGATTTCTTTAGTACATTACATAAGGAACTTGATCACAATGTGCTTTGAAAAAGTAAAGTGTTAGTTCTTCCCAGATTTTTCATTTTTTAGAAAAAGATTCCTTAGAAACATTGTCCGAGGGCATTTTGTTCTCTTTCACACAAGTGTCTTATCATAGAAAAAATTTACAATAACTGTCCATCACATAAAAAATTCATAATAAATTCAAGATTATTTCAAATCTTGAATTAAAGTCTTAAAGAGCGTGTTTTTGTAAATTCCTTATAATAAATCGGGTAATCTTGTTAGTAATAGTAGTTTATTAATATCAGCTTATCTTAAGCTGGCTAAAACTTCCAAAACAATTTCTCATTGTAAGCATATCCAATTTGTAGTGTTGAGTCTGATAGGCTATTAATATTTTGAATTGACAAATTAAACAGCAGTTGACTAAGTGTTGTTGTTTTTTCTGTTACAGTTACAAAGCAAAAGAGAGCTATTCTTCAAGAATGAGCTGCCCCCGACCACTGGGGGTGTGGCAAACTCTGCCCCGGCAGCCCCCGCCGCGCCACCCCCCGCCGTCCCCACTAACACCCCCAACAACCTGAAAGAGGCTTTGGCCAAGCGAACCACATCAACCGACCGCGGTCAGTGAACGACTAATGTAATCAGTGTTGTGAGCCGTGAAATTTAAAATGAAACAGTAATCATTTAGTTGACCTCCAATATAACTCTTAATGGTAGTAATAGTATTCATACAGTGTGTAAAAAATGCCCCTCCACCCCTTCAATGTTTTCGCTTGTTAACGTGGTTGCTGCTGCAAACGTTCCGGGTTGGCATTGTATCCCTCCCCGGGAACTGGCACTGTTCCCAAATGGTGCCATTCTATTTTCATTTCACTTTGATATCAAAAAGCCTCCCCTTAATTTTTCTCTTTTTAGCTTGTGCGGATGCACCTCTCTCAAATTTTACTATATTAAACTTAGTTTAAAGGTAGCATTTTTTCACTACTAAGGAAAAAATTTGTCCCGAGTCAAGCACTGGGGAATGTCCACTGAGCATTCTTCACCAGCGAACTTTTTCAGTTAGATAAATAACATTTGAAGAACAATGATAACACAAAAAACTTTTGATGTTATCAAAAATTATAAGTCATGTCTGTGGGATGGCCCATCAAGAGTCAGGAGAAAATATTAAAGTTACATTAAAATATTAAGAAAATATTAACCTATATAGGTTAATAGTATTCATCTAGCTAAGTACAATACCCCAAAACGGACTTTAAAGGCCTGCACAGACCAGAGCGATACTCCGTGCGGGCACGATACTTTTTCTTAGAAATTCTCTTGCGATACCAGTGGTCCGTGCGATACCATGTTGTCTATGGAGCCGCACACACCAGAGCGAACTGCGATACGCGATACCGAGGCGAATGCGATACTGTAGCGATAGTATCGCGGTAACGCTGCATGCACTGTTCGCAGCGCTTTATCGCCGCGATACCATCCGGCCAAACCATGAACTACTCAGTTTTGTCTGTGCTGTGCAACTTGTAACAACAACAACAACAACAACAACATGTCGTGTATCATCGAATACTTACTTGAAGTTGTTTATACATACCTGGTGCTCTATGATTTAAATCGACTTAAGGCTTTAAGTCAACTCACAGGACTCACTAGCCAGTAACACTAATAGTCCTACCAACTAGCCTACGCCTACTTTTACACATTTTACATTGGTTCTTATGGCTGGGAAAGTAGTTTTACATACTGTAACTAACTTATAAAGCTGAGTTCTACAACCCATTATTTAATGATCATACTTAAGTACATGGGGGCCGAGCAATTGCTCGGTAGTCTCAAACAGTAATATTTTTTATAGTAATATCAGTTACAGACGTTGCGCTAAAATAAAATGCCCAAAATATAATGAGGCTTATATTGTTGAAGATGAGCTTGTTTGATCCGCTGACTCGCATTTCATTCATGATTCATATGGATTCTGTTCATTCTAAAGTATATGTAGAATCTTTTTTCATCTTTTCGTAACTGGGGCATGAGTGTATTGTACTCGCCAAATTGCAGCTGTTCTTTATTTATGTCGTGTATCCAAATTTTTCTCTGTGTTTCGTCTTCTAGCACAGCTAGTAACATCAACGATTCTTCTTCATCGGACAATGTCATGGTAAGTTAACACACAGTACAGTATACTAACACAGTGTCTAGAGAGTCACACAATCACCGCACCCTACGCTCCCCTGAGGTGTACTGGCTTCCCGAGCGTCTCTTTTTCACGCTCTGGTGTGGAAGCACATATTTCCGCTGCGATATTATCGCCCAAGTAACGCAGATAAAATTCCAGGAACGTATCGCGTTGCTCCAGCGATAAAGTATCGCTCTGGTCTGTGCAGGCCTTAAATGGGTGACAGAAACAGAAATGGTTGGTAACAAAACTTTCCATTAAAATCATTAGGGCAAACCACACAAATGTAATAACTTTCTTAGTATTAGAACTTTTGACTTTGTGTTTGTGGATTGTTACCTTACAATTAGATATGTTTAAAATGATTTATTATTCAGTTTTTATCTATCTTAATCTATTAGGGTTGAACAGTGTAAGCTTTTCAAATAAAATATTTGAATAATAAAAACTGTTAAATTTGCTTTAAGACTAGTTCTGAGTTGTGCTCAACATTTGCTATAAACACCACCTCCGTTGTGCCCACAGTGACGACACCCTCGGACACTCCCGCCGATGCGGAGAGACTCACCAAGGCGGAGCGGGACAAGGCCGTGCCGGAGAGACGGACCAAGGAGCTGGACGGATACGTCGGGTTCGCCAACTTGCCCAACCAGGTCTACCGCAAGGCGGTCAAGAAGGGCTTTGACTTCACACTAATGGTCGTCGGTAGGTAGCTTAGCTTCAACAATTGGAAAATCTGTCAAAACCCCTCCCACTACATGTTAATTGTTTATGCTGATAGAGTTCAAAATAATATCCTAATGTTCCTAAAATGGATACTAATACTTATCGGGTTCTTTCAGAATATCAAAATTTTAGTCCATGGGTTTTATAATTGAAGTGGATGCTATAGTATTAGACAGTAAAAATGTTTTATAATGATCAATGACTGTTCTTGTCTTGCTTTTTCATTCTATACTTAGTTCTTGTTATTCATAATCACATCATTTTCAGTCCGATTTATAAAAATAAAATCAATTAAACAGTAGTTTATGATCTTCTGATAATTAACTCTAATATTAGTCCAATAAATTAAATTTTGAGAGTAAACTTTTATTTATAGTTATGTTTTGAACTAACATTATCTTTACCATAAACTCTTAAAATGCTACCGTCAGTTAGAGAAAGTTGAAGATTCATAGTGTACCATCAGTATTGCAAGTTCCCACATCAAAACTTTCAAGCGCTTGCAATAAACAATGGCTCGTAATTAATGACTCCCGATATGAATGGTGTGGGAAAGAATGCTTTCAACACAGTATTGAGGGTAATCTGTTAAGGTAAAATATTGCTCTGGGCAAATAATATGTAATAATTAATGTAACGTTCTATTGGTAATATCAATGGATATTTTAGGGTTTTATTGGTTTGAAAGTATGGATATTTTATGGTCATTTTAGCGGTTTGAAAGTGGGAATATTTTATGGACATTTTACTGATTTACAAGTGTGAATATTTTATGAACATTTTACTGACTTTAAAGTTTGGTGTCCAGAATATATTGTTTGTCAATGCTACTAGTATTAGCGTAAAACAAAAATATTATTAAAGAATATATTACTTCTTCGTTTTCTTAAAATATCGAATTTACATTGGGATTTACATTGAAGATTTATATTGGGTATCTGCAATGATGTCTGTTACTTTGTTTTTGCTACTCGAGAGAGTGCTTAAGCCAATAAAGTCATACTTTTCAATTAACATTTGTTTAAAATTTCTAAACAGTTTTTTTATATTTTTTTTATTTTTTTTATTATTATTGAAGAAAATTTTAGACAACATAATTATACTAGCTATATTCACTTAACTAATTTGATATATCAGGGCCAGCGAAATTTAACAGTATCTATATCTTTGGTCATGAAAAGTATTAACTGGCTGGGTAGCTGAGTGGTTATAGTGCTCGCCTTTGAATCCAAAGGTTGCCGATTCGATCCTGAGAAAAGTTAGAAGCTTTTTAAAGGTTCGATTCCGGATCCAGTTGCCGTTTGTCATTGGGCCATTAATTAATGATGCTTTCTAACAACTGGTCAATGTTAAATAGTAACAAGACTGGGGTTTGGACCGTTCCCTGTCAAAACGTTAAAAAATGCCACTGGCGTAGAAAACACAAAATAAAAATAAAATAAAACCATTAAAATTTTCAGTATGATGGCGAAACGTCTCGTCTTGAAGAGAAGTCATAAAGCTATCTAATCTGTTTTCAAGCCATTTTTACAGTCATTCATTACAAATTTACATTTATCATACAGTATTTAAACGTTATTCGAAGGATTATATTAGCTTTTTGTAACCTGTAAATTTTATAAGGAAATCGGTTGCAACAGCAAACATGAATCATTCCAAGTAAGGAGTTGGTTACCGGTTATCCGGTAGGGGGATTAAACTAAAGATCATTGTTCTAGGACAGCAATGCAATGGGTTGATTGCGTGTCTGGTGTGTTTGCATGTCAGTAAGTTATCGAGTGTATGTGTGTGTCCAGGTGAGTCTGGTCTGGGCAAGTCGACACTGATCAACTCCATGTTCCTGGCCGACATCTACAGCAACGACCACCCGGGGCCATCACTCAGGGTCAAGAAAACAGTGCAGGTCAGTCTAAATTGTGTGATCTCTCTTACTAAACTGTTCTTGCTCTTAACCCTGGAGCAGGGGCATGCGGAGTTTTTTCTCCGCACATATAGTTTTTGAATAAACAATTATAATGGATGTTATTTGCAATACAGTGATGCGGTGTCAGTTTGCAGAGTTTTTATCCGCCTGCGCCCTATCTTGCGAGTGCTCAGTGTGAAGTTTATTTCCTCGTGAACCTTTCTGTGTTATAGGTTATTGTACTCATGTATAAGAATGTTTTCATGTATGATTTCATTTATAATTATCATCAAATATACTTCATTTGCATTGATGTACAATTGTATTATTGCTGAGCAAAAATCCGCATGCGCCCTTCCCCATAACACAGTGATACCTCTTTGATAATAGGAAATTACTTACTATGTTTAGTTGATATATTAATCTTATTAAGTAAAACAATGATGAAATGTAATTCCTTATGAAGTTCGTCAACATTTAAATGAAACATTTCATTATAAAACCACTTAAAAACGGTTCAATTGTGCAATTTATTATTGCGGAGTAAAACTCTACATGCGCCCTCTGCTGTTTTACCGTTTAAGCGCCCGCTCGAGGATTAACTCCATCTTGATCCTTCTGGTACAGAAAATGCTGAGTTCTGTAAAATTAAATGGTTGATGGTTCTTAATTTACCCATCCCTTGGAGGTAAATTAATTTACCCATCGCTTGGAGGTAAATTAAGAACCATCTACTTGCAAGGAAATGCATCATTAAAATTAAATAACTTCTTGATTACCATTATACGTATTGGTGCTACTATGCAGAAATAAACAAAAAATAATCCTCCCAACAGTTTTTAATACATAATATACTCTAATATGAGTAAGATATATTTGTATTTATGTATGCTTACAGCTCACGAAAAATGATCAAACGATTTTCCTCAAACTTTGCAAACAACTTAGTTTTGGGATGAAAATAATGTTTTTATCATTCTGCACAAAATCAGCCTGTTTTTTGTTCTCTCAACTGTACCAAAACCGATTCTTTTTGGTCCTAGGACTGAAAAAATCTATTTCAATATTGATTATATGAATAAATTGTCATTATTGTTACTCCATGTCTGAAATTATAGTTCGCGAGTGATACTGAAATTTTTGAAAAAATGTACTGGAAATATACTGTAATTCTGAAATCAGATTTCAGTAGACACTCTGGAGTTGCTGTAAACAGCTGACTCAAATGTCAAATCACCAATACTGATGTGCTGAGTGAAATTAATTGTTTTTGAGCGGTTTTTGGGAGGGTTTCATTTCAGGTTGAGTGAGGATATATTATCACAATAGAGTCTGGTTATTCCAAACCCTGCTAGGGGTATTCCTCCAATACACCCAATCTGAACAAATTTTATAAAAAAAATCTGATTTTTTCCTTTACTTAAAATGAGGGAAAGCCCAATCGTCAATTTTAAATGAAATTTACAGCTATTCTGCGGGAGTCTAGCACTATTGTGGCTGCTTTTCTGTGACAATTGCGCTGTATGAGTAAACGGCAGGAGTAAACAAGTAAATATCTTGCATTATTTACTAATTCAGCCTATTCTAAAGTGTACTTATACAACCTTTCTAACTTTAATAACTATTTCATTAATATTATTAATTAAAATCTGTGATGGAATGATGAAAATACATTTTTGTTGTCAGGTGGAGACAAACAAGGTGCTGCTAAAAGAGAACGGAGTGAACCTAATGTTGACGGTCGTGGATACACCGGGCTTCGGCGACGCGGTGGACAACTCTAACTGTTGGCAGCCGGTCATCAACTACATTGAGTCCAGGTGAGTCTCTGCTCATCATCAAACCTACCAACAAGGTACTACCTCTATTATACCGTGGTGTGATTGCTACCTGCAAGATGTTGATAAGAACTATTTGCGCCATGTAGGCGTATCTATTTCAGGTTGACTAATAAGTTGAATTTCCACAATCAGTTAAGGCTGGATGATTATTGCAAAGTTAAGATAATTAATTATATTCATTGGTGTTGATATTGTTAATAAACATTGTTCTCATCTGTCCTCTTGTGTGGCACATGAACGGGGTATACATAGTCACAGATTGACCGCAATCTGCAACTGTAGGCCTACTAGCGCTGTTATGGGCTCAATGCTCAACAAACCTTGTTCACTGTTCTCTTGTCTGTCACAGATACGAGGAGTACCTAAACGCGGAGTCACGGGTGAACCGCAAGCCACACCAACCCGACACCAGAGTGCATTGCTGTCTGTACTTCGTGGCGCCATCGGGTCATGGGCTCAAGCCTCTGGACGTTGAGTTCATGCAGCGGCTGCACGAGAAGGTCAACATCATCCCCGTCATCGCCAAGGCGGACACCATGACGCCCGACGAGTGTGCGCACTTCAAGAAACAAGTGAGTAAACTGATGTGTGAAACTGTGATTGGAGATTGGATATTATTTTGGGATTGCAGCAGCACTATTTGATAATGTCTGTAGATGAGTACGTTGTTTTGTTATTACTGGTGGAGAAGGAGACCCGGCCGAAATGTTAAGCATCTGTCTCTAATGGGTGTTTTGCAAAGTACCTGGAAGGACGTGAAATTGAAGGAAAGGAAAAGGTGACAAAGGGGACAGCAGTCGGCCATTTTACCACTCAAGGGGCCAATTTCCATAGTCCTGTATTAACTGATTTTCATGTTCAGACAGGTAGTCTCCTCTTTCTCTAACTGGGCAACCCATTGTAATCACTCATGTTCCCAGCTAATAGTGACACAACCCCTTGCTGTCTTTAACATGAATGGATCATGAGGGAAGGGAAATATTTGTCAGAGTGAACAGTCAAAAGACTTTTCACATGTTATGACAATTTCATTTGCTCCAACCAAAGTCAGCTTCGAACTGGTGTAAATCAGTTTTAAAGTTGTCCTGGGACATTGTGTTTATCGGAACCAACAGGGCTGGATTTAACATTTTGGCGTCCCTAGACCCAGTATTTTTTGCGCCCCTAGGTTTGAGGTTAGTGGTTAATAAATTTGTAGAGGTCTGCGGGTAGTGATTTTTCAAGTCGGGTAGGTTTCGGGTCGGGTAGTAGATTAACATCAATTTTCGGGTCGGGTCGGGTTTGAACATTATAAGTTAAAGAAAAATTTGGGTCGGGTTCGGGTGTGTCAGTTAAAAAAATCTCGGGTCTGGTTCGGGTAGCCTATGTATGTCAAAAGAACTCGGGTCGGGCTAGGGTATTGTAAGTGGAATAAAACTTCGTTCCGGCTTCGCTAACTTGTAAAAAAAAAAAAAAAAAAATTAGGCCTAAATTATTTTATTTTAAAATAATTGTAGATGTGCCTACTAAGCTTAAGTATAGTATTAATAAATACAAGGCAAAAACCTTCCACCTACTAAGTTAGGCCTAAGCCTAACAAAAGTTAAAAAACTGTAATGTATTTTTATTCTAGTATAAAAAGTTAAAAAATTCTCCTGAGCCAATAACCTATCAAGCTGAGGGTTCTTTAGTCCTAAGTTACTTTACCCAATGTTAACTTTTTTAGCAAACATGACAAACATACAAATTATATTGTACACTGTTGAAACTAAATAAAAACCACTGTTATAAATGTCAAAATACCCTAGATGCGAATTTTCGTACTGTAGCCTATTTTTCTGTAGGCCTAATAATACACAAATTTATTTTGTTATGAAAAGATTATATGATTATTCCCAAACTTATCCTTTCAATCAATATTGCCATATCCTATTTTCAAAACAGACTTAAAATAATTGCATTTCATTTCTGTTGGATTACTTTCGGCAAATTTGTTTCTTTGCTTGATTGATTTCAAATAGCAGATGAATGCCCATCCGCGACATTTTACACTTCCCAAATCTTTGGTTTCACTAGTAGGATTGTTAGTGGATACACTGACATTAGCATTCTCTCAATTAATTCCGTGGCTTTCTAATATTTATTTTTCATATCAGGAAAAATCCAACATCACTTAAGTAACACAAATATAATTGAATAAACAAGAACGAGAGGAATACCATCCATCAAATCATCAATGCAGACGACGAATCGCGCCATACCACCATACGACAAACATGGAGTACCGTGACTACAGAACTACATAGAGAATGAAGAAATCTCTCTATGAAGTATCCAACCATTGACTATGGATCTTGGAGGAATAATATATAAGGAGAGGCCACGTTCATATGGATATACAATGCTAAAGTGAAGCCGGCCGCTCCCCTCCACTAGAGTGGCACGGCTGGCCGTAGAGTGGCATGGTTCCGCCGCCGTAACACGGGAGAGATGGGGAAAAACGCGACACGCGCAACTTTGAATTAAAATCCTGAGCAAACCAAGCAAATCACACAGTCTACCTTTTGCATTTTTAAAGAGGATGAAATTCTCTATCCAGTGATATAATATTTTTCTAGATAAAAATTTATTTTTATTTATAAATTGGAATTAAAGTAAAATATTTGTATTGAAGAGATGATTTTAATGCATAAAAACTAAATTTAAATTATGCCAATACATGTATTTTACTGTAAAATTAATTTTATTCCTTAGTATAATACTTTTAACAAAAAAAATACATGAACTGATACTTTCAATGTATATTACCTTATTATAATTTGTAAAAAATATTGAGTTTACTGCTTTATGTATAAGGTTCCGTATATCATTTAAGATATGTTGGACAGTAATTTATTGGCAAACGATACTACCTAGCTATTAATTAATTAAAGTAATTGAATATAAAATAGTAAAAATCAGGCTTATTAGTAGCTTACTAAAATAGGCTTATTACTTATGCATAAAAATAAGCTTTTTCCTAAGTTTCACACGTTATTGTTGTATGAACACAAGTTTTGTAATTTAACACTATGGTGCAGTCTTATTTTCATGAATTTTTAGGCACTGTTATATGCCTAATATGATACTGTTATATGTTAGGCCTATATGCCTCTGTTATATGCCTGCCTGTGGGACTCGGGAGTTCGCCCCACCACTCGCCGTGTTGCGCGGCGGCTTCGCTTCTAGCCGAGCGTGGCCCCTCCTTATATTATATTATTCCTCCAAGCTATGGATATCCAACTGTTACATTATCCAAGAAATTGTTTTCATTGGTTATCGGGTAATCTTCAATTTTTTGACAATTTGCAACATGGAATGAGAAATAATTCGGCAATAAAACCAATTATACCGAATAGACATATATTAATTATATATTTTGTAAAAATATATACACTGATAAATGTTGTATTGTAAAAATAATGCAAACACTAATCTCTAGAGATTATTTACTTTTGAAAACATTTTGCTCTTGCTATTTACAGGTTATCGTGTAAATAGTACCAATGCCACTGCTACCTTGATTTCGGTTTGTACTGTTGGTGACGGTATTGGCTACGACACAGACTATCTTTCTGGCCTAAGAGTGTGAGTCGGTCACGACACTGAGCAGTTCCTTTAGGTTAGAGTGAGAAAAGTATGCTAGCGCTACTGGTGTCTAGGTTTGCAACAAATTATTTAATGCTGTTTTAACTATTTTTTGTGCATAAAATAGTACTGTACTAATAAATACAAATGTTCCTACATCAAATACAATCTTTCATGATCAAAATGTTATTCGTTTTAAATGGAACATGAAATATGGCGCACCAAGATATCAACAAAACAAAATTGCTTACGTCTCTAGACACCAGAGACCGCTAGCTTCTTTCAGAAGCCACATTTTCATGTGTGAGTGTCGCGACTAGTAAGCTAAGGTATTTCCAGTTCATCCACATCCACCTCAGAAATGACTGACAGTTATGACCAATAGTCTAAAATAGTGTGTGGAACAACGATGCCCATTTATTCCGTGAACGTTGTAATTCACAAATTTTGGCTATAAAATAGTTTTAAAAACATGGGTTTGTTTTTAATGTCCTGTCGGGTACCTACAACCCGATTTAATTCGGGCATTAGGTACCCGCCCGACCCGGCTTTAAATAAAAGCCCGCCCGAATAAAGCCCGTGGCGTGTCAAACCTGCCCTGATCACTCGGGTTTACGCTAATACCCGGAGTTACCCGAATTCTCGGGTAACCGCAGATCTCTAAATTTGAATTATAAATATTCTTCCTAAATATTTGTCCTATTATTGTTCCTAAATATTGTTACAGAATGTCACTTGTTTGAAAGTAACATTTCGTCACACTCTTAACATAACATAAAAAAAACGCTAGGTTTAAAACGTGTATCATACAACAATTATCAATATAGTATCACTTTGAGAATGAAAGCAAATTATATTTGCTTTAGTAAGACGTAGAATGTAAAGTATCAACTTTCGACTTCGACCAATCCTGCCATCATGCTGAACTAGGCTAGGCCTAAGGAGATAAAGAAATATTGAAAATGACGTCCTGGCGAACAAACTATTGGGTTAGTAACCTAGATTTGTCCGGATATTGTCGTTTGGACTTATCGAAGTCCAACTCAATGTTTTGAATAACACCATTATTGCACACATGATCTACCTATGAGGTCGACAACACTGGATAATTACAAAATTTAAATGGAATATCAGTTTCTGATTGAAGTTTTGGAATAATCGTTTCCATTTCAAACTGATGGTGCAGATTGCTTTTCACAAGGGAAAAATGGTTTCATTTTTGGTAGCCTATTTTCTTGTTAAGATTTTCTTCTTTCGCTTCTTTTTCTTTGTACCTTTTTTTTGTAATTCTTCTCCACTTGATTCCTGTTTTTGACGCGTCATTATTTAAAAAGTATGTTACTAAACAAATACCGGAAACTATGCTTACAAAAAATATACGCTACAGCATAAGAAATTTAAGTTCGTAGCACGTACGAAATTCACTCATAATTATGGAAACAACAATATTCTGGGTAGTAGCATAGGCGGAAAACTGGTAGGCAATTTTATCGTGGAGTGATAAAAGCTTTTATTAAACAACGTGTAGCCTAAAACTATTAATCTTTCAAAATATTAAATGATCAAGTTTAAATTTATTTATTTTTTATTTATTATTATTATTTTTACTTGGCGATGCCGGTGCACCCCCTGGGGGCACACGCCCCTAGGCCCTTGCCTATCCGGCCTACTTGGAAGTCCAGGCTTGGGTACCAATACATATTTTAAGGTTTATTGGTGCTTGTTAGGATTTGTCACAAAAGATTTACTCATCCTAATATCTTTTCAGATAACTCATGGTGAAAAATACCTATTCCAACTAACTCACAGATTTACTATATTATCATTTCCATTTGTAATTTTGGTTTGTGTTTGGCAGATCCTGAACGAGATTGCTCAACACAAGATCAAGATCTACGAGTTTCCAGAGACGGAAGACGACGAGGAGTCCAAGCTTCACAAGGCGCTGCGGGATCGTGTGCCCTTTGCTGTCGTCGGCTCCAACACAGTCATAGAGGCTGACGGCAAGAAGCTGCGGGGTCGGCGGTACCCCTGGGGAATTGTTGAAGGTAAACAGTGGTTATAGGACATAGCAGTGTTAACTGAGAAGAAAAGACCAGACGTTACATTGCTACGATGGGAACATGCGGCCTACTCGTAGTTCTGAGATTAGCCGGAAGGGAGGTTCGCAATTATCTGAACCGCAATATCAGAAATAATGACTCGCGTCTGACTGTTTTTCATCCAAATTTTCCATGTATCTGGACAAGCTTTCCAGCATATTAGTTGGGATGGACAAGAGTATACTGTAATGTGATGGGAATTTGATTTAAATGTCTCTAATTTTTTTATCAGTGTTTGTCAAGAGTGGATTCACTGTGGACGTTTTTAAATTAAGCCCACATGTGTAACAGAAAAGCGATCATAAAGTATGGTTTAATTAAATTAAATTCAATGTTGAGAGAATAGATTAAAAGTTATGACTGTTTTATATTTTTCCACTGGAGAGTGTTAGGCTTAATAAGGATTCAGCCTAAAAGGCCTCCTTTTAGATATCTTAAATTCAAACTACTAGATGAAAGCTCCTTACCACCAAGTCCTAAGAGCTTGGAGCAAGTCCTCCACTTGATTAATATCTGCTGGTCAGTGTTGCTGTTTTTTGTGTACAAAAAAGAGTGTCGCGTATAAAATATGTATAGATAGATTAAATTATAACTATGCCAATTGTATCATGATTATCATTACACTGTTTCATTAGCTTTTATACCATTTTTATGGTTAGGGAAATCAAAGTACGGTTTGTGTCTGACATCACGTGTGCGTGTGTTGTACAGTCGAGAACCTGGAGCACTGTGATTTCATCGCTCTGCGCAACATGCTCATCAGGACACACCTGCAGGACCTGAAGGACGTCACCAACAACGTCCATTACGAGAACTTCCGCTGCATCAGCCTGGCCGGCCACGGGCCCGATGGAAAGCCTTCTCGCATCTCCAACAAGTCAGTACCACTTACGCTTAACTCTTAATAATTTTTCTGCATAGTCAAAATAAATTTTCATGAAACATTGAGGCCAGGCCCTTGATATATTCAAAGTTATTACTTAATAATTTTTTTCTTTTATTCTAAAACCAGTTTTACTGATGTTGTTGAGTTTTTTGTAAAAGTCCATAAAAAATAGGCCTAGTTGATTAATATTAGTCCTAATATTTTTTTTTTCGCTGATGGTTTAATCTTATCATATAATTAGGATTGCACAATCTTAAATTTCGAAGTACTTTCCATAGTATATTAAAGATTTACAGTAATAAATCTTGTTAAAGATATATAAAAGGTGTGTTAATAAAGTTATACTGGTTGGCTCAAAAAGGACTTTACAACTTTTAAAACTCATGTAAATTCTTCGAGAGAACTTACAATTGTGGCAGTGGTGTTAGTTTGAGGAAAACACATCAAGTTTTATTACGAGTAGTTTGCCAGTGCAGATCTTCAAACCGTTTTAAAATGTCTGTTTTTATTTACTGAGCTTGCTAGCCATATGTTTTGCATTGAAGAATCCACGTTTTAGAAAACATTATAGACTCTCATAGTACGTTTGCTTACTATAAGGATATTTATAGTAGGCCTACTTGAGACAGAAAATAAACTGAACTGGTTAGTTGGCAACTTTAATTTTTCATTAGGACTTCTGTCACCATGACTCTGCACTAGTGAACTATAAGATTTTAAACTTGGCGTACACTGCACAATCACCTTTATGAGATCTTTCACAATATGTATTTACAGTTTTCAAAGTTGTTAAGTCCCATTTGCCCCACCCGGTAACTTATATCTGGTGCTGGCTCATGAGCAGTGCAGTAGACTCTCACTGAGAATCACGGCTGGAAGAGCTCAGACACACGCGCACTATGCCTCACCTGCTTTTGCTCTAGCTCTAGTCTTCTTCTTGTGACTGAATGTAAAACTAATGAAATAGCTTACCAATATAGTCAATGAACAGCCAGAATAATCATTTATTACATCTTTCACCAACACAATATTGCAATTCATCACATTCAGTAGGCCTATGCTGTGGCATACATTAGTTACCGTATTTTATTTCTAAATAATATAACTAGTGATATTACTTAAATTATGATTTAGCTAAATATCATATTACATAAAAATGTATAATGATATTTAGCTAAATTTAATTAAATTAGAATACAGGACAAAATTGCTGGCTGGCAATTCAACATTTGTATGTATAACAACTATTCTCTATATGAAGTAAATTTTTACAATTTGTGTCCCTGTAAGTTAGATTTTATTTTAAGTTGGTTTTTACTTGAAAAATGAAGTATTATTTTCAAAGAGTCTTTTATCTTTAAGTATAATTAATTCAATTTTAACATATTTTATTGGTAATCATACCTAGAAGACGCAAATGTGATGGCGTAACCTGTCTGATCTCCTCCAACATATTAGGAGTTCTTCTGTTTATTTGGCCCAACCCTTTGTGGACTAATTAAGTGAGAGTAAATTAATCATGCTTATTACAGTTTTTTAAATCAACTAGAAAATACCATTTCACTTTAAAATTTTAAAATATTACTTACTATGCACGTTTTGTTTTTATCAATACTGTCTACATTAATGTACAAAACTATTCTTACTTTACTTTTTTTACATTTAATGGAGTAGCACAGTTTAGAGATATAACTGACATTTAAAATTCTTACAACTTATCATACCCATTTCTCTGATTACTATTGATTTATTTATATAATACAAATTAGTGTAATAGTAATTTTTTATATATTAAGGTGGACAAAGGTAAACAAGTTGTTTGTTTAATATTGATAAATTCAGTTATTTCCATTTTTGAATCAATCACAGAGTTTCATCTTTGAACATTTACTAAAAGTATTCTTTTATTCCTGGATAAAAGGTTTAGTATGAACAAGCTGTATCAATAATACCTTCAGTTTTTTTTTGCAGCTCTAAAATGAATTTTAATCCTTGCACAGGCTCCCAAAAACATTCATTGGTATATTTTCTAATATTTTAAAATCGTTAAAATTCAAGATCTTTAATCCTGTATTATTTCAAAGGCTAAACTTTTTACCAAACTAAGTAGGGTTCGTTTTTGTGAACAATTAAAATCAGATAGAAATAGATAAAAGTCAAAAAAATATAAGCACTTAAAATAAATCCACTCTCAATCAAGAGTCAAAATATTATTCAAAACATAGTGTAAGCACTTGGCCAAGCTTTGCTTTGAATGTTCCGCTTAAGTGCAGCAAATGCTTCATTTCACACTTAGGACTGCATGTTACTGGCTGTTTCACATTCAGTTAGTTCATAGGAAAATTTAATCTGAGGTATAGAATTTATGTCTCTTCCTTTTTTTTTACACTTTGCACTCTCCTTCATTGGGATAACCAAGTTTTATTCATAAAACTTTATAGTATCTCACGTTGAAATTGCATAAAAAGAATGGTCAGCTTGCAAGGTGGCTGAAAAGTTCCTTTACATCTTTCAGTTCAGTGCATCGCATGTCTATGTAATCATCAATGCAAGGGTGATGTAAAGTGCAATGGTAAAGTTAAAGGGGATTATAAAAAGCCTAACTTACCACTAAAAGCACTCTAGCATTGTACACTGAGTCCTTCTTCTGAGTGCTGTCAACGATGTCTAACTTTCAATTTTAGTGCATCACTTCTTTGCGCAACATGGCGGACACCAGAAATTTTAGGGAGGAGGAGAATTTTGTTGTCACTGAGCGGGTATGTGAGCAACCAAATATTGTAAAATCAATGGAAGAACTAAATATAAAAGTTTTATTTACTGTCAGTTCCTTAAGAGATGAAGAATTAGCTGAAATGCTTCCACTTAACTGTCTATGCCTCTGTCAATTTGACTGCTAGCGAACAAATGCTCTTAATTTTTATGCTTTTTCACATATGGTCTCGCATTGACAAATGTGAGAGTCCTAACTTAGTAGAACTTGCATTAGTCGATTTACGAGGGGGGATGCTTGGTTTAAGTCTCCAAGATGCAATCCGTATAGTTAATCCTTTTTGAGGGAGAGTCAAAAACCAATTGGGTAGCTAATGCCTTCCTGACCCATAATAAAGTTTGATGGAAAAGTGAAGGATTTCAAAAAAGCTCGGCCGTCATTAACCAGTTTTCCCATTGGTTTTATATTATTTGTTGGCTTATGTACACATACAGTGCCATCCAACGCTTCTCCACATAACAATTTACGGTGTCACCCATATTGCCCAAAGAGGCCATTCGATAAAATTGTATAACAAACAACATTGACGGCGTGTGGAAGGAAAACTCATCAAAAGGCAGTAGAGGGCTGATTGTGGTATGGGAGGTTTATTATAATTTCGCTTAACTTTATCACCATTCATCACCTCTGTATCAAAGCTTACAACCTGCGACATATTGAAAGATAGTGTAAAGGGTCTTTACAGCCACCCTGTATTTACACCTTATCTTAACACAAAACACTTGGAGTCATTGTTTTTAGATAAATTCAATAATAGGTATTGCCAATTGATCTATAATCAGATAAAAACAGTCAATTAATTTGTTTAAAATTATTTCCAAAATTTTGTAATAAGTGTGAAGATTGATTGAAATTTTAGAAATTATTTCTTAATTAGGATTTTTATTTTTTATTTAATCTTTAATTAAATTAATTACAATAAGATCTAAGACAAATTTCACAGAAATAAGTTGAGTCAGATAGAATGTGAAACGGACAGTAGTGTATGTGTAAAGCTTGCTGGCAACCTGGTGTATCTGATGTCTGATGGATTGGTAACCCTGTTTGCCTTCAGTTTGTGCTCTCAAGGACTCAACAACACGTTTATGACTGTTTGGTAAGTCGTCAAGTCTCCAAATCACTGTCGTTCGAGGGGCCAGCAAGCTTCTTTTGTAGCATTTCTGTGTTGTGTATTTTGTGATTTGCAATGTTACTTGTTTGGTGTCGTACTTTACAGGTATTTTATTGTTGGTGAATATTTTTCTTCCTCTTTATGAAGCTTTTGCTTGGTAAAAAGAATTTTGGTTGTGTAAAGACTATTTTATTTGTCTTACTGGTCCCCATTTTATTTTTTGGATGTGAAAATAATTTCAAGAGTGCATGGTTAAGTACAGTGGTTGGTTCACTTCTTCTGCTGCATAGTAATTTTGTAATGAGAATCACACCAAATAATTTTCTGAGTAACACTTTCAGGTGGAATGAAAACAGTCTACCACCACCATCTCTTAAACACGTAAAACATTTACTTGAGTTGATGGGAATTTCCAAAATATGTATTGGCATCACTTCTGATTAGCCAACTTTGAAGATGGCGGCTGTAGACTGTTTTCAAAGGACACAGAACGTGTTAGAGATGTTTATGTAGTTGGATGGTAAATACGATAAGTGTGATAGGATTTAAAAATCAATCCTATATTTTGCCTTCTCTTTAACCCTCCGGATGTTCAATTTTGGATCCCTCGAGTGTTATGCATTCTTCAAGGTTTCGCAGACGTTTAAATAAAACTAATAAAAATTTATACAGTACAACCTTGATATATCGAATCTGAAGGGGAATGAAAAAAATTGTAATATCAAGGTCTTCGATATACTGAGGTTCACGACCACCTCATAATTTAAAATAGACCCAGCAATTGAGGAATAAATACAGGTTTACTGTGATTACACAACCAACATTTTGTTTTTGCCACAAGTACCAACAGTCCACTGTAACATTATAAGTTGTTTATTAACCCTTCTATAGAATTTTTATCATGAGCTGATCAGGACAAATTCTATGCATGGTGACTCAAAAAACTAAACAGTGCTGCAAACATAAAATTGATTTAATAAGCATAGATCTGGACTAGAAGACGTTTCTACTTTTTTACATGCAGTAAACATGGGGTTTTTAAAATTTGTCCTCACGAGAATAATGTAAAATGCCTTAAACAAAATTCTAATCCGCTTAAGTAATGAATGGAACAACACTAACACAATAAGTTAACTGCAAATATGGGAAACTAGAACAGCTCTGTGAACACAATGCACAGCAAAAGGCATCATCTGTAGAGCGACATGTTGCAACATGGAAGAAAACCAATGATTCAATGATTCAACTTGTTATTTTTTAACTTCGATATGTTGAGGTGTTCCAGTCAAAACTTCGATATGTAGAGGTGGTTAGGCCGTGCATCAGCGCTCCAAAAGTTTATTATATTGAGGACTTCGTTACATTGAGGATTTCGATATATTAAGGTTCGATATATCAAGGTTCAATATATCAAGGTTCCACCGTATTATGACCTAGGGCTATAAAACTGTATATTATATAAATGGACCAAATGGATCAAATGGACTGTCTATTAATACATCCTTATTTTTTTTGCTAAAATTAGGCTATAGGTTAAACATTTAAAAAGTAAACAAATCAATATTTTTTGTATCTTTTCAATCCTTAAAACAAATTTAGAAACATGTAATCTAAATTTCAAGATATGCATATTGTTTATAATGTTATGATGAACAAGAAAATTTTACTATAGGCAATAAGCATTTGACTAAACTTCATGATGAAAAGTCAAAATATGCCATTTTGGTTCTCTCCCCCTAATCTGACAAGAACACATGTAAAATCAACCTTGGAATATTTTGCTAACTATCACTAATTTAAATGGTTATAAACTGAATGACTTGAAGAAAGATATTAATTTCCTTCAGCAATGTAAGTTAACCGTAACAATAACATTTTTTTAAATTATAATCCTAGAACTTTTGGTCAAATTCATATTTCAGTGTACGAGGATATCCCCCACCAACAGTTATGTTCCATATGTATCAACGCAATATTTTATGTAAAAAATCACGTTCCGCCATTAGAAATGGGTGTATTTGTAAAGCTTGGAATCTCTCGGTTACAGTGGTAGTGTTCACTGCTTCATTACAATCCAAAACCAATCAATCCCGAAACGATTCAGTAAACTATGCATACCATAGAAAAATTTAAGCAAACACTCGGAGGTTGGAATGATAAGCACCCGGAGGGTCTAAAAATTGTGAGCTGCAATTTTAGAAGCATTGCTATTGTGATTGTACTGTCAGTGTTGCATGTATTTAAATTTTATGTAATTGATTTATGTTTTAATTGCCTTTAGAGTTTAATGTTATATTCCAGTAAATATTTTGCTAAATATTTAATAGGCCCTTACAAAAATAAATAAACTATAAAATAATTTTCAGGCCTAAATATATTTTATTGATTTAACATATATGATCCTTGATTCTAATCTTTAGGTTTAACTACTTCTCTTTCATTTATTTTGAGTGGTGAATATTTATTTCTGATGGTCCTAGTGATTTTTTACCTGTTCCTCTAATAATTGATAGGAAATACCTGTGGGATGGAGTGTTTCTTGTTGTAAACCGTTAGTTCACTTTGATTGTAGTATGACTGTTGACATGTTTATAAACAGGACCCAAAAATCGATACAAATATTTTCATAACTTAGTTTTGGTTTTACCTGTCAACTATATTGAACTGTGGAGCTTTCCTACAATAAAAATAGACAGAATAATGTGGTAAAAATGTTTTTGTAAATAAAAATACAGATAATACTTCTAAAAATATGTGCTTTAGAATGCAGGATATGTCTTTTCTTCTGTGATTCTAAGAATTGTCTTTTTATAAGTTAAATTTACTGTACTGTAGTTAGGTGATAAATTGAAGCTAAATTTTAAGTTGTGATATTTTTATTGTAAATTTTCGTCAATTTTTAAGTGGCTATTAATTGATCAATGGTCATTAAGACATAAATTTAGTAGTGAAGTACAATCAATGTAACAAAATTAATTTTAACAGAGTGCTTCAAATTTAAGCAAAATTTAAGAAACTAAGATAAAATTTGTGAGAATTACGTAACAATGTATACAGAACCACAGAAGTAAAACATCCCATGTTCATTTTTCAATTTAGTAATTCAATTTCAGTTTTGCCCCTGAAAAACTGGGTAGAAAGAGTGCTGCTACTAGTGTTACTTCTTGTAATTGCTATGGGGAGCACTTCATTCAAAATATCAAAACAATAACAAACTTTAGCATGATTATCAAAGCCATCAGTTACCATTTATTTGATCAGCGTAAACCTGAAATCAAAATTAAATCGTGGTGGTGCTATCTGTGTTGTGGAAGCGGTATTTTCACTTTTCCATAAGGATTTCTTGACTTATTGGAATTACTCACCGTTCATTATCATTTACAATACTAACTGTGCCTTCGGGAAATAGGACATAATTACAGTTATATAACCAGTCAGTTTTTAAAGTTAAAGAGAACTCATGTCGTATGTCAGTGTCATGTCTGTTGTGTAAGGTCATGACCGTTTTCTGATGTTTGTTTTCCAGGAACCCCCTCGCTCAGATGGAGGAGGAGAAGCGCGAGCACGACGCCAAGCTCAAGAAAATGGAGCAAGAGATGGAGCAGGTGTTCGAGATGAAGGTCAAGGAGAAGAAGCAGAAGCTCAAGGACTCAGAGATCGATGTAAGTCATGTGATTTGTTTATTATTTAACCCTCCATGGAGTGCTAGAATTTTGAAACACTACAGGGCGCAAGCGGAGGTTGCCTCCGAGTACGTGGGGGCCGAGCATTTGCTCGGTATAATAACAATTTTTTACAGTCACGGACTCGACGTTATTATGCCAAAGACAAAAGGCTTTTTTTTCAAGAGTAGCTCATTCGCTTCGCTCACTTGCCTTTTAGGATGTTTTAACATAGACTCTAAGGTTGCTATATTTTGGTATGAGGTTTTGAAACTGCAACTGTAATGTGGATTTTACCTCTACGGTTAACACCTAATATCATCATGGTTGATGATTCTTTTGTTTTTAAATTTAATTACATTTTTACAAATTTCCTAATTGTTTTATAGTTTTACTTTACTTTTATCTAAAGAGTCATACTAACCCGTACGAAGTACTATTTAAAATGGCTACAATGGAAATACCACATGCTTATACTGGAGTTTGTGATTCGCACTTTGACAGTTGACTATTTTCAACAATTCCTTTGTTTTAAGTTTCAACTCCATAAGACCATTGTCAAAATTTTTAGAATTGCAATATTGTTTTTATCTTAGAACTAAGTTACACTTGAGTCCCGCTAGTCCGAACACGGGTAATCCGAACGTCCGCCTAATCCGAACAAGCTCCGGACGCATTTTGCAAAACATTTTCATTAATGTAAAAATATAATTTACTTAATAAAAATAGAATTTTTGATGGAAAAGATAAGAATTGTGGTAAAGAAATGAAAACGAAGTATTCCATTGAGGAATATACTATACAAATATTAAGTTTATTGTATTTGGACTAAATTTACACTACGTAAACAAAAGAATGTAAACAATAAAAAATACAGTATACCCTGTAAAAAGTATTGCACACGTAGTAGAGATTAATACTGTAACACATAAAAAGTAACATTAATTTATTTGTTATTGACCATAAAGTCCAACATAGTTTTTTGTTGAAGTTTAGTCAGTCTGTTTTTGCCGCGTAGTTCTGCCATTTTCTTATAAACATCACTTCTGCGGGCGTGGCAGTACAGTCTCTGCTGGCAGTGGATACAGTCCGTGGCGATAGGCGCGAGCAGCGTTGCCAATTCGAGGGTAATTACCCTTTTAGAAGGTATTTGGGACCTTCGAGGGTATTTTCGAGGGTAATGATTTTTAGGATTGATGGATAATTTTACAAAAATTGTCAAGTTTGACTCAAATGTGTGAGTTTTTGGGAATGGGTCGAAATCCAAAGTAGATTTAATACAAGAGTGATTAATATCACTTGAAAAACGAATACCAATTGAACAGCTGATACACTTTTATTAATCATTCTTGTATACTAAAAACTTAGATTGTTGGTAAAATTATTGATTTTCCGATATTTTGGTGTTTTTTAGGGTATTTAAGGGTAATTTTATCAAGGATGTAGGGTAAGTTGATGAAAGGTGATTGGCAACGCTGGGCGCGAGCGAACAGTATCTTCACGCCATGCATACAGGCAGCACACGCTGCTTGCCCACTCTGTGGTCACATCCTAAAATTACGTGCATTGGGCCATCGTGCTGTCTGCTATGGGCTGTGCAATTGTTGGTTTTGCTTATATAAGGGTAAAAGCACTGTTTAAATTGGTTTTTGTGTATTATTCGCTAATATTACAACATGTAAACCCGTTTAAATTGCTTCATTCTCCCTTATTGAATTATTTTGGATAATCCGAACAATTAGCTGATCCGAACAGCGTTCGGTCCCAATTAGTTCGGATTAGCCAGACTCAAGTGTATTTGCAAAGTTTTAATAAAATCATTTGAGCCGTTTTTGAGATCCGTGTGCATACAAACATAATACATACATGAATACCTTACTTATATTTCAGTATAAGATTTTGTTTTTAATTTACTGGGACTCCCTATCGTTTGGACTCCGTGGTACGGACACTGGATGGTCGGGAGGAGGTCTTGAAAATGAGTCCCTATGTATATCTTATCAGTATATCAGTTTATCAAATTTTAGTTTAACAAGCTATTGAAATTTCCCGTTTTGAATTAGTCAGCGTGATTGCCATTTCATTAGTTGTCGGGCGGCCGCAGTGGCAATCGTGGTGAATCTCATAAATGAAACATATTGGATGCCTACTTTGATGTTTGGTTGTGGCGTTGCAGTTGCAGAGGCGGCACGACCAGATGCGCAAGCAGCTGGAGGCGCAACAGTCGGAGCTGGAGGAGAAGCGGCGCGCGCTGGAGGCGGAGATACAGGCGTGGGAGACGCAGAATGGCGTCAGCCTCGAGGAGCTGCGCAGGCGCAGTCTGGAGAGAGAGTGAGTAACTACTGTAATCACTTTCATGCTAGATTCATGCTTTCATGTCACTAGGAGAGGCCCTTTGACAATTTCATTCAGCCTGCCCTCGGTTAGAACAGAGGGCAACTCCTCCTCAGGAGTAACAAATTACTGTGTGTGATAATTCAGTAAAACAGATATATTGAGTGACTGCTGGACTAAGTATACAGTTTAGTTACATTAAAATGGAAACAAAATGATTTATACGACAAATAAAAACTTACCCGTTGGTGTTAAAGTATTAGCCTAACTAAAATCTTTAAGTTAAAGTTTTGGTCTACAATTAATCAAGGGAAGGAAATTCGGGGGTGGTGTGTGAGCGTGGAGTGGTGCACGTGTTTCGATGGCGAAAAATTATCAAAATTTTGATGTAAGAGTATTTTGTATAATTCATTATTATGAAAAAAGGAAATTAGCTATTAATATCTTAAATTTTTAAGCTTTGAAGTTTTTCTTTATTCTAAAGTCAAGTTCATTAATATTAAATACCCTAATTCTTCTTGTTGCTTTGTTTAGTTTGTTAAAAATTCATGTTCCAATGTAAATTCATATTTGTGTTTTTGTATCATTTATCTCTCCTATATATTTTCTTTCTCATTATATTTCCTTTTAAGCAGTCTTGTCCTTCAATTCTTACCTCTTTGATTGCCCCTTGTATGAAACATGTACGAGAGGCGTGGGATTCGCATAAAGGTTTCCCATAGATGAAATAATAATCAGTAAAAAAATAAATAAAAAATACTGGTGGTTCAATCTAAAATGTTTTTAATGTCCCCTAAAACACAGTTCTTATACTAATTGTGATGTTACAAAATCTCTATTTGCAGTGTTTTTTTGCTATCCTATCATCAATATACTATGTTAGCCTTAACGGTTAACCTCAATAGTTCATTCCCTGAGCATTAAGTAGGTTTTTGTTTACTTTTTTAATAAACCGCTGGTTAATTTCGCCGTTTAGAAATCCAGCTGGGTGTCTGGTCCCGAGGTGGGAGATATGAGGCATCTACTGTAACCACACCATTCCAGCACATTGCACACCTACCTGGTGTAATTCAAAGGGGGAATCTATCAAAGGGGTGGTAACAGGAGTTTTAGCTCTTTAAATATTTCGCCTACGTGATCACAAAGCTAGATGAATCTGTGCCAATCAATTCATAATTGATATTCAATTGTTGCACATTTCAAAAGGTAGTCACATGTTTTCTAATATTTCACTCAAATCTCAGTGAGTTTGAGTAGAGCGTTATCACCAAGAATTATTTGAATCCAGCAAAAGTACGGTGCTAAATATGCTAAATGTAACAGGGCAAAACTATATTGGGTATACTTTAGTTTGTTCTTTTGATACAAAAAACATAATTTTTTTGTTCATAAGAACCTCTTCTTAATCCAGGCGATTTGGTTAGAAATATTTACTACAGCTATTAAATTCAAAGCACAGTTTTCCCTTGAAAAATTTTATCTATTAATAGTTGTATATAATGTGGGTGAGTTGTTAGTGTAATATGCTTTTTGAATTAGTAAACTATTTTATAGTAGGCTAGTTGTATTCTCTAAAAGAATGGCTTTTTGCAGAATCGTACAAAAGTTGTATATCTACATGTTTTTGTATTTGTATGATACAACATAGTAATTTGATTCTACAAATAAATGTTTGATTAAAATTAAGCAATGGGTGTTTTACTGTTTCAATGTGCTTTTTATGATTTTGGCAAATTAGCTTTTGCAACCCTTCAACTATTTGAGGTTGGAATGTTGACAATTGCTTAGCGGTGCTCAATGCTCAGATAATGCTTTATCATCCTTGCTTTACCCTTGTGATTTTGTTCTGCTCAATAAATGCCACTACAATATACAGCTTTCCTTTGGCTTGAATAGCTTATTAAGGGGAACGTTCTAGAGTACTAGTAACATCTTAATTTATATGGGACTAGGTTGCTTCTAGCTTGGGTGCACTAAAAAACCTGTTGCAATAAAAATGTCTTGAAAAAATCAGAACCTACATAGGTGTAGGTTGCATTAAGAGGGGGCTAAATGGATGGAGCAATTATTTTGCTGTTCAGTCAAGTAGCTGTTGCAGAAACTACCTGAATATGTTTCGCATTGGTCACAACCATACTGAGGGTGAGAAACAATATCCCGTATTTGTTGTAAAACACTGTAGCTAAAGAAACACTGCTGCATTTCAGCATATGTGGCACCCGAGACTCAGGTTGATGATGTTGAGGGAGGAAATTCGGCTGCGGAAAGTAGGCCTTTTAATTAACACATGTTATTCATTGACTACGTTCATAGCGTGCACACTCCCCAGTTTCAGCGGCTGCCGATAGAGGCTGTCAGTATCGGGGGCTTGCGGATAAAAAATTCATCATGCTGTGCTTCACCTACTCCTATTTTGCGCCTTTATTTTAAGTCTGATATAAGTAGAAGTGGTTTTTAATGAAAGATATATATATAGACTTGGACTATTTGATTCACTTTTTGATTACAAAAATTTTGAATCCATATGATGGTTTTGGAGCTATGATGGTCTAAAGTTGATTAAACTTTGAACTGTTATAGCTTAATATGGGTTCATAATATACAGGGTGTCCAGCTTCCACCTTTACAAACTTTTCCAGGTTATTAAGCATGCCAAAACAAACAGAAAAATCACATAAACATATGTCCGGAAATGCTTCGTTAAGCCGCTAGCCGCCATTTTGTTTTTTACACTTAAGAATTTTTATTTCCGTAACGGGTTGTTGTATGGAGTTCATATTTGGCATGTACCTTAATCACACCAATGCGCATTTTTAGAAAAAATATTATTTTTTTCCGATCAATATTTTCAAAATGGCGGCCATTTTAAGTTTTTAAACTCAAATATCTCAAAAACCGTAAATTTTATAAAAATTTTACTAGACACAAAAAAGTTGACAAATTAAATTATCTAAACAGTGATACCAAGTTTGTAAGGATCCGGCAACAAATAACGGAGTTATGGTGGTTTTCCTGTAGAAAAACACTGATTTTGCACTATGGTTAATGCCAATTTAGGTTATTTTAAGAGAAAAATCTCAATAACTCCGTTATTTGTTGTCGGATCCTTACAAACTTGGTACAGTACACTCTCGTTCATCGGACTCGGCGACATCGGAACTCCGCTTCATCGGAACTGAAAATCTGGATATAATTAATTTTTTTCTTACGAAATAAACAATTTTTCCGTTTTAGCGCCATCAATTTCCATTCGTTCTATCCGCACAACAGTGAAGTATCACATTTTGCATCAAACATCATCAGGCGTTTTCCATAATCTGTACCCATCGATGTGATTTACAAGGCCGTGGAGTACGTATTTGCACAAAAATAGAAAGAGGAAGGGGGCAGGAAGTGAACATCCGTTTCGACCGCTTCCCAAACTGCCATTCAATCATTCAGTCAGTTTCGCGTCGCGGCTGCACCTGTGTTACGTGGAAGTCAGTTGACTGCTGGAATATGAGTGGAATATGAATATGGAATATGAGAATAACGATTTTGGATCTTTATTTCCTGCGTTGTTTTTATTTCTATAGGTTCATTGTTACCATGTTCAAAGTTTGAGTGCCTTATTTTCATAAAATCTCTTGTGTTATCTTAAAAACAAGAGTGAATACAATCACGATAGGTCACCGTACGGGCGGAAATAATGACTCACGGCGGACTCCGCTTCATCGGAATTTTTTGACATCCGAACCGGCCGTCTGCCACATTAGTTCCGATGAACGAGAGTGTACTGTATCAATGTTTAGATAATTTAATTTGTCAACTTTTTTGTGTCTAGTAAAATTTTTATAAAATTTATGGTTTTTTAGATATTTAAGTTTAAAATTTTAAAATGGCCGCCATTTTGAAAATATTGATCGGAAAAAAATAATATTTTTTCTAAAAATGAGCATTGGTGTGATTAAGGTATATGCCAAATATGAACTCCATACAACAACCCGTTACGGAAATAGAAATTCTTAAGTGTAAAAAACAAAATGGCGGCTAGCGGCTTAACGAAGCATTTCCGGACATATGTTTATATGATTTTTCTGTTTGTTTTGGCATGCTTAATAACCTGAAAAAGTTTGTAAAGGTGGAAGCTGGACACCCTGTATAAAAAAATCAAAAAGTTAATCAAATAGCCCAAGTCTTTATCTTTAATCAAAAACTCCTCCCACTTACACGGGCCTTAAAATAAGGTGCAAAATGAGGGTAGATGAAGCACTGCATGACGTTCTGGGAGGGACCCTGTAGCCCCATCTTATGTGAGAAGTATTAAAACATCATGATACATGTATATATGATTTATAAGAGGGATTCTAGGGGACCAACTTTCTGATATAATCAATAATTTATAATTTCCTGGTGTTTAATATTAATCCCTGATGAAGCAGCCTGCCTAAGGCTTCCAAATATGTCTAATTATAGAGTTTTAAAATGTATCTGCATTGTAAATATCAAGCCAAAGCTATTCCGAATTTGTTGCAAACCCTAATTAAACTCAACATTATTAGTGTTTCTTCTTCTCTTGTGAGTAGTAGTAGTATAGTAGCTGTATAGAATTCCATTTAGCAATAGTATTTATTTTTCATTACTCTACACACGAAAGTACACTTTCTAAACGTAAAATGAGCTAAGAAAATAGGTTATTCCTGCTACTGCACGGCAAAATTACATAACGTTTACTTTCCGTGCGTATGTGGTGCACGGAAAGTAACCGTTATGGGATTTTGCAGTGCAGTCCGATCAGCTGTTGCATTAGGCCGATCAACTGTTGCACAACGCTTAGTTTCAGTGCGTGTGTACAACGACATAAGCATGGAAACTCAGCGTTATGAGTTCGGGTTTTTCTTGGTTTTTCTTGGTTTTTTCTTTGGTTTATCTTGGCTTGGCCTCGCCTCGCGCGTAAATGCAATCTCTCCCCACAATGAGTCACTTTCGAGACTAGTAATGAAAACTACTATTTCATCATACTGCATGCAGAACTGCTAGTAATCAGTCTGCAAAGTAAGTGTGTTCTGTAGCCTTTTAAAAGTGCTCCAAAAAAAACATGTCAATTTTTACCTTGCGCTTACCTTAAAAGTTGTTTTTTTTTTTTTCTTAACAGACGATCTGTGAAATGTGTATAATGTAAACAAAAATCGAATTGCTGACTACATTTTCAATGTAATATTTTGACATTTTATTCATTCTATTTACATTTTCTATGTAAACACATATTACATTTATTACACATTATATTTAATTTTTCATTCTATTTACATCAGCCGTTTTGAAGGAATATTTAAATTAAGATATAAGTCGATTACTAAAAGTGAACATATAATGAAATGTCAATTTATTCATTTTAAAATATGGTTATACTTTTATATTTTTGGAGTATGAAGAAAAATTTTGTTCATCACTCATACTGAAAGTGTTTTTCTGATTAGTTGTAATTTCCTAGCTTTGCTTCGCCTCGCTCGTTAAATGTGATTGCGAACAGAAAAAAAGCTACTTTCCATCCTTGTGATGACGATTACTATTAAAATAGCTGTTTTTTATGTGTATCACTGTACAGTACACTCTCGTTCATCGGAACTAATGTGGCGGACGGCCAATTCGGATGTCAAAAAATTCCGGTGAAGTGGGGTCCGTCGTGAGTCATTTCCGCCCGTACGGGGACCTATCATGATTGTATTCACTCTTGTTTTTAAGATAACACAAGAGATTTTATGAAAATAAGGCACTCAAACTTTGAACATGGTAACAATGAATCTATAGGAATAAAAACAACACAGGAAATAAAGATCCAAAATCTTCATTCTCATATTCCATATTCATATTCCAGCAGTCAACTGACTTCCACGTAACACAGGTGCAGTCGCGACGCGAGACAGACTGAATGACAGTTTGGGAAGCGGTCGAAGCGGATGTTCACTTCCTGCCCTCTTCCTCTTTCTATTTTTGTGCGAATACTCCACGGCCTCGTAAATCACATCAATGGGTACAGATTATAGAAAACGCCTGATGTCATTTGATGCAAAATGTGATACTTTACTGTTGTGCGGATAGAACAAATGGAAATTGAAGGCGCTAAAACGGAAAAATTATTTATTTTGTAAGGAAAAAAAATTAATAATATCCAGATTTTCAGTTCCGATGAAGCGGAGTTCCGATGTCGCCGAGTCCGATGAACGAGAGTGTACTGTATATAAAAAATAGTGTCCATCTGTTCGTAAAAAAAGTATCAATATGCTATTTGCTTGTTGTTTGCTATTTTTTAGTCTAGTGGGCTTAACGTTTTTTGTTATTTATTTTTTGTATAACCTAGTAAATGCACTAGAAGTAGTTTTTCCCTTTTTTTTTTGTAGATTAAAAATATTATATAAAACATTTTTATGATTAATATTTTTTATTACGTGTTTTTAAGCCTATTTTTACAAGGAAAAGTTATTCCCGTAAAAATATTGCTCTTGAACTAAACATATAGGGTACCTGTACCCATAGTTAAATTACTCTTTTTATGGTGAAATGCTAAAGAGAACGAACTTATGTCAAATAATTATCTCTTACAAAATTTGTAATGTTTAATACAGGGTGGTTGAAAAGTAACTTGCACCCCCCCCCCCACCCTCTTAACATTTTAACTATTTGAGATATTTGAAATCGGTTTGCGGCAACCTTCTTTGATAAGGCTACAATAATGATGGTTCGTTTTAAAATTTTTACCCTTAGGGATAGTGAGGGTGGGGGTAGGGGGTAGCTCAAAATTTTCCAATGGGAAGTATGGTCGACTTTCAAATCATTTTATAGGTCTTGATGAAACTAAACAATTGACATAAAAAAATCGGACCACTAATAATAAAATGGTGCCCTTAAATGATTCAAAACTAATCAACCTGGATAACAATAATAATCTTTTCATTTAAAGAAGTCCATTAAAAAATATTAAATTAATGTACCTTTTAATTTAACAGATGTTTAAATTGCTCATTTTGTACCTACATACAGTAGTACAATCTCTGTTCAAACATGTTTCTTACATTTTGGAAAGTGTCATTGTTTATTGTTTTACCAGCACAATTCAATGCTGTTGACGTGGGTTATTAAAAGTAGGCTCATTTTTTGTTGCCATTTTGTTATTAGTGGTCCGATTTTTATTTTCTTTATGTCAATTGTTTAGTTTCATCAAGACCTATAATAGCAGTTTTCATCACTAGGAGCAAAAGTGGGTCTTTTTGGTGCGCGATCGTGTTTTAAAATCGAGGCGCAGCCGAGTTTTTAAAAACGATAGGAGCATCAAAAAGACACTTTTGCTCCGAGTGATGAACAAAGTTTTTTATCATAATGTGAAATTAGACTATTGATCATTAAAAATATTAACTATAAAGTTGTATTTTCGAGGTTATATTTACAAAGTTAGTAATATGCAGTGTTTACATTTATGTTATTTACAAACAATGCTCTTTATAACGTTTGAATTTCAAAATTCTGCTTCTCAACATTAATAAATGAATAATAATATACATAGCAAACAGCTGACTTTTCAGTCCTAGGACCTAAAAAATTCTCCAGATGATTTTCAGTCTTAGGAAAAAAAGGATCCGGTTTTGGTATAGTTGAGAAAACAAAAAACAGGCTGTTTTCGTGCAGAATGATAAAAAATTAAATGAAAGTCAACCATACTTCCCATTTGAAAATTTTTAGCTACCCCCTACCCCCACTACCCCTAAGGGTAAGAATTTTAAAACTAACCATCATTATTGTAGCCCCTCATATCCAAGAAGGTTACCACAAACCGATTAAAAATATCTCAGGTACCTAGTTAAAAAGTGAAGGGGGGTGCAAGTTACTTTTCAACCACCCTGTATAACTTCTATTTTTACCATATCATATTATTTGACCGATTTTTAACAAATAAAGGACTACTAAAAGTTTACAAAATCAAAAACTACCTTTGTTCAAATTTTATTCATAAATAATGTAATGTTTGTTGTAATGAAAACATTGGTTCTCTGAATTTGTCACAACCTGTAATTTTGAACTACACATCTTATTTATTTTATGCTGTTTGTATCGTAAATTTACAATTTATTGTGAAAGTTTCCATCACTGCATCTGTTTATGTCAGAGGAATATTTTTCGCAGAAAATATTTTTACCAAGTATACTGAATTTTTTCTACTCTAATATAAAATTTTACGTGTTCAATCTGAATTGAATTAACAATATCTTCCTGGTGACTGTTATTCAGCTATGGTGGTTGTAGCATTTATCACTAGAAGGGAAAGTGACTCTTTTCTGTGCACAATCGCATTGTACAAGGGAGGTGAAGTGGAGATCGGGAATAGCGATTGAGCTCAGAAAAACACTCTCGTCCGAGTGATGAACAATGATTTAACCATACTGCAAAAATATAAAAGTAATAACTAATTATTAAAATTATTTAAAAATTATTATTCGATTAAAATTTTACAATACGTTAATGTTTAGTAGTTCACATCCATCTTAATTTAAATATTCCTTAAAAATAGCTGATATTTAAGTGAAATGAATGAAATGTCAAAATCTTGAATTAAAAATGTAGTTTGCAAGTACTATTTTCCTTACATTGGCTTTATTTGTTTTGAATTAGTACGATTTTAGCTTAAGAGAAAAACCACTTTTGAAGTTAGCTCAGGGAAAAAATGAACAAATTTTTTTTGTGTACAGTACTTTTAAAAAGTCTACCGTACAAGACACACCAACTTTGTGGACTAATTACAGGCCAGATAATGACTGTTTTGCGTACAGTAGGATGAAAAAAAAATTAACAAATAAGGGTTCTTATGAACAAGAGATACCATTTTTTGTAATATTAATATTCATATAGACTGATTTAAAATTGCTCTTATTATGAAACCATTCTTACAATGTACACCAAAATTTTTCATATAAATAGTAATTTTCTTATGTATTAAAATTGAAATATACATAATGAAGCTCAATCAAGCAAAGTAAATTCAATGCCACTTTGATTCCTTTATTCCAAAATCGGCTATAGTTTTACAAATGATTTTTCTTCTTTCAATTGAAACACTAAGTATGCCAAAACTTAAGATTTGATGTCAGAATATAGGTTTTTTATGTTACTTTTTCACTGAATTATTTTTAGCACTTAAGGTACAAATCAAATTGAATCTTAAAACACACCGCCGAATTTTGAAAATCAAATAGACGTTCTAATATTATTTATATTTTGTAAGAGCTTTTAGTAGAGTTTTTATTTAAAAAACATGGTCTAAAATTATTATTTTTAATGTGCTCAAATAAGTCTGAAATACATTTTTGTCAAATTTAACTTTTTTGTTTTTATAGGGTAGGCCTATAGTTTTTTTTTAAGAAGGGGTGTTGCAAGAGTATTTTGAAAATGTAGTGTTGTGAGAAAACAGTTCCCATTTTTTTATTCTATCAAATATTTAACTCATTTACTCAGTTCAGTAATATTAATGACAGTTAGTGTTTCTTTATAAATTATATAATAAAAAACTTAATTGAACACAATGTTTTCATATAAATTTTAATGTGTGTTCTCATATTAATTTAACCTGTGTAGCAATTACACAAAAAGAAAAAGAAAGAAATAATAATAACAAAAGTATATTTGTTACATTTAGAAAAAGATCTAGTGGTTTATAAAAATTCAGTTATGTCTACAAGCATTGTACATTTACTTTTGTAATACACTAAATATAAAATGACTATTGTTTCTGTATGTATCCCCTAACTTTTTATGGCATATAATAAACTAGACAAAGTTTTTTGTCAATTATCAGTAATTTTTACCTGTTGGTGACTGTTCCACTGCCCCAAAATTATTGTAACAAAATTATTTAAGTAGGCCCATTAATAATTCCGATCACAAATATCACATAACCTCATGTAAATATAAAGATTTGCCTTCCCTGTGACCATTTGTTGTCAACTGTAAGCAATTCATCCCCATTTCAACCACAGTACAGTGCAACACCCCTGTTGGTCCTGGCTTTTGTGTCGTGTCGCATGCGTTGCTGGCATGGTCGTTGCATGGTTGTGAGCGTACAATGGTTCCTCGCAGGTTCCCCGAGCGAGCGATGAGTGCCTCCGTCACTCGCCGCCACTCATTCCAGCATCGCAGCGAGTGCAAGCAGCAGTAGTTCACTCGGCTCGCTCACTTCGCTCATCTGTGACTTTCTGTGCCTCTGCTTCATTTGTGTATCTAACACCTTTGTGTTTGTTGAAAAAAATGGCATGGGTTATAGTGCATTTAGGGTGTATTGATATTTATGTAAAGAGAGGAAACCACTGAATAAATCCTGCTATAATTCCTAGTTTGAAGTTGTATATTATTTTATAGACAGGACTTTTGGTTCTATAATTGTTTGAAATTGAACTTCTAATGGGAAGTCTGAGTTTTATTCACAAATTATCAGAAGGCTTTGACATCATAACAATTACAGGACAGTTGTCAAAATGTTATTATAACTAAGCATATTTAAAAGAAAAAATATTGCAATTTATCCTATTAAAATAATAATAATGAATAACTAACTGACCCATTCGCACTTTAACAGTTAAAATACTCATTAAAACAGTAAAAGTTCTTCGTTAAAAACATGTTTTTAATATTCTTTCTGAATTGAATTGGTGATGAAATGTCTTTATGTTCTTTTGGCGGGGCGCAGCAATTCTACCCCTAGAAAAGAATTCAATGAAAAAAATTGTCGCCATTTTGACATTACAACAGGCGTAGCTTAAAGTGGCATGAATTCAGGTTGTGGCCAAAAAATTACCGCCATTTTTGTAAATACATTATTATCTAATTTGATTGCTGTAAAATTAGCATTATGGCAAACCAAACATCAACCGTAAAACTACCAATACTTCTAAAATTAGAGCAATATTTAACTACCAATACTACTTTACTTAAACTACCCCGGAATTCCAGACCCAGATAACTAGGCTACCCCCAATGGACTTAACTTGAAATTCCACCCCCAGAAAAATAAACCCCCAGTATAAATATTCTAGTCCCTATTTAGCAACTGAAATTTTTTTTTATGTTATTTTTTATAACAATTGTCATTTAAAATATTCTTATTTTAGGCACAAACCTATCCATTTAAATTGTTAGTTATTGTTATTATATAACTTTGAATATTAGATAACGATTGAATATTAGATAACGATTGAATATTAGATAAAGTATTGGTAAAACATAACCTCAACGCTTGTTATTCATCCCAATTCATGATCATGATTGGTGAGAGTTAACATCAAGCAGCCAAAGCCATTTTTTCACAATTGAGGGTCTCTAAACATTGAGCAAACAACCAATTTGATTAGATGGGTGAAGTTGTCAATCAAACATGTGGGAAAGTACAGCCATAGTCTAATAATTTAAGGATTTGGGAGTCAATCATGAGACTCGGTCACTTGAGGTGTCCTCCTGTAAGAACCTGGCATTTCCAATCACTAGTGCACATTGATTTTGGCATCCAAGTTAACTCTACGGCCAATCACGACACCGTTAGAATCCTGTGGTTTCTATTCGACCCACCTGAGTTGCTGTTGCATCAAATTGACTTGAGAGAGCCAGTAACTTAGGGGACACTGATACATCTAGTTTCAATCAGAGTGTCATGACTATGTAGATTAGGCTGTGGCACTGGCGCTGGACTGTTGTGATCGCGTCTTTAATTGGCTGAATAAAGCTGCGAATAACATTGTTGAAAATAACGTAGACAACTAAAGTGAAATAAAAAAAATAGTACTTTCTTTTACGGTTATCTAAAAATTGTATCAGCAACATTAATATTGCTTGGAAGTTTCCAACAGTGCTTAGTACTTATGTAAAATTCAAGTGATTTAGCCAAGTCATAATGGTTAGGTTAGGGCAGTAAAATGGATGTGGTTTTAAATTGAATGCCTGCCACTGCTTGTGAATCCTGTTCAGTTTGAAATTCAGTCTTTGTTTTTGGCCAAAAATATTCATCTTTATCTCAGGATCTTGAAGATTGGTAAGAAAGAAAATTCTCTTTTCTTCTCTTTTTTCCCAGGTTTATTTTTTTAGCCTTTTCTGAAGTTTGGTGTAGTGAAATAGCCACTTTTTCTCTAGAAAATTTCAATTCTGTACAAAGCTTCTCTTGCTTACATAGAACAAAAAAAAATTCTTTGTGTTTAACATGTTGTGCATTGAAATTAAACTGGGATTCAGTGACAGCCTTCAAGATTTTGACTAATCCATGCTGTTTCCGGTATAAGGGAATAAAAAATTAAGTGTAACCCATGCCATTTTATTTGTTTTATTAGATGTGTAACTTAGTTAGCTTTAATATATTTTTTGTAAATTTGTTCACATTAGCATGTAGATGAAGTTTAAGATGTCTTTATTTTTTTCATGCCTCATAAAAGTAAGATCTATTTATTTTGAACTTGGACTGTTTAGAGAAAAATCTTCAGATAACATTATTTGATCAAGTGTCTGCCTATGAAGATGGCTCATTATCACCCTCAGCCCTATTTGAAAAAAACACTGCAGTTTATATAGTTTCTTGTCCAGTTCTAGAATTCTAACTTTTTACTTTTCAGTGTCAGTGTAACGTAAATATATAGGATTAATCAATAGACAATCAAAAGACTTAATATGGAATAAAATTATATTGATTTAAGCTGATAAATCTAAATCTACTGTTTTAAAATTATTTTAATTCAATTACAAAAGGCAGTCAACATTTCCATATAGCTCCATATAGTTTGAATCTTTAAATGACACACAGTGACACAAAACGTCTTTTTACACTTTTTATCAAAAATAGCCTCTGTATCAATACTACAGTACTCACCTCAAATCCTGAGCTTTCCAGTTTGATTCCCAACAGGGCCAATTGTGGACCCAGTTACCCTTTGTCACTGGGCTACTGATGCTAACTAAAAACATGTTGACCTCCACAGGATGGTAACTAGACCAGGGTCTGGCCCATTTATCAAAACTTAAAAAGTGCTACTACACACAATTTTTTAGTTTTGTTATTTAACAAAATAAATATATAAAAATGTTTATGAGAACACTCAATAATGTGTTGAGTACTGGCTTGCTAAGAAATTGTGTGAAGGATAATTTTGGGGAGAGGTTTATAGAACATCAAGTACATTAATGCTATTTATTTATTTTTTAAAATTCACTAATCCTAGTAATATGACTGAGTTTAGTAGTGAATAACTTCCTTTTCAAGCAAGTGCAATCTGTTGGGTAAACCTTTAAAATAATACTTTTTCTACATGCTAAGGTAGAACATAAATAGCTGTTTTATGAATAAATTAAAAATTTTGAACAAATTAAAAATGTATGTTACTTGTTAATACTATAGATCACTGATATTTAGTTGCGTATTTTGTACTTAATAAATTATTATGTACTATTGTAAAAATCTTGTCTATAGTGTCCAGTTCTGAGTAGCTGTTTTTTTAACCTTCTGTGAAATACTTTTCTCTTTATTCTTTTAATCACTTTCTATTTTCATATCTTTAGAACCATTCATTATGTTAGACCATGTTAGAATCTGTTTTTGGTTTAACATATTTGTTATCATTTTCATTTTCTCCTTTTTCCTCGCTGTATTTTCTTCACTTTCTTTCCTCCTTTGTGATTTTTCTTCCTGAATTCACAAAGTACATATTTTACAAACTCTAATGGAAGGTAAATGTTCTAATTATATTTGGGTAAAAACTATTGAGCCTAGCTGGAAATGCCGGAACAAGTTCATGTACCTTGAGCATAGACTTGACTCCGCCGTCATCCATGTCTGTGGTAGTGGGGGTATTACTTCAGTACTGTGCTAATTTTGACCTTTAGATTTTGACCCTTTTTAATTGTTCTCAAGCAAACTGACTTAATGTTAAACAAATAAAATATTATTCTACTTTACAACAATAATAAAATGTAATTTATTACTAAAACCACAAAAATGTATATTGAAATGGGCATCACACCCTACCCTACGCTTAAACATTTTCTTTTGAGTTCTCTCAGTCTTTTGTTTCTGTTACTGTTAAGTGTGTTATCTCAATAACAATTGCAGACAGTTCCTATTTAACCATAATTTCTTTTCATTTTCATAATTTTTCATTTTCCATTGTTCTGTCCTTTTTTCTTCTGTCGTATCCTCTAGTAAACGTCAATTATATGTTCCTTTATCAATGTTAGAAGTTATAATTTTTATTGATCACAATGAAGACTGTTTAGTCAGGGATTAATTTTTTATGTTATTGTTACCCTCACTTGATAGATTAAAATATTAATGTCAGGGGAGTCCAGTAGTTACATTTAAAGTTAGCTTAAAATGTTAATTTATAAACTATTAGTTGACATAGTATTCATTTTATTAGTTTTACTTGTAGATTCCTGAAATGAAGACTATTGTTTGAAGGTTTTGTGTAATTGTATTAACTTTTATAACTTTGTAGCACCATAAGTGCCAAATACTTAAATTTAATGCTTTGACTAAAGCAGATAGAGTCTATAACTCAGATAGAAATATGATATTTGTGTACTTAATTAATATAATTCTTGAACTTAATAATTCATAATAAAAAGTACTGTTTCCAAAATGTTAACTGATTTTATTTCCCCCCTTTTATTGGTTTGGTACCCCATTCTTCAAGTTTATTTATTAAACTCTTGAAATGAAGCTGTATGCTGTCCAAATAACATTGAGCCCTAATAAAGTGATTGAAGAAAAAAGTGTCCTTTCTATGTCAACCAAATTATTTTGTTCTATACATTAATTTCAGAGGGAATTACCAACTACAGAAAAAAGTAACAACCTACTAATAGTCTTTTTTCTGGTTTTTATTTTTTAATTTTTGATTCAGAAGTATAACTTTTATTTCCAAGTCAGATGTTACATAAATTATTGAGCATCCTATTATATTCTACACTAACTGGCAAGCCAAAACGACTTTGCAAATTACCATTAATTTTTGAAAGAACTTACAGGGGATTGAGGTGTCTATTTGCAGGGAAACACACCAAGATGTTCTCCAGTGCAGAATCAAACCAACAGGAGCGCTAGTGGTTCGAATGACTGCCTTAATTGTCCCTGAGCTTTACTAGCTGAATCATTTTACAAAAGTCTACAGCCACCCTTGAAATGTATGCTTTTGCATACTTTTCTCAGCAAAATATGCTGACCTGAGTTGTCGCGAACTTTGATTCTTTAAGGCACAACATTCAGCTAGCTAGCTCGGGCAGCCATTTTAACACAACTGTCACTAGGGCTCCTGTCAGTGTGATTCTGCACTAGTCAACTACTTGATGTTTCCCTAAAACTACACTGGTTTTTAAGTCCTTTTTGGTTCATCCAGTATTGTGAAATTACCAATGGTGCCGATAATCCAAAAATCCAACAAAACTTATAGATTTCTTAATGACTACTAAAGCTTGTATAGAAACAGATTTCTTAAGTGTTCTATTTTGTGAGTTGTAAGATATCAGTTATGTAATTAATACTTGTTCTAACAGAAAACAATAGATTCTTTTAAATACTGATGATTAAAAGTGTCTTTATTAATAAGTGGTTGTCAGCATGTAAAGTGTCACCCCTTTCATAGACTCAATTCAAACTTAGGGATAAGACGGTTTAAAATAGATAACAATTATCATTAAAAGCTCTTAACACAGAAACTGCTGTGGGTGAATGGGATTTTAGTTTTGAAGTGATCTACGGGTCTCGTGGAACATCCTGATCATCTATACTGTACCTCGTCCAACTATTAATCATCTTTTTCCTAATTTTTATGGGTGTTCCATGTTCTAGTTTATCGAGGTTCAGTGAAATAGGGCTTTAAATGTATAGAATGTTGCTTATAACTCTAAAACTCATCAATGCTTGGGAAAAAGTGGCTGCCCAATTAGATAAAAGCCGTTATATTCTTGCTTTTTGGTTAATTTGGTGGTTAAAAAACTGCTTATATATTCTGATAATGGTAGGCCTACATGTTTTTTTCTAAATTAATTTTTAGGTGTCAATAGTGAGGAACTAAAAGAGTAAAAACCAATATTATACTTGTACATGTATATGTATATACTACAATATATAGGTAGTACTCAAGAGTTATTACCCAACATTTATTTTTCAGATCTGTGGACGGGAAAGAAAAGAAAAGCAAGAAGAAGGGGCTATTTTAAGGTGTAAGCGTCATCTATATCTTATGATAACAAATTTAGAGGTACATCTAAAGACATCCAACGAAAGATCGACCTCTACGAAGTCCTGCCTCCTAGCTCCACTCTGTAACTATACAAGTTTAAGTGTCACTTAATATGTAAATATTTTAAATTATTATTGATTATGTATTAGTCTTCTATAAACTGTAAATATAGGTATATAGTATTTTGAAAATAGTAGTGAACTGTAAGAAATTTGGGTGCGAGTATGCATTTCCTTTGGTATCTATTTTGACCATGGTGTAAATACAAACCGTAGCTGCCATTTGTTTTTATTGTATTGACTGAGAAATGAAATGATTACCATTCCAAAACTGCTATAATTTTTTTAGAGTGCATATTTGTCTCAAGTAGGGCTGTAGCTATAAAAAGGTTCACTGATGCTGTTTTAAAATGTATCTTTTTCTCAAAACCTTTTTATTTGGTGTCTAAAAGAAAATTTAGAATCATAAGTACTACTTTTATTATTATAGACTATTAAAGGTTTCTAGAACTAATAAGAGAAGTTTACATTTAACCCATTTTTCAACTGATCATTGTTAAAGTAAATTTATAAAAAATCTCAGTGATAACATTTTTAACATTATATTTTCCTAAATTGATTTAATGAAAACCTTTTTATATATTGGACATCTGAAGAATCAAACTAATTATATCACTTAAGTGAAAGGCTGTGAAATATATACTGTTCCTTTGAAATTTTGTCTTCATCAATACCTTAAAATTTTTTAACAAACCTAAAAAAATGTAAATCATGCAGACAAATAGTTTGTGGTGTATCCATTTTAAATTGTACTGTTGCATGGTACTATTTAAAGGTGATATATTTTGTTACTCTTCTTTTTGTGTACTTGTTCAACATGCTGTTTTGAGAGTTAAGTCTCTCCAGTCACAGTTGATAAGGTGTCATTGCATGTATCTAGAATAGGCTGTTCCTGTTACTAAAGTAAAAATTAACCTCAGGTATGTACTTGTAAATAAATTCTAAATGCGTACCTTATTTACAAAATCCACATAATAACCTCAAATCATTCCACTTCAAACTTCTCATAGTGTATTCATTACGTTTGTCGCAAAAAGTATACTTATGTTATAGAATACTGATATTCGGGGTGTGGTTAGAGAATTTGGGACCATGAAATAGGGTTTTCTCCAATTGTTCCATCAGGAAGACATACTATTATTCTTAGTAATAAATGATTTTATCAATTTTATTATAAATTTATAAAACCGGCAGAACCTAAAAATTCATTCTGTTCTTCAAAAAATGCCATTACATATAGTTTCACAATAAACCTGCTTTTACTGCTACATTTTTTATGTGCCATTGTTCTTTCATTTTTTTATAATACATACCGATAAATCACAAGTTGTAATTAAGTCTGTATACCATGTCCTATACCCTCTATGTACCCTGAAATGAAATATCCTTGTTGTCTTATGTTATTTCAAGGGTGCAATTTTTGACAGAAAAAATGTAACAGTTTGAATGAATTTCAAGAGTTTCATCTTCAAGAGTATACACAATTGGTAGAGTTAATTGGTTTATGAGACAGCTATTGTAGTTCTATTTGTACTTAAAATAATGTATTAAAAAGGGCAAATCAATTTTAAAGGGTTTGTATACATTTTATACAACCTTGAAGCCTACAAATTGTATTAATGGAATACTTGTGTCCTCTTATTTCTCTTTACTCATTAGTGAATATTTTATTGTTAATTTACTGAAGCTAATAAGTAAAGTAAATCTTTTTATATGGTTTACTAGCAAGATACCGTCTACGATAATAGATAAGTTTGAACAAAATCAAGAGTTTATTGTATTTATTTCAAGTAATGAAAAGTCAACATCATGTATTTAGTGCTAATAGGCCTATCTTATAGTGAGGAAGAATTAATTATATGTAGATTTTTTTACTTGATCCTTTGAGGAGAATGTGTTAAAGAAAGATAGAGATAGTGGTAGGAGAGGTTTGTACCCTTACTGTGTTGTTATTGGTTGAAACTTATTTTAACTGATTTTGTTTTATTTCACTATTCTATCACAGCTAATGAATTAATTACTGCATTCCATTTTTAACAAATTAGAGGCTTGATTTAAAAAAAGTAACTGTTGCATTCAGTGTGATATCAAACACAGTGTGATGTAATAAAATAAATGACCAAAGACCCAGATTCTGAAAGAAACTGGATGGCAGTGAAGTTGAATACAGCATTGAACGTGGATGAAGTTCCTACAGACATCAGTAGGTTGACTACAAAAGATTAGTGATGAACGGTTCTCACATTTAAAATGTTGAAGTATATCTGAATCTATTTATATAATTTTTATATAACATTGCTACTTGTTGCTTTCTGAAATTTTTTGTCACAATTACAAATAAACATTTCTATTATTTTGGTTTACAGTTAAAAGGTTTCCTTGCCCTGATGCTGTAAAACTCTCCTGCAGGATCAAGTTTAATAAATCAACTATAGTATTAAAGTACACAATCTAAATGCTAGTCACAATATGGAAGATTACTTTTTATAAAACAGTTCCTCATAAACTTCTTTCAATTTTCTGGTTATTTTTACCTTTGCATTTAGTTTTAACCGGAGGTATGATATACATTTGACATTTGTGAAATAACAATGTATATTATGTTTAATTACAACGAACATGTATTTAAATCATTTTCCCTATTTATGATGTAACTAATGATGATTATGTACATTTTTATCATTTTTTATAAGTGTTGTTAATGCTATAGAGACTGTAGTTATTTTGTGGTTAGTGTAAATGATGGTTTTTCTGGCCATGGAACATAATAAATCTTATTTAGAATCAATATGTGAGGGTTTTTATTTTGCCTTTAGTTAGTCGGGCAATCTTGATTTTCTGTGTAATAACCCAGTCTTTCATAAGTTCATTGCAGGATACTAAAATTTGTGATGAAGGCCTTATATTGAATATTGTATGGAGGAAAATTTTAAAAACGAAAAAATCGTACTTTTATTAATTCAAGGCTTATTCTGTATGGACGGCAATAATGTTGCGTTGGTGTTATTTTCAAAACAGTCTTTTTTCTGTATATGTAGTATTACATTTTTCAGTAAATACGTGAGTCAGGGAAATGGGTTGTAAATGGTCAGGGAAATTAATTACAAATTTTCTGTGGACACTCTGTCATAACTCATAATGGCAGCATTCATCAAGTTAAGTTCAAAACCAACATGATCTGACCATGGGAACAGGGTTCAAATTTACCCTAACTAACCATTACATTTTCTAACAACTAACATTTTCTAACGACATTCCATGGCAGCAAACGTACATACTCATTCTTATCGTGTTTATGGGAAATACAAAGTCTCAAATTATTTTGGAAATTCACTGAAAAACAAAAAATTATTTTGGAAATTCAGGTCTGCTGCGACGAGGGTATTAATTTTTAACCTGGTTTAACAGATTACGGAGAAAATGAAAAAAAGTTTTCCATATTATTCATATGCGAAATCAACAAATCCCTCTATCTCACTTATTTATTGACATAAACTTGATAAAATTTGGTATGTAAATTCACCAAGTAGGGAACTTATATATGCTTACAACATCATGGTGGCAAACCTACATGCTCACCCCCAACAAGTTTATGGAATAAATCAAAAATAGCAGAATTTGATACAATTTAACAAGTACCTGCACTGGGAAGGTACTATCGTCTATTTGCTTACAACACCCCCATTGCAGCAAACCTTCGTCCTTAATCTCATGGTGTGTATATGGGGAAAATTAAAAAAATAGCATTTTCTATTGGAAATTCGCCGAGTACGCAGGTCTGCTGCGACAGGGGTATATCTCATTTAACTACATATTAAATTAATTTATTTAGCTTGACCATCACTTGCCTTTTCTATTGCCTCTGACTTAATAAAGCATTATTTTTTTTAGTTTCACTATTGTAAATAGTAAATCGATAGTTCGACACTTTGAGTAGTGTCAAAGTACCAAAATGTCGAAGTATGAGGAGTATATGGGAAATGTTAACATAGGAAGTATAAAAATCATTAGTTGAATAATTTAGGAAACAATCATAATGAAATCAGAACTTGATTGAACTTGTTATTTTGCACCTATGACATCACCAATTACTAATCCTTGTAATGATAATGATGACGTCATAGGTGCAAAGAACATGTGGTGCATAGAGAGCGTTGAACGTCTTGACCCCTACCTTCTCTTTATTTATTTTAGATTCCTTGCTTTGAACCTTTCCCAGGCTACATTAAATCACCGGCTGAGACGTAGTTATTTCAAGCAAAAGTTCAAAACATAATGATGTAATTTTAGCGAATTTCCCTATAGGGAATACGCTATTACGGTAGTAGCCATGGTAAGACCTAAGCCCGGGACCATGTTACTTTTTCATTTTGAGGTCCCCAGAAGCCAAAAACACCGTTCGTTCATTTTCATATATATATATATATATATATGTGTGTGTGTGTGTGTGTGTGTGTGTGTGTGTGTGTCCGTGGTACTGATAACTTTTGAAGGGGACCTCCAATTTTGATGAAATTTGGTATGAAGTTGAAAGACCAGGTCTATTTTCATGAGTTCGCAAACCAGCATTTTCGTGTTATGTGAATGGGGTTTTATGGGGTTTCAAAGGGTTCAAAAATGGGTTTTTGGCATTTTTGGACCTAAATTTTTAAAGTTCATCAATTTTAACTAAAACCATTTAAAAGAACTTAAAAAAAAAACAATTTAGTATTTTGAATCTTTAAAATAGCTTAACTGGTTATAGAGAAAATTTAAATCAAGTTTCCCATGTTATTCTTATGGGTCAATCTTTAAAAAGTTATATATCGCTTATTTATCAACATATCTTAATACAAATTTTTATGAACTTTCACTAGGTGGTGAGTAATTAAGATTTAATAAAAAACCCACATGGCAGCAAACCTACATGCTAAATCCCATGGTATTCTCATGGAAAATAAGTGTATAATGGGAGCAAGAGAGATGGAGATAATAAGGTATCTGTTCCTAATCAGCTGTCTTCTGCATATTTGTCAAATTTGAAATGTTTATTTTTTGTTATTGGTAAACAAATCATTCCTTTTGCATGGAAGCTTTGTTTATGCACTTTTATTACTTTTAAAAAAGTCATTTATTGCAATATAAATATTAATATAATAAATTATTAAATAAAAATAATTTACTCGAAATATAATGTCATTAAATATATTTCCTTGTAAAAATTATTAATTATATAAGATGGCCACAAATTTCTTTGATGTTGAAACAATAATTCTTAGGAAATTCGCTGAGTACGCAGGTCTGCTGCGAAGGGGGTATTTTCTTATTTATTTGCTCCAAATAATTCATACGTTATAGTTATAAAAAAAGTTTTCACTATTGAAATAATTTTTTGCACATGTTATAAAGAAAAGAAAATTTGAGAAGACGGATATACCCGTCTTTGGCCCGCAAGAAAACTTGGGTGATCATATATATCCATCCACCGCCTAGAACAACAATCGAGAAATATGAAAACTGCTGATAATTTTGATTATTTTTGCGGGTGGAGGACGGATATATCCGTCTATGTCATTTTGTTGTTTTATTTACTACCTATCATATAACATTAAAAACAGTTCCTCTTGAAAACAGTAAAAAAAAACTAAAAATGCAAGAATTACAATAGATTGTACATCTGGTACATCGCTTTCTTCGCCACAATAATTTTTCATATCATAGTCATTTTCACTGCCAAATATGAAATCCCCTTCAGATTAATTCTTTTAGCATTTTTATAACATCTTCAGCAAAAATTTGGGTCATTAGGAATTATCATTTTGAAATAAAACACATACCGTAGTACATCATTATAAAAACATAAACAAACATTCACTGTAAGGTCCCAGCCAACGAGGTTAAATAGATATAGAGTGCTCATCACATGTTAATTTTGTGTCCCTTTTTGATTTGCGCCATTTCACCCATAATTCCCGCCGTTTCCTTGGCAACCATCCCACACTTTACTCTCGTTTCCTTGGTTACTAGTTTTAGCTATTCTGTTTGGTCGCTACAAGCTTAAAAAATTACTGATGATAGTTTTAAAACATATGTTTATCTGTTGTTTGTTTTAAATTAGTTTGATTTGATGGTCTGTGAGCAGGCTATTGAAGATGGTTACCATAGAAACGTCGGATAGGTGTGGGTAAAATGGTAAATTACTGTATGGAAAGTGTAAACAAAGGACTATGGTTACCAAGGAAACGGCGGGAATCATGGGTAACATGGCCCCAGTCAAAAAGGGATACTTTTCCCTATCTGGTGAGCACTCTATGTCCATTTAACCTCGTTGGTCCCAGCGAAAACTGACGGTTTCACGCTACACATGTGTTGTGTAGGCATGAAACAGCTGAAAAAGTCACAGGACATAATCTTGCCAACTGTAAAAACTAAATTACCCGTCAAAAAGTCAATATAATGTTTATAATCGTAAATATACAACATATGTTTTTTTACGGATATATCCGTCTTCATCCCAGAAAAGAAAACAGTTAAGACGGATTTATCCATTTTCAGCGAAGACCAGAAATGACATTCGATGGATATATTTGTCAATAGCCCGGGAAGGATTAAGTTATACCAAGGTGGTGTTGGTTATACCCCATTTCCCTCTAGTAGTTGATTAAAAAGTAAAGTTGGTGTAACTTTCTTGCCAAATTCTGGAGTTTCCAGGTTGCACATAAGCCTGTAACGTGACTTAATGTCAATGTAGTAGCCGTGACCTCAATGGCAGCCTGAGTATCTAATTTTATAATATATTATGTTACCATGGGAATTGAACCAGTTTTGTATTTCCACTTTAATTTGAAAAAGACTCTTTAACCCAGATGTATGTGTTTTCTATTAACAATTCAAGTAACTGTGTTGATAACTCAATAATTAACTCACTAACTCAGTCAAGTAACTTTGTTTACACTCAACATGATTCAAAATAAAGATTGTGTGATTTACCCTCACCTTGAACAGATTTCATGTAAAGGTCACTAAGCAAGAGTAATCTTTTTGTATATAGCTTTGATGAGTTATTATTTATCACAATTTCAAAAACCTTGGGATGTGTGTCATGTAGTTAATTACAAGTTTTTTCATATTCAAAATAAACATTTTTTCCACTTTAAATGCACACCGGGACTCCTGGGTGGTACACCAGTATGCTACCCACTCAGCTAGTACTTGATTTATGTTGATGGTTGTGTTACTTCAGTTTGGCAATTTTTTCTTTTGTAAATTAAAACTTTTTTAAAATTTTAGCCTATATTTTTTTATATTTATGATGTGCATATATGACATATATATGCAACACCAGTCTGTAAGAGATACCTGGCCGCCGCATATATGCGTCACTGGTCAATATTAATATCTTGTATTATTGCGGGAGCGAACATGTTGAACACTGCCAAATAAATAGGAGTAGACTTTGACTATGGTAATTCAAATTATTGAACCAACACTCTGTATAACAGGCATCATTAGTGTCACATACAGAAGTGAAAGGTAAATGCGAGAAATCTAGCATATGAATGCTTTTCAAATTCTAGCACTGGAAGTCAAAACCCTAACATCCTAAATTACGTTTATGAGTAAGGAGAGTTCAATAAAGTTAGTCCTGGTTTTTAGACTTTTTTATTAGAAATACTACAGTTTATGTACTATAAACAGCATCCTCACATATTTAGATTCCAAACACAGCTAAGACCCGAAGGTTGAACAAAGAAGCTGAGAAGATGTTGACGACCACTCATACACAATAAATGAAAATCTCCCGCAGAACGGCCTAACCATAACAAATAAATATAGAACCGTTACACAAATACAGATATATTATGTCCAAACTCTCAAACGAATTAAACGACATCTTACATCTAAACGGCAGGCAAGTATATAGCCACAACAGTGCTGTTAGTGTACCGACGCGAAAACCTTTGAAACTAAAAAATCTTCAATCCGAAGCTAATCTACAAAATTTACGAACTTAAAAATAATCTTAAAAAAATATCTAACTCGTATTACAAATTACAACCTACAATAATAACTCGATTCTGTGGAAATTCAATGAAAATTTAAATAAATACACAAAATGAATTTACAGAACCGAAGATAAGAAAATAACAAAATAACAAAACTAACTTATCATATATAAAATTTACTTGAATTTATCAGTTAATACATATTATATTTAACACATTTATCTTGAGATCTTATTTTCACTAAGAAATTTATGTGTTAAATTATGTAAGTTCGTGGGGGACGGGCGTCGGCGAAGAGCAAGATCATGACTCGCCGTTGCCACTGTCGTCGCCATCATCGTACTCCTCACCCGACATCTCTAGGTTGTCATCGTCATCGTCCAGATCGTAATCGTCGACATAGAAGTCAGTCATGTCGACGGGGGCTTCCGGCTTCTTCACCTGAGTCTTGATGCAGTATTCCTCCAGAGTGGTGGGAATCACGACGCCGTCCTTCTCAGCTTCCGCGCGTCCACCCGACACCTGCTTCCTGCAACGTGAAAAATATTTATTGCAGAAGTTTAGATAAAAACCCAAGAATATAGGATACTGTAGTTTTATAGAAATATAAATCAGACACAAGAGTTCCGCTAAGCCAAACTAATTGGGAACGAACCCTGTTCGATTTAGCTAATTTACTATGTATATTATAATTAACAGATTAATGCATAACATTACTCATATTAAATGTAAAAAAATGTATAGTTTAGCTTAGAGAATATTTTGTTGCCTTTTGTTGTTATTTAATAGTATGTACAAACAGCGTATATTTTGGCAAAAAACATTCAAAATATCTTAAATTAATCTTGGAGACACCTGCTAATGCCAACTCTCAGCTCTTCAGTAATGTTCGGCGATCCAGTTGCATGGATGGCCGGAAGGAAACCCATTTTCCATTGACCACTGACTGAAAGATAGTGTTATAAAAATGGACCCCCCCAATACCTGTCATCTCTCCCTTTTCCACATTCCAAAAACAAGTCATGAAGTCATTGGGTCATTGGACTTAGCACTGTGTTGACAAGTAGTGATTTGGAGTAGGCCACAAACGCGGAGTTCAATTTTGTTAGCTTTAGAACTGTTGGCGCTGATTTATTATTAACCACTGTATTATTGACTGTACGAATTAACAACCCCTTGTTTAGTTTTGTGTTCATGTACTATGCTGTATTCACCAGCTAACAACAGATCAATATTAAGGACGTCCAATGAACTAAGTCTAAGCTAGTTCATGCTTCGTTTTGGTTCAACATTAATAGTCAATCAACTTTTTTTAACTAAATTATTATCTGATATGATCCAATTAACTTTTAAACCATAAATGATTGTTTTGTTCACAACAAAGACCAATTTCTCTTGATTTCCCTGTTTAAAAGTTAAGAATTACATTGGTTTTTTTCCAACAGGACACGTTTGGATTATACAGATTTTCGAATTAGCGGGGTTCAGATTAGTAGGACTTTACTTTAGTAGGAAAAGGAGATTCACAAGGATATTCACAAGAATGCCTTCTAACGACTGGTCAATGTTAGATTGTAACAAGACTGGGGTTTGGACCGTTCCCCGTCAAAACATTAAAAAATACCACTGGCGTAGATACACAAAAATACCCCCGTCGCAGCAGACCTGCATACTCAGCGAATTTCCAATGGAATTTCAGATTGTTTACTTTGCCCATAAAAACACCATAAGATCGAGTATGTAGGTTTGCTGCCATTGTGTGTTGTTAGTCTTAGTTAATCAATAATTGGTAAATGTAAATACAAAATTGTATCAAGCTCTGGCAATTTTTATTTTCCCAATAAACCCTATGGGGGTGAGTATGTAGGTTTGCCGCCATATGATTTTTGTAAGCAAGTGTAAGTTAAACCTTATCTAGATAATGTACATACCAAATTTGATTAAGTTATGTCAATAAGCAAGATATAGGATTTTATTGATTTCCCATAAGAATAACATGGAAAACATTTTTGGATTTTCCCCGTAACCAGTTATGCTAAGATAAAAATTCAAAATACCAAATTGTTTGTTTTTTTAAGCTCTTTTAAATGGTTTCAGTTAAAATTTATGAATTTTAAAAATTAAGGTCCAAAAATGCCAAAAACCCATTTTTGACCCCTTTCAAACCCCATAAAACCCCGTTCCCATAACCAGACAATGCTGATTGGCAAACTCATGAAAATAGACCTGATCTTACACCTTCATACCAAATTTCATCAAAATCGGAGGTCCCCTTCAATAGTCCAGCACCTAAAGGGGGTTGAGTATGCACGGAAAGTGTAACGCATTTTGACTTTTGATTGTTGTTGGGGGCACATTGGAGATGACAAAAACCGATGTTGTCGCCCTCTCAGCAGGTGCACAACTTGGGGGGAGGGGGGCAAACATGGCGGGGGGCGCTATGCGTTAAAACGCAGATATCTCGGAAACAGTAAAAGATAGAACATCGGTTAAAACGTCGTTTTAATGTAAAAAATATGGTCAACAATAAAGGTCATTAGGTCCGAAGTCGTATCTTGACTAATAAACGAGTTATAAAATAAAACATGGAATTATGACATATTTAGATAGCTTTTTTAACAAAATGCGAATTAATTTGTGAGTGTTGTTACAAAAAGTAAGCAAATATTTTTGCTGATCATTGTACTATGGACTGCTGGGGTGCCGAAAACGTAAGTCGCCACTTTATAAGGTGGTCGACAACTTTGGGGGAGGGGGGCAAAGATGGCGGAACGCGCTATGGGCGCTACGCGTTAAAACGGCTGTATCTCGATAACAATACGAGATAAAACATTGGTCACAACGTCGTTTTTATCAAAAAAATATGCCCAACAAAAAAGGTTATTAGGTACATAGTCGTATTTTCAATAATAAAAAAGTTATAAAAAATATGTTTCAAAAGATCAATATCATACAGCAATCTTTTTACGAAAATTCCAAAAATGTTTGCTGGATATTAGTTTGATTTAACAAGTACTTGAACAAATTTTAGTTGGGTGCATTTTCATAACCATTATAAGTAAAATATTACATAAATATGGGTATTAATACGTAAAACTGAGAGCATCCACTCCGCCCAATACTCGGTGTTGCACTGTAACGGAATATAATTCATATAATTTATCATTATATATCATTGTATATTTTTTATAATTTATCATTTAATTTTTCAATATAAACTTTATGCTAAAAAGGTTAAACGGTAAATAAAAAATGCAAAATACATACAATAATCTGTATATTAAACACACAACACAAATAAAGTTACTGTACATTAATTTAATTTTTAACCATAATAAGCTTCTACATCATACCTGAAAAAACTAAATGTCTATACAAATAAGAAGTTAATGTTAAATTTTATTGCTTACTATTTTTAGAGGATTGTGAGAATCAATGCTTCACTCGTACCTTTATCTCTTTATTGTCCTTGAACGTTTCTTCCACCGCGTAATATGTAGCCTACACTTAATAGAGAGACTAAATTCACTCGCATTTCCTTCTCAAAATACAGTAACATGAATATTACATAGTTGAGTTTACTTAAAGAGTCAATAGAATATGTTAACATTGTAAACAAGACTTTATAAACCATCATATTCGATTTCATCTTCATCTTCTGTGTGTGACACAGTTTTTTCGGATTTTTGCAACGACCGTAGCATTTGCAGTAGGAGCAGCACGAAGAGTGACCGGAAAAGCATCTACAAGTTGCCTTGGAACAATTTTTGCATTTGCATGGTTGAAGTAACGTAGTAGGAGTAGGAGGCAGTTCCATAAGTAGGTGGCGTAATTTTCCAGAGCTGTCTTTGAAAAATCCGTACTTTGATAAATCTAAAGGCTCAATTTCAGCAGTTAAAGACTTTTCCCAATAGTATAATTGAGCACTACACCAGTATAACAACACATGCAGCATAATAACATAGTATACCTAGTATGCAGTATAGTAACCTAGTATACCAAGTAAACCTCGAATAATCTTGTAATATTTTCAAATCAATGCTAAGTGATGCGGATACAGTGTATAAAACACAAAAACCCCAATAACACACAATTGTTGTTTGAAGGTTTTGATTATTAATAATTAAAATTATTTTGTTCAATAAAATAAATTTAAAAAAATGTTTAATTACTCAAATTATATAGCAAATACTAGTTTTTTCCTAATAACATTTTTTCAACCTATTATATTTTAATTAAAAGTTTATTTATAGTGGTTTTATATTCAGTTACAGCGCAAAACCGAGTATTGGGCGGAGTGGATGCTCTGTTTTACGTATTAAAACCCATGTTTATGTAATATTTTACTTTTAATGGTTATGAAAATGCACCAAACTAAAATTTGTTCAAGTACTTGTTAAATCAAACTAATATCCAGCAAACATTTTTGGCATTTTCGTAAAAAGATTGCTGTATGATATTGATCTTTTGAAACATATTTTTTACAACTTTTTTATTATTGAAGATACGACTATGTACCTAATAACCTTTTTTGTTGGGCATATTTTTGTGATAAAAACAACGTTTTGACCAATGTTTTATCTCGTATTGTTATCGAGATACAGCCGTTTTAACGCGTAGCGCCCATAGCGCGTTCCGCCATCTTTGCCCCCCTCCCCCAAAGTTGTCGACCACCTTATAAGGTGGCGACTTACGTTTTCGGCATCCCAGCAGTCCATAGTACAATGATCAGCAAAAATATTTGCTTACTTTTCGTAACAACACTCACAAATTAATTCGCATTTTGTTAAAAAAGCTATCTAAATATGTCAGAATTCCATGTTTTATTTTATAACTCGTTTATTAGTCAAGATACGACTTCGGACCTAATGGCCTTTATTGTTGACCATATTTTTTACATTAAAACGACGTTTTAACCGATGTTCTATCTTTTACTGTTTCCGAGATATCTGCGTTTTAACACATAGCGCCCCCCGCCATGTTTGCCCCCCTCCCCCCAAGTTGTGCACCTGCTGAGAGGGCGACAACATCGGTTTTTGTCATCTCCAATGTGCCCCCAACAACAATCAAAAGTCAAAATGCGTTACACTTTCCGTGCATACTCAACCCCCTTTAGGTGCTGGACTACAAAAGTTATCAGTACCATGGACACATATACAGGGTGTCCAGCTTCCACCTTTACAAACTTTTCCAGGTTATTAAGCATGCCAAAACAAACAGAAAAATCATATAAACATATGTCCGGAAATGCTTTGTTAAGCCGCTAGCCGCCATTTTGTTTTTTACACTAAAGAATTTTTATTTCCGTAACGGGTTGTTGTATGGAGTTCATATTTGGCATGTACCTTAGTCACACCAATGCTCATTTTCAGAAAAAATATTATTTTTTTCCAATGTATATTTTCAAAATGGCGGATATTTTAAATTTTTAAGCCCAAATATCTCAAAAACCGTAAATTTTACAAAAATTTTATTAGACACAAAAAAGTTGACAAATTAAATTATCTAAACAGTGATACCAAGTTTGTAAGGATCTGACAACAAATAACGGAGTTAATGAGATTTTTCTCTTAAAATAACCTAAATTGGTGTTATCATAGTGCAAAATCAGTGTTTTTCTACAGAAAAACCACAATAACTCCGTTATTTGTTGTCAGATCCTTATAAACTTGGTGTCAATGTTTAGATAATTTAATTTGTCAACTTTTTTGTGTCTTGGGACATTTTTATAAAATTTACCGTTTTTGAGATATTTGAGTTTAAAAATTTTAAATGGTCGCCATTTTGAAAATATACAACGAAAAAAATAATTTTTTTCTAAAAATGAGCATTGGTGTGATTAAGGTACACGCCAAATATGAACTCCATACAACAACCCGTTACGTAAATAAAAATTCTTTAGTGTAAAAAACAAAATGGCGGCTAGCGGCTTAACGAAGCATATCCGGACATATGTTTATATGATTTTTCTGTTTGTTTTGGCATGCTTAATAACCTGGAAAAGTTTGTAAAGGTGGAAGCTGGACACCCTGTATATATCTATATATACATACATATGAAATTGAACGAATGGTGTTTTTGGCTTTTGGGGACCTCAAAATAAAAAAGTAACATGGTCCCGGGCTTAGGTCTTACCATGGCTACTACCGTAATAGCGTATTCCCTATAGGGAAATTCGCTAAAAAAAGGAATGAATTAGCCGATTGTATCATAAATTCGTTATACCCACCCACAGTACAGTAATTTATCATGTTTTACATCTCTTGTCACCCAACACTTTTCATAATCTGCATCACTCGATGTGATTGACAAGGTCGTGTAAGTATTCATACAAAAATAGGAAAAGAAGGGGACAGGATGTAAACATACGATTCTTAAACCAAGAACGAGAGATGTCTCTCTGTCTCATGAGTGCACCGCATTACATGGAATGACAATCAACCATTAAAATATGAGTGAAAAAAGCTTTGCGTGTCTATGGAGGATAAACTATCAAAAAAGATCAGGGTAAAGCTATCAAAAGAATCGATTCAAAAAAGATTGTTATGAAATATGGAGTAGTGACAGTATAGGGATCATTATTTCTTGTATTGTTTTTATTTCAAGAAATTCTTTACAATGTTTGAAGTTTTCAGTAACTAATTCATTATGCCTAAATAACTTTTGTCTTCAATATAGGCACACTATATATTAAAAAAAACCAATTCGATTGCATTAATCGGCCAATTATATAAATTGGCATAGTGACCAATTTTTTTCAATCAAATTTAAGTCAAATAAATCTGGCGCTCCTGATAAGTTGTCTTGTCAATATCATCACCAAATTTAACATGGCAAACTTCAGATTTAAATTGGTAAATCTTTTTCACTTACTGACATTATCTGGCTATACGTTTAAAATAAAACCTAAACTAACTAATGTTTCAATATAAACAAAGCAGACGTTTTCCAAATTCCTGTACTATTCTTAAGGAGAAAGTTTTACTATATTTCTAAATTCCTTTCAACTTTTTGGATATGTCACCATGTGTCCTATCACTGAACCAGGATCTTAAAATTTATACCACTGCCATTATTCTACAACTTGAGAAAAGCTCTCAAATTTGCTTCAACATTTTTGGTAGTGTAGCCTATCCTCTAAGGTATAAATTAAATTCAATATTAAATTCAATCATACCTCTTTTTAATGACTTCTGCTGGTGTTTACTCTTAACAGCTGTTAAACTTAAAAATCAATTAATTTCCTAAGCAATGTTAATCAAATGGGGAAATAACGAACTTTAAGGGCTTGTACAATTTATACAGAACCGAATAAGTAGGGACATCCTATGGAGAAGTGAGAACGCCGCCCCTGAAACACAGATAGTACCACCAAGACGTAATTTTTATTCAAGGATCATGCTGATTGGTTGAATGGAAACAGATGGCTTGAATAATTTTGCAGACGTTTGTTATTGTTTTGATTTTTTTGTAAACAAATACGATCATTTTGACATTTAAGAGGTAGGAAGAGCGCTTCCTGTGAAAATAAGGAGAAGTAATCCTAGCATCAGCGCTTTATTTTACTCTGGTATTCGGGGGCAAAAACTAATTTTTTTTAACATGTCCCTACTTATTCGGTTCTGTATACATTGGCTTGTATGGTCCTCCTGTTTGGGTGAATGTTTAACAGTTTACTATAGAAACAATTTCCCGCCAAGTTCTATCCAATGACACAAAAATCATTGAAATCGGTTAAACACTGTGGGAGGAGTTAATTGGAAAAAAGTGTCGTGTATGAAATATGTATAAATATGAGAGCAAACTATATGAATTGTATGAAACTACATTGCATACATTTTTGCAATTATATCTAAGAACAAAATTCACTATTTTGGTTATGGTTTGAAGTAAATTATAGCCTCTTCTCCATTTTGTTTAGGTCATGAATAGATTGAAAGCCAAAATTATTAGGTATGAAATATATTACTTTGTTTAGTAATACAAAAAATTATCATAGATAGATGAAATAGCCAATTAGAAAAGCGACAACACAAATTTGTGAGTAATTAACTCCAATGAACCACCAGTGCAGAAAATCCACAAGCTGTGAACCCCTAGTTTGAATGACATATACTATTAAATGAGCTATTATCGGTTAGTGTAATCTTTCAGACCAATAAATATCCCCGTCGCAGCAGACCTGTATACTCAGCGAATTTACAAAGAAATTTGAGATTTTGTATTTTCCCCATAAACACCATGGGAATGAGTAGGTAGGTTTGTTGTTATGGGATGTTGTTAGAAAATGTTAGTTGTTAGGAAATTAGGGATGGACGGGACCCGAAATTTCGGGAAAATTTTCGGTAGCAAATTTGTCCCGATCATCGGGCGGGATTTTTTTTACTCGTTAATTTATCGGGTCGGGAACCGCCGAACGGCGAGGCGGCCGCGATCGCGGCCGGCGTTCTCGGTCGGCGATCGCGGCCGGCGTTCTCGGTCGGCGATCGCGGCCGGCGTTCTCGGTCGGCGATCGCGGCCGGCGTTCTCGGCCGGCGTTCTCGGGCGGCCGGCAGTCTCGCTAACGAGGAACGGCACAAATACACGCCGCCACATTCCACGGCTCAAGGCGATCTTTTGTTCAGCTTATCTATTGTTCGACCTCCGGCAGTAATTTATTCAAGAGGGGTGTTTTTTGCTCCTACTACCAAATGCTATTTTCTGAACCAATTGTCGTAGAAAACTAAGGGATGGCTAATTGATTGGTCTAATTCATACAAATTAAACAAAATGTGAACCAAAGTTGTGTGACTTTCCAATCAAAGGGAAAATTTCAAAGTATTGTTAAATGAATCAATCTTTCATTGAATTACTGTTTTATAATGTTAAAAGCATCTTATTATAATTTAATATAATTTTTAAATGAAAACTTCAAATCCCAATAAATATATATTTTTTAATTAAACATTACAAATTCATTTAATAGATTTTGAGGTTCACAACTTTCATTGTTTTTATTGAATTTTTCATCATACACTCCTTTTTTAAATAGCAAAAAATAGCTAAATAAATACATAAAAATAATTAGGTCTAATAGAGTACATTTTCAAAGTTAAATTTTTATGACAGTCTCTAAGTAAGAACCTGTCTCAGTTAAATCAATAAGTGAAAAAAAAACATTTCTTGGGGTTATAAATGGCGTTGGTTTGTTGAACCACTTCATTCCTTAGTGTTAATATTTATTATAATTTCAATTTGTTGTTTTTTTGGTTCTTTTTTAACTGAGCAGGCCTTAGGCCTATTTATGTAATACATGTTTGTTTTCTTTACCATTTTTCCAATTGTTTTAATTTATATTTTTATGTACATAATTTTTCTTTTCATTCTTTATACAAAACATTTAATATTTCATTCAACAAAACTTTTATAAAATGTTTAATGGACTTTTTTATATGTATATTGTTTAGTGATTTGATCTAATTTTTTTTGGTTACAAGAAAATTTATACTTTATCCTTATCTCATTGTATACTGCAAATATAAAAATTAGATTTTTAAAATCTTTTCAACAAAAGGAGGTTCATTGTAACTTATACAAAAAGTGGAACAATTTGGAAACAGAACCAGTTTATATTTAACATTAATTTGTCTTTTTTGCGACATTTAGATAAAAGTCAAAAAGAATATTTCCCGATAGCGTCGAGAAGAGCAATCCCGTCCCGATCCCGCCCCGAAATTGGACGGGAAATAAAAATTCCCGTCCCGTCCCGTCCCGAACTAAAAATCCATTCCCGTCCATCCCTATAGGAAATCCTATACTATAGTCGTGGTCAGGCTTATTGGCGGGTGGGTGACCAGCTGTTGCAACCTATTACCTTAGTAAACTGTTTCCAGAAAGTAACAGTAACTGTTTTTATTGGAATCAACGTAACTGTTTGTAACTATACACTTTTACCGTTATTTTCTTGCACATATTTTTGCCTAGTGATCGATTAATTTGATAAATTATTTCTTGTTTATCGAGTGAAACAGATAGAATGATTATATAAGGGCGGATTAATTATTATCTTACCGCAAACAAACGGTTAAGGAAAACATTAATGTAGTCTATAGGAAACGTAAAATCGCGAGGGAACGTATTTTAAGTTGTATAAATTAATGTAACGTAGCCTATAAAACCTTTAAAAAAACATCCTAACCTAAAACCTATAACCTAACCTATAAAAAATGTTGTCATTTTAATTCTTCACTAAAACTGACAACATTAGACCATAACAAAAACACGAATATTTTTATAGTTTAAATGTGGCGTAAATGAGATCTATACACTACGGATTTACATTGCATCCCTGTAAAACGGTTTCGAAAATCACTATCCAAACTCAACTCTGGTTTTCAAAAACAGTATATTTCTCTTCAGTGTAATTTTTAGTAGCTCTTCTATAAATCACAATAGATATTATTCGTAAGCAAGGTGTAAATAGAGAATAGAAAATTAGGAGGCTTGTTCACACTTCTCGTTGAGCCTACATGAAATGCCTTCCTCTTATGCCTACGCAAGGTGCAACATCAAAGATGAACTAAACAAAATACGTTAGTAAAGTTAAATGTTTTTGATAAACTATATAACTTTAAAAGATATTGCTTGTAAAAATGTATGAAAAATGTTTAATGTTTTAACAGGACGTTGGAAAGAAGGTTGTATTTTCATACGTAACAGCTGACATTAAAATTCAATGATATGTTTGTAACTGTTACTTTTTGATTCTGGTTGAAGCAGCTACTGTTACCTTCTAGAAACAGTTTACGAAGGAAGTAGGTTGTAACAGCTGATCGGCCACCCCCCAATAAGCCTGTCCAGGACTATATAATACGAGCAATGTCTGAAGGGATGTGTGTTCCACGATCTCAAAATCTAGCGGAGAGATTTTGTTTAAACTTTGCATTTAAGGGTTTTTTGGCCCAAAAATAAATTTAGAAACCGCCTCAATCCCAGGAAAAATCCAATTTGGTCTAAATTTAAGTTTAAAAATCGTAATTTTTAACATTGGTCTTATGGGTTGCTATTTTGGTAACGAAATAACAATGAAACGTATACAAAAATAAAGGAAGATTAATGTTAAGCAGTCTTTTTTAATCAGCTGTTAACTGTGAAGGGGTATAGTTGGTTATTGTTGAAAATTTAATAGCTTTATTACCATGACACTATGACAAAAGTGAATTAAAACCAACGAGCAAGGCTCGGTTAACCTGGCACTGTAATGATTAGGTAAGGTAAATATCAAATTAGTCACTTTTTAATTTTCCCCAAAGGAGTTTTTAAAAACCATGGGGGTGAGTGTGTAGGTTTCCTGCCATATGAGTTTTGTAAGCAAATATCAGTTAAACTCTACCTTGTGAATGTACATATAAAATTTTACCAATTTGTGTAGATAAATAAGCGAGATACAGCGGTGTATTAATTTCCTTTAACATGGGAAAACAATTTTTGGGTTTTCTTTGTTATCTGTTAAGCCAAGTTAAAAATTCAAAATACCATACTAAATTGTTTTTTTAAGCTCTTTTAAATGCTTTTTGTTAAAATTGACGAATTTAGAAAATTGAGGTAAAAAAATGCCAAAAACCCATTTTTTACACCTTTGAAACCCTATAAAACCCTGATCCCATAACCCGATTATGCTGGTTCGCGAACTCATAAAAATAGACCTGGTCTTACACCTTCATACCAAATTTCATAAAAATGGGAGGTCCCTTTTAAAAGTTATCAAGACCACGGGTACACATATTATATATACATATACAGGGTGAGATTTTAATGTATCCCCCCCCCCACCTCCCTAATTTTTCCCGCATTTCTTAAGATGTTGTCTCCCAACCATCACCAAACATCATTGATTAGTTTGTACTATTTTTTTGTATAGTTCAATTTTTTGGCCGCCATCTTGAATCCTCCGCTATATTGGAATGAACTAAATTTTTTTAAGTAAAGGCATGGTTGAGACCCATCATTTCAAGGTGATTTGTTGTGTAAAACGAGACGAAGCAATCTGTTTTTTATTTTCTGTTTTAGTGTTCGAGATATTATAATTTTTTTCAACTAAATTTTTTTTAAATTTAAAAATCTCTGGTTTTTTCCAATTTTATTCTTAAGAATATTGACTTTTTATTACCAGATATCCCATAGTAAAAGAGGACCTTATTTTGATGGGACTTAAATTTTTGGCCGCCATCTTGGAATTAAATGAATTTTTTTTTATGTAAAGGTAAGGTCACGACCCATTATTTGAAAGTATTTTTTGCGTTGATTACATTGCCGCAATCCGTTCTTCATTATCTGTTTTTGTTCCCAAAATATTAGGGGTTTTTGTACAAATATTAAACTTTTTTACAAAATCGTTAATATTGTGAGAACGAAAACACATAACCTAATGAAAAACGGATTGCAGCTATGTACTCAACCCTGTAATATCTCGAGAACAAATCCAGATAATCACAAACGGATTGCGGCGTCTTGTTCTACACAAAAAATCACCTTGAAATGATGGGTCACAACCCTACCTTTACATTTTAAAAATTAAGTTCATTCCAATATGGCGGATTCAAGATGGTGGCCAAAAAAGTTAACCATACAAAAAAATAGTATAAACAAATCAATGATGTTTGGTGGTGGTTGGGAGTCAATATCTTAAGAAATACGGAAAAAGGGGGAAAAAAGCCGTAATATCGTATTCCCTTTAGAGAAATTTGCTAAAAGGAAATGGAGCTTAACTTGCAGGATGTATATTTTTTGTGTTATTTGTTTATTGTTGACGATATAGTTATGGTGGTATCAACTTTGATTTATTAAATACCTGTCATTATCAATATGTCTTTTAGGATCCCTACACAGCTTTTCATCAATCCTTAGGTGTCCATGAACCCCTGGATAAAAACCATTATCCAAGATAAAAATTAAAAAAATAAAACATGTTCTTGACTGTGCATCCTCAGCTTTTTGAGTACAAACCTGATTATATTTTCATACTCCTTGTCTTTGCCTTTTGAGTCCCTCCAACGCCGGTACATGACCGAAGCATCAACATTTGCTGGGCTGAAAGTGTTGGGCTCGTTTAGCAGCGAAATCACCGATAGCAAAATCGTTCTGCAAACAACAACAAATATTGATTTAAGTTAGTTATTTATTCAGTCTAAACAGATTCGAACTGGAATATTATTTTGAACTGCAACGAACGGGAACATATTTTAACTAGGCCTATCATAAAGTTGCTTGAAAGTTATGTTAGTTGAACCAACCACGATATCATAACACTGGTTTGCAGAAATCTTACAAACTAAAAAAAATTTTAATTCAACCCATTCACATGAGGGTTATTAAAACTTGAGTGCATTTAAGGGGATTCGCTACTGAAAAGGGTGATTTATTTTAAATCATAAGGAAAGTGGACTAACTATTTTTTTTCATGCAGAGTATGAGGTAAAAAAAAAATAGAAAAATATTGGTTTACTTTTAAATATAAATTATAAGTGAAAAAAAAATAAAATAGAGGTTTTTCGGTCAATTTGTAAGGGTTTTTAAAAATCGATATTCTGAAGAGAAATCTTTATGGATTTTCATAACTTTGGTGTTTTTTTAAAGACAATTGCCTAAACTTCATATTTAGGTAGATTCATAATAATATCTCCAATACTTTTTTTGCAATGACATATTAACATAAATTTGTATTAGTACAAAAAAAAAAAAAACTAATTTTTTAAAAAATTATTTTTTAGTACCTGATAAACTTAGATACCTAATTCTACCTAAATATTTGCCTAATGTTGTCTAGAATAAGTAGTAAAAATTTCATCAATGTACTTCTAATGATTCTCAAGATATATCAAATTTTGTCTTGAAAAACGTGAAATTTCAAAGTTGCGGAAAACAGCGTTTGAATAAAAAGCTGTAGGCCTACTGAAATCAAAGATATAAATGAATAGTTTTTTTGGCTAAAAACTTTTTTTATTGTTACATTATCTTATTAACTCAAAAAATAAGTAAATTACCATCAGGCCTACTTCAAAAAAATATCTAAAAATATATAAGTCTTAGGCTTATGACGAATTTAGTCCATCTTCGGTAAGTTTGAATTACTCACTGTTTTTTTAAATTCTCCTGCACCATATGTTTTACCCTCTTCTTCTATCTTCTTTACTCTACCCATATTTAGTGTTTTAGCTTACAAAATAATCACTATGACAACACAAAAACCAAACAGCAGACCAACTCATTTCAGTTTGTTGACATTGAGCAGCTGATCATCCTACTCCAGTTTATGCCATTTGTTTTTTGTGTGTAATTTTCAAAAAGTATTAAAGTAAGTAAAATTGTCAAAGAGTGATTTATTTGAGCCTTTTATTGTTCTGACTATTTGTAAATACGGGAATATATTTATATATAAAACCTAAGCTTAAATGTAACGTAATAATTGCGATGACATGAAATCGTGAAATTTCGCGAGCGTACAGTAACGCATAATTTTTATTTTTTTTCATGAAAATAACATTCAAACTTGACTTATATTATATTTTTTTGATGTAATAAGGTCCAAACTACAAAAAAATGAAAAAATAAAATTTTTGAATTTTTCATGATTTTTACCCATTTTCAGTAGCGAATCCCCTTAATGCTAAAATTAAAATTGTAAAAATGTGCTAAAACTGATAATCACTGTAGGCTTTATTTTATTTTTTAGATACTACACCATTGTTATATTTTGTATTTTTTACCGAAGGTCATCAGCATAACTATCACATGGATAACCTCCAGGGTCACTAGTTAAATGCTACGCAACTCTTGGGCAACAAAAAAATTTAACTTAGTAAATACCTAAATATTTTCCTTCTCACATCTAAAAAATGAAATATACACATTTTCTATTGACAAAGGAGGTGAAAAGGTTCCTTATTAAGTTTGTTTTATTTTTTTTCTACAGTCTTTTTATTTGGTAAAATTTGGGCTCGGACATATAGTAATGCTATGGTACATTGCATGGGATTAAGGTCTTGATATCTGGGGGTGCGAGTTCGCTGAAACATATGACAGCCCTACACTATATATCTGGATATCAACTCATTTACCATGAAAATTCAATGCAAATGATTCATTTTTAGGCCTGAAAAAGTATCCTATTTCAAAACCCGTGCTGGACCAGGGGGATCTGTATTGCCTTATAATTAAAACGGTGCCCTCAGACCATCAAGATAATAATAAGGGTTTTTAAATAATGTTTTAACTACTTAATACAGTATTACAAAGTTAACATTTGGAATACACAATTGAACATGATAAGACTAAAAGGTTTGCATAGTTATTTATTTTATATTAATGAATTACTTTTTTGAGTGAAACTACCTTTTGGTATTAACTCAAGGTTAATCAAACTACCTTGAAGGTAGTTCACTTAGTCACTTGATCCTAGAATGTAATCCTTCACTCTCTCACGTGCTTCCCACAAGGCCTACTTCATATATGCCCGTTATTAGTATTGAAATCAATTATCTACTACTTATTTAAATATATTGACAAAAAAATACACAATATGTTTTTGAGACGATCATCTGTCTTATCAAATCTGTGTCCAGAAGGAATATGAAGTTACAACGCTAATGTGGCAGGACCCTGATGACAAATTTTGAAAAACACCGCTTTCCTATTTTGGACCAAAAATAATCCTGTTCTGTTGTGAATTTCAACGCTGTAGCCTGAGGGATAGTCGAAGAATTAGTATGAGTGAGCTTAAGGTTTTTTTTTTTACATACATGTTCAATTATTTAAATTTCTACTGAAAATTCACTGAGAAGGAAAGCTCCCAATAAAGCATGAACAACCCGCTTACTTTTAAAATAAACAAACTAAATAAAAGATGTCATGCAAGAGACATGTCCCATCGAGAGGCATGAAAGTAACACAAAAGGGGATGTTTGTTATTACACAGTAAAAGTTTTTATTTTAAACTCCATAAGGTCAATGTTAAAATTTTTAAAATTTCAATTCAAGATTGTAATAAAATAAGATTTTTTTATATTATTTTGAGCCCGGAACTAAGATATATGCAAAGTTTGAAGAAAATCGTTCAAGCTGTTTTAGAGATTTATGTGCATACATTCATACGAATATACATTATTCTTATAAGATAATGTATTATATATATATATATATATAAATCTAATATGAGTAATGTATATTCGTATGAATGTCACTGTATTACACAGGATACATATCCAATATTTTCATTTATACGTATATAAAAAATCCAAAGCAAATAGAGCACACTCTTTATGTCAGATTGGGACTAAAAGTATCGTGTTTTCCTATTTGGGACCCAAAGAATTCATCTACCAAATTTCAACTCTCTAGCATAACAGAAAGTTAGAGAATTAGTGATGAATGAGTGTAAAAGGGCTTTGCCTTCGATTTATAGATTCAAAAGTAAATATTTCTCAGAGTTAAAAAGTGATACATACACCATGTTTTTATTTTAATACTCGTAACTCAAGGCTTTATGAAATCATGCTTTTGCAAGTTATCACATTGCATAGCCACGACAATTATTTATGGTTTGCGCAGTTACCTGACATTCTGGGTTGGGTTCCACCTCTCGCAGGGCAGCTCCCCCGACTGTGGGTCGTCCACCGGGGGGTGGAGGATGGAGATGCACAAGTCTCCATTCTGCAACATACAGCCAAAACTCCGTCAAAAGCTTTCTTTATTAAAGATCGAATCTGTTTTTTTCAGGGGACAGGGGGTGCCTTATTATCAGGATACATAACTTACATTATAATTTCTCCTGAAAAATATTTAATACATATGTGAAATTTCACTTGATTAATTAATTATTTGTGATCCTAGTCATAGTCATAATTCTGTATCTACAATGATCATCAAGAAGAGTAAATAAGTCATTATTTACATAAAAAAAGTTACATTACAAAGTTACTCTTTATCACAATGTTCATGTGACTTCTTTTTGGCTGCCTCAAAGAATTCCTTGAGAGAGTATACCAGTCTATCAGTCAGCCATTTATAAAGTGATCTCTTCAAGTTTTTCCCTGAAGAGGTCAATTTCAGAGTCCTCGTATTCTTAGGTAGGGCATTGCACAACTTTTGTCCAACTTTTCGCAGAGTACGGCTTTTCTCAAACTAAATCCGGTGTTTTGGGAGATGGTATGTCAGCATTACAATTTTTCTGTAGTGGTGGGTGTCTTCAATTCATGGGGATTTCTCACCGTCCGCAAAGAGGATCAACTGTCTGAATGTACAGTCACTACTGTAATTGTTTCTAAAATTTTCAAGTCTTCATGACAACTAGAGACTTCACAGCAACCGATATTACACTTGAAAGGTGTAACACACAAAATAGTATTTTTAAGACAACTGGACTTCACAGCAACTAAGAGTAGGTACACTTGAAAGGTTGTAACACACAACTAGGTTGTGTTTGAGAGTACACTTGGAAGAGTGTAACACACAACAATTTATCAAATTTATCACAAGGAAATAAAGTTCCTTATCATTTATAAATGTTGTGTTCTCCATGCAGGAATACAAAGATACACAAGATGTCCTTAAATAAAGAGAAATTTGGTTGGGATATTGATAGGAAATTAATCTTCATACATATAATTTGTTACTGTGTTTTTACTGTTACTCAATGAAATATTAGTCCTAGTAAAATATAATAAATTATTTTCAAAATAAACAGATAACAAAGTACAAAATATAACTTAACATGTTGAGTCATGTTTTTCTTCAATTTTAGAAAACATAGCATACTCAGAAGGAAGAAGGCAATACATATTTTAAATAACAAACATAATTATTAAAATTATTATAAAAAAATATTTAAGAAATTAAGACCTTTATAAGTCCCGGTATTTTACTCTTGTACCAGTGTCAGAATAGGTTTTCTTTTTGTCCCGATTTCAGTAAGAAATTGAGACAAATAGTTTTTTGTAAATACTAATTTACATTTTGTCTTATTTCTCAAGTATCTTTATAACTACAACTAACAATATGATCAGCATCGATTGAGAAGTCCTTGATGTTTTTAACAAATCAATTTTTAGACGCTATTCCAATCTGGGAGAAATTTGACATACGGTGATTGAGGTAGTAAATCTAAAAAAATTCAAAATCCCTTTCATCCAGTTTTAAAATCTTGTTTTATTCCGTTTATGTTTGCAACATTTTATCCTCACACATGAATATTTGTTTCTTTTTTGCAAAAAATTTATTTAAATTATTTTTTTCAAGATTGAATTTTAAATTTAAATAACATCAAAAAATATCTGCCAATTTGTTGTATTTGTATTCTGTAATCCATTGTTCAGCTTGAACTTACAATTTAGTCCTGTAAACAAGGACATATCTTTCTTCTGAACTTTGGACGAGGGGAGGGTTGCATTACAATTATTGTTCTGTAGTGGTGGGTGTCTTCAATTCATGGGGATTTCTCACTGTCCGCAAAGAGGATCACTTCCTCTTTACAGTAAGTGTTTACATCTTGGTTGTCCCACTTTGGGTGTGTAAAATTATGGCAAGCCTAAACATTGTCAATAATACACTTATTTTCAGAAAATATTTTCTAATACCTCAAATTTCCTATCTGTGACAATATAACTTAACATGACATTTAGGTGACTAAATCTAATAAACATTTTTCATTATTAGCATCTATTAGAATTACTATATTTTATTTTAAGCTAATAAACCAAGTTTAATTTAGGAAAAATCAACATTTCTGTGATTAGATATATCTAGGTACCTAATTTTTGTAATTCAGTCTCAACGTGAAATCAAAAACACTCTCAGTTGAAAACAAACACGTAAAAAAGTAATTTTGCGAAAATATAAGAATGGGCAATTAGAAGCAAATAATTGATTTAATTCAAATATCAAATCAATTACCTACTCATTTTTTTCTTAAATTGCCATAAGCTTTGTTATTCTTACAAAATCAGGGGTTTGCAATTACTACCAGTATTTTAATTGATCCAAAAATCAAAACATCAGTTTAGTTTCTATGCACTTTTAATTTTAGGCTTATTTTAAACAGCTTTTACTAGGAGGCAAAATAAAAAAAGGTTTTAAATATGTCCAACGTTAAAAAAAAGAACGAACCCGTTGGCAAACGATAAGAATTTTTAGACAATTGAAGGAATCTTGTAAAAAGGTGTTTTCAGAGCAATTTGTAAATGTTTAACAAAACAAAGCAATCTCTTTTACGACTTCAATTTATAGTCGAATTATTTCCTTGCGTACATAACGCCTCCGAGTTACGGGCGATATTGTCACGTCACGCAACTGACGAAGTTTCTGTTGTTACGTGTGAAGTGAAGACAGTGAACGACGTGGGTGGGGGGTGGGGAGGGGGGGTGACGTAACATCTTGTGTTGCGCGGCGGCTCCAAGCGGTCCGATCCTCCTCTATAGGCTACAGTCCTAGGACGGATCGGCAATCGGTAAATGGAATTAAGTCACTTTGAAAAACAATACTTTACATCATTCCACGCTTAAAATACTGTAAATTTAATTTTACATTCACATGCAAATTCGTTAGACATAAAACATTTAACTGGGAAAGTACAGTAATAAAACAAATCAAAATGGAATAACATTTCAAGAACATGCTGAACTGTTGTAGGTTATGACCACGGACAATAACTGGACGTTTTTTGGTAGGGAACTTTTCTTATGGGTAACTTCCTCCACGGTAACCCATTTTAAAAATTATAATATTTAGGTTAGTTTAGATTATCTGTTACACAGAGATTGGATCGACGACGAAATCCATGTCGCAGATCGCAACTGTACCAGCGCGGCGCGGCGCGGCGCGTAAAGTTACTTTCCCAGAGGAACATGCCACGTAATTGGCAGCATATTTTAATGATTCTTATACTTTTCAAATTTCAGAGGTTTCAAACTAAGCACAGTTATTAATGAATCCCATAAATCCAGTTGGTCATAAATCCCAACTTGAACAGGACAACTGCAAGGCCCGTTTAGGCCCCTCATACGGACCACAAACAGAGCGAAACTGGATTTTCTCCAATTAGCGTCAAGAGATTTTCGCTGAAGAAAGTGAACAAAATTTTTTTTCAGACCAGTTCGGAGGCCCGAAACTGGAGAAGACGCGGGCCATTGTTGGGAAATTGGGCGGGAGAGCGGAACGTTTCGAAAGCGAGCCTCCGTCATCAGGATCGTTACTCAATTATTGTGTTCACCGGCAACACCGGGGGAACGGATCGGCTTCCGTGTCCGCCGACGGGTACGACACAAAACAGAATAATGCCCCGCGGGGCTAAAAAAAAACTAAAACCTAAACTGAATCTTCGATATACACCTAGAGTGTTAATCTACCTTCCAGTAATTTTTACAAACACGAAAACAATGCAGTTCTTGGAACGACCTTTGATTTGTCTATACTTGTGTAAACGCTGTCAACGCTATATTAGCGATATATTAGGCCTCAACATATGAGGCCTAATAGGCCTACAATCGCCTACTGGACCCGTTGCTTGAAATCGAGAAATTTGGTTGGGATATTGATAAAAAATCAATCTCCATAGGCCTACATATATATGTTTTTACTGTTACTTCGATTGAATAACCTCTTTGGTGTGCATACATCTAGATAATCACGCTGGTGTACTTTGTTACTCTAGTGTGGTCACTTTTTACAGATGTTAATTTTGAAAATAAAAGGAGAAATAACTAACTTTAAGGGCTCGTAGTATCTTTATGTTTGGATGGATATTTACCGATTTGCTTTAAAAACAACTTCACACCAAGACAAAGCTCTGTCTAATGACACCCAAATCATTCAAATTGAATGAAAACTAAAGATAGGTTACTTGCGGAAAAGTTACACGCAATAAATATGTGTACAGAAGATGTATATTTTCCAGTTGACAAATAGATAAACCACTGCTGTTTCAACAAAATTTGAAACAAAGTAGATTTTGCAAAGTATAACAAACAATAACATTATTTTTATTTCTTTTTACTGTAGGCTTACTGTAATAATTCTATCAGTATGGTCAACAACGCGAGCTGTGAATAATCAATGAAGGCAAAGAAATTATAGAATGTACTAGAATCGCAATGCCATCCCGACGACTAGAGGCTAGAACCAGAGGCCAGGTCGTGACCTCCGGCGGGGACGACGCGGCGACGGCGTCGGCGCTAATCGGCTGGTTTTGACAGCTGCGATGGAAAGGTCAGACGAAGCCGCGGCCCGGCCTACAGGATCAGCTGAGCTGAGAATCGGGACATTGGGGAAATATTCGGTACAGTGAAGTGGTGATGAGCTTTGCAAGCAATGCAAAATTAAATTTATGTTTTCTTTACACTACACTTATTCAAACTCTGATGTGGAGGCAAACAATAGATTACTGTACAGTACTTACAAAAACTCATTATCAAGATTCAACAGAACATTGTTCATGTTCTTAACATTCTAAACAAAACTGTTCACGATGTTTAGAACAGTTTTCTCTAAGCTTGAAAGGCCTAGCTTTAACTTAAACTAGTGTACTTGTTGCTCGAAATTGAGCAACCAAATTTGGACTAGTTCACATGTCGTTGCTAAAATAATACGTTGAGGTCTAAATCAATTGCCGATCCAATATTTTGATCATCAGTAACAGCCCAAAAGTACTTATTTACGGCTGTATATTAACAGATTTTCAAAATGCTCAACGCAATACCAATGATATTATAATGGAAAATTTTTCCAATTTCAGCGATGAGTAGCGAATTTATTTTACGTCCGAATTTCATAAATGTTTTTGCACAAACAACTACAGACCAAGAAACTAATAAAAAATCTGTTTAGAAGGGGGATAGCTAAATAAAACTTAGCGTATTAAATAAGTTACAGATATTAGCAAATAGGCGCAACAGATGAAAGCTCATTTGAAGTCATAAATTGCAATGTATAGCCTATTTAATACAATCTTATTTGGGGACAACTCCTCGCCCCTTCACCCAACAATTCACACCTAAGACCGAAGCAATTCTCCTGACTTAATAAATAAAAATAATAATACAGTAGTATCAAAGAAATTACTGCAACAATACTTTGAGGTGACACTAAAATAATGAAACTATTAATCGAACAAATAAACGTTACAGCTGAGTCGAAACATATAATTGTATAAAAGATACATCTTTACGAGTTACCACATTCCAAATTATTCCGACGTTATAATTTTGTGAAAACTGTGTGACACATTTCAAAGAAACTCTCGAAAATTGGTCTGATTTCAAAAACGACAACAAACAATGAAAATTAGACGTGTCTCTTTTGGCAAAGCGTACAAAACTAAATGAGTAGATAGATCCCATGTTAAACAAATTGTAATTTTGCCCTCAAAATAAGCAGAAAATAAAGCGATGATGCTAGGATTACTTCTTCATAATTGGCTCAGGAAGCGCTCTTTCCTACCGTCTCTAAGGGCGTTCCCAAAGACAGTTTTAGGCCCGGTTCACACGAGCGTCAAAATACACTGCGTGCACGCTGCGTCGACGCGGCGTCCCCGGTGCACACGAGCGTTTACGTGTGTACTGTTCCATTTGAGTACATGCACTGCTCAAACGCCGCTGCAAAATAAAGCTGCATCAACGCAAACGCAAAACGCTCGTGTGCACCGGGCCTAACCTTTCAACCAAGTTTAAACCAAAGTTAACCACATGTTTAATCCTATACTATAATACGAGGAATATCTGAAGGGATGTGTGTTCCACGATTTTGAAATCTAGCTGTTAGATTTTGCTTAAAGTTTGCATTAAAGAGTGTTTTGGCCCAAAAATAAGTTTAGAAACAGCCTCAACCCCAGGAAAAATCGAATTTGGTCTAAAATTAAGTTTTAAAATTGTAATTTTTAACATTAGTCTTATGGGTTGCTATTTTGGTAACGAAATAACAACGAAATGTAAACAAAAAGAAAGAAACATTAATGTTAAGCAGATTTTTTGAAACATCTGTTAACTGTGAAGAGGTATAGTTGGTTGTTGATGGAAATTTAATTGCTTTTTTACCTTGACACTATTACCAAAGTGAATAAAAACCAACGAGCAAGGCTCGGTTAACCTGGTACTGTTGAATTAATCTAAGTTTAAGTTAAACGGGATTCGGGAAAGCGCCCCCAATGTCAAAATGAGCACATTTTTTAACACAAAATCTAAACAACAACTACTCGTAGCAAAGTTTAAACCTAAACTCAAGTTTAAACCGGAATTGCCCATATGTTTAACATTGAATTAAAATTAGTTTAAGTTAAACGTGTTTAGAAAAACCGACTCTAACTTCTGCAAAATTATTTTTGTCATCTGATTCCATTCAACCAAGCATCATAATCCTGGAATGAAAATTACATCTTGGTGGTGCTATCTGTTTTTCGTGGGCGGAATCGTTCTCATTTCCCCACAAGGATATCCCTACTTATTTGGTTCTGTAGCCTATACATTGCTTTTGGTGACAGCGAGTACAATCTCCTTGTCCTCATAGGTTTGCTAAGGTTGCGACGCTGAAGAAAAGTTTAGCAAATTAACTTTTAGCTGTTAATTTTGAAAAAATTTAATAGGAATAACAGATACAGATATACTGTATCGTGGAGCTGCGTTTGCGTGTGACGGTTGGCCGTGTCGCTACGAGGCCGTACGGAGGTCGGGCCTGGGCCTGCCTCACTCCACTGTCCACTGCCATGACATGCAATGCCAAGTGCCGAAGTGCCTACAACAGTCGACGCGCTTTGGTTTGGACGTTTTTACTATTCTGGGAACATTCGATGACCCGCGCGTACACGTAACTGCTGATCACGTCCGTCCAGTCTCGAGTCTGTCGTCATCTTGCTGCCGCGCATGTCTCACGTCATAATTGCATTTATCGATGGCACTTCACATTGGGGAATATTGAGAAAGTACTATAAACAAACACGTCATTGAACTAATTTGACTTGACGATAAAATTTCCCCGTTGAAAATTAAGACTTTTCTCAATCACAATTTCAAAATTGGTTAAATGTTTAGGCTATAAAACCGTAATTTTGCAAAGAACATTGACAACTACATTATTAAGCCGCGTTTACACTGGAGTTGCAAATACGTTTTGGCAACAAAATGTTGCCGATTTTTGTTGAGAGAATGAAAACAGCTCGAATTTTGTCAGCAATACAAGTTGCAGACCGATTTTAGACCGATTTGGAGTATCTGCAACTAAATTTTTGTTTTCTACTCTCGGCGGAAAACAGTCTGCAACAAAGTAATGCATCCAGTATAAACGCGGCTTTAGACAACCATTAATAGCAACAAAAACTAAGCGCCGATCAAAATGCACTATGAGGTCGCAAAACGATAAAATTTCTTTTCCGTATATTCTCCAAAGATAGCCAACCGAGTCCATATTCTTAAGAAGACTATTGAAATTAATTAATTGACTGATTCAGCAGTCATCATAGGACCAACGAACGAGAACATTGTTCCTTCGACAAATCAGTTGAAGGACGGACAAACAAAAGAAACAACCGCTGACACACCACTTAAATATTGCAACTAAACGTCCGTTAGGATGACTCATCCTGATGTAAGGTCATCAGAACGAATGTTTTTGTGTTTCAATGTAAATATCAAAATCGGTGTTTTAAATTTTAATCTATGAGACCGTATCGGTTTCCGCTTAATTTCAGGAAAAATGATTCACTTGATAGGCCTATCGGTTGTAATTTTTCAACTCCAGCCGTTATTTGTCACCAGAAAAAATGCACTAGCCTACTTAAAAATATTTTTTATAAATCTAAACAGACCTATGAACAATTATTTTAGTATAAATATTTCAGTTACAGTACAAAAATGTCTTAAACAGATTTGTTTACACTTTAAAAAATGAAGTCTTACATTAAATACGCTTAAAAGAAACATTTTGCTGGCGAATCTTTGACTACATAATCTGTAGAAAAGGGGAGAAGACTATTTTTAAAGCACCTTTTGTCCGAATACGAGCTCTTATGCTGGCTTTTGTACAATGTTAGCGCTATTCTGGTGTGGAGTATACATCAATAACTAGACCACCGTGCCAAGGAAGCAGCCTAGAAACTCGCTTCACTTCCCGCTTCCGGCGTCGCTTGTCTCGGCGCTGCCAGTGTGTGTGAGCGCGTGAGTCGAGGGTTCGGCGCCTATTTGTAGACCGGCCTAGTTGTGTGATTTATTGTCGTCGTGTAGGAAACGACCCTACTTTTTCACACCCGGAATGACAAGGTCATCGATTGCCTATTGTAAACTCCAACTTTCACTCCTCCTCAGTCCTCAGCCACTAAGATGCCTTGAGTAGGCCAAAACTCTGAGGCGGAAGTTGAGCTTGGTACAACGAGTTGCACAAAGTTGGACTTTGGGCCTACTTGGTCACGGGTATCTGAGTGGCCTAACGGTTAGAGTGTTTGGACATCAGACGAAGACGTCATGAGTTCGACCCCCGGAGTCCAAGTGCCCCACATTTGAGGGTATGGGTATGAGGGTCTGGGTAGCTTCCCCTAACTGGGTAGTCCGGGTAAGTGAACTCGTTGCAAAATACAACTGGCGATGCAGGCCAATACAGCAAAATATTTAGCCAAAGAAACGGCAATCAATGTAATTTACGGCCTAAATATCTTTTTTAGCAAAATATATTTTAATATTTCATTTTAAATATTTTGTTTCCCGTCCAATCGGCGATCAGCCTAGAGGCCACAAAGAGGGGACCGAAAAAGAAGACGCTTCTCCTGATTTCTGGCACAGCTGCAAATGCAAACCTCACTCTCACTCCGGTGTGTTTGTATTATACGCAAATGATTTTCACAAAGTGGAGGGGGACACATTACACTCTCCTGCAGAACTATGACATTGTAGCGAGTACTTTGGTTCTGTGCATGATGCGTTGAAAGGACAAAGTGGCATAAATACGGTGGCATCACTTGGTAGGGACACGCAATCTAATCGATGGCTGACGAACAGCAACAAACCTACACCACAGTGACTCTCCGAGCCTGCTGTATAACACAGTGAAGACAATTCGACGGGCGATTTATTGGAGGCACGTCAGAATAAAATAAATACATATTGAAGACATGAGAGAATAAATTTATATGCCATCACTCTCAATGGTAACTATTTTCCTTTGTCCTCTCATTTTTGTAAAAACAACTTTAATTATCAACAATTTCTTCTGAGGTGAAATGTAAATTGATACTTTGGGTATTTTTTTAAGTTTTCAAAATCGGCTAGCTGAATTTTAAACCAATACTTTATTGCTTTATAAAATAGCCTGGATAGTTGTGTCGAAACCTGAAGGCAATTATATCAGAACAATTCCAAAACTTAATGAAACTTATCTGCGGTTCGTGGACAACAAGCAAATTATTCAATCTTAATCCAAGGTCAATTACACACAGGAGATTGAAAGCGACACTTGGAGCAATTCACTTGAGACAACGTCGAAATCTGGTATGTGTTTTGAGATGATAATAGGGTGATATATCAGATCTTCTAGTATTCGGGCCTGCTCATGGACTTGGGTGCAAGACCCAATTCTGGTCGCTAAAATGTCCATTGCTCATCCCCTCAGATGTCCCCTTAAGGGTACGAACAGAACGAGTGGGTCGAGGTGGAGGTGTAGGTCGCGGTCGATGCCACAAGTTAGGTCGCGGTCGATGTTGACCGCACATAGCGAGGAGGTCACCCGCGCTGTCAGTGCAGCTCAGACCATTGGAGAGTGATGTGTGTAGCTTGCTTATTAAATAAAATAAGTAATCCTATATTTTGAAAAAAAGTATAAGTACCTTAGAGCGTCATAACTTGCGATTACCACTACAGGAATGGCGATATTTAAGTTGTTATACGTAGATGTTATACATTTTGTTGATATCTAATAAGAGGTACAACTTTGATAACTACCGTAAATGTTCAATATGTAAGAACAGATTTATTTCTTTAGTAATGTACAATAATTACATATTGTGTTGACTACCAGTACAATTAAATAATTAAAAGAAAGGGCCACCAGGGCCTTAAATTAATAAATTAAAATTGATTTAATTTTGATGTCAAATAAAACTATTTTACCTTCAATCTAATTAAGAGTTACACTTATGGCATACCTCGTATTTACATGTATTTTGGGTTGCTATTACTATTACAGGATGGAGAATTAAAAATTAAATTAAGTATAACAATTAAGTCAACAGAGAATCACAAAGTAATAACTGGTTTGTGGTTACCTTGAGGGGTGGGAAAGGTTCAGGCCTACGCGACGGGGGACGCTCGGCTTTAAACGAACCAATATGTATACGTATCGTATGGCTATCATAACCAGCTACCATCTTAAATAATAATAAAATAAATAAAATATGTTCTGTAGTTCAAAGCCCCTGCGTCAGTACATTTAATAGTCGCCCGGGATTTGGTCTGACAGCTGGCATAGCTGAGAGATCACTTGCGTAATAGTTCAGCTGCCAAAATTTGTTGTTCGTTTAGCACAACCCGGGGAGTACGTGCAGCTTTAATGGAATGCTGCGGACGCGAACAACATCACCCCAGAAACGAACCAATCACAACGAAGCATCCAGGTAAACCGCGAGGTAAGCATCCATGTAAATCAAATGATTTTGATTTTTAAAAGCATCGCTGTAAACCTCCTGGATGGCATCGCGAGTCACCTCCACCGCGACTTACTCGCTATGCAAGGCCTCGTTAGCTACAATGTGTTTGATTTACATGGATGTCGACGGCGACCGCGACCGCGACCTACACCTCCACCGCGACCCACTCGTTCTGTTCGTACCCTAAAGTAACTTCCTTAACAGAAAAACGGACACCGCCCGCCGAGAATTGAGCCGTGGAGCCGGGAGTGTGAACTTGTTTATCGCGGATGCATTCGCATTGTCAGCGTTGCCAACGCCAGCTGACGTTGCGCAACAACAGCTGATTGTGTTTGTATTGTGAACTCTACAGCTGATAACCGCGACCGATAGTGACGTCACGCCCACACTGCCACTATCTCTGCCAAACGCATCGATGTCCGTTGCTCAAGTGCCTGCAGTGCACTCATTGGATTTAAACTTTAAAACTGTATAATTGCGACGAATCCATGTCTAATGGATGCAAGTTTTAACTAAGTTATGAGTTATACTCAGTTGTGAGCGAGGATTTCACAGCTTAGCCATAAACATGTAGTTAGTTCCACAATCAATTCCTGCAATATACCCACTCCAATCGCCAAACCACATTCGTGATTTGTTACAGCACACTACGTGATTCTACAGTGACACTACAACAATGAAGTTTAATTTTCCCGACCCGAATCAAGTGGTAACACCTTTGCAATGTTAACAGAACAGCAATAAAAATATCAGACAACAGAACAACAACTTAAATAAACCTCTGATTTCATTAAACCGTCGTGAGCAAAGTGGGTAAGATATTCTATGAGGTGACAACACGACTGGATTTCCTTGAAATATCAAGTGTGCTTTGGCAGAAAGAGAGAATTGCAGTGCACTAGAGTAGTCGTATTTCCTAACTCTTACAAAAAACCTGTGCGATTATGTTAATTAACTACCTATAGCATATTTATAATTTACTACACAGAGGATATAAATGTTACAAAGACTACTATCCTGTTCTGGTAACATACATACGAAATAAACCACTTTAATGGATGTCGTTGTTACAATCAATTATTCATACGAACTCTTTAATTAAATAGGGACGACAAAAGTTGCATCCTGTACGAAAAAGATAAATTTTATGGTAAGTCTACTTTGAAAACAATGACAATAAAAAAATAAAGTTTTTATGACAACCACATCAGGTAATAATACCGCTAATGACCGATGAGAGATAGCAATGGCAGAGTAGCGACGAGACGGTAGCAGTGTCGCTGTGAAGCTATAAGTAGCGATGCCGTCGCGACGATCGGACCGGTCGACCTGGCCAGCAATCGATACAACTTGTGGCGACCAAATAAACGCGCAATTAATACTTAACCTTCCCGCTACACAGCACACAGCACAGCTGACTACAACAACAATACACCACGTACACAACTGATATTATAAGCGTGTGGAATAGCCGTAGCACTTAAAAGTGCAATTATATCATAAATACTGTTACGATTACCGATAACAATGTTTGCCAGAACCTCTCTACTAGGCAAGGCAGTTAAATAATCGATCTAACAATGGTACATAACAATAAAAACTTGTTAACACTACATGCGAAGCTGTATGTCTTATAAAACATAATTTAAGTTCCTTCATCTCCGTCTTCAATTTTTCAATGAGAGGCAAGCTTAAATGTGAAAAGCACTCGATAATGTTGCTCGACTCGAATGTGCATAACTAAAATTGAAATATAAGGCTATAACTAACCAAAATTAATAATCTCATTTCAGCACGGCGACGTACTACACTCAGTGCCGACAGTTATAAGCTGCAGACGGAAGACGCGAGAGACGAGATAGAGATTGATGTTACGATGGCATCAGCATCAGCTGTCTCCCAGTGCGTATGTTGGCACCGAGCTGGGCGTTGCGAAAGGTTCGCAGGATTGGGGAAAACGCACAGCAATGAAACCTGAATAGTACTGTAGCTTTTCCGTTATATCAGGCGATGAATTTACTTCATGGCACCAATAGAATATGTAGGAAAACAGATCAAAAATAAGACTATATTATGTTTACTTTTATTATAGAACACCAACGGGAAAAAAAAACATAAGTGTATTAGCCACAAGATTGATAAATCCTTAGACGCTTCATGAGTTTTTGTAATAAAAAAGGAATTCAGTTTATAAAAATAGTTGCATATCTGATTGATTCTTACATATTGAGTTATTTTCAGTACGTCACTGTTGTCTGGCGCATAGCTAACTAAATTGGTCGAGGTTAATTTCTTTCCTGTAATTCACTTTTGTTTGTACAAAACCCCAAAAGCACGAGTGAAATTGAATCTGCTAATGACGGGGACGGCGCGGCGGCGGCGGCGTATGATCGCTTCCCACCAGTTTCCCTTGTAACTTTCCCGCGGCTCGGCAAGGTTACTCGGTTACGGCGTCAAGGAGAAGGTTTCACGCCAAACAGGGCGCCGAGGCCGACGACAGAGAATATCTACAGGGTATCCCGTTTAAAATGTTTTATTTTGTGTAACCTTATGCCCTGCTAAAGTTCATTGGTTGTCATATAACTCAGTACGGTATAGTATATTCTGATACACCGGTTTAATTGCGCTGTCAACTAACTCAATCCTTGATAACTCAAAGCATCGGTAACTTGAATTATATTATAATACCTTGGAGAACCTAAGTCTATGTAGAATAAAAACAACCCAAGCATGGAAATTATTCAAACATGTATTAAAATTGTTTTGAAACAAGTTTATATGATTTTGGTATCAAAATGTTTTTACAATTAACATAAATGACAATAGAAGTTTGAAACAAAATTAAACTTGTTTTGATATAAGCCTACCGTAGTTGGTAAAATCTCTATTAAACCAATATTAATACGAGTTTGAAACAAGTTCAAAAAATCAATATTCTAAGTACATCAAATAAAAATTTGAATACCTGGAGGGCGAGCATTTGCTTGGTAAACTTATACAATTCTTTGTAGTCATAGTAGTATCAGTCACAGACTGTACGCTAAAAAGCACATAACTTAAGGTTTTTTCTTTCAAGACTAGCTCGATCGCTTCGCTCATTTGCCTTTCAGGATGTTTTAATGTTTAAGAGTGCTGCACCCTGACATGAGTTTGTTGGCATCCAAACTGTAACACGTGGATTTTAACTCTACAGTTAAAATTAAAGAGCTAATTTCATCATTGTTGTTAATTCTTTTGTTTTAATATTTAATTGCAATCCTACAAATAGCTTAGTTGTTTTAACCTTTTCCTTTTATTTAACTAAATATTCATAAACAATAGTATAAAAAAAAACTATATAATAACTGATAAAATATTTTTATCATAGTAGGCCTATCGTTCAGAAATTCTGTTACAATACGATGGAAAAAACCACATGTTTATATCTGAGCACAGAGGTTCTCGTCCTTGCTTTGACGGTTTAGTCAGCTGTTTACAGCAACTCTTTTGTTTTGATTTTTAACTCCATAAGAACAACAATGTTAAAATTTTGGATTTAAATTCAAGATTATAACAAAATGAGATTTATAATAGCATAGAGACTACATACAATAAGCATACATAGTATTCAATAAGAAACGATTTTGCGAATTTCCTTTAGGCCTCCTCCCCACAAATCCTCAAAATTACCATAGATCGTTCTATTTTGCTAATAGGTGTTCACTAAGAAACAGTTTTGTAAATATAGTTTTTAGCGAATTTCCCTATAGGGAATACGCTATTACGGTAGTAGTCACGGTAAGACCTAAGCCCGAGACCATAATACTTTTTCGTTTTGATACCATTGTTACATTGATACATGAAACCATTGATACATATATATCAATTTGAACGAACGGTGTTTTTGGCTTCTAGGGACCTCAAAACGAAAAAGTATTATGGTCTCGGGCTTAGGTCTTTACAAAATTGTTTTTGCTTGTCTTTATAAAATTGTTTTTGGCTTCTAGGGACCTCAGATATATATATATATATATATGTATGTGTCCGTGAACACGATAACTTTTGAACAAAACCTCCGATTTTGATGAAATTTGGTACATGGGTGTAAGCCAGCATCTACTAGATTGAGTTCGCAAACCAGAATGATCGGACCATGGGAACAGGGTTTTATGGGGTTTCAAATGGGTTAAAAATGGGTTTTTGGCCTTTTTTACTTTTATTTATAAAATTCAACAATTTTAACTTAAACCATTTAAAAGAGCTTAAAAAAACAAACAATCTAGTATCTTGAATTTTTTACCTAGCTTAAATGGTTATGGAGAAAATCCAAAAAGTATGTTTTCCATGTTATTCTTATGGGAAATCAAGAAAACCTTCTATCTTGCTTATTTATTGACATATCTTGATAAAATTTGGTAAGTACATTCATTCGGAAGCGTTTAACTTATATTTGCTTAGAAAACCCATATGGCAGCAAACCTACGTACTCACTCCTATGGGGTTTATGGGGAAAATAAAACACACCATAACCTGATAAAATTTGGTATGTACATTCACTAGGTAGAGTTTAACTTATATTTACCAACAAAACCCATATGGCGGCAAACCTACATAGTCTCATCCCCATGGATTTTATGGGGAAATAGAAAATATACCAAAATTCCATTGGAAATTCACTGAGTACGCAGGTCTGCTGCGACGGGGGTATTTATATTCTTTAGGGCTCCACTCACATGAGTTCAAAATGACTGTTGGGTCTTCTGGGTTGAACATTCTGATTAACATTGCCGACTGTGCAACAATGGGCTACTGACCCAAAGGTGAAAATGACTCAAGACAACAGGTCAGTGGAATCGAGGTTGTGGGCTCAAATCAATGGTGGACAGTACATTTTTTTTATAAATTATTATTTTCATTTCATCAATCTGTTGGTTACAATAAATGTACAGTATTCACTTAAAAATTTATGTATCACAATCAGTAGGCCAAATAAACATTGCAATATTAAAATGTAATAATATATTCAAAATGTATATAAAAAATTACAATAAACTTCTCAATAAATAATAAATTTGTTCATACAACGAACTAAACTTTCTTTTATGGTAAAAACATAATTTCCGGTATCCACTTGAGAGGTCCAACGTATTAAGAAATTTTTTAAGAACAAAACCAATGACGTGAAAGGATAGATGGAAGGAATTAAGGATGGAAGAGTAAAATACCCTCGTCGCAGCAGACCTGCGTACTAAGCGAATTTCCAATGGAATTTTTATATTTTCTATTTCCCCATAAAATCCATGGGGATGAGAGTATGTAGGTTTGCCGCTAAATGGGTTTTGTTGGTAAATATAAGTTAAACCCTGCCTAGTGATTGTACATACCAAATTTTATAAGGCTATGGTGTTCTTTTTATTTTTCCCATAAAGCCTATAGGGGTGAGTACGTAGGTTTGCAGTCATTAAACAGTTCAAAGTAAACCCTTTCCATCCCAGCGTGCACTATAGTATACAGAAAGTTATTTCTATTTTTTACAGATCTTGGGTAAGTCGCAGATTATACTCACACATGGTTAAATTCAGCTGTTAATTTTGATCAAGACAGTTTCTGTTTATTACTCTATGTTGCAACTTAAGTGTTGTTTTGTTATGTCATAACCTCAAAAGCAGGGATTGACGCTCTCAACAAGGTGAGTGGTTTTCAAAGTAGTTTTATGGATATTTAGCCTAAGTTTAGAAAGTGGGAAAAATTATTATGACAATCCTATTGTAATGAACATGAAGAATATGTATGTTACTTATGATAAATATGTTGTAAAGTAACATATTTTTGATAAAATATTACTGTGCTTTATAGTATACTATGGGAATGACATAGGTATAGCAATTTTTAAAGGGTTTTCATTCTGATGCCCATAGTTGCTTATAGTCAAAAATTTAATACTGACAGTACGCCCATAGTATATTTTAGTATACAATTTATATTTATGTATTTTTAGAATTGTGTAGGCCTAGTTAAATTGTTATGCATAATTTACAAATATTTTTCTTAATTTGCTTTAAAATATGAATATTTTCACTGAGCCTTATTTATTTGACATTTATGAACATTTAATAAAATTCTTTATTTTCAGATGGGCGATGAAGAACGAAATTACAATGTGTGTGTTTTTTTATTAAATTTTTCAAGCAATTTTATGGATTTTTATTGTTTATGTGCCACCATAATATTAAAAAATCATTTTATTCAATTTAAAATAAAATTAACAATACTGTTGATTATAGTATACTATGGGAAATACTTGTCAATTGACAAAATATTAAACTGTTGACCATAATGCACAATGGGAACGGGGAAGTATTTTGTCAATTATTAAAAATTTTACAATGTTCTTTCAATGCCCATAGTATACCATAATCAACAGAAAAAAGTTTATCAATTTTTTGTGAAATTTGGTAAAATGAGTTATTTTGGATTAAATTTACCAAAAAAAAAAAATAATAATAATACACTGAATAATTTTTTTTCGCTGAAAAAAAAATTTGGGCATGAAAAGGGGGCATGAGATATTTATTCTTTAATAACTAGGAGTACGCTCGTACCTCCCGTAAGCGTCTATTCGAAGAAGAGATTTAAACTTTTGCATTAGGGATTGTCACATTCAAAAAAATTGATCCCACTTTGTAATGGTTTTAAAAACAACTACTAAAATCACTCGTAATTTAAAAAAATAATAAATAAAAATAACTTATGAAAGTTACAGGAATGATATAAACATAGCATTTATGGTATTCTTCTGCAATTCACGATTTATACTGCTTTTGAAGGGCTAACTATTTTTAGTGTAGGCCTACTCACTAAAATCCAAAATATAATAAATTAGTGAAATGTAATGTTGATATACAACATGCATAATGAATTAAAAACTGAAAATGGTCCTAAAAGTCTTTGCCTACCAAAAGTTGTTATGTCAACAAATAAAGCAATCTACTTACTGTTCAAATTTTACTTTATGAATACACTTTTAAATGTAAGACATATTAATTAGTTTTGTACATTGTAGTTGGCTTTTCGTTACTCTAATTAGAGCCGCCAATTTGACAATAGACATAACCACATAACCTCCAAATTAGGAACTTTGTTTATGGGACTACTTCACTCCGCTCCCGTTCTCCGTTGTGGATCCAATAATTTCGAATTCAGACTGGACTGTAATTGAGCCGGTCAATAGACCAATCAGAACGTCTCAGTCTTGATTGTTAAGATTCGCAAAGACGTTGCCAAAATGTAAACAAAGAACCGACGACTAAAAATGCCTCCAATGCATTTCTTCTGGGGAAAATCAAAAAGTTAAATTTTAGGTTTATTTTATTAATATCCAATCAAATGTTTTCAACAACGAACTTAGCCTTAAAAATTGCATAAAGAATATTCTACTGAAATTTGAGACTGATCTGTGACTTCTATCGAGAGTAATCGTCGGACATTACATTTGCAATATGAGTCACTCTAGAGCCTATTCATCAAATAAACAATTAGTAGCTGTTGTAAGAAAATAATTTTTTATCATCATACTGCACGCAGAATAGCCGTTTTCTGGCCTGTATTTAGTCCACAAAGTTGGCCTTTTCTGTAGTCTTTTAAAAGTGCACAGAAAAAACATCTGTTAATTTTTTCCTTGTGCTAACCTCAAAAATTGTTATTTTCCTAAGCAAAAATCATTCTAATTCAAAACAAATAAGGCCAATATAAACAAAAACGACTAGCAGAATACAATTTTAATGCAAGATTTTGACATTTCTTTAATTCAACGTAAATATCAGCTGTTTATAAGGAATATTTAAATTAAGATGGAAGTCAGCTGCAAAACGTAAACAGATAATAAAATTTTAATTAATTTACTTTTAAATGAGTTTTCCATTTTATATTTTTTCAGTATGATGAAAAACTTTGTTCATCACGCGGACAGAAAGTGTTTTTTCTGTGCTTAATCGCTATTTCCGAGCTCGGCTTCGCCTTGCTCGTAAAACGCGATTGCGCACAGAAAAAAACCACTTTCCGTCCTAGTGATGAAAACTACTATTGGGTGACAAGTTCATGTTTTCTAAGTTAAATTTAAGTTTTAGTTAGGCTTAATTCAGTCAATGTGTTTAATTAATCCTACCTTATTAATCCTGATGCGTTCCATAAATAATAATCTAAAAGATGTGCGTTTACACCAGAGGTTGACAACCAAAAGTTGTTGACTTTAGACAAACAAATTTACAGTATCTGTAAAAGTCTACAACTTTTGGTTGTCAACCTCTGTTGCATACATACCATACCTTAAGTTGAACAATTTTATTACAAGTTATTATGATTAATGTGTTTTTAAAATATTTTTTCGATGCCTATAAAAAAATAAAAGACCCCAAATCCCCCCACCCCCTCCGGTTAAGTTGATAAATCAAATCTCCTCTTTTTTCAAAATTACTAAATGGGAAAATTAACTGAAATATTAATCCAACCTGATTAGTAGATCAATGCGAAAGATTCTGATGACTCTGCAAAGGATCTACCGGTAGGCCTCAGTAGGGCAAAGGTTGTAACAGTGAAATAGGTACATGCAAAGTAGTTAATTTTCTCTGAAAATAATTGGAAACTGATGACTCAATCTTAGGTTAAAGGAATTTTCATATTAAGTCATGTAGAATACAATAATGCTTATAATAATAACTGTACACTTGTAAACTTATTCTTTTTATTATGACACGTTCCACTTTTTACGTCTGCATGTGAATGCTGTCTTTTCAATGAATTATTCAATAAAACTCATAAAAATCGTAGAAAAAACATCTTGATTCCATAGGTGGATGAAATTCATTCGAGAGTACAATGGCTTTGTCGGCTATGTTTGTCAGATTGTGCGCATCCGTAAAGCAAATTTAGCGTCGTCCGCAAGACACCTATTCTATAAATACTTGAGGTTTCCTTGAACTGGACCTTGGATGCAAACTTATCATCATGATTTATCTAATCACTGTCCTTTGGTACTGCAAATAAGTTTACATTTATTTTTAATGTAAAAAAAATAAATATGGTACAATTTAATTACCATATAGCACAATATGCACGTGGTACTATAGCAATTAAATGTGATTTTCATTAAAGTTATTTAACATTTTTCCTTAAGTGACAATGGGTTCTATTGCAATATATAGTGTAAATTATTGAGGATCTTCCTGCAAAAATTATACTGCATTTTGTTTTTCATCAGTATGGAGGAAAATATCTTTCTTTGGGCCTTTTTGAACTCGGCATTTCAGTGTATGACCAAAGGGAAGTAATATCATCGAGAGTAGATTATCTAAATCTGTCAATTATGCGAACCTTTCAAACACTTACTAACTCAATGTTCAGTATTAACATAACCTATTGCAAAACGGCAAACATAGAGCAAGAACAAAAGAAGTACAAATACAAGAGAAATGTGTACTATTTTTGAGTTTTGTTTCTTTTTATTTGAAGCTTGTATATTATTTTAAAGTATTTTTTGCTGAAAAATAGTCAATAAATTCTTTAGGGGTTAAATAATTTTTTAGTTTTACCATTCAAACCACCCCTGGTTCTCAATTCCTTTGCAGTACCTAATGTTTTAAAGTTTAAATACCGAGTAAATGCTTTGACCCCCCCCCCACCCAGTACCGGTACTGCTTAATGCTGGTTATTTTCAACAGCTGTGTGTGCTTTCGTGGTGGAAGAATATTAAATTGCCAAGCAAAAATAGACAACAGCAGTCCAGCAGTTAGCTCATTATTTAGTTAGTCATAACAACCAACAATACCCCCCATCGCAGCAGACCTGCATACTCAGCAAATTTCCAAAGCTTTACAAATATTCAAGTTACACATTAACTATTATGGTCTTGCTTATTTCTTGGATAAATGATTTAAGTAGGCCTACAGTAAACTCTTACCTCATAGACATTGGGATGCCACACTTTGGTTAGGAAGCGAATTGTTGGTGGAGAGTATGGATAATCATGAGGAAATTTCATGTGTGCCTGAAACAAAAGCAGAAAATAAGCTAAGTACACAAACACTATTGGGGCTTCAAAAAAAAAAAAAAAAAAAAAAAAAATACCCATCAAAAAGCCTTATGTATTTCATGCTACTATTTTTCTTTAAGTAAATTAAATACAGTAGGTATGCTTATTTTGAAGATTAAGATATAAAATAAGAGCTTCAAATGACAATTAAGAGAAATAACATTTTGCAATTATCGTTATTATTTTCTTTGAACTTGAGGGAAGAAACTAAGATGGGCCCTAATATCTGATAATGTAGAAAAATAATTTAAGTTTAGGTAAAAGGAGTGTTGTTTTACCCGTTTTGGGAAATTAAGTTACGACGACCACACATTAAGAGTCTGCAGTAGCGGCTCCTTTAAATTTTTATTACCATACGACTAATGTTAAATTTCAAACATCTGCTACACCTTTAGCATCACAAAAGATTCTGACCTTTAGGTCAGAAAAGATTCATATCTAATTTTAAATGAAATTTTAATACCTATATTTTTACTAGGACACTGTGAAATAGTCACGATTATAGAGTGATTAATGAGATTAAACTACTGAAAAAATGTGTCAATTCCCAAACAAAAATTGTTGAAAATACTCTGTATTTATTAATCAAACAACCAATAATATAAAACGTTTGATTTCACAGGGCCCTACATGTTAAAACTTTCTTTAAAATGACATAAAGATGAACCTCTTTCAACCAATTAATTAATAAGTAGCGGATGTTTGAAATTTCTTACGGCAATGAAAAATCCAATGCAACCGGTACTGCAGACAGTTAGTTTTAAATGGGGTATAATACACAACTAGTGTATGGTACCTGTTGCTCAATATCAAGTAATTCAGTTTGAATATTGATTCTTCGAAAATTAAACATTATACGTAGCGTCAAGTATTAGTTGTACACCTCAAATCCAAGGTACCACTTTGACTGCAGGTTAAAAACACATGTATGACTAGTTGTTATAAAAATCTAATTTTCTGTGATTATTCTATAAAAAATTTTGTATATGTGGTTTTTTGTTTTGTTAAAAATATTAATTTTGCGTTTTTGGGATTTTTTGTATTTAAAGTGAAGTTTGAGGCACACACTTTCCCCTGGATCTGCAGTAGGCCTAAGTGAAAACGAATCTACCCCCCTTATTTTGGGCAAGTGGACTATAGAGGGGGGAAATTAGCTTTCTTTTGATTATTTATTCATTTAAAATATCTCAGAGGGTTCAGGAGTTATGAACTTCTTCATAACCCTATGCATGGCAAAAGGAAAACAAAATTTTATTAAAATTCTTAGTAAATGAAAACCACAAAATTTCACTATTTCATTCAGTTAACAATCACTAGGTCCCAAAGACCAGAAAATGAGCTTTGTTTTAGCTTTTTGTTCATCTAAATATCTTGAACAATACAGTAGTTAGGAAGAATTTTTAAGTTTACCAAGCAAATTCTCACCCCCAGGTAGCTTTTAAAAGGGGGCTGCCTCATGGTATACTTGCCTCAAGGGAAAAAGTAGATTTACCCCAACACCATTGTAACACAGTGTGTGTACAAAATACTGTTACAACACTTTCAAATGGACGTATATAGCCTCTATTGGAAAGATAGGCGAACCCATAATTGATTTGATCAATTTTTAACAGCTATGGAACAGATTCTGTTAAGCTAACTTTAATGGGCAATACGCATCCCTCATTCTTTGATACTTTATTTGAAACGACACACACTTTTTTGGGGAGTAAGACTGAAGGGTGAGTGTGATGATTGTGATGAATCAGATGAGGTGTAGCTTTGTTACTGACAAATAGAAACTGTTTCATTTGTCAGGATCACTAATAATAGCCCAATGGTCAAAGGCAGCTGAGTCCAGTATCAAACCATAAAAACGCACTAAATTTTTCAGGTTATCTTTTTTTTAACAATTTTAACGAATTTGTAGTTAGTTTAGAGTTTGCCTGTTTCAGATATGAGCGAAACTGCTTCCCTGACTTTATCGTTATTATCAATCCGATCAAAACTAAGATTTTGCGATTTTATTGTGCAATTTTATCGATAAAACAAGTAAGTTACCATACTATTACGATTTAAACACCTTATTTAGCTTTTGTTCTAGGATGAATAAAAATAGGTAATACTCCTAAAGTTACCTTTTTGACAACACAATGAATAGGCCGAGGTCTGTTTAAAACAAGTAGGCCTCTACCATAAGAAGTACAAGAAAACAAAGTATGATAGGCTAACATCAAATAGCCTAGCATAACTGATATATAAACACAAAATATCACAGACTGTCACAAAATAAATCTTGGCTGCATCTCTTTTTGTGAGAAGATGCAGCCTTAGTCCAAAAACAGCGCCACATTAACTCTGCCTAATACAAATAAAAAACAGACATTCTTTTCAAACATACACCAGACACAAATTTTTTTTCTGAATTACTTATTCAAACCCATATGAAGGCATATCAAAAGACTTCAATTTAAAATTACCTACTAACAATATTTTGGTGTGAAATTTTTTATTTAGGCCCTAGTGCAATTCAGCCTTAAAGTTGACATACACTCGCTGGTTTAATATAGGATGAATTAAAATTATTTTAATCGAATATTGATTCTTAGAAAATTAAACTTTATACGTAGGGTCAAGTATTAAGCCGCGTCCGCACTGGACGAACATTCGTTGCGAACTTGTTCGGCAAACACAAAAAATCAACAAACATTCCTGACGAACAATCACCGGCCATATGATTTACATTCTAAAAGGATAGCAACGAACAAATAAAAGTTCGGAAGAACTTTGTTCTGCGAACATGTTCGGCCAGTGCGGACGCGGCTTTAGTTGTACACCTCAAATTCAAGGTACCACTTTGACTGCAGGTTAAAAAACACATGTATGACTAGTTGTTACTTTACCCCATTACTTTACCGGTCTAACTTAAGTACCGGATTAAGTTAGGTGTTGTATTATACAACTGGATAATTTATTACTATATTTCCTTGCTCATAGGTGTTCAATAAGAAACGATTTTGCAAATTTCCTCTAGGGCTCCTCCCCACGAATTCTTGTATAATCAATGTCTCCAGATGCAGATGCAAGAACATGTTTTATGATGGAATTAAGTTAGTTTATATTCTATATAAAAACTTAAATTAATCTTAATTTAATATTTAAATGTGTAGAGAAACTTTGAGAGATTTTGTATGTTTAATAAACCACTTTTAATGAATGTATTGTGTTTATTGTCACTTCCGTAACAAATCCTTGTCAGGTATGTAACAATTTTTCATGTTTTTAATGGAAATACTGAAAGTTTTTAAGGTTTGGTACTTATATTTCTAAGTAGGTCCATGCTATTTATCTTAAATAGCTGACAAAAATTGAGTTTAACTATTATCCTGTAAAATTAACAGATTTTTGAACAAATATGTACCGTAACTGTAACTGATGCTCTGATAACTGTATGTCTGATGACTGTATGTCTGTATGTGCTGTATGTCTGGTGCTTTTCATGTCACGTCCGTAATCCCAACTTACCATACATATTTGCATTAAAACTAGTAATGTAATAATCTTGGAATTTTGAATGTAGGCCTAAATAGTAGAACACTTTACCGGTACCTATATCTAGTCAGCATTACAATATGTTGTTTACAAGTTTTTCGATATAGTAATGAAAAATAATGTTCAAGTCCCTAAAGTGCCCTAAGTGCGGGGCTTAATAGCCATTTCCACTCCCCGCAATAAGTCACTTTTGAGACTAGTAATGAAAACTATTATTGCATGCAAATTATACTCTAATGATAATTTAATTATTTAGCTCAGTGTTTCTCAACCGGTGGTACACGTACCACTGGTGGTAGGCGAGAGCAATTCAGGTGGTACGCGAGACACAAACAAAGAAATGAAAAATTAAATCCACAAAAAATTTAAAAACGTTCCTAATCAACATAACGCCGACAGCTGTTATGGTCAGTTCATTTCTGCGTTACAACGCATTTCTAGATCGTTGAGAGATTCAAATCGGTAGCAGCATTTTTCCTAGCTAAAGTAATAATTTTGTATTATTTTTATACTCCCGTTTTCAGAGCATTACATTAATGAATAATGATTTTGTGTCCAGAACACGTCTAAACTTTAATTATTTTAAGTGATTTACCTTGTAGCCTACTATTTCAAGTTAGGAGACGCAATGATAATTAGGGATGATTTATTTGGTCATATCCACAGAGGATTTTAATTTTACTACTTGGTCACACTGGACCACTTGCTGATGTGTATTTGTTTCGTAAACACACATGGTTTACATACCTCGAGTAACATGGTTTATATAACTGTCGAGTAATCCTTTCTGTAAGATTGGGGACGATACGGACACGGACGAAAAACACTTAAACAAACAGTCAATGAACATTTTTACACCGGTACCAGTAACACGGAGTGCGCGACGGCGACGCGAGCGAAGGGTTGGTCTAGATAACAATGCCAGTCTAGACCAACCCTTCCCACGCGCCGCAGTCACGCACTCCATGTTACCAGTACCGGTGTAAAAATTTTCATTGAAGGTTTGTTTAAGTGTTTTTCGTCCGTGTCCGTATCGTCGTATGCATGTGTAGTGTGTTGAATGTTCTCAAATTGTGTTTTTATCACCTGACGAATCCGATTGGAATGAAATCTTGATCCTGTATTTTAACTGAAGAAGATCCCCTGCGGATCGAAACTGCAGTAGTGCAAACTATAGAAAGGATTACTCGACAGTTGAATCGTATATTTTACTAGTGAAATACACCCATCACATGCACTTCAGCTTTATATAAAAAAATAAATATCTTGTCGGTTTTTATTATTTTCTAGCGAATTGTCCTAAACAATGTAGGCCTAATAAATACTGCCTAGGCTATTATTTTTTTTTTTTTTTGTTTAATTTTGAAATTAAAGAAGAATTTCTTATTTAAAACATAGACTTTCCTAATTTTGAAATGTACCTATACCTTTTTTTTTAAAAAAAAAGCTTTACCGTAGGTATCCATTTATTTGAATTGACAAAATTTCATATCGCTTTTAAATAACTCCCATGCATTTAAAAATAGAAGTAAGAAAATACACAAGATGTTTTATACTAGATTAAATCGTAGGCTATTTCATGCAGATAAAGTAGGAAAAAAATATATCTTGATTATTTCATTTCCTTTATGAGATAGGCCTATTAAATTTAAAGTTAAACCATGTCCACTTTTTTAACAAAAATGTATTTCAAATGGGAGTCTTATAAAGTTTTAGGGTATAAAAGCTATACTCCGTCCATCTAGCCATGGCACCTGACGGCACCTGACTCTCGTCGCACTCGCGCGTCGCACTCACAAGCGCCCGGGCCCGACACCCCAATGCCCACGCGCAGGTATAGCAGTACTGCAGACAATACATAACTGCAAAATTTTTTATGTATGACTTCCAATCAAAATAATTTCAATTTTTGTCTTTAGCAGAAAATTGTTGAATAAGCCTGCCTCTGCCAACGATTGTTGCAGTTTTTGAAGAATTGGAATTTCTTGCCGCTCGTAATATTCAAGTACTGTATGTGCCGTCGTATCGCGAATAGCCAAATTCATCAATCCCCCTTACTGTTTTCTTGCAAAGGGGTCCTCTTGGGTGTTTTGGAGGCGTATATATTTCAATTTTCTTTGAAGAAGGAACTCCAGGTTCCGTGACAACGTTAACATTTTCATCTTCTTCATCCGTATCGGTATTTTCACCTCCCTCTGACAACGATGATTTAAGTTCAGCATTTATACGTATGAAGGTTCGTTTTGAAACATTGCAGGCTGTTGACACTCTTTAGAGTACTTTCCTTATGTCTAATAAGGGCCTCATATTTCCATTTTCTCAATAAAAATTTCATGATGTAAGCCAACCGAATCACTGTAGTTAAATAAATGGTTTAAATACCTCAACTGTTATGTGATTCTAGCGTAGTTAGATACTACTGCAGTTTCGACTCCAGGGGAATCTTCTTCAGGTGTCAAGGACTCAAAATTTCATTCAACTGAATTCGTCAAGTCATTAAAAATCAGAGAACATACATTTACATGATACACGAACACTAACGAATAAACACTTAACAAACATTTTAACCGGTACCGGCGACGGAACGGACGGCGCGGACGCATGCGAAGGCCTGGTCTAGACCAGGCCTTCTTAATGACTTGACGAATTCAGTTGAATGAAATTTTGAGTCCTTGACACCTGAAGAAGATTCCCCTTGAGTCGAAACTGCAGTAGTATCTAACTACTGCTAGAATCACACGACAGTTGAGGTATTTAAACCATTTATTCAATAAAAATAATCTCTCAAGATCAGCATGGCTTCCAGCAAGGAAAGTCCATAAATTCAGCTTTAAACCAACTCTGTGACATAATTACCAACCAGTGGGAGGCAAAAAAACATGTAGCGGGTACTTTCCTCGACGTTCAAAAGGCATTAGATTCTTCAGATGGAGAAATTCTGACTAGAAAACTTTATGAATTAGCCTAAACATTCAAAATAATGCCCTGAATTAGATTACAAGTTATTTCCTAAACCGACAGCAAATCACAGAATTGGAACATAGGCCTAGTCAATTTAACACAAAAACAAAATTCAGATCATCTCTGTTAAAAACCACACAAGGAATTCCCCAGGGATCGGTCCTAGGACCTCTCTGCTTCCTCATCTAGGTATATTAATTCATTTCCGTGCCAACTGACAGCAAGCAATGTCTCATGTTTGCTGACGACACTACAATTCTATCCCCAATTGAGAAATCTTCAAACTTCAACACCACAGTCTCTGAAACCATACATGAAGCATCAAAATTCTGCGAATCCTTAATCCTGCAAGTAAAATAAAGATAAAACAGTTCATATAAACTTCATAAGCAACAACCGAACACCTGCAACCTCAACATCAAGACTTCAGCAGAAACAACCACAAAATTGCTTGGTATACTTATCGACAACAACCTTTCATGGCTAAGTCATCTGGAATTCTTACACGGAAAACTATCATCATCTCTCTACGCACTAAGGAGACTTAAAACAATCACCAATAAGGACACAACTAAAATAGCCTATCATGCCTTATTCACATCTCATATGCGGTTTGGAATCATAGCCTGGGGTGCAGCCAGTGAAACAAATTTTCAGAAAATACTTGTCCTGCAAAAAAAAAGCTGTCAGAATTCTCCAACATTACCACCTCAAGAACATTGTAAACCATACTTCATTTCAAACCAAATCCTAACCTTAACATCCACCTATATCCTCGAAACCATAAAACTAACTAAAGCTAATCCACCAACCTCCTAGGACTGAATGAAACAAATCTAACATTAGAAATAAAAATAACTTAAACCTACCACAGCATAGGCTCCAAAACACAAGCAGAACCATCTCTTATATGGGGCAAAACTTTTCAATGCTCTCCCCGAAAACCTGAAATCTATAAATAATCTTAAACTATTCTTTAAAATATTAAAACAATATCTTCTCAATAGGCCCAATTACAACTAAAATGAATTTTCCGATGAACATCAATACCATAGATAGGCCTAAGTCCTAAAAGCTCACAATGACACTACTCCCCACCCCTAAGAAGGGCAGTTAAGAAGAAACTGACTCTAAACGACACCCCGGTCTTGAAGACTGCGGAGAAGAGGACATGGTAAACTAACCTAGGCTAGTCAATTTCATAGAGATAGGTGTCAGATAAGCGAATCAGAAATTAGTTTCTTATCTATTAATAATAATAATAATAATATTCTTTATTTGTCACAAGAATGTTAATACATATCATTGACAAAATCATCATTACAATAAGAGTCACAAAATAGATAGGCCTAACTAGGTATATAAGTATATTCAAAATTTAAAATCCAGATATTTAACTTTGAAAAAGTCTTAAAGCTTATAAAAAGGATTCTTCAATAACCATGAGTAAAATTTGTTTTTAAAACATTTAAAAGAATACTGACTTATTTTTCCCTCTAGGAAGTTGTAAATTTTCAGTGATAATACGATATGGCTTTTTGTGTTTTAGTCAGGCGAGAATAGTTAATAACAGTATTTGTTTTGTTACGAACATTATAGCCATGAAAAGAATGTATGAAGTTTAAAAATTGTGAATTTTTATTATATAAATTACTAGGTAAAAATGTATAAATTAATGATGGTTTGGAATTGTAGTTCAGTAAAGAGTGGGTTTCAGTGCTCTTTGGGATCACATTTTTTAGCGTTCCTTTTTCTGAATTTTCAGAATTTTGTCAATTTGGGCACAATTTCCTTAAAAAATCAAACTATATCTGAAAACAGATTGGAAATAAGCAAAAATTGCTGTCCTTACTCTTTTGAGATTGAGTGAGTGAGCCGATTTTGGAGAAAAATAACCAGTGATAGCTTATTATTCAAATAATCAATATACGAATTCCAGGTCAGATTATGATCAATTTTCATACAAAAAAATTTGACTGTATCAACAGACTCAGCTTTAAGGGAGCTTGACTTTTGTCTGAGATTAAATATTATCCTTCATCTCGAACCACTAATAATGAGATGAAGAATAAATCAGGAAAGTCTAATACTATTCAAGAAGGGAAAGGTGAAGTATTGATTGGGAAAAAGAAGAACTCCTTTTTAAAATGTGTTGCAGTTCATCCAAGGCCTAGAAGAAAAGCGCTTTTCTTATCTAGGCTTAGTCCTGAGGTTACGGGAAAAGACATTAAGCAGCTTTTAACTGATGAGTTAAATTTAGACTTTGTAACCTGTACCAGGATGAAGACAAAATATACAAGTTATTCCTCTTTCCATGTTGAGGTTAATGAAGATGATTTCAACCAGATAATGTGTAAAGATCTCTGGCCTGAAGGCTGCCTCATAGTTCCATTTAAGGGCTCACTTCGTAGAGACTTAATCCTACCAGACAACAGGGATTTTACATCTGCACCAGGAGGAGCTTCGTAACAGAGTCGGTTCCAGAACTAGAGACTCCAGGCTCCTGCAGCGCTGAGACTGGTAGCAACATCTTTGATCATCTGAATCTTGGACATGACATTGATCTTTATGGATCGTAAGATACTAAGGTTAGTTTAAGTTTTTTGTTTTTAAATATTCAGAGCCTAAGAGAAAAAGTTGAAATTCTCTGTGAGTTTGGAGCTGATTTTGACTTTCTTTGTATAACAGAACATTGGCTAACAAGTTTTGAACTGGAATGCTATGTTCCAGAGGGTTTTTACCTAGGTGCTAATTTTTGTAGGCAAATTTTTAAAAGTGGCGGAGCTGCTATTTTTGTTAAAAATAATTTAGATTGTAGTCCAATTGATTTAGATTGGTTAAGTGTTGAAATTCATTTTGAAATTTGTGGTATTGTTATAGTAGACTTAAATATTCTTTTATTCTCACTTTATAGAACACCCGATGGCTGTACCGATATTTTTCTTAGTAATCTTGATAAGTTACTGGGTTATGTTAGTAGTCCCAAATGGTATGATTATACAATAATTATTGGAGGAGACATTAACTCCGCATTTGATGTCAATGAGAGTAAAAAGACTGTTTATGATTTTAAGAATTTACTTGGTCAGTTTGGTTATCACATTTTGAATAATAATCCAACGAGACTCAATGCTTGCCTTGATAATGCTATTTCAAATGTTAGTAGTCTTAATTTTGAAGTGGAGGTTTCTAAGTTTCTTTTCTCTGACCATGACTCGCTTAAAATTAAGTCACATTTTTTAAAGCCACCTTGCAATAGACAGCCAAAGGAGTCTAGTCTGTTAGAGTTCTCGGTAATTATGCAGTTTAGGTGACACCTCTTAAAAATTGAATTTTTTTGTTCTAAACTGTCCAAAATTACACCTTGATTTTGAAAATGATAGTTTTTTTCCGCGGAAAAAGTCGGAAAATGCCGGAAAATTGGGAAAGCCGGAAAAACTTTTTTTTTTCAAAATAAGTCGAGTGGGTACTTAAAATGACGGGGAAATCGAGCTGAATACAAATTTTCAAGAATTATCAAAATCCGTCCATAAATAACGAAGTTATCGCCGGAAAAGCGGTGGAAATTCGGAAACAGGTTAGCGACCATTTCATTCAAAAATACATCAAGTGGGTACTCAAATTAACCGGGATGTTAAGCTGATCACAAATATGTAAAAATTATTTCGATCCGATTTGAAATAAACCGGAAATTGCAGGAAAAGTGCTGGAAAAGCCATCAGATGAACTATTTTTTTATACAGTACTTTTAAAGTATGCCATGTGGGTACTCAAATGACGCAGAATTTCGTGTCGAATACGAATATGTATATATTACTTGAATACAACAATTTAGTAGGGAATAAAGAAAAAACCATTTAGAAATCAAATAAAACTACCCTGAAACTCATATGCTTCAAAGAAGCGAACTAACTTTGTTAAAATTGGTTGTTGATGCAGCCTAAAGTGCTATATTTAAGTTAGTTAGCCTTATAGAGAGTACTATATGCATATTTAAAAACTTATATTTACATATTATAGCCTAGTATAAAATATGTTGTTATAGGTAACATAACCTAACTATAACCTAACCTAACCAAGGTCTGACGATCATATGAATCATATTGAGCAAAGTTTTATGTAAAATACGAATATACCTAATATGGAATAAAACATACCAAGTTAGTACTCACATAATGGTTAGGTTATGTTAGGTTAAGTTAGGTTAGGTTAGGTTAGTTATGTTACCTATAACATAATATTTTATACTATATGTAAATCTAAGTTTTTAAATATGCATGTAGTACTGTATACTAACTAAGACTTTAGGCTGCATCAATAACAACCACTTTTACCACAGTTAGTACTTCATTCAAGAATATGAGTTTCAGCGTCCGGTGTTATTTTATTTCTAAATGTTTCATTTCTATTTTTATTCTTTACTAAATTGTTGCATTCAAGTAATATATATACAATTAATATACATATTCGTATTCTACATTCTGTGTCATTTGAGTACCCACATGGCATACTTTAAGTACTGTAGTATAAAAAATAGTTTATCTGATGGCTTTTCCAACACTTTTCCTGCAATATCCGGTTTATTTCAAATCGGATCGAAATAGTTTTTACATATTTGTGATCAGCTTAACATCCCGGTTAATTTAAGTACCCACTTGATGTATTTTTGATAAAAATGGTCGCTAACCGGTTTCCGAATTTCCACCGCTTTTCCGGCGATAACTTCGTTATTTATGGGCGGATTTTGATAATTCTTGAACGATTGTGTTTAGCTCGATTTTCCGGTCATTTTGAATACCCACTTACCCCATTTTACTAGAAAAATGTTTTTCCGGTTTTTCCGATTTTCCGGCATTTTCCGACTTTTTCCGCGGAAAAAAACTATCATTTTCAAAATCAGGGGGTAATTTGGGATAGTTTAGAACAAAAAAATTCTATTTTTAAGAGGTGTCACCTAAACTGCATAATTACCGAGTTCTCTTTAAATAAATTTTATATTCCTAAAAGTAGTTTTTCGGATATTTCTGATTATTTATTTGTCATTGATTGGAAGCACCTTTTGTTATCTTCTGTGCATAGTTGTAAGTTTGAGTTGTTCTTTCAAAAGTTGATGAATGTATTGAATATTTTTGTTAGGTTTAAGAAATTGAAACAAAATAGTAGTTATAATGATACCAATAGGCCTAAAAACAATAAAGCCAGACATGACAATACCTGGTACACAGAGGAATTGAGGGTGATGAAAAACTACATAGTATATTCAGATGAGGTTTTTAGACACACTGGTAATGAATTGGTCAAGAATAATAAAAATATTGTTGTTGCTCAGTATAAGAAGTGTAGTAGAGGCTAAAAAACTTTTCAATGACAATATCATTGAATCTAGTGATAATAAAAGTAAAACAGCTTGGTCAATCATCAACAAGGTTAGGAAAAAATCCTTGGGTAAAAACACTGCTGTAACTGTATCCCCGGACAAATTTAACTGTTATTTCATTGATTCTGTTAAGGAAATTAAAAATAAAATTGTTGAACCACTTGTTAAAGCTGAGGAGTTAGTGAAAAAACATGTCATTACAAACTCTGTATTTAGTTGGGTATATGTGACACCAGATGATATTAATGTCACAAATAAAATGAGTAATTCTGATAGCTTAGATTATTACAATATTTCAAACACATTAATTAAAAAAATTATAGTTGCTATTGCTCAACCACTTGCTTATTGCTTTAATTGCTGTTTGTTCGATGGGGTTTTTCCAAATCAGCTAAAAATTGCAAAGGTATGTCCATTATACAAAAGTGGGCCAAAGGATGATCCTAAGAGCTATAGACCTGTGTCATTGGTTCCTGTATTAGGTAAAATATTTGAATCTTTAGTATGTAAGCAGTTAATAAATTATTTAGAGTACAATAATCTTTTCTGTGATTCTCAGTTTGGTTTTCGTAAAGGTCGGAACACTGTACAGGCTATCGACTGTCTTATAAAAAAGGTTTTAGTTGCTTATGAAAATAAATGCTTTGCTCAGGCCACATTCTGTGACCTGAGCAAGGCTTTTGATTGTATTGACCATGGAAAGCTCATTAATAAACTTAAGTACTATGGTGTAATTGGTAATGAACTCTCATTTTTCCAGTCGTACCTCAGTGGCCGATCTCAGTTAGTTTCGTGTAATTTTAAGGTATCATCTGTCTTATCTATTGACTTTGGAGTTCCCCAAGGCTCAATTCTTGGACCTTTACTTTTTTTAATAGCCGTAAACGATTTGCCTTTTAATACTGGGGCTGAATGTTTTATGTATGCAGATGATACAACTTTGCTCAATGTAAACACAGATTTAAATTTATTGAATAACTTAGTAAGTAAAACACTGGAAGATGCATCGGTATGGTTTAGGGCAAATGGTTTACTGTTAAATGATTCAAAAACAAAGCAACTGATTTTTAGCTTAAGGTCTACTCCCTCTGAAGAAAATTCTGAACCAATCAAGTTTTTAGGTGTTTTTGTTGACAAACAGCTCACTTGGGCCCCTCATATTAATTTTATTTCCTCTAGGCTATCAAAAATGATATTTCTGTTTCGTAGGTTAAGAGATGTTGTCACTATTAATTGTTTAAGATCAGCTTATTTTGCTTTTTTTCAATCTGTATTGAGCTATGGCCTGGTTCTATGGGGTAACTCAAGTAATGTTACAGACATTCTTGTGCTGCAAAAGAGAGCCATTCGTGTTATCACAAATTCAAATAGGCTAGAGCATTGTAAACCCTTATTTATAAAATTGAAAGTCCTCACTATTATAAATTTGTATATTTTTGAAATCCTTAAATATGTATTGAATGAACTTCCTAACCTAACTTTAAGAAACCATGTACATAGCTATAATACGAGGAATATGAATAATGTGGAATATGAGTATTGTAGATTGAGTAAATCTTTGAAAAGTCATCTCTCTGTCGGTATTCGAATCTTCAATAAAGTTTGTCATAAACTGAATTTTCCAGATTATCGTAAAAATCTGAGCAAATTTTATGATTGGCTACTGCTGAACCCATTTTATTCGTTAGATGAATTTATGTTACTTAAGAGTTCTGAGATAAATTTTTAACTAGCCTATGTGTTGTTAAATCTCAATTATGTCATCTATGTTTGTCTGTCTGGCCTATATGTTATTTAATAGTTTTGTTAAAAATATTATATTTTTATAGTTGTTTGACCATGTTATATAGTTTATTTATTTGTTTTAAGCCTATCTTGTTTGTACAACTAATCAGCATCTCCAGTTCAAATTTGTTATTTTAAGCCCTTTTTAATATTAGTGACTTGGTGCAAATGTACTGAACTTTGACTTGTCCTATTGTACTGATTTGTACCTAACGGAATAAAGTGAATTTTGAATTTGAAATTGAATTTGAATTATCTTTTAGTTTTTTCTTTCTTAAGTAAAAATCCATTAGAGCTAAACCAATTTGTAGCAGTTGCTATTGCATCCATCATTTATTTATTTGAATAAATAAATGAATAAATCATCAGCCAGATTCTGAAGATTAATTAAGTCTGTACTAAAATTGAAAAAAGTTGTGTCGTCAGCATAGAGAATAGTTTTTGTTTTACGGTAATTGATGGTGGTACGGTAGATCATTAATAGAAATAAGAAAGAGAAGAGGGCCCAGAACAGATCCTTGAGGCACACCCCACTCCATTCTCTCTTCATCAGACCATTTACCATTAAAAAATATAATTTGCCTACGATTATCCTAAATATGATTGTAGAAAAGTCAGAATAGATTCACGAAAACCATAATACTTTAGTTTATCTATAAGAATTGTGCTATCGACACAATCTAAAGCTTTGCTCAAGTCACACAATGTAGCTTGAGCAAGAAACTTCTCCTCCAAGGATGAGTGGACTTGTCTGTTAAAAGCGTCCATCAGAGCCTCTAAAGTTGATTTCCCTCTCCTAAGTTAAATCCAAATTGAGCCGGTGTAAATAGGTTGTTTTTTTTTTTTCTAAGATAAGATGAGATTTGATTATATACAAGTATTTCAATCAATTTGCCTAAAAAAAACAAGAATAACTGAAATCGGTCGATAAGTTAGCTCTGCGGTTGGTCCTTAGGACCACTTTTATAAATTGGACAGACACGTGAAACTTTAAGTTGATCAGGGAAAATGCCCTCTTCTACCAGATAACTTGTGCAGGTGGCCAATGGTTGTGCTAGAGAAATGATTATTTCTTTCAAGAGATTGTTAGACATTCCGTAAATATCCAGGCTATTAGAACCATTCATTCCCTTTACTGCGGATAATACGTCACTAGGACGTATGACCTATTGACACGTTTTGTTTGGTACTATCCAGACCGCAAAAGTGAAAAACGTCAAAACTTTAAGGTGCCATTTAACTAAAAAAACCAAGCGAGGTAAAAATCCAAATTTTGTTGTTTTAGTTGTTTTATTTATAAAATAAACATAGACCTACCAAGTTTCACAAAAATTTGAAATGGTGGGTGAAAAGGTCTGGTTGAACTGATATGGACTGACACAGATGGACTAACCCTTTGTTGGTAAGTTTAAATGAACCTCACTGTCCGTGACAAAACAATAACAATGTGCATGTTGGTAAAAACATTATAAGTTAGGCCTATTATTAGTTTTAATATATTTCTTAACATAGCCTATTTCTTCTCAATATCGTTGTTGAATTAATGGTTACAAGTGAACAATGTTAATTTCAATATCACAATAATCCATCTTGACAATAGCGATGGAACCTTTTAAATAATTCCACCCAGTTAAATAGAAAGTAGTTCCTAGGCCTAGCCTAGTATGGTAACATAAACTAAGGCCTAGGCCTAGCCAGATAGACTAAGTACAATTAAATACCTAGACGTTACCTAACTTAAGTCAGTTTGTTTAACTTAGGCCAATACATAATAGGCCTGGGCCTAGGGTAAGGTTCAAGTTGTTTTATTGTTTACATAGTTAGGCCTAACTTAATTGATTAAGTATTTATAACTTGACCAGGCCTACTGATACAATTAATTATACAAGAGGTTGAGTAGGCCTAACTTAGGCCTAAAATAGGCTAGGTGAAGATGAGATCCTAAAGTTTAAGTTAAAAGGCTAGTCTAATAAATATTACTGGATACTTTAAGATATCAAATCAAATTTTTACCTTGAAATATCCTCCCTGATACAGTGTGTCCGGAGGTCCAAAAATTGCAACTTCCCACTCAAATAAATTGTCATCATTGGCTAGTTTCACACGAAATCCTTCCACTGGCTCTTCCTGCAAACTTTTGTATTCCAAGGCCAAAGCACGCAAAGCACTACTAGTTGGCTGTTGAGCCATTCCACTGAACACGTTTCCAACACCAAAAACGAATATCCTTATAAATAAACACCCATTAACAATAAATATCTCACTTCAGTTATTTAACTGTGCACTGACGTCACAGACAATGAAAACTTTTCATACACAAAAGTTATGGGCCGAGGGTATTACAAATAATACCATCCTTTCACGACTACTAAAATAAAGTTTCATCAGTTCTTCTCTTCTGATAAAGAATGAAAAAAGAACAAAGAAACACGAAAATTTCTGAACAGCAGTGACAAACTATTCACCACTAACACAAGTCTATGTGACTGACTGACGATAGGGTCAATCAGCTGCGACTAGACTAAACTCAACCACAACGAACACGAACACTACTCAGTCGAACAGGAACAGATGAGAACAAACAAGCCAATAAGCCAGGCGCAGAGGCGCAGTGGCGCACTCTACTCTACTCGAAACTCCACACTCTGCTTCCTCTGCTTCATTTCATTTCATTCCAATCCAATCTACTCTTCAACTTCAATCTTTTGTTTTCTATATTTTCTAATCATACCACTCTTGCCAACGCAATCTTTAAACGAGTCAAAGTAGATTAAAAAATATACTATAAGTAATCAGCATTAGTAAGCATGCTAAACACTAATAAGCTAGAAAACTGTAAGTACAAAATGAAGTTTTAAGCGTGGTTAACATTAATTTTGAAATGTCAACAACCAAAGACCTCCATTGTGTTTGGTTTTTAAATCTCTTGTTGACATTGCATTATTGATGTTGTGGTAATTTCAATGACTTGTTTATTTATCTATTTATATACGGTTACACCATTTTTAACAATTTTCAATTTCAGTTATGCTAGGATGACATGCAGAGTACATTTGATCTAAACAACTATGACAATTCAAGAGTGGACAACAATGTACTTAAATAGAATAATTACGATTAAATACGATACGTAGTACACTGGTATTACTTGACTAGAAAGAAAGACAATTAACCCTTTAGCTAACTTATTAACTTGTGTCCGGCTAGGGGTTCTTTCCCAGAGAGTTTTAAACAAAATTGACACTAATATATTTTGTAAATGACTGCCGTTGGGAAATATTTAAACCGAGTTCGCGAAAGGAATTTTTGTCCTTCATCACAGCTTGAGGAATCTCCAAGATTCAAGATTTTATTCAGCCGTTTAGTGGTTACAATAGGCTAAGTCGCTAAAACTAACTTAAAACTAACAAACAATAAAAGCGCATCCTCTTGACTCACAAACCAGGCAAGTCCATGCAAAATGCAGCATTCAAGTCCAGAAAAGTCTATAAAACAGCACACCATGCACAAAAAAAGGAAAAAATAAATAAAAATCACTCCAAATCAAAAGCATGCCACTCGCATACCTCAAAACCAGCATAAGCACTAGCCTAGTTAGTCAAGCACAGTCCGGTCAGCATCCCAAAATTCTCTTGTATCATATAAAGGATATGCCAACATCCAAGATTTCAAGGTATTTGCAAAGCTTGTGAAAGATTTTTGTCTGACATTTTGTGGTAATGCATTGTAGAATCTATTTGTCAGTAACAAAGCTACACCTCATCTGATCCATCACAATCATCACACTCACCCCTTCAGTCATACTCACCTTAAAATACGCACCACAGTGTGCGTCGGTGTTTCAAATAAAGTATCTAAAGTATCTAAAAATCTAATTCCTGAAGCAGGGAAACAATTAAATGTATTGTCAAGCCTGACTCTATGCCTAAAAATATTGCAGTTAAATCTTGTCTCATGATCATGCATATCATTGTTCTAAGGAAGATTTGTTTATATATATAAACAAAGGAAAGGAAGGACAAAGCAAAGGAAAGGAAGAGACATTGGAATATATATACATTATATACAGACATGATTCCATGCTGAATCAGCAGAGGTTTACAATGTTCCAGCTGCGAGGCTCCAAACAAGACCCTAACCTAACAGCTTTTTTTTCTGCAAAAGTAATACCCTACGAACAGCAGGCTAGTGCCAACACCTGTACTCCTGTAGTGCCCCCAAAGCTTAGTGCCATACTGTACGTGCGATTGAAAAAAGCAAAGAAAGCAATGCGAACAAACTTGAGAGGGATGTCAGCTCTTAGACGACGGAGCAAATAAATTACTCTACTTAATTTGCAACAAAGGAGGTCAATGTGACTATTCCAACTAAGCTGAGGATCAAGTGTGAAGCCGTGCAGCTTGACAGGAGAATCAATCTCACCAATATCTCTAGAAAAGCTAAAAGTAATAGATTGAGTTTTGGCCTCATTCATTACGAGCTTTGTATTACGGAACCATGCAGAGGCTATTTCAAATAGTTCCTGAACAGCCGTCTTCGCTACAGCAAAGACTGAGTGACACGAGAACAGAGTAGTGTCATCCGCATAGATGAGGACATTACCCATCACTCTGTAATACAAAACATTGATGGATACTCTTTAATCTATGATACAATGAAGAGGAATGGGCCTAGTGTATGTATATATATATATATATATATATATATATATATATATATATATATATATATATATATATGTAATGTATATATATTCCAATGTCTCTTGGCTGTCAAAGCTCAGGAAACAAATCTTCGATCCTTTGTGTGACACACAATCAAAGGCCCGAGAAAGGTCACACAAAAGAACGGAGGTGGATTTCTTATCTTCAAAAGCTTTCAAGATGGTCTGCAAGAGAGAGTCAACTGCCAACACAGTGGACATACCCTTACGAAGCCATATTGAGCAGGGGCAAGCAGGTGATGTTCCTCAAAATAAACGTACAGTTGTTCCAACATAATTGATTCATAGACCTTTGCAAAAACAGGAATGATGGAGATTGATCTATAACTTTCAACTGAATGAGTTCTTTTCTCCCTTCTTAAAAATAGGAACTGTTCTACTTATTTTAAGTACATCAGGAAAATGGCCTTCCTTCAACGAGGAATTTACAATACAGGCTATTGTTGGAGCAACCGCATGAATACTCTTCTTTAAGATATCTATAGACATATAATAAAAGTCCCTACTCTTAGAGGATTTAAAATTGTTTACAATCTTTATTACATCCTCAGGGCTGACAGGACGCCAGGAGAAGGAAGACTGAGCCAGAGGGACAGAGTCAAGAATGTCAGGAATTAGGTCACTGTGAACAGATGGTACGGGATTACAACCTTGGACCAGATCATTTGCAGATTCTATAAAATACATATTGAAATCATCAGCTGTGCAAAAATCTGTATAAGGCAAGGTAACAGGGCCCTTACGGTCTTTGATGTGGTCCCACGCAGCCTTGCAGGGGTTGGAGGACGCTAATATGGAGGCACCCACAGCAGATAGTTTGGCCTCCTTCACTTTGGCTTTATAGACTCGTCTCAGCCTCTGTAGGTCCGGGAGTAAGTGAGACCTACTTTTAACAAGGTCACTTACAACTAAAATAAAATTTTTAGGTGAGTTAGCTCAGGTGTATACCAGTCATTTAACCTCGGGCCAGACTTTCTTGCACACCCAGGCCTAACTCTCTGAGTCTTCACAACAACAGGAAAAAAGTAGTCAAAGGTTGTTTATATTTATCAAAAAGCTGTTAAAGGATATACTTGCAGGTAGCTGCTGAATGTCATCAAACCAATAAACAGCCTGGTAGGATAGGCACTCCAAAAACCGATGGCAGTTATTCATGGGCGGATTTACGGGGGTGCCAGGGGGTGCCTGGCACCCCCTGATTTTTATGATTTTTAGAATTGTTATCATATTTTCGTGGATAAAAAAAATATTTTGGACAATAAACACTTTTAAAAGGTAAGAAATAAGCAGATTTCTGTAAGACTTCCATGAGGGTGTGTAAAATGAATCTTCTTTGGCCCTTGTCACATCATACACCATTTTAAACGTCTTAGCATTTGGAGTAATAAGCCACAAACCCGACATATTAAGAAAGTTATTGCATTTTTAAGTTTTGCCCATATGGTTTTAATGGAAACTTTGTTTGCCTGTCATTTCCGTCCCGGTCATTCGTTTGAAGTCTAGTTTGCAATATTGTCCTCTGTTAAGTAAGACCTTAAATGTAATACCGTACCAAACTCGACCTATGTTGCTATTTAAGAATTTTGTCTAACTCCTCGTGGGCCGTCCCCCTTAAAGGATAAAAAAGTGACAATAGCTTAAAAGTGTAGACATTTACGGCTATTATTGCTTTACCAATTCTCATTACTTTATCTATAATGGTAAAAAATATATTTCACCGTTCCGGGACTTTTCAATCACACTGTTTAGGTTAACAAAGGATCTTATTCATTAAAAATAAATAAACACCCTTAAAGATTCTAAAAACAATTTCAAAGCTACGGTTAAAATCAATATTCTAGCGTGGTTTTCATAGTAAAATTCCAAATTAGATAGACAGTTTTCTCAACTGAAATGAGCTGTAACTTAATTTTACGGGTTTATCTTTGTAATAATAATAATAAAAAATTACACAACGGTACTTGTTAGTTATAAAATATATAAAGCCACTTTTTCTTTTTAAATTATTTAGAACTGCCGCGGTCAATAAATAAATAAATAAATAAAATTGAAAGAAGACTATTTACTGAACATTGTGTAAAAAGTTCATGTTTGTAAATTTTACAGTTTTTGAGGTGTGCTTGCTTGAAAGAAAAAATTAATAAAAAGTTTATTTCGAGAAAATTTTCAAACAATACAAATTCTATAAGAAAATACATTAAATAAGTTCCCCAAATTGGCAGAAGCCTGTGGCTGGGGAAATAGGCACCGATGATAGCAGCGAACGCATCCTACCGAGACCGCGAAGATGTGCGCTGGGTTAGTTGTGTTATAACCATTGTTATAACTGTCTAGACGGTCTTTCGTATGACTTATCGCTACCGTGAGATTTGTTTTGAGTTAGTGAAAGAACAGAAATAATAACAGAGCGCTGTAAACTTGGCTGATTACGTGTATCAGGCCCGGTGTCGCGGCCGCGTGCGACGACGATATGCGTTCGCCGCGATTCGGGGTGAGCTGGCTGAGTCTTAGCAGAAATAAAAAACCGTTAAACTTAGAAAAATGAAATTTTTACACAATGCTCAGTAAATACTTTTAGTTCAATTTATGTGTTAAAGATCCCAGTTCAAGATAACATAAAAAAGTAGCTAGCTTATGTTTACGTAACAGTCAAGTACCTAAACAACTAGGCCCTAATTGGGACAGGCCTTAAAAACCTGCCATTTAAATAGGATTTTGTTGTTTGGATGAGCATGAACGACTCATACTTTAGAATAGCTGGCACCCCCAAAATCTTTGACCTAAATCCGCCCATGCAGTTATTATCATTAAAAGTTCTAAAGAGAATTGGCCTGGGCTTAGGTAACAAGATATTGTCCAAGTTACTGTCACCAAGTTACTGTGTCCTATGGCCTAATTCTGTGGGGACACTCACCCAATGTTCACAAAGTCCTGCTACTTCAGAAGAAAGCAATGAGAATATTATGCCATGCCAAATATAGAGACCATTGTAAGCCACTGTTTAAGGAGCAAAAGATTCTGACTGCAGTCAACTTGTATATATTTCAATGTCTTGTTAGTATTAAGAATAATCTTGATGATTTCACTGTAACTAGTACTGTACATGACCATGACACAAGGTTTAGTGCAAAGCTGGTGATACCTAGGTCAAGAACTGATAAAAGAGCTAGGTCTTTTCCTGTTTCAGGGATAAAATTTTATAATCACCTACCTAGTCGCATAAGGAACTTGAATGGCCTAGGGTTCAAAAATGCAATCCTTAACTGGCTTGTGCAAAATCCTATGTACAGAAGTGAAGAATTTTTTAATGCAGTAGTTAGTTAAGTAAGTGATGCACCTGTTTAGTTTTGCACGAGATTGGTTATTATTTTTGACTGCATGGGTTTTTTTCTGCATGGTTTGCTGCATGTCGATGCGTGCATTGTTTTGATGTGTGATTTGACTCTATGCACTGCATGGAATTGTACTTAGCCTTTCTTATGTTAAGACATTGATTGCTTGGTTTTTCCTGTATTTGTTAAACTATGCTGACCTAGCCTGTAACAATTTGTATTGTTGATTGGCCCAATAAAATCATTGTATCATTGTATCATTGTATCACCAAAATTGCATAGACTAAGACTAAAAAAAACATGTTTGTGATCAGAGACTTGGTCTGCACTAATACTAGCACTGTATAATTCCAACTATCTAAATTAGTTAATACAGTGTCAAGGGGAGAGTCCCCTCTTGTAGCTCATTCAACGCTGAAAAATAGGTTAAAACTATGTAGTAGGTTACGGAAATCACGAGCGTCCTTGGGATGAGTCAACGGGTTCACATTATGGTCCGTACCAATATCACAATAGCCAGACCTAAGGTAACAATTAAGGTGCCCCAAACACAGTTCTAATAAATGGAAAAATCTCTCCAAACTGCCTTTTGGAGAATGGTACATTGTAATTATGATAATGTTCAGATCAGAAATAATTATACCTGTAAACTCAGCATGGAGTTCCTCACAGTAAGTACTGAGATCTAAAGACTTAAAATTCCAACTACTTTTAAGGGAAATAGCAGTTCCACCCCAAGGCGTTGCACGGCAAAAACTAGATACAAGGTTTAAATCAGCTATTGTAGAGTAGCAGTTGGTGTCGCAATCAAACAACCAATGTTCAGACACACACAGTATATCAATATTGTTACTACCGCAAAAGATTTCAAGTTCAGGAAGTTTATTTCTTAAGATCTGGACATTGATTGCACAGATGTTTAAAGTTTTTTTTTTTTACCAACAGATTAGAAAGAGGCGAAAGATCCGGGCCTAACTCGCATTCACTCCTAAATCGTCAGCTTTCAAAAACAATCTACCTCTGCTTGCTTGAGTCCTATATCACCTACCGTACTCTAATGTCCTCTGGGGAGCATCCGAATCAAACTTGACTCTAATCTTGATCCGGCAAAAAAAGTTCTCAGACACATATCTTCAAGGTTTTCGACTGCGTCGATATATCGCTCCTGATTTTGAAGTTAGAAAGTTCAGGATTTCAGGGATCAGCCCTAAAATTATTAACATCTTCTATCTCACTCCCGAAAACAAGTAACAGACGAGATTCAAGACAAATCCAAAAGCAGGATCAGACGTTTTCAATCTGCACCAAAAACAGTAGTTTCAGGCGTTCCACAGGGCTCAACTTTAGAACCAGCTTTCTTCATTTTATACATCAATGACATTTCAGAAACTATCTAAGTACAGAATCTTTTTCAATTTGTAAGTCTTTAATGAGAGCAAGACCCGCAACAGCTGTTCTTTGGAAGATTTCGGGAGAAAGTCTCATGCCCACCAAATATTGAGGTGGCTGAGTTGTCGAAGTATCTTGGAGTTATCTTAGACTGCGACTTGCGCTGGGATATTCACATTAACTAGCTCTGCCAAGAACTAAGCTCTTCAATCTTTGCTCTAAGGTACATAAAAAGTGTCACCACACCTACAACGGCTATACACAAGTGGCTTATCACGCCCTCATTGAGTCTCACTTACGATACTTGACAGCCACATCCAAAAAATATTTTTTCTTCAGAAAAAAGCCATCCGAATTATAGATAAATCACACTTCCAGGAGCACTGCAAGCCACTCTTCACCAAGCATCAGATCCTAACTCTAACCTCTTTATACATCCTCGACACAATAAACCTAGTCAAACAAAATCCACCAGAAACTAGAAATTTCTGCCACCAATACAACATTAGATCCGGTACAAATCTCAACACAAACCAACATAGGCTAAACGTAACCAGTGTAGAACACCAACTTACATGGGATCAAAACTATATTCAACCTCCTTCCAAACTCCTTAAAAACCATAAGTAACAACAAAAAGTTTCAAAGATCCCTAAAAAAATACCTACTAACTAGGCCATTTATAACTTAAAAGAATTCTATGAGGAGCACAATAGCCTAACAGACCTCTAAAAAAGGGGAAAAACACACACATACATTTGCACATATTCACGTTAACACCAACACTTCTCACAACAAATACCCCCACAAGATGACGACTCTCCGATCTCTCCGTTTGTGAAGATGAGGATCACTGATGGTAAATGGTAAATGGATATGGGATAATCTTTTGGGGAGACTCTTCGAAGGAAAACATTCAGCGCGTATAGTAGTAAAAAACTTGTTTAAGCATTGCCGGATAAAACCAAACAAATCAATAACATTAAAAATTTAAATCAGAACTAGAGTAAAAAAATTTCTTAAGGAAAAATGCTTTTATAACATTGTGTATTTCCTGGCAAAAACCTGACCCCCGATGGCCTAACCTTAACCCTCAAATACAAGAAAAATACGTGGACCCCATCAAGGCCACTTGACGCCTTCAGTGCCCATCGTCAAGAAGGCCTACAAAGAAGAGGACTGTATGTATGTATGTGTTATTTTTTAATGTGACAGGACCTAATGAAGAATGCAAATATGCACATACATAATACCCGAAATGCAATTATAACCTGCCTGTGCACAAGACATCAATTTTTTCAAAGAAGCCTTCGTATGTTGGGGCTAGACTTTTTTATCTTCTCCCTACCTGGATAAAAAGTGGCAGTTCAAAGATGTCGAAAAAAAGACTTTCAACTGGCTGATTGAAGACCCGGTATACTGCATGGAAGAATACGTTGAACCATTGACTAAGGATACAAATAAAAAGTGTTGTATCCTTAGTCAATGGTTGAAAAGAGACTGATTCATCCCAAGAGACCTAATTCAAGTTATTATATATAGTATTGTACTCTGTTGACACCATTTCTAAGCTCTAAGCTTATGTAATAAAGTCTCTCTCTCTCTCTCTCTCTCTCTCTCTCTCTCTCTCTCTCTCTCTCTCTCTCTCTCTCTCTCTCTCTCTCTCTCTCTCTCTCTCTCTCTCTCTCTCTGATCTCTCTAACCTTACTGGCAGTAAGTATCTTAAATTTTAGTGTTTGTTGAAATGAAATATACATTTATGTATTCTACTGTTAAGTATGACAATGAGTATTGTACATTATTGTATTTGGATGGCAATAAAAATCTTTGAGCATGTTAGGTGGTTTGAGTCTAACTTAGCAAAGGTCCTATTTACTTAAGACAAGTTTCTATTACTCCTACCACCGGAAAGGGTTAGTTGGGAAGTAAAAGAATGTAGGCTAAAGAAAAAAAAATAGTGTATCTAACAATAATAACGATTTAAGCTGAATTAAAAGAATGTAAACAAACAAGACGGACCAAAAACAATGATTCCAGCTGAATTCAGGCGCGGAATGGCGGCAACGGTTATCCCAAAGTGTGGGGGAAGCCGGCTCGTTTTTAGCCTTATTCTACCCATGATGTAAAGTACTCCACCACCTCAGTTAGCAATCCAGATGTTTATTTATTCATTTATTTATTTATTTCAACAGGAAGAACCCAATAATACATCACATAGTACAAACAATAGTTAAGGCTCCGGTCTACCCAACCCAAAACAACAACAATGCCGAATGCCGCCTCGCGGCCGTAGCGCTAGGCGAGTTTGATGGATGCAGAGGTTTACGGGGATCGTGTTTTAAAATTAACCAATTAGAGATTCGGTCCGGTCTACCCCTGGCGCGCACCCAAATGCAAGGTTTTTTTAGAATAGTGTTATCTTCTGCCAAATGAAGCCTAGAGCTAAAAGTAAGGTGTCATATTAAAGAAGAATAACTCTACTAATTTTCCTCTGTTACACTTTTGTAATTAGTTCATTAAAACCAATAGAAAACTTCAGTTAAAAATCCATAAAAACAGATGATTTTAGACAGTTATAGCTGAAATTAGAAATTTTATTTTAAAATTCTAAAAAGATAGCCGACGAGATCCTTTTTTTCTACTTTTAGAAAACGTTAAGAGCCAATCTCTATCTTAATTGGTTATTTTTAAAACACGATCCCCGTAAACCTCTGCATCCATAAAACTCAAAAACAGATAATTTTAGACAATTATAACTGAAATTAGAAATTTTGTTTAAACATTCTAAAAATATAGCCGACGAGATCCTTTTTTCTACTTTTAGAAAAAGTTAAGAGTCAATCTCTACCTTAAGGCTCCGGTCTACCCAACCCAAAACAACAACAATGCCGAATGCCGCCTCGCGGCCGTAGCGCTTGGCGAGTTTGATGGCTGCAGAGGTTTACGGGGATCGTGTTTTAAAACTAACCGCTTAACATAGAGATTGGCAATCTTTATTGAATGATAATAATAAATGTAAAACGATTTTTATTCCAGTATTAGTGGCTAGCAGTTTAGTGCCACTTTTGCTTTATTAGGTCTCAGCAACGGAGTTCCGGAGAATGCAATTAATTTTGATTCCGGGGAATCCTTCAGTGGGATCCGGGTAATTTAATCTGGAGCTGTTGCCAACGCTGAATGAAACATAACCTAAAAATTGTTTCATACAGAGATAACCTCAAAAACAACTGTCTTCGGCTACGGCAACTGTCAGTCTTCTTTTCCACTACTGAGTTGAGTACTCTGTTGTGGTAGTTTGTGGAATTGAGAGAGAAGAGACTAAGTTAGGGCTACTTGTAAAATTTATCAAATTTAATATTTCCATCTATTGTTCCATAGCAAAAACTCTCTTTAACACATAAATATGGTTCTTGAAGAGAAAGCACCATTGACAACCAGCAATGAAAAAATATCCAAGTTAATAAATGACATCAAGCTGAAGTAAGTAGGATAAGATTGCCAAGGTCTACACTAACTTAAAAGAGTACAGTTTCATATATAGCACCTTTACTAGGCCTTCCATAGAAAAAAATTGATCAATGTCATATTTTAAATTAATTATCAAAAATATTGAACTCTCCACAGAATAGCTTCATAATAATATTGAATGCAAAATATTGTTTCAATATTGTAACAGTATTTGTATATTTAGGCTACCAATATTTGTATAGGTACCTAGGCTACCTATTTCTATTAAGTGTTTTCCTAAACCAAGCAGTTTACACTAGTGGCGCTTAGCCTATAGGATTTTCTGTTTGGGGGGAGGTGTGCTTTTTTGAAGGAGATACTATGGTAGCTTACTGAGGGATTCCCCAACTCAAGTAATTGAGTCTTAAGTAGGGGTCTTAACATTATCTTGCATTTCGACCATCTACAGACAATATGTACTTGACTCCCTGTGATGCACTTCAAAAAGAACTACAATTCCTTCACTCAGCGCAATAAATCACATCTTCACAACACCAGGAGGGCCAAAGATCTTGACCTGCCGAGATGTAGACTGACAATTTTAAACAACTTTCCTGTTATGGCAATTATAAGTCACGCCAAATAAGTTGACAAATGGCCAAAAACAGCTGGGTATGGCGAGGGGAGGAGAGGGGGTACTTTTCCAAAAACATTGAGCTTACGTTACATGCAATTTTTATAGGATAGCTGATTATCCAATCATTTTAACTGAATAGTAGTGAAAATTCATTCGTCAAGTTATGTGGCGAGGGTTAAAGGTGATAGTTATAACAATCTCTTCAACACCTTGCCTGAAGAGATCTCGCCGAGGTTCTCAAATTCAAGGAAAAAGGCCTTATAAAGACTCATTTTTAGACCGCTTTAAATGCATAGAGTGAGTTCCTGGAGGACCCATGGAGACGAGGCCACCCACGGCCTTTGTCAAAAATGATCAAATAAAAATAAAACATTTTTTGTGTTTGAACTACTATTAAGTTTATGTGTTAAGTAAATATGTGTTTTATAAATATATGGTTTAACTCACCGTCTCCAGCAATCCAAAATTGTTTCAAATGTGAACAATTGTTTCGCCCTTATTTAACAAGGGCATCATCAGCACTGAATAACTTGAGGTTAAATCATCTTTATCTTCTTGAACTTGTTGTTCGTGTCAAAAGTTAAAATAGAATTTAAAATACAAAAATCATTAAATAAAAACAGCACATTTTACACAAAAACATAGACTGCAGTCTAACCCTACTTATCATCCATTACTCCATTAAATTTTCGCCCTGTTAACACGTTCACTGCTTAATTACCTGCAATAGTGGTTAGCATATGCTAAAATTATTTTTTTATGTTTTTACTCAGCATTGGATGTCTTTTGATGGAAAACAGTGCAGAAACGCCATTTGGAGCAATAAAAATGGCATTTACGGCCATTTATTTTCGCGGTCACGATCGTGTACGCCCGCATCTGGCGACGCCGTTTTGCCGAACGGCGCACTTTTATTGTTCAAATATGTAAAAAAAACTCACTTATATAAATCAAAAACACATTTATATGATTTTACATGATAAAAATACTACACTAACATAAAAATATACTATTTAAAACCCTGCCAGCCCACCCTGATGTCTTTCGTTCAGTATGCCAAAAATCACAAAATCGGGGTCCTCATCCTCTGACTCGCCGTCGGTCTCGTAGGGTAGCTCATCCAGATCTTGTTCTTGGGGGTTATTTTAATCGTCCGAATCATATTCTTGCACTAAACCACTAGGACTGGGAAGTAGATCCATTTTTATAACCTTACCAAACACTATTTACTATTTACAAATATACAATGTTTACACGACCATATGTTTCCATAGAAACGCGCAAATTAAAAACTAACACCGCCAAAAATGAAAGAAAAGTACCTCCCCACGAGCGCGATAGCAACCACTTACATCGGGAAAGTGCTGGCAGCACACCCACATAGCACACGTTGTCAATTTGACGTCAAAAAGTGATCAAAGTCGTCAAAATGATGTCAAAGTAAAATATTCGATCAAGTATTGACGTCAAAATGATGTAAAAATTTTGCATTTTTAAATTTAAAAGTTAGTGTAATAAATGAAGAAAAAAACATTTCTTTAAGTCTTTTACAACAAGAGAACATCATTATTTGTTTAAAACAATTGCACTCGTTAAAAACTTGACATCATTTTGATGTAAAAATTATGTAAAGTATTTGATCACACAATCAAAAGTTTTACATCAATTGAGATAGCTGCAATTTGTTAAACATTTGCACATGAAACAAACATATGTAAGGGAACTCTAGTTTAAGACCTATTTGGGAAGACATAAAAATATATAGGCCACGGGAAATGCGTTTGATTTGATCAACGCAAAGAAACTCGAGTATCAACTGGCCAAGTAGTGTAACAAATATTGTGTGAAGCAGAGAGCAGCATGGCGTAGTAGGTAGGGATGCGGCTTGGGAACCCAAAGGTCATGGGTTCAAATCCTGCCAGCGGCAAAAACTTTTTGCGGCTTCTATAGTTGTTTATCGGTTAAAAATTACCATTTTATTACTTTTTTTTTTGCTATTGGGGATATTTTGAATCAATTTTGACAAGATTAGTTTGTCAATATGACGTCAGTTTGACATCAATGTTATGTAAAATTGACGTCATAGTTCATCAATTTACTGACATCAATTTGACATAAAAAATCGGGACATTTTTACTTCACATTGACATCAAAATGACGTTTTTTTTATCACATATGAAGACAATATGACATCAACAATATCAATGACATTGACATCTTTTACATCAATTTTATATCAAATTGACGTACTTGTGCTATATGGGCACTGACGTATCTAAGCAACAATGAAATTACGGCAACGATCGTGTACGCGCGCACCCGGGTAGTGGCAAGCGCGGCAACGATCGTTGCCGCGCGCACGGAACGTGTTAAATAAGGGCGAAACAATTGTTCACATTTGAAACAATTTTGGATTGCTGGAGACGGTGAGTTAAACCATATATTTATCAAAGCAATTCCTGGTAGCCAACAATTACAATGTGTTTTATAATTTGACACAGTCTATCCAGAATCAACTGGTCAATCAGCGTGTTTACAATCATCCATCGCAAAGCGGTTTGTTTACGTTTTTTGCCCATCACGTGACAAATTCCACCAGACACTTTATTTGTGGGATTTGTCACACGATAGTCAAAAACGTAAACAAACCGCTTTGCGGTGGATGCTTGTGAACGCATTCATTGATGACACAACGGTAGTAAGGTAATTTGGGCTGTGAATTAATGATCCTGACAAAATAATCAGCTGATAACTTATAACTTATTTATTTATTTATTTGTAAATGTACATGTACAAGCAAAATTAACACAAAACAATCACATTCTGTGATAGGTACGGGCATAACCCAAAACAGCTATCTGGAGTAAAATAAAAATAATAAAATTGTAAAACTAAAATGTTAAATTAAATACACGATATCAGTAGACATAACTTAAAAAATTTCAATTAAAGTCGCAGAATTGAAAACAAATAGAAAACTGCCTAATTAAATTAAGTTTTCACAAAATAATTCTTTACGGCGCTTTGTAAATGAGTTAAAAGTGTCACTAAAACCTCTAAATGAGCACTATTATTATATTTTCTTAACATTCTAAAAAATGGAAAATTAAAGTGGTTTACAGTATGACAAAAAGGTATATAAAAAATATCAGAAACTCTCAAACTATGCTCAGGAACATAAAGACTTAAATTTTCTACCAAATATCTAGAATTGATTAACCTAACTTATTAATAATTTTGCATAAAAAACTAATAAAAATACACTTCTTCTAACTGACAATTTAGGAATATTAAACATATTTCTAAGTTCATTTGAAGGAAAATCTCTTGGTGGGCTATAATAAAAACTTTAAAAATACAAATGTCTCAAAAATTTATTGTGAACAACCTCAATTTTATGTGCAAATATTTGCTGGTATGGATCCCAAACAACAAACAACACAACAATACTCTAAAGGCGTGTTTACACTGCAGTTGTCGACCAAAAGTTATCAACCATTTTCAATATCTCAGCGTAAACGCAACAGCAACTCATTAGATTGATGGCCAAATTTAGGTTGACAACCAAAATTTGGTTGACAACCAGTGTAGTATAGAATAATTCAATAAACAAATTTTGGTTGTCAACTCTGGTGTAAGCGTGCCTTTATTTATTCAACAACTTTGATTTATTTGGTTGTCAACTCAGGTTGTCGACCACAGTTGTCGACTAAAATTGTTGATGACTTTTGGTTGTCAACTCCAGTGTAAACATGCCTTTATATGCTTCCCTAATGTAATATAACTTATCAAGTAAACTGTAACCAAATTCTGAAAATATTTTGTGTTTCTGATCGTAAAACCAAGAAGGTTATAAGCTTCATTAGTGACAAAATCAATGTGATCATGAAACTTTAATTGAGGGATCAAAGATTATCCCTAAATCTCGTATTTTTGAAAGAGACTGCAAACAAGTTCCATCTATTGTATGATTATAAACTAAAGGATTTTGTTGGCGAGTATATGACATGTAAGAACATTTCTTTTTAATTCAATTTTAATTCATTATTGAAAAACCATATGACAAGTTGATTAATAGATGACTCCAAGATTCCCATATCAGTTATATGACAGATAGGCATAAAAATTTTTAGATCATCTGCAAAAAGTAGGCATTTAGAATTATAAATATGATTTGGAAGGTCATTTATTAAAAGTATAAATAGTAAAGGGCCCAAATTCAATCCGTGGGGAAAACCTGAAGTACTTAGATATTTTTTTGGGTTTGATATTTGAAATTGAAACAAACTGAAAACGATTCATTATAGGCCTATAAGGAAATATCAATCGTCAAAATTTTAAAGAAAAGCTAAAATTGGAAATTTTAAAAAGAAGTACCGGTATGTCATGATCAACTTTGTCAAAAGCTTTAGAAAAATCTGTATAGATAACATCTACTCTGCCTCCTTTATCTAATTCATTGGAAATGTCTAAAGAAAATTCAATGAGATTCGTACCAGTAGACTTGAATATGACAACAATCCATACAACTGTGGTGTTATTTTTGGTTTAACGGAAGAAAAGATAAATCTATACAAAAGAAGCTCATAAACTTAAGCATTAGAATTTAATATGGATACTGGGCAATTTTTTTTAATAAGACACTTTGCTCCTGACTTAAATATTGGAGTAACTCTGGCCTCCTTCCATCTGCCAGGAAAAATACAAGATGCTTTATAAGTTATAAAGCTACACCTCATCACTTTATTCCTAAATCCAGGCTCACCTCTAAATTGAGGTTGGCATTGGAGAGTTGACTCACCCACAGTCTAATATAGGTTATTGTGAGACAGTCGTGACACTCGTATCGAAGCTGCATGTTTAGTGTTGTCCGTGGGGCAACTAGCGCTTTATGCAGATAGCGGATGGATCCGGCGTGACTGGAGTCCAAAACATTTCCTGCGCTGTTCTCGCTATGGGCGGGAACTTTAAATGTAACACCATTGAGGGGCAACCAATTCGGAAATACGTTATCATTCGATTGGGATTTAATTTGACAATTTTTATTGTTATCAGCATTATATAGTCAAGGGCATTATTGTCAGCTGTGTTCGTGTTGCGCTGAGGGCTGCGATCACCTTTGATGGTTTTTTCAACTTGAACGCCAACCAATACGAGCACTAGTAAATCCACACTAGCGCTCCAAGCTACGTGGTTCCGGCGGACAACCTAAGTGGCGGAGTGTCACGACTGTCTCCCAATAACCTATATTAGACTGTGATATCGCCTATCTCTAGGTGTGGAAACTGATTAGGCCTAATGCCATTGTCTTGATTGAATGAAAAATGTAATTGGTCTTGGAAGGATTGAGAGAGAGTTTTAATTCTGAAAAGTACTAAACCAGTTGGTTGACTTTGATGTATAAATCTTTTTAAAGCTTCGTTTGGTTTAGGTTTGTGGTGAAAAGGTTGGTGTCATCAGCATACACGATTAAGTCTTCCTCAGGAAGGGAAAGGCAATTTATAAGTCCAATACTAAAAATACATGAATGCGAAATAAAATAAAATTTTAATTTACTGGTACTGTATAGTGAAAAATATGAAGAGATTGATCTTTAATGATTTTTTTTTTATTAATGACAATTCCAATGAGAAGAGCCTCTTAAAATGAATAAAAATGTATGTTTATGTTTGTGTTTTATTTAATGGTTGATTAAGTTAATTTTCTATGAACCTGCGTCGAATTCCCAACAGAATTCGGTATTTTTTTTATTTCTTTCATAAACACCATGGAAATGAGGATGTAGGTTTGCTTCCATGGGGGTATTGTAAGTAGATGTAGGAAAATCCCTTCCCGGTGCATGTACATACTAAATTGCATCTTTCTCATACTTTTCATTTTGCTCATAGACCCCATGGGGGTGAGTAGGTAGGTTTGCCATATGGGTGCTGTAAGTATCTTAAATACAAGTTAAACCTAGTGAATGTACATACCGAATTTGACCAAGTCATGTCAATAAATTATGTGAGTTACAGAGTTTTGTTCATTTTGCATAGAATAACATGGTAAACCTATTTTTGGTTTTCTCCGTAATCTGTTAAGCCAAGCTAAAAATTGAAAACATACTAAATTGTGTGTTTTTTCAAGATTTTTTTTAAAGTGATATCAGTTAAAATGTTGAGTTTTGAAAATTGAGGTCCAAAAATTCCAAAAACCCATTTTCACCGTTTTTAAACCCCATAAAACCTCTTTCCATAACCTGATAATGTTGGTTTGTGAACCCATAAAGAGACCTGGTATGAAACCTTCATACCAAATTTCATCAAATTGGAAGTTTCTGTCAAAAGTTATCAGAATCATGGACACTCACAGTATATGTACTGTATATATGTGATGTGCTCCAGGAAAAGGGACCTTATGATACACGACCAAAATTTTCAGTACAGCTTATTTTGTGAAATAAGGTCAAAATTATCGATTTTCAGGTTTTTATTTAAATTAGTAGTAAATATGTTTCTCCACATAGAAAACCTATTTTTAATTTAGTTATTTAGTTGTAAAACAATTAAATATCGGTTTTCCTGGACCCTTGCACAGTTAACAAAAGGGACCTTAACTTACTCCATTTGAATAGCATGGATGTAAGTTAAGGTCCCTTTTACATTTCATACACTGTTGTATTTTCTTGGAGGGAATAATTATGACTTTTGAGTAATAATATCATATTTCACCATAGATTAAGCATGTATGCTTAATCTATGATTTCACTATGTTTGGAGGGGAATTTTTTTCCTACTTTTTTTCCTACTATTTTTTTCCTTTAGGGATGCTAAAGCAGCCCAAGAACCCGGAACTTCGAAGAAGAAAAAGAAGTAAAGTTTTTTACCTTACGTACACTTTTTTTAAATAAGAATACCAATATCACCATAACAACTTTTTTAAATTTAATAATACAGAACATTGTTATGTAAAAAATGTAAATTTGAAAACTATTAAACTTTTTTTCAAAATATTTGAATTTTTTTCATTATCCTTAGTCATTCATTTGCCATAAAATGAAAGAAAGTGTTTCAATAATATGTGTTCTCCTATTTCTTTTGTTGCCAAGAAAATTTGCAACATTTTGATACCAAATAGGTAGCAAAATAGTAATAAATCATGCATGTTCCATTAGGTTAAACTTTGTTTAACTTTAAACACGATTTACCGAAAACTAACGTTTTTAAAATTTATAATTCAAACTCCCATAAATTTGTCAAATATCAAGATAGAATTTGTTCAAAAACACCATTGGATTCAGCATAAAAAACTCTACAAGAAAATGTGAAAAAATCAAAATGTGTCTCATGTATCATAAGGTCCTTTTTCCTGGAGCACATCACATATACGGTATATATACAGTATAATACCATACATATATTTATAGTGTGCAAATTAAGTACGGAATGTAAACAAATCTGTATTTCTAAAACCAAAATAATTTAAAATATTTTCTGCGGCTTAATTAATAAATAAAGATTGCAAACTTTTTGACATTGAAAAAAATTTCACAGAGTATGGGTTTAGGGGTAACTTATTTTTTAGCGAATTTCCCATATAGTTGGGAAGCTATTACCGTAGGTCTCATGGTAAGACCTAAGCCCGGAACCATGTTACTTTTTCGTTTTGAGGTGCCCAGAGACCAAAAATTATAGTCATTACGATTCATTTATATATATTTGTATGTGTGTGTGTGTGGGAGTGTGTCCTAAGACACGATAACTCTAGTAAATATGGTAACTACGGTAAACGGATAACTCTCGAAATTTGCTGAGTACGCAGATATCTGCTATAAGGTGATATCTGCTGCATACTCAGAATTAGTCTATTTAATGTTTCTCAATATTGTTCAAATATAACAACAGTATTGGTAATTTTTTTATTTTTTTAACCTCAAGAACTGTTACAAGCCCTGCTTTGTTCATCTGGGTCGATTAACAGAGGATCTACTGAATGTCATCCCCATGTAATAAAAATAAGAATTAAATAAGAATTAGGGAACCCATTTGAAGATACTGTTTTATTGTAGAGTACTAGTACCGGTAGATCTTAAAGTAATGAGATTAATTTTTTTCAGGAAGGTCACTGGGAGTTACCCCATAACAACAATGACTGTAGAAATTCTGAAGGACATTGTGATAAATTCGGAGTGGAAAAATGCACAGTAAGTAATTAAAAGACAGTTGTGTAACAATATTTGCTAAATAGATTTGAGACTCAGTTTTTTAGCGAATTTCCCATAGGGAATAAGCTATTACCGTAGGTCTCATGGTAAGACCTAAGCCCGGGACCATGTTACTTTTTCATTTTTAGGTGCCCAGAGACCAAAAATAATAGTCATTAAAAATTTTATATATATATATATATATATATATATATATATATATGTATATATATATATATATGTATATATATATATATATATATGTATATATATATATGTATGTGTCTCTAGACACGATAACTCTCGTAAAAATGGTCCGATGGACACCAAATTTGGTAGAAATGTGTAATCCTACGTTTATTCGGATGAGTTCGAAAACCAGACATATCGACCTACCGGAAGGGGTAGTTTTGGGAGGTTTTGTACCCCAAAAATGGGTTTTTTGCATTTTTCATATGTAAATTTGAAAAATTTTAAATTTTTATTTTGACCATTGGATTTAGCTAAAAAAAACACACAATTTAGTATTGTGAAGCTTTGCTCTATCTCCATTGGTTACCGAGATATTACAAAGTCTAAAGACAGTACATTGTCTTTTGGGGCTCCAATGTTAATCTTTTGGAGAATAAGGATGTGTTAATATTTCACTTATTAACCAATATTTTTGGATGAAACTTGGTATTTAGCTTCATTTGGTTGAGATTCATCCATTTAAGGTAAAAAATCTTGGTTTTTGTACTTATCATGGCAGCAGACCTGCATACTCTTTTCCCATGTTAATCATATGGAGAATAGGCAAACTCTATTATTTATGGACAGATATTGATGAAATTTACTATATGGCTTTATATGGTCGAAATAATTTTTTTCTCTGCTAAAAACCTACTTTTAGTGTCCCCCATGGCAGCATACCTGCATACTCTTTCCCTATATTTACCTTAAGGAGAATAGACATTTATTTCCCTATTTATGAGCACGTGATGAAATTTTGTTTACAAGTTTAGCTGGTCAAAATTAATATTACTAATTTGGAAATTCGCTGAGTACGCAGGTCTGCTGCGACGGGGGGTATTATGAAATTATTAGGTATCCAGTAAATTGTTCTTACTTTTAGTCAAAATATACCTTAGTGTCATGTACAGGATTGCTCTGAGATGATTGGGCCGTTAAACAACCCAATAAAAGATAATGATAAAAAATAGAACACTAACACAAAGTTTTAGAAGGCATCCAAAACCAAATAGTCCGGATATTGTCAATTGAACTGATATATTTTAGTGATATAATAAGGGACAAGTTGACTCTTGTCATTTTGTCCGTGGTAAACACCTGGGGCTGAACATTTCATTTCCGGAATAACGCGGTCGGATTTATCGGCGGCCGATCCATCCGAGGCCGAACTAGAGGGCTTCTACTGTAATTGGACAGTTGGATTTTGATTCAACCCCCATTCAAAGGGGTTTCAAAAGAGTCAAAAATGTGTTTTGACATTTTTTTGCCCTTAATTTTTAAAATTAGACAACTTTAACTGCAACTATTTAAAATAACTTTTAAAAATCAACAATTTAGTATTTTGAATCATTAACATAGCTTAACAGGTCACAGAAAAAATTCAAACCAAGTTCCCCATGTTATTCGTATGGGCAAATCTTAAAAGTTATATACCGCTTATTGACCAACATCTATCTTAAAAAAAAATTTGGTGTGAACCTTCACTGGGTGGGGAGTAACTAATATTTTATCAAATCCCATTATAGCATTAGAGTCAGCTGTTACAATTACAACCTACTGTTATAACCCAAGAGCGAGCACAGAACAGAAATAGAGAGGCCAGCCGAGCGCAGTAGTCAAATTACCGCATGCGCACTGTACCATGCGGACAGTGACTAGGCCTACAAAAGGAGTTTGTTTCTTGTTCGTTTTAGCTCCATCTATTAGGCTGTAGTCTTATGGTGGTCCCCCTTCCCTTGCGGGCGACCCGTACCCAGCGTTAGCCATACCAGGTTGGTTTTACGACAGGAGGATTATTTAACATAAGTCCCAAATCACATTAAGACGGATTAGACCCCCACAGAAACTGGAATTCACCAGGCCCGTGGTACTCAACCGGCAGTGAACCCAAAACCGACAAACCGCTATGAGTGTCAGTGGCAGCACTATCCAACTACTTCTCACCTTTCGTTTGGCTAACATGAAACAATATTTCAATAAAAATAGTCTTTTATTAAATACAAATAAAACTAAATTCATCACATTTTCACAAAACAAAATAATTGTAAAATATATCTCCCAATACAATGATTGAAGATGAAATTATTGAACAAGTAAACGAGACAAAATTCTTAGGTCTATATATTGATGAAAACCTTTGCTGGGACTATCATATTGAACATATATTGAGAAAAATTAATTCCGGGTTATTCGCTTTAAGACGTATAGGTCAGATTATGCAGCTTGCCTGTCCTAAAACGTATATTTTGCACTGATACATTCAAATATTTCGTACAAAATTGATTTGTATATGAAAAAAAAAACAAAAAAAAAACAATCTGGACACAATTCTAAAACTACAAAAAAAGGCAATTAGACGTATGCTCAATCTTAAACACAATGATTCCGTAAAAGGTCATTTAAAAAATCTTAAAATTTTAGCTGTATATGGGTTGCATATTTTTGACTGTATATTATTTATTTTTTTTTAACTAAAACATATTTACATCCAATTGAACATCAATATAACACAAGAAGACAAACCGAAAATCATTTTTACAAACAGATTGGAATTTCATAAAAAAAGACCATCCAATTTATTTGTCTGGACCGTCCAGACATTGGAAATAAAAATTCTTTAAAGCACTTCCCGATGAACTAAGATTAGAAAATAACAATGACAAACTAAAATATAAATTGAAAATATATCTGATCAACAAATCCATTTACTCAATAGAAGAATTTTATGAGTAGAAGTAAATTTTAATAATAATTTTATTGTTTTCAATTTGTATCATGTTATTTTTATTTTTGACGCCATTTCTTGCATTTCACATGTACAAAGAAAAATAAAGTTGATTGATTGATGTAAGTGTAATTAATTGCTACGTTTATATACAGGGTGTTTTGCGGTAAGTGTAACAAACTTTACCAGTTTGATTCCTCATATCAAGACAAGAAAACAATGTCATATAAACATAGGTCCGAAAATTGGTCATTTTCGAGTTACAGCCAATAATTGAACTGTTACTAATTAATGTGTACTTATTGGACATTTATGCCACTAAATAGAAAAATAACAAAGATATTATGATAAAATTTTCACGGTGAGATAGATTATAAAATTTCAAAGCAGTTTCAATGCTATTTTGTGTTCAAAGTTTGAATGCAGGTGAGATAAGCCTGCATTTTTAAGGCTTAAAAGTCAAAATTTTTCTTAAAAAATGTCCGGCTAAAAATATTGTTTTGTTTTCGATTGAGTATGTAGTCAAGTGGGGTAAGTGTACCCCCGGGGCAAGTGGACTCCCAGCTAATAAAAAATCGGTTTATTACTCAAAAAATTTCAAAACTTAGCCAAAGGTATTTCAAACTATGCTCTTTCAAATTATAATCACTAAAAAATTATCTGGTTATTATTACTGTGTGTTTTGAAGAGTTTAAAAACATCTTACGTTTGTACTCTAAACGCAAGTGCCGCTTGGAAAATTGAAGAAATTACTAAAAATTCAAATATTAAGGTAATTATTTTAAAATTGGTAATCTGACTCATTTTTTGAAGAGGAATTCAAAAATAATATTTTTAATTACCAAAAAAGCCATTTTGGGGGAGTTAGGGGGGGGGGGTACACTTACCCTGTGTTATATCGCTGTTGGGGCAAGTGTACTTTTACCAATGGGGCAAGTGTACGCCCCCCCTCAATAATGGATAGATTAGCTGATGATAAGGCAAACTCTTATCTCATGTATGAAGAAAAAAGGTAAGTACATAACTTGTTTCAATTCATTTTTTTAGTTTAGTATAGGAACATTTAAGGCCTAAGTAAAATAAAAATAACTTATTAAGGTTTAAAGTTACTTCACCAAGCGGACGTTTATAAGAAATTTCCTAACTACCGTATTTTTCAAGTTATTTTGATAGATAAAAAATCAAAATGAAGATAATTTTCTGCTCTTTAAGACCTATTAATTGTCAATTAATTGAAACAGTGTTATCTCTATGTTTTCATTTACTTTACAATTTCTTTAAAAACTGGGTTTTCCGTTTTACCGTGCGGAGGTTCACAAAAAAGTTCATAACTCCTGAACCGTTTGAGATATTTTGATAAATAAAAAACCAAAAGAAAGCTCATTTTCTTCTCTATAATCCACTTGCCCCAACATCAACATATATGCAATGCAAAGCTACATTGAGGGGGGGGGTACACTTACCCCAGATTCATGGGCAAGTGTACCCCCCAAACATCACTTTACAAAAAAAATTCTAAAAAATACAAAATTGAGATTTTTAACAAAATAAAAATTCTACATATACAAAACATTCCAAAGAATAATCATACAAAATTTTATTTTTATATCACTTACATGTGTTTTTTAATCTGCAGTCAAAGTGGTACTATGTGATTTTGGGGGTACACTTACCCCACTTGACCCTAATCATAAATGTTGAAGGTTTTGGGCTGACAGATTCCCAAAAACTCCAGAATTTCATAAGGAACAAAATAGTATAAATTTATGAATATGTTTATTTATGATTATTCATGTAAAAAACAGAAAATATCAAAGTTAACAAAATTTTGAAAGAAAACGTTGACAATTTAGCCAGGCTCATTCATGCATAACAGATGTTAACATGAAAGTTTCATAACTATTGGTATTTTTATTGAAAATAAACATTAAATCAGAAAAAAGGATTAACACATGAAAACTCATTCCCCCTTTAGGTTTATTTTGAAAATTATGGTCTTTCTCTACATAGAAAAATCTTAAAAATAGACTCTCATTATGATTTACTACCAACTACTTATGATATTTAATGTGATACTCACACCAATAATTTATACCAGGAGACAGAATAATACTTTATTTAGACAATTGCAGACATAATAATGGACATAAAACGTTGGTATAAAGATTTTTATGGACATTAAGTTATTTTGGTCCCTGTCATTGTTAACTGGACTGGAGTTCCACAGTGATTACATTTAATGCAAAATTCTTTTTTCATATAAAAATTGGTAGCATTGAGTTAAAACAGTTTTAATAAACTAAGTAAAATTTTTTCATATACTTTTTAATAAAATGTTGAAGATAAAAAAGTGATTTGTATAAAAAAATAAAATAAAAAATATACCAATGTTAAATAAACTTGTATGTTAAATTTTTATATTGTCTTGCATTCTTAATATTAGTATAAAAATGGCCTACTCTGTTTGTAAAAATGTGCATAACAATATGAAGAGTATGTTCAAAAGTACCTATTATAAAGAAATTTTTTTACAGAAACCGTTCATAAAAAATTATAATTATACGAAACAAACCATTATTAAGATTAAAAAATCTATTTTGCCATGAAGGTTTGCAACACCTAGTGTGTAAAATAACATGTCAACTTGGAAACGCAAGTGTAGCTCAGTTCCAAGATGTCGTCCAGTGCAGGTTGTTGGTGCTGTCAAACTTAAATACAAAATCATAAATTAAGGTGAGATCTGAAATACGATAAAAAATTTGACTCCGGTAAATAATTATTTTCAAGCTTTGTAAAAGTACGGCGCAAATATTTGATTCCAATGTGACAATTGCAAATAAAGTAAAATTTAAATTACTACACCTAAATAATTCCTTTTTTTCTATAGGAACATAATCCAAAGCTTGGTTTACCAAAATTGAAAAATCAAATGATTTAAATGCCTTCATTATATTAAATTAAATCTTACAATCAAATTTGACGCTTTAAAACAACATAGATTTGTTTTGGAAAGTAAATTTTTTTTTCTTATTTTACGGAAGTTTGATATTTTTGGAAAAATATACCCTTTCTTCCTCTTGAATAGTCCAGCAGTTTTCAGGTTATTTGTCAATTTATGTGGCAAACGTAATAGTAAAGTGTGATAGACGTCTATTTTTTTAGATTTTTCTATGTAAAAAAGACCATATTTTTAAAAATAAACCTAAAGGGGAAATGAGTTTTCATGTGATAATACTTTTTCTAGGATTTTAGGTTTATTTTCAATAAAAAATACCATTGGTTATGTAACTTTTATGTTAACATCTGTTATGCATGAATGAGCCTGGCTAAATTGTTAACGTTTTCTTTCAAAAATTTGTTAACTTTCAGTATTTTCTATTTTCACACGAATAATCATAAATAAACATATTAATAAATTTATGCTATTTGTTCCTTATGAAATTCTGCAGTTTTTGTGAATCTGTCAGCCCGAAAACATCAACATTTATAATTTAATACTCAATCAAAAACAAGAAAATATTTTTAACCTGACATTTTTTTAGAAAATTTTTGACTTTTAAGCCTTTTATCTCACCTGCATTCAAAATTTTAATGCAAAATAGCATTGAAACTGCTTTGAAATTTTATAATCTATCCAACGGTCAAAGATTTATCACAATATCTATATTAATAAAATTAGAGTTTTGTCTGTACATTGCTTAGAATTTTGAAATTTTTGGTTATTTTTACTTCTTATGCATCGCAGAATTCAAAATCGGTGTCATCTAAATTTCTTTCCCTCTGTCTGTCTGTCTCTCTCTCTCTGTCATTCTGTCTGTAACGCTCATGGGTCCTATTTTGTCCTCTTTTCACTGGATAACGACTTTACCTAGGGGTCTAAATTTTTTTCATGTCATAGACTAGAGTGGTGTGAAGGTTCATTACAACTTTAATTGACTTAGCGACCTTAGGGCTTTGCCCCATAGTATGTCAAAGTAGCCAAGTTGTGCTAAAATACCAATCTTTAATCTCTTTTCACACGACAAGGGCTTTAGTAAATGATATGAAAATTTTTATTATTGTTAAATGTTGAAATTAGAACGATTTTAGCTGCTCTAAAGCATCGTTCGTCAAAAAGGCTCTCCCTCATAGTAAAAGAAATATTCAATGTTAATCTTATGGGAATATTTAATTCTACCTTTTTATCTATGCTCTTTAATCAGCTGGATTAGACAGTTTGTCATTTTCACCACAGATGGCAACACTTAAAATTTTAAATACAGACTCTTTCATATCTAACCCTTTAACTTTTCACTGGCCTAAATACAGTGAATAAAGTCAACTAATTCTTGGTTCTAAATATGAATATTAAAATAATTTATGGAAATTATTACAAAACGAGTTTTGACCCTTAAATCTTAAAATGTTTCTTATTATCATTACAAACTAATTTTAGTTCCCAATTTAGCTTTCATTGCACTTTCTGACAAAAAGAGGTGTATTTTATCAAACACAACATGTAGTTAAAACCAATGAGGTTTATAAATTGCTCAATTTTTCAAGTAGTTCGGGTATAGACGGGGCAATATTAATGTGTAAAAGCTTAATGAGTAGGTTCTTATGAAGAAGTGAGAAAGTCGCTCAAAAAACACTCATAGTACCACTGTAATTTTCATTCAAGGATCATGCTGATTGGTTGAATGGAATCAGATGGTTTAAGAACATATTTGCAGAAGTTTGTTATTGTTTTTTATTTTGTGTAAACAAACAAATATACTTATTTTGACATTTAGAAGGTAAAAAGAACGCTTCCCGTGGCAATAAGGAAAAGTAATCCCACCATCAATGCTTAATTTTTCTCCGTTTTTCGACATAACTTTTTAACATGGGATGTCACTATTTATTCGGTTTTGTATACATTGGCAACACATGAGGTTTTAGGTAAATAGGTAAAGTCTAAAGACAAAAAAATTGAATTAAGTAAACCTAATATCTACACTGCGGTGCGGTGGCTATACGTTACTGACAGATGTTGCGTTGTTTTACTTGGTTTGGGAATTAAAATGTTAACTAATTTTGAATTTAGATTTAATATTGTACATGTCTGTACATATCTTTCATGGGTAGAACAAGATGCAGGGGTTCAATACATTGGATTTGGCATATAGCTATCGTCACACCCAATCAAGGATTCAATATTAGATTTCATAAGAATCTATAATATTTTTTACAAGTCTGAGTTTTCTTAAATCTTCTATAAGTTTAAACTCATAGAACTATAAAGTAAATCACCATACGAATATAAATGTTTAATCAAACTGCAACAAAACCATTAATAGAAATAACTTCTAGACTAAATGAGAAATGGATTTAACAAGATTTTGACAAATTTGCCTGGTAGCTATTAAGCATAAAACTTGATATCTAGATACGTTAGAATGAACCAACTGAAGGTTATGAATTTGTGAAATCATTAATATCATTCGTTTAATAAACTGTACACACACCCCGTGCGAAGAACGGGTACTCAGCTAGTCTTTGTTATTTTTCTACTTAGAGCCAGAAATGTCCATTAAGTACACTTATATTAGTAAAAATTCAATTATTGGCTGTAACTCGAAAACAAAAGGTTTTCGGACCTATGTTTATATGTCTTGATGTGAGGAATCAACTGGTAAAGTTTGTTACACTTATCGCAAAACACCCTGTATACGGTAAATGTTAAGTCTTTTAAGATTATTTTCAGAATAAAAATTGTTAGAAAAATTTCAAATTGGTTGACAAAATTTCTTTAGTAGAAAATACTTAATGCTTTTTATGTTTTTTATTTAAAAATAACGAAACATTATCTGCCTTGATTCTGGTTCAAGTACCAGCAGTTAGAATTCTAGTAGAAACTAGGAATAGTTTCATGATCACCAGTGGCGGATTTACGAAGGTTAGGGCCCTAGGCCCACTTTTCTGTGGGACCCCCCCCCCCCTCATCAATTACCGAAGTATGATACTAAAATCACCAAATTAAGCTAAAATCGTCCTTAATTTTTTCCTATGCTCTGGTGCGAGTAAATTGTAATTGTATACGAACAAATATAACGATCTCTCTTGAAAAGATGCTGGATTATCCGGCTATTAATTGGGGGTAGGGAAGGGGTCCATATGCTTTATGCTTTATCATATGCTTATATCTGGTCAATGGATCTATGCTATAACTGGAGTCACTAATCTCTGTTCTGTATTTTAGGGTTGTTGTCCGTTACGTTGGTCAAATTGCTGTTGGTGGGAAGCTATCAAAATAGTCAAGATGGCTATCCGTAGGTTTACTCAATTTTACCTAACTCTAACTCAACTGTTTTCAATAGTGTAGGAGCAATGGGGTCCTATTGATCTGAATTACTTTATTAATATTACTAAGTATAATGGTACAAATGTGTTGCTTTCAGAATTTTGATACTTTCACAAAATGGTAATGGTTGTAGAAAATCTTTAAATTAAACTAACATTAATTTTAATATTGTCTAGATTTTGCGTTTTGATAGCGTCTCACCGATAGCAAACTGATGGCAACCAAAAAATATCAATGGGAAAACGGAGCACTTTTTTGACACCGAGAGCTAGGTGACTTCAATTAGTTTTAATAAATAGGCCAAAAAGGCCGCCGCGCCCTCGCGCCGTCACTCACTGTTGCCACCAATGTGGATTAACCTATAGGTAGCTCATGAGCACCTGAAAATGACATGGAAAACGGCAGACGCCACAATGACTTCACAGAAGTCTCTCTGTTGTGTTGTGAATTTACGTTTTTTTCAACTACAACAGTCTGCTAAAAAAAATCAGGGCTTAAATGTTATGTTCATCTTTACAGTGCAAGTACATCCTTAAAAAATATATGCATAGGCCCCTATTATGGACTCTGTGCGGCCCCCCTGCAGCCCGCGGCCCTAGGCCAGGGCCTAGTCGGCCTAGTGGTAAATCCGCCACTGATGATCACCGGTTGAGACATCATGTTAGGGTTTCTTTTTTTTTACCAAGGATTCCTCAGTATACAAAAAGAAACTATTAATATTTTTGCTGGTACCGATTTGTCATGTCGATTCCTGGGTGTTGTCTTGAATAATGTGTTCTAAGTTTTTTAATGATTCTTTTCCAAACAAGATGTACAGACAAGACAACTCACTCAATTGAAGACATTTTCTATGTACCGGTACACATTTCAGTAATTACTGTATCACAAATTGAATTACATTGGCGATCCGCAAATAAGTTGTTTAATGAGAGGGGGTGAACTATTTCGTTTGTAGGCTAGGCTGTAAGTTTAGGGAGGTGTGTGGGTGTCGCCGGCAGGGTGAAGGGTAAATAAATGCAGGCCGTAACAGTGCACAATGCTGTGTCGTCTGCTGCCGGCAACACACATGGTACAACTTGGCGAATCTTGTTTGGTATATTTGTAGTAACTATATATATATATATATATATATATATATATATATATATATATATATATATTTTTTTTTTTTTTTTTACAGTAAATAAAACTATTAATGTAAGTGATCATCGTCAGTTGTCAATTTTTACCTCAAAATTTTGCTTCTGCATGCTGCCGCTTAATTCAATGATTGTTCCAATATTTATTCACTGTTATAAGCAATCGACTTACAAAGTTTTAATTTGCTTTTCAGCCATTCCGTATAAAAGAGGAATTTGAGGAAAAAATAATTTTTAATATTATAAATAAACTAAGTATGCATTACTATAAGGTATGAGTTAAATAAAATGAATCAAAAGAGTAAATTTCAATATTTTTATTTTTACCGCCTTTTTTGACGATCCGAAGTAGCTATATTGAAGACACGGATTACCCTGTGTAAAAATGCTAAAGTTTAGAGTTCTCTGGTGAAGGAACCATAGTTCATTAGAACACTAGACTGTGACCAGTTTGCAGAAGAGGTTATGATCAAGTGACACTACCAAAATGAATGATCAGGTAAGATTTTTTATGAGTTTTTTTAAGTACTAAAAAAAGATGGTTGCATGTAACATCCGTTACACAAAAACATGAAAAAGTTATTTTTTATATGAATGGTTTGAAGAAAAACAATGAAAGTTTCCAAAAGTAAAGTTAAGGTGTGCACATGTTAGTCTGTACCTTAACATTTACATATGTATGTTAAATTACAATTTTGTAAGAGTTTAAAATCTTGTAACATCCGTTACGTAACGGACGTTACAAGCATTAACCTGTTAATTATAGCCATTTTTAGAACAGTTACAACAAATTCTTGAAACATTTACAATTATTAACTTCACTGTATTGAATTCTAAGAGATTACCAGCAATTCTGAACAATATTAAACCACTAGTCCCATTATTTCATGAAAATAGAACTTTTTCATTGCCTAGCTGGTTTGTTTTTATTTAGAGGTACGGTACTAATTGTAATAGAAATTTAAGCCTACACTGTACGTGCCTAACACTTTAATCAGGCCTGTATACAATTTTGAATGTCTAAGCAGGCTACTGCTAGCTTGTATAACACTCTTGAATCCTTTTGCGGAGTACTAGTTTTTTGGCTGAAAAGAGTTGTATTTTTTCAGGAGCTAGGGAAGTCAAGCCAAGAAGATGCTACTAGTAAAACCCCACCTGTGTTTAAAAATAGGATGGCTAAATATTGATTTAATAAGAAACAAAATTAAAATAAATGGAAAGAGCGTCTAGAAAAAGGCCAAAAAAGAAACAAAGACAACAGGATTAAAGCCAAAGAAAAAATGTCAGATGAAGAAAAGTTGAAGAAAAAAGAAGAAACTCACTTAAAATAGAATAAAGTCAAATTGGCTCTAACAAACATGTGCTCGTCAAGTACACTACCAGTAGAAGCAGTTTTACGTATAATGAACACTGCATGGTAATAAACACTACAGTACCCCATTTCGTCAGTCATCGTTGTATTTGAATTTGAAAACTGATATAATTAAACAAAAAAAAAAAATAATAATAAAATAAAAAAATGAAATGACAGAAGAGAGAGAGGTTACTTTTATGAAGACAGCTGTTTGTTTTCATGAAATGAATCATATGTTAGGTAAAATTACTAAATTTTGTCTTATACTTAAAATACATTGAATCTTTAAAGTCCAATGGGTAGAAGCAAATTAAATTGAGAGTGACAAAAATTATTCCATGATGCCCACAGCGAATTCCTTTTAATTTGACACCTAAATCATCAAAATCGGGTCATAAATGAAAGAGTTTTGCTGCCCACAAGAAATTCATTACGGAATTAGTACCAGATACTTACGTTATAGGTACAACTTGTAGGCCTTTAAGAAAATAAAGAAAGTGAAAGAATAACTTAAGCTTAAAGAGAGTAGCCTCTACATGTAATAAGTTTTTATTCAGTGAAGTTGTTTTTGTAATGTTGCTTTGATATTTTGGTTTAATGTTTATACAACTATATTACGCACAGTACATTATACTGATTTATAAGTTCTTGAAATTTAATAGAGACCATACTTAAGTAATACAATGTATAAGACAGTCAGTAAGCCTTAAGTGATGACACTGTATTATCTATCTAAAATTTAGGATGTACAAGGTGTGTGTGTGAGTTCCTATGTAAAAGTAAATGAATTTTATATTATAAAATCTTCAGTAATAAATAATTGTTTGCATAAAAATCTAACTCATTCTTTATTATATACCTTAGCTTATGTTTTAAATCTGAAATTTGTAAGTGCATTTAATTTTATTGGTAATTTTACCAGGGGGAAAATTTTGTAACATCCGTTACAAAATCCATGTAACATCCGTTACAAAGGAAAATAATTTGTATAAACTATTGTAATATTTGAAGAGTTTTAATTTGTGGTTGAAAATGAAGTATATATGTTATACACAGCTGACAAAAATTGACATTTCCATTGATGTTATGGATGGACTGAATTTTAGTTAAATATCCATACACTACAGTTGCCTGTTCCCAATTGTGTAACATCCGTTACACGACAAAATAATGTTTTATTTGTTTATTCATTAATGAAACATACCCAAACTTACACCCCTTATTAAGGCCAACCTTATTTACCTACTGCAAGTTCTAAAATGGATAATTAATCATATTTAAAGTCAATATTAACATTTTAATAGTGTAAATGTAACATCCGGCACATACGGAATGGCTGTTTTGTTGTTAATGCTGTAGATGTAATTTATTCACCGTTATGTTTTGTTCCTGCATATTTTTTTCACGATTTCTTTTTTTTTATTGCCACTTGCGTATAATATTAATAATTCATGCACTCTCAATACTTATCATTTTGAGTGTTTGAGATGATTCCGTAACATTTCATCCATTTATTGTATAGTTTCTTTGTTTTGTTTGTGACCACCATGTCCACTTGTAAAAAATTATTGTAAAATATTTGTGAATTTTTTGCATGGTTTTAAGTATTTATTTGTAAATTGGTGTTTGCCTTGGAAATAATAAATAATCTATATTAATAAAATTAGAGTTTTGTCTGTACATTGCTTAGAATTTTGATATTTTTGATTATTTTTACTTTTTATGCATCGCAGAATCCAAAATCGGTGTCATCTAAATTTCTTTCCCTCTGTCTGTCTGTCTCTCTGTCACTCTGTCTGTAACGCTCATGGGTCATATTTTGTCCTCTTTTCACGGGAGAACGACTTTACCTTAGGGTCTAAATTTTTTTCATGTCATAGACTAGAGTGGTGTCAAGGTTCATTGCAACTTTAATTGCCCTAGCGACCTTAGGGCCTTGCCCCATAGTATGTCAAAGTAGCCAAGTTGTGCTAAAATACCAATCTTTAATCTCTTTTCACACGGCAAGGGCTTTAGTAAATTATATGAAAATTTTTATTACTGTTAAATGGTGCAATTAGAACGATTTTAGCTGCTCTAAAGCATCGTTCGCCAAAAAGGCTCTGCCTTATAGTAAAAGAAATATTCAATGTTAATCTTATGGGAATTTTTAATTCTACCTTTTTATGTATGCTTTTTAATCAGCTGGATTAGACAGTTTGTCATTTTCACCACAGATGGCAACACTTAAAATTTTAAATACAGACTCTTTCATATCTAACCCTTTAACTTTTCACTAGCCTAAATACAGTGAGTAAAGTCAACTAATTCTTGGTTCTAAATACGAATATTAAAATAATTTAAATGCAAATTATTACAGATCGAGTTTTGTTCCTTAAATCTTAATATGTTTCTTATTATCATTACAAACTAATTTTAGTTCCCAATTTAGCTTTCATTGCTCGTTCTGACAAAAAGAGGTGTATAAAACACATAAAACACAAAAACATAAAACACAATATGTAGTTAACTAGCAAGCAGCCCGTCAAAAATGACGGGTAATTTTCATGAAGATTATTCATGAATTTGATGTTCACGTTTCAAAATCGTCACAGAATTTATCAATACAAAGACAACATAGTATTCCAATTTCCATTTCTTTAGCAATATGAACAGTTATCTATATACTAATATTCAATCATGTTTCTTTTCCTCATTTTTTCTCAGCTTGTGAGCAACGTAAAAGAAACCCGCGCATACCGTTTGAAAGATAGTGTATTTTAGATGAGCAGAGTGGTATTTTAATTCACATCGGCCCCCGAGGCTATGCCCTTCAGGCTTCGAAAGTTTCAATGTTAATCTTATGGGAGAAGGACAATTTATTAATCATGAAACAGCTGTTGTAAAATCAAATTATAGCTAATCAGGAAGAACAGTTAGTTTTATCTATAATTCTTTTTAAACTAAGGTATAGTCCTGTAGATGAGCAGAATCCTATTATAATTCACGCTGGACTCCAGGCCTACGCCCCACAGGCTTTCAAAGTTTTAATGTTAATCTTTTGGAGGAAGGAGAATTGATTGAATCATTAGACAGCTGTTGTAAAAACACTGTTAAAAGCAGGAAGAACAGATGTTTCAGTTATATAATGTTTATAAACTTAAACTTCTTGGGTCCAGATCAACTCAAAATTTGGTCTAATTTCAATCAGGAGGCGATCTCTATATATCATAATAGTTTATAAGTTTAAATAGTTAATAATACTTACTCTCATATGGCTTTACAATATAGTAGGCCTAGGCCTATGAGACTTTTAAAAAAAGGTAATGATTAAAGGTTTGTAACCGTATTTCCATTTATTCCATTTCCAGTTGCATGGCCAATTCACTTATTTGTATAATTTTGCTGACTCGGAGTCCATTTAATTAACCAGAATTTGGAGTTTGTATCTTATTTGTTTAACACTCGCGATTTACCAATCTTATTAAGTGTGTCCTCAACCTTTGGCATTTTTGCCTCTGCCTTGTTTAATTTTGTTAGATCCACTATGAGTCTAACGTTCCCATTAGGTTTTGGCATCGCTGAGCACCATTCTGTGGGCTCTTCCACAGTATTTATGCATTTAATTGAACCTTGTTCTCTCTTGAATTTTTTACTTAATGGTATAGAAGTACATTCCTGGGTGTACTAAGTGTTACTGAATTGTGCTCTAAAGTCAATCGTATAGTAGGTTTTTTACCTTCACTAAAACACTATTAAAAATGTTTATTCTCTGTATTTTGTTTCCACTTTATTTCCATCTCCTTTTCTTATCCTTGGCATTTCTTCTTGTATATTTCAAGGCTTATTTCTTCGAGTTTCATAGTTACACATCAGCAAATTCTTGTACTTCATTGTTTATATTAGTGGGAACAACAAACCAACTGTTAAAAATGTAGAATCATAATCCTACACGACCTTAAAAGGATAAAAAAATAAGAATATAAAGAAATTATATAACTTAGTTAGCAACAAAGATTAATGGATTAAAATACGGTGGGGAGAATTTTACAATCAAAATATTATGTTTATATATTTCAAAACATAAAGCTCATTAGTTGATAGATAAAAAATATGTGCAAACAAATATTAATAAATAGCTTGTAAGTTTAAATACATAAATTCAATCACCTTTATGAAATAAACTCTCTTTATAGTATAGCAACAAAAATTTTACTAAAACATCAGCTGTTAGATATTTATTTTACTGCTTTAAAAACCACTTCAACATTACGTGTCCTTGATTTCATTTGTATCTGTCAATTATCATAGAAATTAAAGGTGTCCGTTTTGTTTACAAAAACACTTTGTAAAGCAGCAGTGGTGTTAAATTTCAATGTAAGATATGGATCACCTGGAGCAGTAAACAAATCGACAAAATCACGTCTTAGATTGATCTAAATAAGGTCTAATTTTCATTTTGCGGCTTTATAAGGCATTTTCCGAGGGATACCTTATTTTTCCTATCATCTAAGGGTCATGGGAAATTCATTGACACCAAAACGGCCTCGATCCGTTCAGTTGTTCTCTCTCTAGACCCTTAAATGCACTCTTTTATTATATAAGATGAGGTTTATAAATTCCTCAATCTTTCAAGTAGTTCGGGTATATACGGGGCAATATTAATGTGAAAGAACTTAATGAGTAGGGTTCTTATGAAGAAGTGAGAAAGTCGCTCACTAAACACTGATACCACTGTAATTTTCATTCAAGGATCATGTTGATTGATTGATTGGAATCAGATTGGTTTATTGTTTTTTATTTTGTGTAAACAAACAAATATGTTTATTTTGACATTTAGAAGGTAAAAAGAGCGCTTCCCGTGGCAATAAGGAAAAGTAATCCCACCATCAATGCTTTATTTTCCTCCGTTTTTCGACAAAATTTTTAACATGGGATGTCACTATTCGGTTTTGTATACATTGGCAACACATGGGGTTTTAGGTAAGAAGGTAAAATTTAAAAACAAAAAAATTGAAATAAGTAGACCTAATATATACACTGGTGCGGTGCCTATACGTTACTGACAGGTGTTGCGTTGTTTTACTATTGGTTTGAGTATTAAAACTTTAACTAATTTTGAATTTAGATTTAATGTTGTACAAGTCTGTACATATCTTTCATGAGTAGAACAAGATGCAGGGATGGGATACATTGGATTTGGCATATATAGCTATCGTCACATCCAATCAAGGATTCAATATTACATTTCATAAGAATCTATAATATTTTTGAAAAGTCTGAGTTGTCTTAAATCATCTATGAGTTTATACTCATAGAACTATAAAGTGAATCACCATACGAATACTTTAGATACTTTATTTGAAACACCGACGCACTCTGTGGTGCGTATTTTAAGGTGAGTATGACTGAAGGGGTGAGTGTGATGATTGTAATGGATCAGATGAGGTGTAGCTTTGTTACTGACAAATATCAGCTGTTTCATTTGTCAGGGTCATTAATTAATAGCCCAATGACCAAAGGCAGCTGGGCCCAGTATCGAACCATCAAAAAGCACTAACTTTTCTTAGGATCGATCCGGCAACCTTCAGATTCAAAGGCGAGCTCTTTAACCACTCAGCTACCCAGCCAGTTATAAACGTTTAATCAAACTGCAACAAAATCATCAATAGAAATAACTTCTAACCTAAATAAGAAAAGGATGTAACAAGATTTTAACAAATGTACCTGGTAGCTATTAAGCATAAAACTTTAAATCTAGATACGTTAGAATGAACCAACTGAAGGTTATATATTAAATTTGTGAAATCATTGATATAATTCGTTTAATAAACTGTACACATACCCCGTGCGAAGAACGGGTACACAGCTAGTAATAATAATAAATTAAAAACAGGGCTGATCTTTCCGTTGGCCCCCTTCTCTTTCTGCGACAATTTCACACTGTCACCCTTTGTTCTGCTTGGGGCAAAGAAAAATTGTTGTTTAAAGGCTTTTGATGTTTTTGCCAATCATGATTTAAAATTAATTGTATTATTTTCAGGGATATAATAAGGATTTTAAAAGCTGAAGGGAAAAAATTAACACATGCACTCCCAATAAACGCTTCAGTGGGAAATATGGTTCGCCGGATCTTAAAAATCATACGGGAAGAATACCTCTCAGGTCAACAGGTAGGTTGTAGTAACAACATAGGACATATCCAAGTAGATATCCTCCTCCTTGGCCAAGACATATTGGGTTTAGTCTTACGATCCGAAGGTGTGATAAGAACTCATACATCTCAAAGTCAAAGGCCATAAAAATTTCTCAAATCAGTTGAATAAATTACCTATTGTTTCCAACAAGATATTCTATTTTTTTTCCTTTTAAACATAAATTCTATCGTTGAATATAAAGTTAAATATCAAAATACGGGTTTTTCTTTCCTGATTAGTTTATTAAACTATCAAAAGCTCTAGGACTCTAACAAGTAAATCACTTCAAGATCACAAATAGGTATTTTTGTGCAATGAGTGGGATTAGTTTCTTTTGCCACTTGAAAATACTGTAGACCTAAACCACGGTTGAATTTTTTGTTTATCTTAATAATTAATTTTTAACTGTATAATTAGTTTGGTAAATGTGTATTTTTTGTGCAATAAATATTTCTATCTTCTGATTTTTATAGATTTTCTTTCAGCTGGTCACAGTTATCTTTCTACAGCTCTTGTAGCCCTTTCAGGCACATTCCTTACAAAGTCTTTTGTTGTTTTGCTCTATACAGTATCAGGTTTTATAGGCAGAAATAAGTTTGGCTGTAAAATAAAAATTACTTATGAAAGATATCCCATTCTTAGTTTAAAATTTAAAATAATTCATTTTGCTTTATACCATCTTCCTACTTTTAAAAATTGCAGGTTTAACTTAAATTATTTTTTAGAATGCCAATAAAAAACTTAGACTAAAATTTATATTTTCTTTTAAAAAAGTTTAGCCTTTTAAATCTATACACACTTTTGCAACAAACAGAATAAACAAGAAGAAGTGGACCCTCAAGAGTCGCTCCATAAGATTGTGACAAGTGAAGGTGAAGCGGACGATTACTCGAAGGAGATCCCACATTTGAAGGAGCAAGTGTTGGAACATATTTCGGAATTCCAGATGGAGTTGGAAACAAGGTAAATCAACTATTCTGCTGCCAATCAATGCTTAACTTAGGTTTCATTCAAAAATTTAAATGATCCACAAGTTTTTTAATTGTTGCAAAATTGGTTTTATAAATTTTTAGTTTCGATAATTTATTTCTTTATGCCTAATATTTTTGAGAAAAAAAGTGCCTAAACAACCCAATAATGGCCCAAAATTACTCTGAATGATTTATGGAGTTGCCATCTCTTATGAAAATCGAACTACAGTAGAGTCCCACTAATCCAAACTTATTCGGGCCAGACCCTAATTATTTGAATTTTTAGATCAGGCAGATAATCCTACTTACATTGCAACTTACAGGTTCAGTAATGTGTAACTTACATAAGTTTAACATAACAAATCGTATACTTTCTTTAGAGAATATTTTTTTGGCCTTGTACTGTAATATTCTTTGATTTTAACAAAGCATTCGACACGGTTTCGCATTGTCTATTGCTGGAAAAACTCGAAAATATTGTTTGTTCGAAAATGGTGTTCGTGGTGTAGCGTTTCAATGGTTTTCTCCTTACTTATCAAAACATAGGCAGGTTGTCATAATACTGTTCAATGATGGAAATACCCTCTAAACGATTCTCTTCCGATGTGCAGAATGTCATTGCGGGTGTACCACAGGGTTCCATTCTTGGGCCGTTGTTGTTTATTTTGTTTGTTCATGATTTGAAGAGTTGTCTTGGTAATGCTCATTTGTGTTTATTTGCTGACGACACTTCAATTGTTATTGATGATCTCTGTCGAAAAAACATGGAAATAAGAACTTTTTTGGAGTCCAACTCAATAGTCCAGTGGTTCCAAGAAAATGGTATTTTTTTCAATGCCGAAAACACTACATTGCTAAACTTCTGAATCACATCAAAGATCTGTGACGACCTCAGTATTTTAATTGATGATATTAAAGTCCGTTCTGAACAAGAAGTAAAATTTCTGGGTCTATTTGTTGACCGAAATTTTTCCACCCATATTCAAAATGTTGCAAGGAGGATTTGTTCTTGGATTTTTGTGCTCCGTAGGCTTGCAACCTTCACGGACTCATCAGTGCTTCTTTCTGCATACTACGCCTTGGTAACTTTCTTACGCTGTTTCAATCTGGGGCTCTGAAACTTCAAAACCAAAACAAGTTTTTGTCCTTCAAAAAAATGCTGTTAGAATCATTGATGGTGTTCGTCAAAGGGAGTCATGTAAGCCTCATTTCTGAAATCTTAACATTCTTACATTTCCCAGTATTTTCATCTTCCAAACTGTAATATTTTTTTCAACAGAACCATATCATTTTCCAGCCCCTTGTTCCACATTCTAAATACAACCTTAGAAATACCACTAAATTAAATATTCCCCTCTTCATACTTCCTTTTTTAAACGCCATACTTTTTATACCGCCATTACATTGTTTAATGCCCTACCTGAGGTTATACAGTGTGAAAATGATTTTAATTGTTTTAAAAGAAAGCTCAAGGCCTTCCTTATTGACAAGTCTTTTTATTCTGTTAAAGAGTTTATTGAGAATAGAGAAATGTAATTCAAGTTTCTCATAAATTTTGTAAATAATTTTGATTCGTTTTGACGCAAGCCTATGCATGTAAATATGTTTTGTGGCAATAAAGGAGATTTGATTTGATTTGATTGGAATAAAAATTTTGAAATGGACAAACACTGTATATTTTGACAATAAAGCAACAGTAATATTATTGTAGGGGTACTTGCTGATGCCCTTTAGCTTGCGAAAAGTGTAGTGACGATCAAAAGGGGAAGGCAATGACTTTCATAAACTCAGAGTGCGGAGAATGTTATAATAATAATTGCCATCCTCCCATCTTACCAAGGCCTAGTACACTATATATAGGAAGGAATGCTCGGAGAGATGATATGTCACAGTAGTAGTGTGCCAGCTGATCGGTGTTGCCAAAAGCTTACTTGATTTTCTGGGATTTTCAAGGAGGGTGGGTAAAATCCCGCTCACTCGCCCTCTTCCTTTTTAAGACGAGCCCGTTCACTTCGCTCATTTGCCAGGCTGAAGGGTGCTGCACTTTGGTTTAATTTTCCTAAACCATAGGTTAAAGGTGTAACACATTGGTTTATATCTACACAGTTATCAGCTGATTTTTTATTCTATTTAAAAATCTCCATAAGCATAACATGGAAACTTTCAAGGGCTCTAGGATGATAACCGGATTTTCCCCATACATGGGGCCAGCTCCAATCGATTTCTTGTGGCCAAAAGCCCCATATTCAACCAAAAAATAAAAAATCCTTGGAGTGAAAAAAACTTTTACCTGTACAAAAATTGCTTGTTAATGTTTTAGAGTATAGTATTAAAATAAAGTTTCAATAATTAATAAAATTTCAATTTGCTATCATACAATCAACATGCTTTTTCATTTGTAACCATTAATTAACTGTAGTTTTGCAAAATGTCAACACACTTTCTAATGACTCTCGTCTAACACTCTCCCTTTCCCACAGTCAAAATATGAGTCATTTTGGGTTGTCATACTTTGTGTTGTAAGCAATTTTAATTCCAATTTTGTGAAGTTAACAAGGTTATATTATCAAATACAACCAATTAACATCTTTATGTATAATAACAGGAAAAATTCAATTTTTTACTTACAAAAACCCTTTTTCCTTAATTTTCTTGTTTATAAATTTAGATTAAAATCTGTATTTTCCTGACAGAACGTGTTCTGAATAAGCGGATTTTTGTAACACCGGGGTTCGAGTAAGCAAGACTATTGTTGTAGGCCTAATCAAATAGGGCTGGAAACATACACTGCAAAATGAAAGGAAATATTACCTTTGTTCCAAACACAGAACTAAACATAAAAATATAGTTTTGATATTCACAATAGGAATACAAAAAACAATATCTACAGTATTCTATTTTTATATCTACAATATAATATAGAAATAGAACACTATAAATTAAAAGTATTAATGTGTCTTTTGCAGTATAGATAATATAGCCCAGCAAGCAAAGGAACATATTCACGCCAACGAGATAATCATGACTATTGGAAAGTCTAGCGTTGTAGAAGCATTCCTGAAGAAGGCTGCTCATGATCGAAAGTTTGATGTGATTGTTGCAGAGTGTGCTCCGTTCTTCCATGTAAGTCATGGTAGAGTTTACATATTTGAATCTTACAACAAAATCCGGAAAGTCAATGTTATATTATGCTCTTGGGCACGGTTAATTTTGGCTTACAATTTCCATGGGGCCGTGGAAAAGCATTCGCTAGCAATTGAACTATGTTAAATATGGTTATAAATCATGTAATAAAAAATAAAAAAATACTAAAAAATAACTCTGTATAATATTAGCTATTGTATCACCAACAAAATTAGCAAATGGCACACAGGCAAACCTGTTGGGTGATGAGTTATTTGGGGTCAAGTTTATGGAGTTTTACTGAATCTAGTAAAAAATTGCAAAAAAAAATATAATGGGAGAAAAATATTGAGTAGAACGATATTTTCACATTTTTTGCTGTTAATAAAGCTCATATGATATGTCATATGATCATCTTGAAAATTTTTTAAATTATGAAAATAGGGGGTGGGAAATAAAAATTATTTTATGTGTTTTTGAAGGCTGATAAAGTTTTCCCCACTTTACTTACAGTCTCCTGTACCATTTTGGGGATCGGCTAATTAATTTTGTTGGCCATTAGTATTTTAGCTCCAGATGTTAGTAATCCCTCATGTCATGCTGTTGCAGGGACATGAACTGGCTGCCAGTTTGGCGAAGAACAAGATCCAAACGACGCTGATCCCAGACTCAGCGATATTCGGGATCATGTCCCGTGTCAACAAGGTTATCATCGGCACACAGACGGTGATGGCTAACGGCGGCCTGCGAGCCGTGTGCGGCGCACATACACTTGCGCTGGCAGCCAAGCACTACTCCGTCCCGGTAACTATAAGTCTTGCCACACAACTTGATCAATGAATTTGCACTACTATTCAGTTTGAAGTATTGGATAATCAGCTGCTCCATGAATATTAACATAGTACCTAAGCCCGATGTTTTTGGAATAGCACATGCTCCCTCTCCCCCTCGCCTATCCCAGCCGTATTTGGCCATTCGTCAACTTATGTGGCGAACCTTATAACCTAACAACTGCCTCATGAAGCTCTGTTACTGACCAACAGCATATGCTCCTCTAACCAGAATCCTTTTTTGGCCATTAGAATAATAAATAGCAGCAGGGACCTGATTCATACCTTCATAAAATTTATTGACTTTTTAAACTACGAAATAATTTTTACTCTTACAAGTTAAAGAGGTATAGTAGTTTTGAATACTAAATGATTTTAAAAGCTAAATGTCCAATATTTCTCTTAATGAAAAAATCCTTAGATTGAATTGGTATGTACGAGGCGTGTAATTAAAGTAAGTCCCATCTTGAAATTCCGCGCTGCGGTCGGCATTCCGCGCATGAGTGCTGTGTACCTGCATCTGTCGGCAGCTCATAGATGCCATTATGGTGTTTTTCGGTGAGACAATACTGAATTAGAGATATTTTTATTACACTTTGTTCAATTAAATCTACAGTTCTACAGGACTGATTTTATTAATTAATCGATCGTTGGGAAGCTTCATCTATGTAAATGTGCAAATAATTGTGAAGATTTGATTTTTTATAATAGATTTATGGTGAAAAAGTAAAAAAATACATGATTTTATAAGAAACACATTAAAAGGGGGTTTTCAAAGTTTATTATAATTTTTGGCAAGTTTTGGCAGTCTCTTATACTCCAAAACAAGATCCGTTTGTACGGGCAAAGTTTTTTTTTGCTCCAAGGATTTTTAATTTTTTTATTGAATATGCGGGTTTTGGCCACCAGAAATCGATTGGAGCTGTTCCCATAGCTGGGAAAAACTGGTTTTCGCGCTAGAGCCCTTCAAAGTTTCCAAGTTATCCTTATGGAGATTTTATTAATTGAACAAAAATCAGCTGATAATTGTAGATATAAACCAATGTGTTACATCTTTAACCTGTAGTTAAAGACAATTATACCAAAGTGCAGCACCCGTCGGCTTGGCGAGTGAGCGAAGCGAACAAGCTCGTCTTTAAAATGGAATAGCGCGAGTGAGCGGAGCGAACAAGCTTTGTGCGAGAACGAAAGTAATAATTTTACCGAGCTTAAGCTCGGTCCCACTGGTACTTTTATATAAAATGCATGATAGCAATTTGTACAAGATAAATAGTTTTACTTGAAGACATTACATTTAAAATCATCCCTAGCAAAGATCACTGGAGATTGTTAAAAAAACTCAGTTGAAGCATTTACAAAGAATGTTGTTTATGAAGAAAGTACCAGGGGGACCGAGCTTGAGCTCGGTAAAATTGTTACTTTCGTTCTCACACAAATTTGTTCGCTCCGCTCACTCGCCAGGCCGAAGGGTGCTGCACTTTGGTATAATTTTCCTTTAAAGATATGAACACATTGGTTTTATCTACAGTTATCAGATGATTTTTGTTCAATTTAAAAATCTCCATAAGGATAACATGGGAACTTTGAAGGGCTCTAGCGCGAAAACCGGATTTTTCCCAGCTATGGGACCAACGCCAATTGATTCCTGGTGGCCAAAACTCCCATAATCAAGCAAAAAATCAAAAATCCTTGGAGTGAAAAAAAAGTTTGCCCGTACAAACGGAGCTTGTTTTAGAGTATAATAAGTACCAGGGGGACCGAGCTTAAGCTCGGTAAAATTATTACTTTCGTTCTCACACAAAGCTCGTTCGCTCCGCTCACTCGCCCTCTTCAATTTTAAAGACGAGCTCGTTCGCTTCGCTAACTCACCAAGCAGAAGTTTGCTGCACATTGGTATAATTTTCTTAAACTACAGGTTAAAGATGTAACACATTGGTTTATATCTACAGATATCAGCTGATTTTTGTTCAATTAATAAAATCTCCATAAGGATAACTTGGAAACTTTGAAGGGCTCTAGCGCGAAAACCGGATTTTTCCCAGACATGGGACCAGCTCCAATCGATTTCTGATGGCCAAAACCCCCATATTCAATCAAAAAATCAAAAATCCTTGGAGCGAAAAAAAACTTTGCCCGGACAAACGGAGCTTGTTTTAGAGTATAAGATATAATAAGAAAGATAAGATACACTGTCAGGGTGTCTACTGATATCTGATTTTGGAATTCCATTATATTTCCAGTACATTATTAAAAAAATTCCAGTATCACTCGCAAACTATTAATCTGAATATGGAGTAACAATAACAAAAATTTATACATATAAACAAATTTAACATAGATTTTTGTGTGAGAGACAGCCACTGGTCGAAAGTCAACAAAAAATTCACCTGATTTGGACTCTAATTTATTTTAATAAATTACCCTTCTTCCATAAGATTGACATTGAAACTTTGAAAGCCTGTAGGGCGTACCCCTGGGGGCTGATGTGAATTATAATGGCATTCTGTTCATCTACAGGATGAACCTTTCTAACAGTATGCGCGGATTTCTCTTAAGATACATACAAGCTGAGAAAAAAGGAGGAAAATAAACATGCTTGCCTATTAATAATGGATACTTATGATTGTGATTAATAAGTACTTACTTTCCAATGATAACACATTAATATTAATTTTTATTAGACCATTTAAAATTCCCTTATATAGCCCAACATACCGCTCACTTTATTTTAATTTTTAATTAAAAAAAGTATAGTTAACTGCAAAAAATTAATGAAATAGAATAATACTAAAAGTAAAATAAATACACACATTGAGAATAAAATTTAAGAAAGAAAATAAGTTTTTTCACATAATCCAACATTTTTCAAGCTCAATCCTTACACAAATGTTCTTATATTATATGTTCTTATAATTATATTTCTTAATTAATTAATTAATTAATTAAATCAAATAATTAATTTCTAAATTAATTATTTGATTAGAACTACAAGTTTTCTAATTTTGGTTTGCAAACAAGCTTGATAACCATGGAATATTTTTACATCGGAATGTACGGATCAAATGACAAAATTTATATTTTAGGCATTTTAAAAACAACAATTAATTTCCGGATTTTAATAAAATGTAATTATTCCAGTATCTATTTTGATATTCCAGTATAATTCCAGTATTTCCAGTATGAAATAGTATATTTCGTCACTAGTCTGGAAAGTGGTCGTTATCGGTGCAAGATCGAGTTTCAAGTACGAGGCGAAGCCGAGTACTTGAATTCGATCGAGCATCGATATACCACTTTTGGACGAGTTACGAACAGTACTTTTCATCATACCACCTTTAATAAATTTACATTTTGGATAAAAATTAATAAATTTTAACCTATATACCCCCTGTTACGTTGTTATTTGTTTATCTTGTATTTGAACTATTTCCAGCTGTTATTAAAAATAAAAATAAATTAACTTGTTTAGTGTCCCAAAAACCACTGTTTCGCGGTCTAGTCCCAAAAACTTTGTTTACCAACACGTTTATCCAACCCACCGGGAATCAACTAGTTTCGATCACAGCTGACTGTTCCGAAAACAACGTTTATCGTAATGGTATGATGAAAATAAAATTCCAGTATAATTCCAGTATTTCCAGTAATTCCAGTATCAGTAGACACCTTCCACTGTTTTTTTCTAGACAATTTCTTTCTTGAAAATAAATCAAATTAACTTTAAGGTATTTCAAAGGAAATAAAGCATGTAGGCTATATACAATTTTTTTCTCTAGAGACTGTTGTAGTTAACAACGGCTCGGATTTTTGGTAAACCAATCCTGTAATTTTATTTTAAATGCACTAAAAAATAAATAAAAATACGCTAGCTCACAAACGTTGTTTATTACAAATTTAATACTGTTCAACTTTTGACAGTTTCCACTCTTACTAGGTTAATGAAAAAAGATTTCAAGTTAAATTTACATTTGAGATTTAGAAATCTTTGACGATAAAGTGACCCATACAATAACAGACACTTCAATGCAATATAAATTAATATTTTATGGAGACACTTACAAAGAGCAAAAAAAACTTAAAATATTTACCAAATGACACCACAAATAAAAAATACGCGAGTATAAAAATAAATGAAAAAAATTTCTTGTAAAAAACTATCTATTCCCTGGAGAATTTATTTTCCACCCACTAATAGACTTAAAATTAAAAATTGACAAAAAGAAAAATGTTTTATTTTTCATTTACAGTTTGTTTTCTCCTTGTTTAAAATGTTCTTAGATACATGTAAAAGCAAGCGCTTTCATTTCTTTAGGTTTATAGTTTAGTTTTAGTGCAAATGACACTTAATGAACAAGATTTTCATGATTAAAGGTTATCTTGTCTTTAACTATGTAAAAATGTATGAAAAATATATAAATTGACAACAGTCATAATTTGTAATCTAAAAAAGAGGTGTCGACTGTGTTCCAAGTATATAGTGCGAATGCAAGATTATAATTCTTTTATTGAGTTTGTTGAGTGTAGGTGATATTCTTAAAGCGTGATTTAGTGTAGTGAAGATGGTGATACTATTTGGGCAAAATTACTTAATTCTTAAGTAAATGAATTATGAGTGTATAATGAGTGTACTGGTAATACTTTGTTTAAATTGTTAATGACAAAGCTGCTGATTTATTTGTCATATCATTAATTTATTGCCAATGAACAAGGCCAGCTGGGTCCAGTTTGGACCAACAAAAAGACAAAATTTTCTTGGGATCGAGCTAGCAACTTTTTTTTTACTGGGTGGGCTCTACCGGGGCCGACGTAAACTACGGGCCTGCAGGCTATGACTGTGACGTCACAGGCGGTGGCTGACCTGCCGAGCGGCGTTACATTGCAAAGCATTGCGCGCGCCCGACGTCGAGCACTTTAATCTGCTCTAACTGGCGCAAATTGTATTCGATACTTACAAATTATATATCATTTTAAAGAGAGTTAAAAAGGGAATCGAAAGGTGAAAATTTAATAATATTATATTGTGCGCAACAAAAGTATTTGAAGAATTAAACTTACATTTCACTTAGTGTATTGGGCCTACTGTGATGACAACTCATTTACTTTACGATTGCCTTTTTTTATTGTTATTCAGATTATCTCTTATGTTCTTCAAATAATTGATCAAGAGGATACTACCGAAAATAGTTACACATTTCTTCACTATTACTAAGTTAGGAATTTTACAAGGAATTCAGACGAACACAACATTGAGCGACATTCTTTACCGGTATTTATTTATTTTTTATTGAATATCTTGGAATATTATGAGGTTTAATTTTTTGGGTAACCTTTTTTACCATGAGGTCGAGGAAAATTATCTTACGAGTTTTTTTATAACCAATGTATTAGTTTTTGCAAACAGATGCTTAATTTTTTAATCTTGTTAAAATAAGGTCTGATAGTTAAAGAATTATATAGCGTTAAATTTATTTCATTGTGAGTTTATTAAATAGTTTAATGAATTGTTTGCTTCTCTTAAATTTTTTTATCCGTTTATAAACTCTTGATGGCGGCCTTAATAGCGGCCCCAAACCACCTGTCAATTATAAGTACCTTATATAGGCCTATGTCTGGTGTCATAAGGTATTTCCCTGATTTCAAAGGCACACGCATCTTTAATTTTTTTCAAAGGAATGCAATCTAGTTTTCCGTTAATTCATTAGCACCTAAACTCTGCGGAATGACAGCAATGCAGTTTACTTATGATGTGCACTACAAAACACAATCGTGATTACCATATGAAATTGCCACCTCGTTCGCCATGTTTGACCTCTCTGCATTTCTTAATGTTCTCTGATTTGTCAAAGATTAGGTTTATTCTTTCTCAGTTTTTAATTGTGAAAGTCTAAAAGGCAAAACGATAATTAAATAAACGTCCATTAGGCCTACTCAGGAAATATTAATTGAAAAAATTAAATAAAGAGTCGTATAAAAGATTTACAGGTTACCCAAGGCAAACACACAGAAATTTATTTGAGTTTAGAAGGGTTTGAGTATAGCTGTAAAAAACTTAAGAAGTCACTTGTAAAAACTGAAAATAAAACTTTATCTTACCCCAATTTTTTCATAGGCTTACAATTAGTTTTTTTTTTTTTTTTATCAGGGCATGACATTATGGACACCCGTTTTAATACAATGTTAGTTAAAACATTCACACGTCGTTCTTTCATAAAACTAATACCACGATAAAATTATTATAGTTAGACAATTTAAAAAAATATACCATACAAAACTGTTAGTTATGGGATTATATATTTTGAGGAAGATTTAGTTTGTTTTAGATGTTAGTATTATTTTTCTTAGATTTAGTTGTTTTCTTTGATTACCGGTACGTCTGTCTCAACAAAGTGGTCTTCTAAAATAACTAAATTCTTTGTTAGTTCAAAAATTTCCCCGTGATTACATTTATCTCACTTATCTCTTAAAGCTAGATGTACGTCTGATGGAAGCCTAAAACATTTTTATGCACCATTCCTGTTCCATCGTAATTAGATTTACAGTTCCGTACCCAAAACGTCCGTTGCATTCATGACACAGGATTTAATAATTATTCTTATTACCTCCAAAACACCGATTACCTTAAGTAAAAATACTGTTGAAACGTGTAAACGCATTAAAAATTAAGTCAAACACAGCTGTCACTGAACGGAAGGGTGGCGACTCGCGAGTGCAATGTACGGAGATCAGGCTGCTAGCAGGGTTCAGGACGCAACAGCCGGCCTCCGCTGGTGACGTCACAGCGGCGGCGCGGGGAAGCCTGCCGGCCCGTAGTTAACGTTGGCCCTGGCTCTACCCCCTAATAAGGTGCACGAAAATAGTCCGATGGAAATTTTAATAGCTGTTTGACCCCTCACCCCTTTTTGTATTGCAATATTATCATATGTGGTATGTTTACCATGTACAATATTGTATAAAAATATGTTTCTGGATGGATGTGGAAACATTGCATTAATTTTCATCGGACTATTTTCGTGAAATTTACTATAGTTAGTTACCAAGCCAGTTACACAATAGAATCACTTGGTGTCACTAGAAATGTTCAACAAGAAAACTTCTCTAATCTTCATTCGGGTTGTTTTCAGGTGATAGTATTGGCACCATTGTACAAGTTGTGTCCACAGTTCCTCTGCTCTTATGATCAAGACCTCTTCAACAGCTTCATCTCGCCAGAGGGGGTCCTAAATTATTCCGATGGTGAAATCCTCAACAAAGTCCACGTATACAACCCTGTCTTTGACTATGTACCACCTGAACTTGTCACTCTTTTCATCTCAAACACGTAAGTAGTGTAACTCTTTGAAGAATCTAATTTCATTTGAAAAATATATTCTCAGAGTTTCAAAAATCGTTATAAATGGTGTACAGGTGTACAAGTTTTGAAACTCATAGCTGATTCATTCAAGTTTCACTGAGCCTTTATACCTCCATCCGCATTATTTGCTTGGATATAAAAAACACATAAGTTATATTTAAACTGATCAGAAAGTAAATTCTGTTTCTATCTTGTGAAGGAAGGGCCAGGGGGTTGTTGAAAATTCCAGCTTTTCTTTCTAGACATTTATTTGATTTGTTATTTGATTATTATTTAGCTATTTATTTGATTTATTTATCATTAAGGTGAACGTAGAGGCATGCGTCTCTTTAAGATAGATGGACTCTGGTAGGGATGCGCTGTGCGCTACAAGTTACATTACCACAATTTCTTATCCAAAATTAATGGTACATTTCACAATGACATTTAATTTTTTGGGTAAAAATGCTACCCTTGATTATTTGTTTGTTAGTTTGTGCTCTCCAGTTCATGAAGAACTTATAATAAAGCATTAGGCCTACACAGTTTGCAGCCTAAACGTCAGCACATCGTGATTAAGAAAGTACAAACTAATTTTTTTTACAATGTAATAAAAATTTTTTATCTACTGCACAATAAAGAGAAGTGGAACGAAGCCGATCCGCCCACCGGGCTGGCTGTTTGTGGTAAACAGTGGAAGATTTGGTATGTTGCGTGAGAAAACAGGACCTCTTTAGTGTTTCCATTGAAAGATGGACAATGCTGGACTCTAATTTTGATAGAGGTCAGTTGGACCATCAATTGGGGCATGCATTCTAACTAGTAGCTGTTATTATTTTCAATCAGAGCAAACAGCACAGCCCTAATGACATCTAGAACTTCCAGAAAGATTCTTTATGAGTGTATCCATATCCACCCAAGGCTGACACATGCCTCTGCGACCACCTTTTCCTTCACTAGATGAAAACAAACTTACTTTATGAAGAGCCTGTATTTCATGACCGAAAACTTTGATTCACAAGTTTAATTCAATTTCTCACTTTAGATGCAAAATATATACTCTTTATGAATTATGGCTATATATATCGTATGATACCTTAAAAGATGTAATATTCCCACCATATTTGCCAGTATAACCTACCTGTTCTGCAGTGTTGGGTGTAACGCCAGAGCATTGACATATGCACTAACAAGTGTAGACTTTTCATAGCATAAGCGTGTTTAAAACGTATTTACAATGGCATGATTTCATGCCGCATACATAAAGTACAGTAGAGTCCCGTGGTCTGAACTAATTGAGAATGGACCCCATTCAGTTTAGCGAATTTTCAGTCTAAGCAGAGACTATGTACATTATAATTAACTGATTATATAGTGCATAAATTACCTATATTAAACGTAACTAATCTTATGATTTAGTTTAGAGGATATTTGGTTGACATTTGTTATGATTTAACCAAGTTTTTTAAATGTACAAACAGCTTGCAGTATATTTTGGCAATAAAGCATTCGGGATATCTGAAATCAATCTTGGAGACATCTAATACAAACTCTCAGCTCTTCAGTATTGTTCTGCGAAAAGGTGCACAAACAGCTGGAAAAAAGGCCATTGTCTGTCGAACACTGACTCGAAGACAGTGTAATAAAAATAGATACCATACCACTTTCATCTCTTCCTATCATTCCAAATATGAGTCATTGGATCATTGGATATTGTGCTGTGTTGTGTTGATAATCAGTGTTTTGGAGAAGGCCATGATCGCAGAGTTCAATATTGTTAGCTTTTTGAACTTTTGGCGCTGATTTATTATTATTATTATTTATTGAGTGTTGTCTATTTACGAATTACAGCAACTACCTCTTGTTTCATTTATACAGCTCTTTTTTTTTTTTTTAATATTCCATGAATTTTTTATTTTTATTTCAAATTTTCAATAAATAAAATTTATTGGGTGGTTTGGAATCTTAATAAAATTTTATTTATTGGAAATTTGAAATACTATTTTTTATTTTACACCTCTTGATTAATTTGTGTTTCTGTACACTGTGCTGTATACACCTGCTGAAAAAATAGATAAAAATTAACGATGTCCAGTAAATGAAGTCTTTGATAGTTTATGCTTTGTTTTGGTTTTACATAAGAGTTAATCAACATATTTAACTACATTATTATCTAATGTGATCCAATTAATGTTTGGTGAATATTTTTTTCTTTAAGACCATGTTTTATTGATTTTTCTCTTCAAAAGTTAAAGAAAAATCGGTATCTGATGGGACTTTTTCGGATTAAGAGGATTTTGAGATTACAGTACACTCTTGTTCATCGGAACTAATGTGGCGGACGGCCGGTTCGGATGTCAAAAAATTCCGATGAAGCGGAGTCCGTTGTGAGTCATCATTTCCGCCCGTACGGTGACCCATCGTGATTATATTCACTCTTGTTTTTAAGATAACACAAGAGATTTTATGAAAATAAGGCACTCAAACTTTGAACATGGTAACAATGAACCTATAGGAATAAAAACAACGCAGGAAATAAAGATCCAAAATCTTTATTCTCATATTCCATATTCATATTCCACTCATATTCCAGCAGTCAACTGACTTCCATGTAACAGGTGCAGTCGAGCCAGACTGAATGACAGTTTGGGAAGCGGATGTTCACTTCCTGCCCCCTTCCTCTTTCTATTTTTGTGCGAATACTCCACGGCCCCATAAATCACATAGACGGGTACAGATTACGGAAAACGCCTGATGGCGTTTGATGCAAAATGTGATACTTCACTGTTGTGCGGATAGAACAAATGGAAATTGAAGGCGCTAAAACGGAAAAATTATTTATTTCGTAAGAAAAAAATTAATAATATCCAGATTTTCATTTCCGATGAAGCGGAGTTCCGATGTCGCCGAGTCCGATGAAATGTGATACTTCACTGTTGTGCGGATAAAACGAATGGAAATTGAAGGCGCTAAAACGGAAAAATTATTTATTTCGTAAGAAAAAAAATTAATAATATCCAGATTTTCAGTTCCGATGAAGCGGAGTTCCGATGTCGCCGAGTCCGATGAACGAGAGTGCACTGTAGCGGAACTGCTGATACTGTGATAGTGACATATGACAGATAAATCTGTTATTGTGTTTTGCAGCTCTGTAAAACCACCTGAAAAATACGACGTGGATTGCAACGCCTTGGGCATAGATGACCCTGTCAACATTTTGGTATCAAACAAAAACATTTGATGAAAATTCTACCCATTGACGTTAGTTTATATTGGCAATATGAATATGTCTCTGTTGCAGCGGAGGCCACGCCCCTTCCTATGTCTACAGGCTGCTCAGTGAACTGTATCATCCCGAAGACCACAACCTATGATCTGTTTTCAATGAATTTTCTTGTTGTTATTATTAAATTTTATAACATTTACCATTGTCATTTCATTACATTTTCATTGTTTTAGTTTTACCATAATGTCCCTTCTGCAATGGTAAACGGCTTATTTATTTAGCAATGACTGTAGATCAATGATCCAGATATGACAAAAATATGTTGACAAGTGTTAAACTATAACGAATAGACGTTATAGGAAATAGAAAATGCCCTTTAAGCAGCATATAATAAGAATAATTTTATGAATTAATTTTGGAAGGATAGAAATAATCGCTCATTAATTTCTCAAACATTAAATTTTTCTGATGTGTATTTTTTTATGAATGGTTATCTTGTATTCTAGATACACTGATTATTTAATTAAAAGGGGGTGAAACGGCTCCTCCCTAAACGTCCTGCAGTGCTTTGCCCACTCTCATTTAGTGCCCTTATTTAAAGTGCCGTCAAGTCCGATAAAAGTGAGAGAGGTTTTAAATAAAAGGTGAAGACTTGGGCACTTTTAAACACTTTTGCATAAAAAATGTTGTATCCATATTGAGCTATAATGGGTTTAAAGTTGAAATTTAAACTATTATGAAATAGTGGCTACAGGTGCACTGAGTAGCCTGAGAAATCATCTAAGAACATTTCAAGAATATAAATTAATGTAATTTATTAGCATCTCAATCAATTTAAGAATATTTTATTTGAAATTAATTAGAGAACAGGGATAAACTCTATTTTATTCCTCAACCTAGATTGAATTGGCTTAAATTTTATAGATCTTAATCCAGACTTAATCCAGTTCAAAGTCAAATTTTAATTAATCGAAAGGACAGAATCAAGATCAATATTCATTTTATAATAAAATATTTGGAAGATTTTTCAAGAGAAAGTCCCCATGAACCAACACTCCCTGAGAATAGGTTTTATCATCTCTATCGACTGTAGTTAGACCAAAGCAAACAGACATTACAAAGACTATTTATAAATTTAATCTCAATCTCAGTATTCCCCAGATTTGTATAATTACATTTGTTAGTCCCTTTCAGTTTCCTTTATTACGATTTTTGTTAGTAGTAATCCTGTAATACAATACGAGCACTGTCTGAAGGGATGTGTGTTCCACGATCTCGAAATCTAGCAGGTAAATTTTGCTTAAACTTTGCATTTAAGAGAGTTTTGCCCCAAAAAAAAGCTAAGAAACAGCCTCAATCCGAGGAAAAATCGAATTTGGTCTAAACTTAAGTTTAAAAATCGTGATTTCTAATATTAATCTTATGGGTTGCTATTTTGTTAACGAAATAACAACGGGAGGTATAAAAAATAAAGGAACATTAATGTTTAGCAGTCTTTTTGAAACAGCTGTTAACTGTGAAGAGGTATAGTTGATTGTTGGTGGAAATTTAATAGCTTTATCACCATGACACTATAACAAAAGTGAATTAAAACCAACAAGCAAGGCTCGGTTAACCTGTTACTAGGTAGCAAAACCATATTTGTTAATTGTAATATCAGCTTGTAATATATATCATTGTAATATATATTTTTCGATTTATTCAATAAAAAAAAAAATAATAGTAAAGCGGGTGAGCATGTGTTGCAACTGGATAGTGTGTCTCGCCTTTTGATTCGTTGTCAGATAGTTCCTGCGACGCCCACTAGATTTTGTAGGAAAAATTATTGCTCTATCCCTTAATCCCCTCTTAATAATTTTATAGCTCATTAGCTTAGTTATTAATATGTGAAGAAATAAGCACAATAATAGTTGTCTGATTTAATTTACAATGAAAGGTAATGTTCTTTCTGTCTTTACTTGTTCTCTTACATTATTGTATTCATTACACGATGGAGTTGCTTGATTTTCACTTCTAATTCGTAGAGACTCATCTTCAGAGTACTGAGCTTTCATCCTTAGAGACTCCTCTGTTGGAAAATTACAAAATGTTAATTTCCCGTTTGGATATCAAACTAATATTAATTTATTAGCCATTTAGAAAAAAAACTTTAGCACCTAGTACGCCGATGTGAGGGAGCTAACTTCCACAAGTGCGAAACCTTGTGAAAATTGTAAAAACTCCACTAAATCATCATCATTCACATCATTCACACTTCACTAGGGTTCTTGTACTCAGCAGAGATTAAGGGAGCCCCTTGGTCTTTGCCAACCTAGGCAGTCAATATAAAATACAAGTAAGTACAGGTCAACTTTTGGCTTTACCCAGTCAGACATGTCAAAGTGCATAGCAATTAACTGTGTATGCCAAGTAACCTCACATACCCTAGCAATCATATCCGTTTAGCAACCAGACACCTTGTGTATCAGCACACCTCTTGGTGATCTAGCATCAAAATCTTTGATTTGGATCCTCATACCAACACAATCATTGCCTATAAACTTGATCCTCCTTGTAGCCCAGTCAAAATAGGTTTGTGTCAGAAGTAATTCCGGAGGAGCTGGATTTTTTTCCACAGTTGATAGACTATGATAAGGTTTGCATTTTCCCAAAAGTCCCGAAAAATCCCCCTTGAGCTTTCCGCGCTCTCTAAAAGTTAAAGTTACAGTATGTTAGAAAATCAACTACAGTTTCATTAGGAGAAGAGCAATAAAATAGTGTTGCTTTTATTTTGTTCCCGATAAAATTTGCTACAAAGATTGTCATTACCACTTATTACAAAAACCTTAAGGTTTTGTGGCAAAATCGACACAAACATAAAAAATTGATTTTTTTCTTTACATCATATAAAAACATTCCCATACAGCTCCTTTATTTGAATTTTATATATATAAAACCACATGTTTGAAGCTTGTTGAGAATTATTTTAGATTTACAATGATATATAATATCACTATGTTTGATTTGAGGATAATGAGTAATATTGTATTTTAATATATGGTGACGGTGAAAACAGCCGCGTTCTTGGCCCCCATTTCAATAAAGGTATTAAAGGTATTTCAGTATACACGTTATTGTATTTTAATGTTTAAGGGATGACTTAAAGGAATGTAACTTCAAACATCCATATTTGGCCATTAGTACTTCATTTTGTGGTACAATGTGATTTTTTAGTCCCAATGGGGGACGGCCTACTAGGAGTCACGAGAAAATCTTAAGTGTAGCCTACATGTATTTTTACATGTAAGCATGTATTATTGTACAAGGAACTTCTCCTACAGTTTTCAATCGATTCAAAGGATTTTTGTGTCATTAGATAAAACTCCGCCTGAAGTTGTTTCCAAAGTAAATTGGTAAATAAATTCCCATCTAAGTGGAAGGGCCCGGCATGCCCTTAAAGTTGTGTATTTCCCCATTAGAATAACATTGATAAGAAAACTAAACAAATTTCAAGTTTAACAGCTGTAACAAGTAAACACAGACACTAGCGAAAACATCCGTCTATTCATACAAAAGAAGTTGTGTTAAACCATGGGGATACACTAATAACAAACTGCATTAAACAAGCCTAACCAGTAAATAGTATCCCAACTAAACTGCTCGATTTCGAGCATCAAGTATACTAGTTGATAGAAATTTCCTATCAGCTTTGTGTCCTTTGTGTCTCACAAATTCCTTATCAATATTATCTTTAATATAACTTAATTGTTCTCCTCTTACGTCAGGGTCATACAGCACAACAGGCTAGAGGGCTCTTTATAACATTAAATAATTATTGATTTGTACTGGATGAATAAAACAATACTTGGACACAGCTGCATTAGGGCTATTCAATGTATCTAGAACAAACCAGGTAGGTGACACCAACAGCTGATTGAAGCGGTCCTGCACCTTTGACGTCATGTTGTTTATCTTGACACATGAGGGGTTTGCTTTGAATATTTTAAGTGCGGCACCTTTGACATCATTGATTTTGTTATTGTTTTTGTTGATGTCACCAACCTTTTTCTCATTCTAGATTTCTTGGGGCTATTAATTAATGATCCTGGCAAATGAATCAGCTGCTATTTGCCAATAACAAAGCTACCTCTCATTTGATCCATCACACTCACCCTTCAGTCTTACTCACCTTAAAATACACACCATAGAGTGAGTAGGTAATTCAAATAAACTTTAAAATACTACATAATTTACAATGCCAAAATGTGGTCTGATTTGGTTGGATGCATTATCCGAAACAATTCCTGTCTCAGCTGTTTGGGAGAGTTACAAGATTTTAATGATTGGATGAAGCAAAATTAATGTTTAGGCAATGAAAGGTAATTTCTAAAGTATACTCAGGGTATACAACTTTATATCATCTGATCAAAAATACAAAAGCCAACCAGCCAAATGCCCTAGGGTTAAGTCTTCAACAATCTTCAGAATCAAATTTTTTTTATATAAATGGTCTCCCTAAATTAAAGGGAACAAAATAAATATGTTACTCAATGGTACAACAGTAATTAATTTCATAATTTATTTATAAATATATTGCTGGTACAACATAATGTCACAGTAAAATACTTCCTGTAACCGAGATAAACTAATTATCACAAAACCAATGTACATGGATGAAGTTAAATATTTCTTTAGAAATATTTTGATTGAAGTTCAGTTTACTTGGAACTCTGGGATTTAATTTAGTATAATAGAATGTTTAAAATTACTTTTATACTGCTATTTCTGGTTATAGCCACAACTTTTGGAAATAATAATGTTAAACACAATTATTCGCCAATTAAAGAACAATAAATAATCAGTTTTAATAACATTGATTATAAAACCAGGTACTATTTTTACTAAGTAAATCAATAGTAAATATACCATAGGTCCTCTAAAATATTTTGAAAAGTTATGACTTCTATATGTTATGTTTGATTTATTTTGAAAAATATATTATTTGTACATGTACAATTTAAGGTTTTGCACCATTTAGACCTGCTGATTAACACCTTTGTTTTAGCGAATATAAATATTTCCTTAAAATAACAACTTAGTTAATACTTTATCATCCTATATCGGAATACAGACATAAATACGATATTTTTGTACATAAATATTTAAACTCAACAAAAATTTACAGGAAAAAACTATAACAAAGTAACAGACAGTAAAATATTTACAAAGAGAGATTAAACACTTTTTATTTGTCTGCTATGTAATTTTCTAAATTTGTAAACAAATAATAGCATGAAACCAAAATGCTGTTTGAGTCATTTGCATGCTTATGGTGAAATACATCTCCACATAACAGCATCACCATTTGTTTAAAGCACACAGATGTTTTATGATATTTTCATTAACATTATCTTTACCTAAAATTTTGCTATGCAAGTGTTGAAACTATTCGATTGATGACAAAAGCTACTTTTTGTTGGGATAATGAATAAAACTGAAATGGAGCAAATGATTCATATTTGAATATTTTTTAGAGTACCATAAGTTATAAAAACACACAATTCAAGCTAAAAAACGTCAACTTGATAGGTGCCCTTTAGTGAATTGAATTTCACACATTAAAATTCATAAAATGATTGTACAACACTTCGTACATTATATTATTTAATTGTTTATAATAAAGTTATAGACTTATTTTTAAACTAAAAAAAATTACTATTGCATAACTTTTTTATGTTTGGGTTATTATTTAGTTATTTCACAATGGAGTAGGCTTTATAGGTTATTAAATCTTAGCACTTAATAAATAAATAATAATTAATTGTATTTACAACCACAGCATAGCAAAATATGTAGTATTTATTTAATTTAAACTATCTTAATTTTATTGATTTATAAGTGAAAAATTTAAAGCCACTGAAAGATACACACAATGTCTCTTTACTTATTAGTAGTTTTTTCTCAGGTAACCAATGTGTAGGTCAAGGTTTCTAGAGATTTTATTTAAAAATCATTTAAGAAAAAAACAATCCATTTCATCCGACTTGTTGGTAAAAATGTTTTGCTCCATAAACTTTTGGTAAATAAAAATATCTACAGTACTATAAAAGTAATGGATACACAATATATGAAAGATGTAAATCATAATTTTAGGCAGTAATGTGTATATAAAACACTTTTATTATTCTAAATTCAGAAATTGGCCATAGAAGAGAAGTATTGGACAAACTGATATGAAACGAAAATTAATTTATACAGTGATAGACAATTACGTGTGTACAGGAGTCCAATAAGTATCCTGGGACGGCCTTGTAATGGTTTTAACTGTAAATATTCTTAATGTTTTTCAGTGTTAACAAGGTGGAATAATAAACTTGGAACAATAGTTTATAATCATCATTTTAACACATATTTGGTAAAAGATTACTTTCTAACTTATAGAGGGACATGCCCATGAGAAGCTATGAAAATACCAAATGGGTATTAAATTGTATTAAACACTGAGGAATTATGTTTCTTGTCTTGTTGATCCATTGTTAATAGTTAAAAATAACAAAGACTTCCTAGGACTTGTTGAACACCTGGAATAGGGCCAGTGATACAAAATGGTATAAATTATTCTAAAGATGACGTCGGTTAACCTCTCATTGACAGCTCGCCAAGAGTGTCACATGAAGGCGTGCGGATGCTTTGCGCCTTTTGGAACAAATCTTTATCACCAAAGTTGCGTGCCTTCCACAGCATTGTGTCCTCTGCGACAGAAAATTGTGAGTGAAACAGTGACAGGAATAAGAACAAGATCCAGCAAGAAAACAGGGGAAGGGAGGGATAGCAAAAGAGGGGAAAATGTTTTGGGGAGTATTTCCAAGGAGGAGAGGAAAGAAAATGGCAAGAGATTAGCAGCTTGCACAAAAAGCAGCCAAACAACCTAAAATATTATGATAAGATTTTAGAAGAATTTTACATTACTTTATTACTAGGTTCTAATAAAATCCTTCTTTGAACAACCTTGTAACAGTATAGTCCCGCAAACCTGGACTAATGAAGACCAAACGTTGTCAGGGCTGGTGAAATTCTTAATTATCAGGAAAGGAGTAAACATAAGAAAAAGTATGAATAGGTCACGTTATTCCTATAAAATCATTTATTTATTGCTTAATATACATTTACTTAATGCTGCACTCTTGAAGCGAACTCACTGGATAATTTCCTTCAACTTTTTCCTCTAGGACCGTTCTAAACCCTAATTTTTGTGTCTACGCAGCCGGTCGTGTTAGCTGAGTTGGCTAACAGACCGGCTAACAGCCTTATAAGTACAAGGATGGGGGAGGGGGAGTTGTAGCCTTGGCCAGTATGTCTACATCGGCGCAGGATCAATTACCACACAACAACCAAACCCTGACCTGCCGGTGCAACTCTTAAAGGGTTAGCCAATCTGTGGTAACATTGGTGGGAAGGTCCACATAAAATAAACGGAGGCAGGCTTGTGGAAGTTGACTTATCGGTTGATTCTTTGAGAGTTGCACATTGGTCAACACTGATTTTGCTACTTTTTAATCATGTTCACTGTGTGTGTGTAAGCACCAATACAGCTTTAAAATATGGAAAATAACCATCGTTTTACTCCAAAATGCAATAAACGATGGTATAAAGGATGTCGATCTGCGCTTGGATAATAAGGATATACAATATATCCTCAAAAGGATGCTCAAAGGGTTGAACTAATTGGATTTTAATTGCGTTTGTGTTACACAGGATGTCCACAGAAAATCTGACATTAATAAATAAATAAAAAGGCCTTTATTCACGAATGTTTCTCAGTACAATGTCTGCTTTACAGAAATTAATTTTAATTTCCCTGACTTTCACTGACCATTTACCGTTGATTTCCCTTACTCACGGACTTCACTGAAAATTAAAATACTACATACACAAAAAAATATTCCTGAGTAGGCAAATAAAATCACAGGAAAAACTGAAGAAGTATTAACAAATTTTAAAAAAAATTTCAAAAGAATACTATTCAGAACAAATTTCTTGATTCAATTTCTTTCATATACATTTTCTCATGATGTTGGCACCGACGCTTTATACTGAGAAAATGGATATTGCTGGCAGAGAATTTTCAGCCGGCATGTATTTAAATAATTAGGTCCTTCAGAGTGTGATATTACAGATTGCTTACCCTTTACTGAGCTTGAATGACTTCCAACACACTTTACAATAAGCAAAAGTTGCATCATTTAACTACCTAGCCTAACCATTCACTAATTTCAGGAAATATTTTGACATCAAGATCAAAATTTATTAAATTAACTCTTTTTAGCATCCATTGTACAGCTACAAAATAATCAACAACAAAAAAAAGATTAACCATTAAAAATATTCCAAGCAAAAATGTACAGCAAAAAAATAAAATCTCGTACATTTGTGAAAAATCAAAATCCTGAAAAATGCTACAATAATCGGAATTATGGCTGACTGAAGCATTAAAAGTCCCCTCAAATCCATCATTAGGGCGGATTTCCCTGACTTTCCCTCGCCATAATTAATTTCCCTGACTTTCCAGAATGTGGACACCTTGTTAAAGTATAGTCTGAAAACCCGGACTAATGTGGACCGGACAGTTGTGAGAATTCCGGGTTATCGGGTAAGGAGTCAACATAAGAAAAGTATGATTAGTTTACGTTATGGCTATAAAAACATTTATTTATTGTGTAATATACATGATAAAAAACTAAAAACTTTGACCTCATCTGTTAAAACAATCTTAAAAGCACTACAATGTGATGGGCCGATGCCATGGCGCTTCGCACCTTGAAATCCACTGCACTTTACTCCTCTATCATACTTTCCGAGTTATCCAGAATTCCAGGTTATCAAAATCCGGGTTTGAGGGACTCTACTGTAATTGAAACAATGGGTTGACTGAATGAAACTATACAGTAAAACAAAAAAAATCAAGTCAATGTGGACTTAAACCACGTTAGAGGTAAAAAAAATCATCAAGTGGGCTTGATGAAATTCCTACCTCTGTATTGATAAATGCCAAAAAATACCTTTGTCCAGTTTTGACTCACCTGATAAACTCATCGTTTGTTTCAGGGATATTTCCAGACCAATTGAAAGTCTTGAAAGTAACCTCGATTCATAAAAAAGAACATGATAAATGTAACATAGCTAATTATAGGCAAGTCTACTTGTTATCAAACTTATCTGAATTATATGAAAAAGTTGTATGTTATCGATTAGTGGAGTTTTTAGACAAATATAACCTGTTGGATGACATTTAACAAGGATTTCATACAAATAGGTCAGTAACCACAGCAGCAATAGAATTTATTGGCTCCATAATAGAAACCATAATAGATCTATTAGTTGGCTCCATAATAGATAAGGGGGGAAATACATTACTAGGAATATTCTTAGATCCATTCAAGGCTTTTGATAGTGTCAACCTTGATTAAAAAATTTAAACCACGATGTCACAAATCATTTATTGAACTGGTTCCAGTCTTCCTTGAATAACAGGTTGCAATGTAATTTAAAGAATTTGATAGTGTTCACCACTCTTACCTATCAAATAAACTTGAAATGTTTTGAAGAGGTGAAAAGAATTGGAATTGATTAAATCATACTTGGAGGGCCACCAACTGTATGTTAGCATTGGACAAATAGATGGAAATAAGATGTATAATATTAAATCAAAAGTAAGAAATGTAAAATGTGCCACTGGGATCAGTGTTGGGAGGGGGGGCCGTTCCTGTTCCTATGCTACTTGGGAGGGACATGTATCCATCCACGTAGATAACAACACCCTACACGTGTATGCAGATGACATAAGTTTGTCAGTTCTTGGTAAAGAGAAAGCAAACTTCTTGAAAGCAAAATGATGAATTCAATTTCAATACAAAAAAATTACTTAAGAAATAAAATCGTCAACTAAAGGCAAATAAAACAAACTTCATAAAGTTTAAATGTATAAACTCAAAATAGCATTTGTCAAATAATTGAATTCGTTCAAATAATTAATCCAATTCATAATAGTCTATGTATTTATGCAGATGACTCAAACTTAAAAATTTCTGGTAAAAATATTGAAGAAATTGAAAAATTTTCAGAAATGGAGCTTAAAATTAATAAACATAATTAAAATAACTTTATTTTTTTTTTTTTTTTAATTTTTGATGGACAAGCCATACATTTATTATTTGCCTTATTATTATTATTATGTAGTATGTATCGCCACTATTCAATGTATCAATGATGTGCAGATGATGATTTATTCGATTTGATTAAATCTGTAATTTAGACGATCGTACTGCAAAAACACCACAAATAAATGACAATTAATCAAGTCACATAGTGCGTGGTAGGCACGTAATTAACGGACACGGAAGTGTCAAGTTACAATGAGTGTTGAGTTTTTGAGGTTTTCTGTACAGCAGGCTCCGATGATTGAATATACTGTCCTGAGTTAGGAGAGTCTAATGCATGTTAGTTAGGCGCAGTTCTATGAAAATCAGCACCATGGTAAACTTATTAGTGAAAAAGCATACATAGCTACAACAAAAGACACAAAAATATATATCAAATGTAAAGTTAAGTTAGTCTTGAAAACCATTGGTTAGAAGAGTCATTATATTACAAATTACAAAATGAGAAGCACAATGTCATTTTTCAACTCCAAGCTCAATTACATAAACATTGAAAATATTAATCACTTTATTTAACTTTAAAAAAATCATCTGATTTAGGTGGATAAATGGGAAAACGTACTCCCAAGACTTGCTAAATGCAAGACTAAATGCAACTTAGTTATTTGAAATACTAAATCACAAGGTTTGGTGACTTTTATAACGGAAACTAAGTAAAATTTTTAGTACCGTACACCGTGTGGATTGGTTTATTTTCTTGCCACCCTTTGCTCAGTAACTTCTCAAGCAACAAACAACATTGAATTGTTTTAACTAAAAAGTGGATAAAGCAGTAAATTTAATTTGAACCTAGATTATGAAAAAAATTACTTTTTTCTGTCAAATACTTTTTACTGATTCAGTAAAAAAAGTATTTGGTGTAGCAATAGCATGTCTTAGTTAACCAAAAACACACATTCACACATACACACACGGTTTTCATAAGAAGGCCTAGATTATTTAGAAATAAAACAACTTTTTATGAACGTAGGTAACTGTCATTAAACAGTGACATTGAAAGACTGGTTATATTTATCATTTAATAGAATAGGGTTTAAAAACGAGATTGAACCAATAATACCTATAGGTTAAGTTTGTTACTTTACATTATTGACTAGTTCATAATTTCTTCTCATTCTCAACAATAATTTCAGTAGCTTAACAAAAAGCCAATCATAACAAACATTGTATATTCCAAAAGATGTATTCCTCACATATTAAACTGTCGCAGGAAAATCAACTACTAAAACCACCCATAGATGCCTTGGTATCTTTTTCTTATTTCTTGTAATAGCTTGCAGTGTGGTTTATCATCGTTATCTGAAAAGGTTAAAATGCTCTGAAAATGAAGAAGGACTTTTGCTCATTAGAAAACTAGACTGAAAAATTATTCAAAATGATATGTGGCGAAACTGAAACCACTCAAAGGAGCTTGAAAAAAACAATGTATTTTTAATTTTTAACTTGGTTTAACAGGTTGAGGAGAAATTAAAAAATAGGTTTTCCATGTTATTCTTTTGGGGAATTTACAAAACCATGTATCTCACATATTTAATAACATAACTTTATCAAATTTGGTATGTAAATTTACTAGGTAGGGTTTAATTTATCTTTATTTCTTAATCTTTATCTTATGGAGAAAATGAAAAATACCAGAATTTTACGCAATTGAGTATGTAAGTGCACTGGAAAGACTTTTCCTATAGCAACTTACAAAACCCCCGTGGCAGCAAACCTACATCCTCGTTATATCCGAGAGTCTTCATGGGGGAGGTTAAAAAAAATCGAATCCTGTTAAAAATTCGCTGAGTAAGTAGGTCTGATGTCAGGGGTCTGCGGTGCACCGAAAATTTGGTACAGGTACGGTACATGGCATTGGTACGAATCCGGTTCAGTACAGATTACAAATGTCAAAAATATTAATGTATTAACTACTTAAATTTGACTTTAGAAAAACAGAATAAATTAATATTTTGTCGTTATCTATTTGTTTTAATGGATTAACATATAAAAAGAATGGCTTGACATCATCGCTCAGCAACAAGATTACAAGTTAACTAACGATGTAGCGTTTGCCGACTGCCGAGTCCACGGATAGGAATACAGTTTACAATTTGCGGTCCAACACCATTTAGACAATCATGTGCTCGTTGGCAACAGCACTCAAAGCGGTTGATCAAGTACATAGCTCTTATTCGGTGACAACCAAATCAAACTACAGTGATATGAATGCCTACCGCTAGGGGCGCTTGCGTCAGTAAGGACAGTTGTTTCATAAAAAGTGATGAGAGCTGTATCGGCTGCCAATTGAAAAGATATGTCCTAACGTCCTAACCTCTAAGTGACCCGGATTAGCTGAATGCATTCAGCAAAATTAAGTAATACACGATCGCTTTGCGCAACAAGTAAGATCATCCAAAAGCTGTTTGTTCATATGAATTTATATCGATAAGAGAAAACTAGAAACATTCTCAATTTTTCAATTTGTTTAGCCAACACCAGATTGGCTTTTAAAATGTGGGCAATGTTTTCGAAATAACTATATTTTACATCGTAATATATCTACTCATAAGAAGATTTTTATCCTTCCAGAGGTTTAGATGTTGTACCGTATAAACATACTCTGTGGCGTTTACTTTCTCGTTGTACTTTGCCTACTCTTGTTGGGGTTATTACGCTTGCTCCTGTCTCTAGTCAGGCCCACTAGCCTACAAATACATCGCATCTTTGTTTAATGATAGTTGCCCTGAAAGTTTTATGAAATAAGTTTAGGATTTTAATTTAACCAAATGTGAAGCACAAATAGTTTAGTTGTGGATAAATAATTAATTGTAATCATGATTGATTCTAACATTGGCGATACCGCTCCAATGATGGCATCTGCCGCTTCTACAACAGGCTTGGCTTAGCCTACTGCTGCTACGAACGCCTGCTAAAAATTGATTCTGAGATCCGCTTTTGAATTTCTTTTTTCTCATTAAGTTGAGACTTAGATTGTTGTTTTAAATATTTAGGCGAAAAATTGAAAAAAGACTGATACAGCATGTTGGCTTAGGCTATAAGCAGGGTTGTATTTACATATGTACTAAATGGGCTATAGCCCAGGGTGGCAGAATTCAAGGGGCGGCAAATTTTGAAAAACGGAATTTTTTAAGCCTCAAATTAAAAACTCAAATTATTGAAAGCAGAAAATTTATGGAAGAATTGTACAGAAAATTTTAGAAATGAGAGTGACTATTTTTTAAGCCAGATCATAATATCTTAGCGCAAGGGATCATTCAAGAGCTTTAAAGGGGAGCTGGGAGAACTCAGCACTACGTTGATTTGTCATGGTAGTGATCCACCCGTCGGCACAAAGGAACCATCCGCCATCTCGCCGCCCCCTCCCTCTCCCCCCGTATGTACATCCGCCACCACCGCCAAGCTGCACCAGAGCATTCAGGGTGGATGATTTGAGGTTATGTTAGGTTATGTGGCAGTGATAATTAATACTGCTACTGACACTTTGAACTTTATGGGAAAAACACATAAATAGCCATAATTTAGCACTTACACTTAATACCTTATTTTAAATACTGTAGTAGGCCTATAGGGGGGTGATGTTGTTCGCGTCTGCAGCATTCCATTAAAGCTGCACTGAATGGTCTTTATGGACATTCAGGGTGCTTTTGACAATGTAGGGTACCGATCCATTGAGGAAGCCATAATGGACAAAGGAATTCCAAAGGGCACTGCCTCCTGGATAATGGCTCTCCTACACTCCAGGGAAATCACAGCCACAGAAGGTGACCACACAGTAACAGTTACGGCTAGGAGGGGCTGCCCCCAAGGAGGAGTGCTCTCCCCCCTTCTGTGGGCACTGGTGGTCGACGATCTGCTGAAAAAGGCAGAACAGAAGGACATAGATCTGCAAGCCTTTGCCGATGATCTAGTCCTCACCGTCAGAGGGAAGCACAAAGGAACTATAGAGGACCTAACCCAAACTGCGGTGAACTTCATAGATGAATGGTGCAGCGGGGAAGGACTGACCATAAACCCGGAAAAAACCGAGCTGGTCACGTTCACAAGGAAGAGAAGAACAAGAATCTCCCCCCCAACGATAAGAGGAATGAGTGTCAAGGACGTAAAGGAAACCAAATACCTAGGAGTAATCCTAGACCGAAAGTTAACCTGGTCCAAACACTTAGATTACGCACTTGCCAAGGGTACAGGAGCTATGGGTGCCTGCAGAAGGACCTTTGGAAAAAACTGGGGCCTAAGCCCCCGGCTAATATATTGGACTTACGAGGCCATAGTCAAACCAACAGTAACATACGCATCCTTCGTGTGGTGGCCTAAAGTTGAACAGACAGTTGTAACAAAAAGACTGCAACAGCTGCAAAGACTGGCCTGCACAGGAGTATGTGGAGCGACAAAATCCTGTCCAACTGTAGTGCTAGAAGCAGTTCTAGATATGCTTCCACTCGGAGCAGAGATTAAGAGAAGGGCAGCTATCTCAGCCCTCAAAATGGGCAGCAGAAACGAAATTAAGCCCCAAAGGGATACGGGCCACATGTCTATATTAAAGGAATTTCCCAACCTGGACTCCTTGCATGGAACTGCGAATCCCAGATCTGATGGTCAAGAAATATGACTTTGAGAAACCTTACCAGGTCACTGTGGGTGAGAGAGCGGACTGGCAAAAGGACAACCTCAATATGGGCGGAGCACGCCTTGTATTTTATACAGATGGCAGCCGGAAGGACAACAAATCAGGGCTAGGAGTGTATGGCAATAGAACCAGCATCTCACAGGCCCTAGGCTGCACGGCAACGGTATTTCAATCAGAGGTCCTAGCGATTGAATGCTGTGCTTGGAAAATTCTGGCAAGAGGGCTAAGGAGAGGCAAAATTCTTATCCTCTCAGATAGTCAAGCTGCTTTAAAAGCACTAGACTCGTTCGTGATAGACTCACGGACAGTGCAAGGCTGCAAGAGCGCTCTAAAAGCGTTGGCGGAGCACAATCAGGTACAGCTAGGCTGGATACCGGGACACTCTGGGCATGAAGGCAATGAAAGGGCCGATGCTCTGGCAAGAAAGGGCTCAGACGAACAGCTAATAGGACCGGAGCCCTTCTGTGGTGTCCCCCTGTGCATAGGACAAAACAAAATCCTATCCTGGGAGAAAGGTCAAAAACAGGAAGCCTGGAACAACTTCCAAGGAGGGAGACAATCAAAAATACTGATTGACCCTTTTAACAAGAAGTGGAAGGAGCTGCTTAGCCTAAACAAAAGGGAAATCAGTCTTCTAATAGGGTTGCTAACTGGTCATGGGCCACTGAAAAAACATCTCAAGACAATCGGACTTAGTCAATCCGATCGATGCAGATTCTGTACAATGGAGGTAGAATCCGCCGAACACCTATGGCTGGACTGTCCGGCTATCTCTCAGAGAAGGTTGAAATTCCTAGGAAAGGTTGTATTAAAGCCAGAGGAAATAAGGGAGATGGAGATAAACCGGCTGTTAGGCTTCGCGAAGAGCCTTCATCTGACATATTGATAAATATAAGGGGTGCTACAATAGGCCTTTCAGGCAGAGTTAGAAAAAGGTATTACTACCTGGCCCCACCAAATGAAAAAAAAGCTGCACGTACTCCCCGGGTGGTGCCAAACGAATAACAATTTTTGGCAGCTGAACTATTTCACAAGTAATCTCTCAGCTATGCCAGCTGCCAAACCAAATCCAAACCAAAATTTCTAGGGCCGCTTTTAAACGTATTGACGCAGGTGCTTTGCATTGCAAAACATGTTTGATTTATTTTATTGTTATTATTTAAGTGGGTAGCTAGCTATGATAGCCATACGATGTATATAGTAGGCCTATATGGTTTTTTACCTAGAAATAAATTAAAATCACTATGCCAATTTCATATTGCTACACTCAGACATGTATAACAAACCTCCAACTATCTACTGGGACTTTGAACGAAGGTCACAGTATTCCGCCCTATTCCACCGGCCGTGAACTACGCACGTGCCCAAAGGCTATTTTTCGACTGTTCGCAACGGCACGTGTTATTCTGTCTCGGATTGGTCAAAGAACCAGTCAAACACTAATAGCCATGCTTTGTGCAAGAGTGTGGCTACACTTTGGTAGTTCTTGCATCGCAACGCAAAATCTTTGAATTCTAGTTTTTACATTTTAAGTTCCGTATAATCACTATTTTCAGCTTTTTATGACCCCACCCGTCGAAATAGCATAGGAATTGGGACAATAATTGTGGATATAAATTCGGAAATGATGGCGGGGGGAGGGGCGGCACTTTTTGATTAGCCCTGGGGCGGGGTGGCAAATTTCTAAATCCGCCTCTGGCTATAGGCTTTCTTTTGAAAATATCTATATTAGGTTAAAATATAAATACCTTCCGTCTACAGTTCCAAATTAATCCATGTTGTTACATGTTCCGGCTTATCGCCATCTTCAGACTAGTACAGGAGATGTATCCACAATTAAGCTTCGTCAGTTATTAAAAAACAACACAAAACACATACAGTTTACAAAGATGACACCAACACGGACACATTTTACGTATAAATTTACAGATAGGCCTATCACTTTTTGCTGCGACAATCCGCGGTCACGGGCAGGAACGGACTGTCGGACAGCTCAAGTCCATGTTATCTTTTCCTGGCGTTATCAGCGCACAGCTGATTGAAGTGTCTTCCTCCTGGGAGAAGGGCGTTGAATATAAAATTCGACTTGAATTGGAGTTTGTCGTTTAGTAAAAGCTTGCTTAAATCATTGTTCTTGAGTGATTTATAAATTTCAAACTCCTCCAACACGTCCATTTTGCTTCCTTTTCGACAACAATGAAGTACATCGAGACCGTTGTTAATGTCATACATATCGTGATTGTTGTCCATCAGGTGTTGTGCGAATGTCGACTTCTGGATGTCCATTCTTGGGTCAGGGCGATGCTCTTTATACCTCGTTTTAAATGCCCGACCGGTCTGCCCAATGTAAAAACTAGGACATTCTGCACATTTTAGACGGTATACACCTGTCATAGCGGATTTGTCACCTTGTTTGTTTTTATTAACATTCAAAATATTGCGGATTTTGTTTGTTGTCATAAAAGCTAACTCAACGTTGTTATTCTTAAGCTGTTTCTTTAAACCATATTGGATGGAGTCGCTAAATTCTACACATACTTTTTTACTACAACATACTTTTTATCACACCCATTGTCTCCTGAATTTGAATTTTTATTACAGTACACTCTCGTTCATCGGACTCGGCAACATCGGCACTCCGCTTCATCGGAACTAAAAATCTGGATATTATTAATTTGTTTATTTCTTACGAAATAAATAACTTTTCCGTTTTAGCGCCTTCAATTTTCATTCGTTCTATCCGCACAACAGTGAAGTATCACATTTTGCGTCTAACGTCATCAGGCGTTTTCCATAATCTGTACGTATCGATGTGATTTACGAGGCCGTGGAATATTCGCACAAAAATAGAAAGAGGAAGGGGGCAGGAAGTGAACATCCGTTTCGACCGTTTCCCAAACTCAGTTCAGTCTGTCTCGCGTCGCGACTGCACCTGTGTTACGTGGAAGTCAGTTGACTGCTGGAATATGAGTGGAATATAAATATGGAATATGAGAATAACGATTTTGGATCTTTATTTCCTGCGTTGTTTTTATTCCTATAGGTTCATTTGTTACCATGTTCAAAGTTTGAGTGCCTTATTTTCATAAAATCTATAGTGTTGCCTTAAAAACAAGAGTGAATTCAATCACGATAGGTCACCGTACGGGCGGAAATAGTGACTCACGACGGCCTCCGCTTCATCGGAATTTTTTGATATCCGAACCGGCCGTCCGCCACATTAGTTCCGATGAACGAGAGTGTACTGTATTTTTCGATCTCTTCTGTTTGGCTACTATCTGATCGATGAGGTTACTAGAATAACCATTAGATACAGCAATGAATTTAATTAAGTTCAGTTCCTTATTATAGTTATTAGGACTTAACGGCACATTTAATAGCCTGTAAACTAAGCTGTTGTAAGCTGCCATTTTCTGAGTGTTGGGATGGTATGAAGTGGCATGAATGGTCTGTGATGAGGTAGTGGGTTTCCGATAAATGCTGAAGTTAAACTTTCCTTTATCTTTTTCTAAGGTTAAATCTAAAAAATTTATCTTATTTTCCTTTTCAGTTTCAAGTGTGAACTTAAGTTTTGGGGCAATACTATTCAAGTAATTCTGGAGTAATTCTAATTGTCTAACGTTTCCATTGAATATTAAAAATGTGTCATCTACATATCTGAAGTAATAAGATATTTTATCTTTATACTTATTACGTTCTGAGAATATGTATTCTATTTCGATAAAATTCAAGTATATATCAGCAAGAATTCCCAACAGTGGTGAGCCCATTGCCAGTCCATCTGTTTGGGTGTAATATTTTCCTTCAAAGCTAAAGTAGTTCTGATTCAATATTTCTTTCAGGAGAGTCAGTATTTCATCTATTGCCTCAGGTAAAAGGTTACTCTTTGTTAAGTTATTTTTTAAAACATCCATGACAACCTCTACCACTGTCGGGAATTCTTGCCGATATATACTTGAATTTTATCGAAACAGAATACATATTCTCAGAACGTAATAAGTATAAAGATAAAATATCTTCTTACTTCAGATATGTAGATGACACATTTTTAATATTCAATGGAAATGTTAGACAATTAGAATTACTCCAGAATTACTTGAATAGTATTGCCCCAAAACTTAAGTTCACACTTGAAACTGAAAAGGAAAATAAGATAAAAATTTTTTAGATTTAACCTTAGAAAAAGATAAAGGAAAGTTTAACTTCAGCATTTATCGGAAACCCACTACTTCATCACAGACCATTCATGCCACTTCATACCATCCCAACACTCAGAAAATGGCAGCTTATAACAGCTTAGTTTACAGGCTATTAAATGTGCCTGTAGTCATGTCATGTGGTATTACATATACCACATAAAATGATACAAAACTAGTTAAAAATAAGTCCTAATAACTATAATAAGGAACTGAACTTAATTAAATTCATTGCTGTATCTAATGGTTATTCAAGTAACCTCATCGATCAGATAGTAGCCAAACAGAAGAGATCGAAAAATAATAAAAACACAAATTCAGGAGACAATGGGTGTGATAAAAAGTATGTTTGTGTAGAATTTAGTGACTCCATCCAATATGGTTTAAAGAAACAGCTTAAGAATAACAACGTTGAGTTAGCTTTTAGGACAACAAACAAAATCCGCAATATTTTGAATGTTAATAAAAACAAACAAGGTGACAAATCCTCTATGACAGGTGTATACCGTCTAAAATGTGCAGAATGTCCTAGTTTTTACATTGGGCAGACCGGTCGGGCATTTAAAACGAGGTATAAAGAGCATCGCCCTGACCCAAGAATGGACATCCAGAAGTCGACATTCGCACAACACCTGATCGACAACAATCACGATATGTATGACATTAACAACGGTCTCGATGTACTTCATTGTTGTCGAAAAGGAAGCAAAATGGACGTGTTGTAGGAGTTTGAAATTTATAAATCACTCAAGAACAATGATTTAAGCAAGCTTTTACTAAACGACAAACTCCAATTCAAGTCGAATTTTATATTCAACGCCCTTCTCCCAGGAGGAAGACACTTCGATCAGCTGTGCGCTGATAACGCCAGGAAAAGATAACATGGACTTGAGCTGTCCGACAGTCCGTTCCTGTCCGTGACTGCGGAATGTCGCAGCAAAAAGTGATAGGCCTATCTGTAAATTTATTCGTAAAATGTGTCCGTGTCGGTGTCGTCTTTGTAAACTGTATGTGTTTTGTGTTGTTTTTTAATAACTGACGAAGCTTAATTGTGGATACATCTCCTGTACTAGTCTGAAGATGGCGATAAGCCGAAACATGTAACAACATGGATTTATTTGGAACTGTTGACGGAAGGTATTTATATTTTAACATAATATGTCTAACTACAGTTCCGGGTCTATAAACATGAATAACTTGAAAATATCTATGATTACAATTTATTATCAGCCAAAAATAAATCTATGTTTTCAATTATTGTGCTGCTACTCACTTCATGTATATTTTTACTACTTGGCATTAAACTGATATTAACAGCATACATGCACAGGTGTGAAGTACAAGGACTTAAACTCAATTGATTATGATATTTTTCCTATTAAAGTTTTAACCTAGAAAAATATGGTAAATGAGGTAATTAGGTATTCGAAGTGTTACCCATTGATATTAATACTGCTAGGCCTATATTGATAAGGCGTAAAGTACCGTGATTTTGTACCAAGAACCGAGGTACACAAAAATTTTATCGTACCGAACCGCACCGACCTGAAAATTGTAGTACCGCAGACCCCTAGTCTGATGCGACGGGGGTATATCATATTTTTTAACTGAGCATGACCAGTCTTTTCTACAAATCAACAAAATAAAATGATACAAAACTAGTTAAAAAACATAACAAACATAGTTAATTTTTTTGTCTTAACTAGAGTTTCCTAACACCCTTTGGAAATGGAAGAGTGAACAACAATCAAGCCACTTTAATAACAAGCTGACAGCATGGCTGCAGGAAAGACCACTCTATACTGAAGAGGAATTTTTCAATATTAAAATTGAACATTGTATTTAAACACTTAAAAAAAATGTTTCAAGCTAACAAAATTGTAAATTACACATGTCTGTTCTCTATGATTATGTCAATAATGAGTTTTCTGTCTAATTACCTCAACTTTGTGTAGCCTATTTATCACCTTTTTTCAACCTTTTTTTTTTTACTTCATGGTACTAAATTATTAAGACTAGAAATCGCCTCCTGATCGAAATTCGATCAAATTTTCAGTTGATCTGGACCCAAGAAGTTTAAAAACATTTTATAACTGAAACACATGTTCTTCCTGTTTTTCTGGCAGTTGTTTTTACAACAGCTGTCTAATGATTCAATCAATTATCCTTCCTCCATAAGATTAACATTGGAACTTTGAAAGCCTGTGGGGCGTAGCCCTGGGGTCCAATGTGAATTAGAATGTGATTCTGCTCATCTACAGGACTATACCTTTCTAACGGTGTGCGCGGATTTCTCTTACGATGCACACGAGCTGAGAAAAAAGGAGGAAATGAAACATGCTTGCGTATTAATATATAGATTCTAAATGACTACCACATTATAATAATAATGATAATAATAATAAATCTTTCAGCCTGCATGATCTCTTGTACAACTGAAGCAACTGTTCCGCCTACTCTCACTTGAAAGGTCCACGGATAAATACAATCAGATTTATGGTCTCTCCTCGTGTTTTGTTAAAACTAAAAGTTGAAACATATCCTCTTTGAATGACACTCAAATGTCAAACATCCTGTGGTCACATTGAATCGACTCACTTTTAATTTACTACACATACAAGTTTCTCAAGAAAGTGAAGGATAAGTTTGTTAATTTAGTCATTGCTGATCCATTTTTTGACTGTCTTAGTAAGTTTGATATGTTATTGGGAGCCAAATTTTATATATTTTAAGATATGCTTATTGGGGATATTGGGCTTATTGCCAGTGATATCCTTCCAGCTACTGTGAACTCTGTTTTTGGCTACATTATTATTGGATCATCTCCAGCCTCAACTCAAATTTGAATCACTCTGTGTTGGAATCACATCTCTTCACTCTCCTATACTTTTAAGATATTCATCAAGCTGTACAACAGTTTTGGACTCATGAAGAACCCCTTCTCCAAGTAAAACCTGCAGCAGATTATATGAACTGTAAACCTTGTGATTTAAATTACTGGTACATTCAAAAGCTGTCCAATACAATATACTTACTGTAGTTCTTCTCCCGATAGCATGCATGTCGCAGATTTGTCACATACTCCTCCTCAACTGAAGCCTCTAACCGTCGAAGTGAGCCCTGGTATTCACTGTGGAAGCTCTCCTTCACGTAGTACGGAACTTGGAGGTTCATTGTATTTCTCATAACTGGGAACTTCCTGTAAACAATTGAAAAATGAAAATACAAACAGTTGAAACAAAAATCTGCCACATAACAGTTTTCCAAACATCTGCAATCTGAGATTGTTACCTCAGAAATGTTTACCTCCTTAACATTCAATCGAGCTGAACAACACCAAGACAATAAGAAGTTCATTGATACTGATCTTCCACAGTACTGGGTGCCATAAGTGATTCAGCGTTTTTTGAAACATTGGTCTTGTTATGAATATGGATATGAACTACACCACAGAATAAGAAAATTAATTTTCTTTTAGATCCATTCTTTACTGTCATGTACATTTTATACGATATTCATTCACTGCTCAATAAGAAGTGTTATACAGCATGAAATTTCTTACTTTAATTTTAAAAGAATAATAATTATCTATTTTTTATACGATTCACATTACATTTACATTTTATCCGATATTCATTCACTATTGAATAAGAAGTGTTATACAGCATGAAATTACTTTCTTTAATTTTAAAAGAATAACAATTTTTTTTTATTTCATCAGGTAATTTAATAAACAGCCTTTTCCCCAATTAATGTGGCAACTTTTGAACTAATTTGAGTCTATGGATAAGATAATGAAAGTCTAATTTATAAGGAGTAAAGTAATTGAGTACAAGTTGATCCTCATTTATTAACTGTACATTTTGTTTAAAATAACTCATAACTATACTTACGAGCTAGCTGTAAGGCTGTATACAGGGTCTGATATAAACAATGAACTCATCATGGACAGGATCACAACCAACATTATAGGTAACATCTGAAGGAATATTGTGTAGCCGTTAGCCTGTAACAAACGTAAATAAAAATGCATATTAGTTTGTCATCATTTATGTTGAGAGTCCAGCATTCAATGCAATGTAAATATATACAGTAAAACCCAGTAAACTCGTCTCATGATAACATGATGCTCCATTTCACTCGACAATCAAGCACACGCCTCCAGCACTCAACCGTGCTCCATATGACTCGACAATCACGCATATGCCACCAGCATTCAAAATTAACTTAGTTTGGATTAGCATGACTCTACTGTAATTTAGTATGACCGAATTTGACTTAAACTCTGCTTTGTTCACATCATAGCATTTGGGTTTTATTTCTTCCAGGCCTTCCACAAAAATCTATCAATTAATTAAGGCTATGTAGCTGACATTGAAACTTGATTGCTTCATTCACGTTATATCAAATTATGACAAATAATAATTATAAGGTAAAAAATTCAAATTGAAACCAAACAAAAACTTACTATTGAAATAGAACTAATATTAAAGAAAGAGAAAATTAACTAGAATGAAGGAAATAAACGGTATCAGTTAACTGACACATACTTTCTCCAAACAATATAAAAAAGGTGTTAAAAGCTCCAATCATTAATGTCTTGATGACTCAGTCGGATAGCTACCAGCTGAGCAACGCTCGTTTGACCCTACCCGCGTCTGACTTTTAACAACGTACTGCGTTTACCGCTAAACGAAAAATTGAATTTTCTCCGCAACCACTTGACGTAGAGCAATAATTTAAAATACTGGATTATTTAGTTTTTTGAGCTTGATTTAATGGTGATAAGTAAAATTTATTCGAAGACAACAGCTATTTTGAAAATTCAAAAAATTGATTTTTGAAACACTTTTTACTTCATAACTTTTGAACGCGCATTTTCCGGAGATGCGGGTGGTGTCATTTTATTCACCATTTTAAGCTTAATAAACCACAAAATTTTAATCAAAATCGTTAGAGCCGTTTTTGAGAAATTTTGATTTTTTGACGATTTTTGAGGGTTTTTGGGGGTAAACTACCCTTAAAAATAAAAAATTCAAAAAAATGAAAAAAACGCCTGGAATTATTGTGGGTTTGGACCTACGTACCAAATTTCACCAAAATCGGACCATTGGGGCATTCTCTAGCTATGTTTACATCCTGACACACACACACACACACACACACACACACACAGACATCACTCCGAAAACCACTTTTTTGGACTCAGGGGGAACCAAAATGGATAAATCCACCAACAACTCAAATTCGAAAATTTTGACGAAAACAATACTTTCTCCATATACTATGGTATAGGGGGAGAAAGTAAAAAGTGAGGTTTTATTCTCTCATTTGAACACAGTTTTCAGATGACTCAACAACACTCAATTCCGTGTTAGAATAATTTTTAGAATTTTTTTAGAATAATTTTTATAAAGGCATCGTGATATAACAGGGGCACAACTCTAGCTTCTTTAAATTTAGTTCCATAAAAAGACCAAGCAATAAGGGGTTCCAAATGACACTCCAATGAATTTGTTGGGAATCTGATATTTTTTTTTTTATAAAAAACCAACCACAAAACACCCCTACAAGTAAAAATGGTTTTGGTGTATTTTTCTTTTAAATTGCGTTCTTTCAGTTTTATTAGCTTAATTCAAGTTGTTGACACAAATTAATTTTGATTAAGTTGCATTTTTAATATAAATTTAAAGAAGTAAAAACAGTCCAGAAATTTAATAAAAACCTCACAAAACATGTTTTTAATTTAATTTTATCAATTCATTTATAACTTTTAATTTTTAAATAATTTATATACAATTTAGATTAAAATACTAAACGTATTTTATTTTTTTCTGTACGGTTTACTTTTTGTAACCTAATAACAAGTGGCATAGTAAACAATGCCATTTTTTTATTCACACTTCCTCATAAAGGAAACTTAAAAAATTCTTTAGACCGGGAGATAAGATATTACAGCAATAAATATTAACAATAAATAACAAATAAATATAAAAATATATTATTACACTATTAACCTACTTTAGACTATTACTTAGTGTTTTTGTAGTAAATTTTTTGTAGCTATGTTCGTTCAAATAAGAACAACGATATTGAAATGAACATAGAATGATTTTGCTGATCACCTCTCTCTGCTGCTGCGTGTGTGTCTCCTGCCGCCGCCACTGGTTGCCTCTGCGCACGTAAACGTTGTTGGGGCTCGCAAAGCCTCCACCGAAGAACATGTTGAATAACTCCTCTGCTGTCACATCCGCTGAAAGATCACCGAATGTTAACATTAACTTGTGACAATAGCTAGGCTTCTACAAAATTATTTATTGCTAAAATTAAAAAAAAAAAATGTTTTACTAGTTTTTATTTAGGTTTTAATGCATATTTTGCTCTCTTTCATACTTATTTAAATACTATGGGACTTTACTTTGGGGTAATTTAATAGAGCCAAGGAAGTGTTACTCAATGGAACTCATCCTTAATCAAGGAAGGATGTGTTACTTGGTAGAAACTTTTGTATATCATATTTTAAAGAACTAGAAGTGCCCTCTACCATGTATATATATTTTACAGGGCTTATTGTTTTGTTTAACATTGGTTTTTTAGTACTTTAAACTTATTTAAAAGCGATCTTTTACTGTTATTTGTCTTTTATTGAACTTATTTTGACCATGTAAATACAATGAAGGTATTTACATGCTGAAGGTCAATAAATACTGTAAAAATTAAATCAAAACCAAATGGTTTAGGTACTTATAGTCTTCATGGGACACGTATAGTTCTTCTGTGGGTTTTCCAGGAATTACAAAATGTTCTACTGGTTTTAAAGTGGGAATGCATTGACAAAGAACAGGTCAATACAAAACAGTTGAATATTATGCATTATGATTAGAATTATTTAAAGAAGCATGACTAAGAAAAAATTAAGAAATAACAACCCCTTCCCTAACTTACCTTCGAATCCTCGTGTGTAGTTGTACTCATGGTGAGTCCGTGTACTATGTCTTGAATGCTTCTCTTCATCTGCTCCGTACAAGTCGTATTGTTTACGCTTCTCTACATCAGTCAGTACAGCCACCGCGTTGCCAATGGCTGTAAACACAATTTCTTTTCTTTAATACAAAGAATAACAAAACTGTATACTTGAGTACTGTAGACACTCAGCTCCAACAATATTGAAAAATATTATATAGTTTATGGTTATAATTGCGTTTCAGGGTTAAAGTTAGAGGATGACAAGCCTCTGGGTAAAAGACGGGAATAACAATGACTCTCCTAAAACTGTATAAAGATAAAGAAGCTATCACAGTGAAATCTTCTTTATGATTGTTCTTGAGCAAAAACGCCGAAGCGTTAAATTTAATAGTGTAAAAAAATCTAATCAGAAGTGCAAGATTCTTAAGATTTAGTTTTAATATCCCTACTAATCTCCTTTCATTTTCTAATGTGGTAAATATTCCCTAATTTCTTATGGCTTGATTTTCTGAGGAAATTCCAGTGAGGCTTCTAGAGTATTCCTAGCAAAAAAGAAAAGAGTCATAAGATTAATTGCAGCAACTGGTCCCAGACATTCGTGCAAACAACACTTCCAAAGATTAGGCATTCTTCCACTCCCATCAATGTACGTACATTTTCCAAAGTTTCATCTTCTTAAAAGCGAACTCCGATAAATGCTTCAACAGAAACCATCAACACAATCATTTCACTAGGAATTCTTCTTTACTTCAATACCCTCTTCACAGGACCTCTTTTCTAGAGCTGTGCCATTGTACAGTTGTTGGAGAATATTTAATACCTACCCAACTTCCATAAAAATTACCCTTGTTTTTTAGAAAATCTAAAATAAAGCTTTCAAATATTTGTCCAGGCAGTCATTTTACAGTGTGAATGAGTTTCTCTCACCTCCCACAAGAAATGACACACACTAGGGATCCACCTTCGATACAATCAAGCGGGAATAGATTATTAATGTTTTATTATTACTTATGTGGTATTTGTTGTAAGTTATTTCATGATTTTGTTATTTTATGTTATAACCATGACGAGTCTTATGCCTTAGCACCTGTGTGCATGTACTCGCATGCCAGACAATTGTAAATAGGGATGGGTCGATTCCAAACGTCGATTCTCGATTCCACCTATTCTTATGTTCAGAATCAGAATCGACCACCTAAAGTCAATTCCAATTCCGACAACTGTAGCTATAGCCGCGACTGCGTCAATGCGGCCGCGCAGATCGCGATCGCTACCAATGTCCGTGTAAAAAATCCTGTATCTCCTGAACTAATTGTCGTAGTAAAACAAATGATGGCTTATTTTTTCGTCTAATGTTCACAAAATGATAGAAAAGCCAATCAAAGTTGTACGGCCACAAAAATATGTTAATGCTTACAATAAAGAAACTTAAAAAACAACATGCTTTATAACATCATTGACATATACTAATTTTACTGCTAATTAAAAACTACACTGCGGCTTGGTGTGTAGTTATTTCCGCAAAAAACTGATGAGAAACAGACTGAAAATAAAGGCGCTATTTACCATTGAAATCTCAAAATTTCCCATTAAAATAACATTGGGATTGAATAAAGCATTTACAGCAAAATAAACAGCTGTAAACGGCTTCTAATAACGTGTAGTTTTTGGTGATTACAGATAATCACAATACGGTATTGGATTGGTGGATGTCATTGATTTAGAACTAAAAGTAACATTTGTATTGTATCAAAATAAATTGCTCAATTGAGAGCAATGATTATTTTTTAGTGTATTATTATTTGTTTTAACTATCATTTTTCATGTACCATATCATATTTGCTTACAATAAATCATACATTTTTATTTTGCATAAGATGGGCATGTCACTATTATAGAAACATGCCATGAAAATTCAAACTAAAACAATAATATCAAAACAAAATGTAATTATCTTACTAAAAATTCCTGTCCCTACAAAAAAAAGGAAGAATACTGTAACAATGAACATTCAACACTAGGTGACCGGTATGCGAAGTAATGGTAATGCATTATTTTTTCTAAATAGATCTAATAACTTTGTTTGTTTGTTTTATCTCAATATTAAAATGAAATGGAGTTAACTTACTCATTGTTCTGTAATCCAATTGCAAGATTATTTTTTTAAAGTTTTTATTGCCATGTAGGCTTATTATAGTTTTAAAATTGTTTTCAACCACGTCAGTTTATGGTAAACTGTGTGTAAGACAGTTCTGTATGGGTTTTTTATTTCATGGTGCTGAGGATGTATTGCTTGTTTTGTAAATAAATATAATTTGTTTATACTTTACAATTCATTATACTAAGTTACTTTGTTTAATCTGTTAGGAATCGATGGAATCGGAATCGAGAGTTGGGAATCGATTTGCAAGAATCGGGAACGGAATCTGAATCGATAAAAAGTGGAATCGACATATCCCTAATTGTAAACAAATAAATATATTAAGTTCAGCTATCATATAACCATTTTCTCTTTTAAAACAATGTTTTCTTAGTTAAAGTATCTAGGTAAAGTAGTCTTGTAAAAAGAGGAGTTGTCTATAGGTAGGTAAGTCCAACAATAAAATATAAAAAAAAATCCCAAGAGTTATCTCGAGATTATCTAAATTTTTTAAAGCTTCTTAACCCTTTGAAGAGTAAGGTATATTTACAGATAATGAGAATGGATGTTCTGGAATGTCTAAATCAAACTGTCAACAAAATATTAAAGACGTACAGGAACTAAACTTTTTTTAGCAATTATACAATTGAGATAAGAATGTCTCTGTAACAAGTTTAAAATTAAATTGAACTTGTTAATCAACTTAATGATAGGCGCTGATTCATTAAACTACTATGAAAAGGGTTAGGGAAGCGCCCATAAATAGCAGTGTGGAGTGGCCCATTAGTGCTGTGTACTGCCACTCCCGCCACCTGCTTGCGCTAGCATCGTAACTTGTCACTCGTCGGCAGTGCTTACACTTACAATCTTGGTCACAGTTGTTTTTAGCCTTTTACATTTCTAATGTGAAAATTAAACGGAAACATTGACATTAAAACCATTGACTTCTATAAATAATGAAATCTAGGACAAAGATATTTCACAAAATTTACTTTTGATATTGCACTGCTCTTTTACTGCTTTAAGTTATAAACTTACCTAAAAATAAATATTTGGTGCAAAAACAAGACGGTTTTATTTATACTTTGGGCTACTTAAAAGTTAAAATTTGCTACTCATCCACGCACAGGAGATATTATCGCACATTTAGAAACGTCCATACTTGTGAAAGGGTTAGTTTTTGAAATTTTTAATTTTTATAAAATTGATATCTTTTAATGGATGGTTCAGAATCTAAAATCCACAAAAGTTAAAGATCTTTTTATGATGTTTATTTAATATTAAAATCCTACTTGTACTTATGCCTTGTTAAAGTATGGTAGCTGTTTGAAACAGACAAAAATCTACTTATTTCATTTTAGAGAATTATGAGTCAGTTTCAGCCAGGCCATACAACGGTTACCTTTGAACGCCTCGGCGGCGCCTGGAGCCTTGTTCTTGTCAGGATGTAGCTGCAACGCGAGTTTTTTGTATGCCTTTTTAATGTCATTGTCCGTAGCGTCCTTGTCCACACCCAAGATCTCGTAGTAGTCTTTACATTTCTTTATCCTGTTGAAAAAAAGAATTTGCATTTTATTATTTACATTAATAGGCAGAAACAATAATTAAAAGAGCAACTTCTTTGTCAATGCTCACTAGACTTCCTTATAAGTCCTTTCCTGGCTCAGAGTAGCTTTTTAATAGCAGACCCAAACAGCAATAGGTTGTATTAATTTGTGGTAGAGGTTAATAAGGTACCGGAATGCTACTGCGTTTCCATTCAGGGGTGACGGCTGGGCGTGGCGGAGAAATCTGTTGTCATCTTGGGAAGAGACACAATTGTAAATCTGTGGATAATTTAAAGAACCTCAGCGCCAAAAGATTAGGTTTCAGTTAAAATATTACTTGACTACTTTACTTCAAGTGAAATTTCAAAAGATGATTTTGTATTTACAAATACAATTAATGAGCATGATCTACATTTAATGAACAACGAAAGTGCTAACATTTCACAAATGTATAACACTAAATATTGCCTCATTAAAGTATTTCTTTGTTCATTTTTTTAGCAAATAATGAACGAAAATGATTGTTTCTTTTGACCATAACAATAATTTGGTAAATGATGGGGAATCATTATATTATGATTTTAAAGTACAAAAGTACATGTTGAAGTGAAAAAATCACATGCTAATGAAACCACATTTTGTGAATGACCTTGAAGCTTCTATTGATTTAATTAGGCAATTACTTGCTGCTGTGGTGTGCTCTGTGAAGATTACTTCAATGTCATTTTACAAGAGTTTTTAAAATTAAGACTAGTTTGAAAGTAACTAGACAATACCTTTGTACAGCTTCCAGTTGTTCCTTGGTGTAATCAGAACTTGTTGACATTTCTTCCTTCTTTGTTGCTAAAACAAAATGACATATAAATATTTTAAGGGTTTTGTAGTTTAAAAGTAAAGAATTAAAAAAAATCAATTAATCTATCTTAAAAAAAGATAATAAAGTATTTACAAAAACTGTGCAAAAAACTGTGTATTTACAGTATTTACATACTGTTCATTTTAAATAAATAACTCCTTACAGGATCTATTGGACACACATTTCAGAACTGTATTTTAAGCTTCTCTTCTCGAGACCAGGAAACACTCCAAGCAACACCTAAGGTACTCCCACACCGAGCGCGCCGTGCTACGCCGCTCTGCAACGCGCTGCGCAAAGCATATTGCGCTGCGCGAAACTGACCTGAATCATCCTAAAAAATAATAATAATAGATGTAAAACTATATAAATAAAATTTTTGTGATAGTATAACTATTAAAGGTTTTTATGAGTTCTTGAAACTAACTTTTTGATTTTGATAGCCCAAGTCTTTATCTTTAGTTAAAAACTCCTCCCATTTTTGTCAGACTTAAGATAACACTGAAAACTTAGAGAAGGTGAAGCACTGCACGATTAATTTTTGGTCCGAGTGACCCCCGATACTGACAGCCTCTTCATACAATACATGTTTGTAATAAGCTTTGTTATCTAGTACAAAGGTAAAAAACTTATCTCTTGTAAACATGTGTTTTAATATGTATAACATTCTGCATTAAATTTCTTATTAACTTTTATCATAGTATGATCGTTAACATGTTATTAAATATACACCTGCAACCTATTCCCACCTACACCTACGTTCACTCGCTACATTAAACCACTGCACTCAATTTAAAAGAAATAATTTGGGATAATGCGGGTTAAAAAACAAGTTGTAGGGACGGCTTTTGTTTTCCTCCTTCATCTCATTTTAAACTTCATAATTTTTATTAACTAAACTACACTGTCCCCAGTTGTAAACTAGATTTTATTGGTTTTGGACAAAGAATAATATTTCTTTACTGTATTGTTAACTTACTTCTTTTGAAGACTGAATTGTGTGAACGTAATTTATATTCAAATTTCATTACGGTAACATAATAGCATATATTATTTCAGTTTTAAATACAATTCAAACAAGAGAAAATACGTAAAGTTAAACTTATGAAATGAGCTTTTCATTATTTTATGCAAAAATAAAACATCACACCCACCTTAAAATACTAAAAGTGCGTAAGTGTGTTTCAACGAGCTATCTAAAGTATTCCACTATTAAATTTTTAAATTTCAATCGTGTAGTTGTAAAATAACGGGAGTAAATAAATGGAATGTAATGTGATCTTGGCTAATTTGTTTTGTTGTGTTAATAAAATCAAAGCTCTTGAGCACTCAAAACATTGAGTGATTTCCAGAAGGTAAGCAGTACACGTGTACTGATTACGTAATCAACAAGGCATATATTGGTCTGTGATAACATTTTTCAGCTAAACAATTAATTGGAGTAGAGCGACGAAATTGTAGACGATTTTTTGTCCCATTTGTTTAGAAATTTGAATCCAGTGTATGCCAGACAGAGGCCAGGATATTCCATGTAATCTGTACACGGAACGAGAAGAGAGACAGAGGCGAACCAGAGTGACACGGGGAAACGTAATGGTAGGAGGTGGCAGAAGTTAGTTGTCGAGCTACATCCCTCCGCCAGCCAAGTCACAACTTAGTTGAATGGAACGGCAAAGGCATGAATTGTGTTTTTCGAGTGGTTTCAGCAATGTCCACTGGGACTGACCCTTTAGCCCCGTCTTAAGGAGGCATTGGAGCACAACCCAGTTGAATCTCTTTCCCATAAGAACAATATTAAACTGGCTGAATAACATCTTTGACTTAAGAAAATTATGGTTCATTAATAGTTTGTCAGAAATAATTTGTGAGAAATAATTTAGATGATCTGTAGTTTTTTTTTATATAATATAGAAGTAAACATAACTGTAACTTTAAAAAATTGTTGTTCAAAAACCTTTTGCAGGAACATACACACAATTGATGTAGGAAAAGCAATGGTAAATTCAATTAAGATACCGTACAAACACAGTTTGTTCTGAGTCAATCTGCCAAAAATAAATGTGATATGCAACAGGGAAAGTTTAACAATATTGTTATTAGAAAAAATTATGCCAAGAGAGCATGTTGGCACTTGGTCTTTCAATGTTTTGGATTGAGAGAAAATGTTTCCCATAATTTACCTGTAAATCTTTTTCTTGGAACTGATTCTTCTGTCTGTGGAGCAGACGGTCTTCTAGAAGCATTGTTGAACTGTTGAAGACGTTCAAGAAGTTCTGAAAATAACATTATCTTTTTAGGCAACGTATAGACTTAAAATATCCAAAAGTATCCAAAAATAATAGGACAAAACTAAATCAAGTGTTAAAATTGTAATTTTATTGTGTATCGTGTAATTGTATCATCAATAGAATAGCAATATTATAGCAATATCAAAATTTCCACATGAATAACGGTGGAGTCGGATAACAAAGTTTCGCCCTACAATTAAAATAAGGGTATACCTAAAATGTTGACCAGCATAAAAACATGTTGACCGGGTACTTTAAAAAGTCTGATCTGCACCAAATTTGGATTGAACATTCTAATAATGATCCTACACAACCTATATAAATTTCATAAAAATAAATTTTGACTAAGGGTGTTTGTATACAAAAAACCTTGTTGACCAGCATAAAAACATATTGACCGGGTACTTTAAAAAGTCGGATTTGCACCAAAGTCTATATAAATCTAGAAATTTATATGGATTGTGTAGGACCATTATTAGAATGTTCTTACCAAATTTGGTGCAGATCAGACTTTTTAAAGTACCCGGTCAACATGTTTTTATACTGGTCAACAAGGTTTTTTTGTATAGCCTACAAACACTGTTAATAAAAATTTATCCCTATGAAATTTATACAGGTTGTTTGTGACCATGAATAGAATTTTCATACCAAATTTGGTGCAAATACGACTCTTTGAAGTACCCGGTCAACATGTTTTACTTCTGGTCAACATTTTAGAAGTTTCCTTAAAATAATTCTATTAGGCCTACGATTGTGTACCACTTGACTTGTGAGTTGTTCCAAGACAATTAAAATACCTTTTTACAACAAAACAAATATAGCAACACGTACCGGTAACGGTAACAGAAAATAACAAAACCAATTAGGCTACCGATACAAATTTGAACGAATGTATGCTAAGTTAGCCTATAACATTATCAAAGAATAACACAAAATAAACTAGGCCTAGGCCTACCTAAGTTTATTTCGTTGGTGTATTTTAATTATGAAAAGATGAAGACTTCATTAGACCTAAAATGCCGTCACACAAATGCTGCCAAATACGAATCAGAAGGGTATTCTTTTCCTATCACATAGAGAGGAAATAGTCTTATGCGTTTTAAATGTTTCCACTTAAATTGTTAGGTTAAATTCTTATTATAATACATTTCTTACTTCAATATCTTTTTTGATTTGATTGTTTTCATCACACAATTTGAATCGCAAAATAAAAATGTCAACCATCAATAATAACGATGGCATAGGAAAACGAACTTTCGCAAGAATCCTGTAGCATATATCCAAATCATATATTTTTTGTGCCGGAATAGGACGACAAAAATGCCTGTATAGGCCTTAGTTTAGTTTATTCTTTTCTTATCACTAGTTCTCAGTGCCTTTATAATTGTGGTGGTGGCAGCATATATGCCCTTTGGCTTGGACCATTGACAATTAAATATAATTAGAGTTACCTGCAGTGACTGTCAGTCTAAAACCTAGGGCCTAGTGATAAATTTATTCTGTTACAATCTTGAAGATTCAAATCTTTCAACCTTGCAAGATGCCAATGCGGGAGTTTTCTTAACCTTATCTTGTGAAAATGTGTGATACGGTATGCAGAAAAATACACAATCTTCTGCCAAAAATGTGGTTTTGGCGAAACTTTGTTATCCGTCTACACCGTTATCGATGTGGAAATTTCGATATTGCGATAATATTGCTATTATATCAATGATACAATTACACGATACGATTACGATTTTATCACCTGATTTAGTTTCTCGTTCTAATATAATGAAATAAACCTTTTGACAATAAAACAAATACCGTATAGGCCTATATTCAAACAAGTAACTGAAAATAACAACAACAGAAAAAGTAAAAATTGAAGCTAATGTAACCTGTAACAAAGAACCACACAAATACACTAGGCCCTACCGGTACGGTAACCAAGTTTGTTGTGTAGCTGTATCTAAATTCAAACAGTGAGAAGAAGCAGACTTTGTTAGATCTAAAATGGCGTCACACAAATGCTGCCAAATACAAATCAGAAAGGTATTTTTTTTCCTTTTTTTTGCTATTGTATTGAGGGAATATGCATTTTAAATGTTTCCAAACACCATTGATTTTGGTGTTATAAACATCATTGTCAATTAAAGTGACGGAGGTTTACGGTTACACTGTTAGGTTAGATTATTATTATGATACATATCTTTTCTCAGTATCGTTGTTGATTCGATTGTTTTCATCGCTCAATTTCAATCGCAATATCGAAATTTCCACATCGATAATAACGGTGGAGACAGATAACGAAGTTTCGCCGTGGTTTTATGTAATGATTAATAGTAATACTAGGAACAATGTGCAAAATTATATCATTTATCATATAATTGCAAATAAACTAACATATTTTACATTAGTTTTATGATCGAAATTAGACAATATACCTAAATTAAATCTTACACGTAAACAAATTGGTTAAACAATACGCTGTTGCATAGCCTACTATCTAGTTGACAGCTAAATGTAACAAGCACAAGCGCTCTCCAATTGGTTAATTAAATTAAAAAGTTATAAATTAAATCTTACAAGTAAACAAACTGGCTAAACAATACGCTGTTACATACGATTTAATTGAAAGCTAAATGTAACGAGCACAAGCGCTCTCCAATTGGTTTTAAAAGATAACCGTGTTTAGTGCTAATCTTTACAAAACAAACAATTGCAGAAGCCATTTTATCATCATATGGCATTCCAAAGTAACCAAATGAGAAGGCTGTTTATATAAGTACCGCGTATTTTCACCAGGAGCTCCTCTGTCAAGCATAGTTTATGTGATTACAGGCAGAAAGCGATAGCTGCATTGAGCACCCTCACAATGCATGAGTTTGCGGGGGCTTAGCGTGAGAGCATGAGTTGACGATCAAATGCGTGAGACTCACACAATTTGTGTGGGTCTGAAGATTGTAAATAAAGATAATAAAGAAAGAAATAAACTAAAACAACTCAAGTCTAACAAGTTACTTCATCTTGAAATGAGATGAAGTGCTTGGCTATGAAAGCACTGATTCAACTAAAACAATATGGTTTGAATAAAACATGTATGTACCTTTAGCTTTAGTTGTGGAGTATAACTTCTCTGCCTTTATAAGAAATTTTTCCGCTTTATCACGGTTTCCTTCCAGTATGTACCTTTCTGCTATTTCTATACATCTTTCTGCCTCATCTTTGTTTACTTCCATTGTATAAATGAAAACTCCTTTCACAGTATTTGTTACAGATCAAAGTACTAAGTAATTATTAACACTACACACTAAAATGAAACCATCCACTTCCTAATTTTAGAGGCCAAAGAAACTTTATAGGTAAATAATCCTACAAATGAAACCCTTAACGAGGTTTGGGATTGGGATGTGACAGACAGACAGACGAAACAGAATTATCAGTATCATATGATGTGAATGATTAATTATTCTGCTCCTTGAAATAGCAGCATAGCCAACTAAAGAAATTATAGTCCTCTTTTGATATTTTTATACACACAAAACAATAATTAATTGATTGTAAATAAGTAAGCAAATATACGTTTCTCCTGACGCAGCTCTAAGATCTATGATCACTAATTAAGTTTTTTTTTTAACAACGATGGATATATTCATATGTTAAGAGGTTATCCAATTTATAAATCATGATTTCATCAAAATTAAAACACACAAAATTGATGAAAGCCTGCAGATGTCAAATATTTTCTTTCTAGAGACCAGTTTCGAATCAACTACGATTCATCATCACTCGCAACATTGACTATGGGTACTAAGGCCATGGCGAGCGAGAAGTGGCAACGTTGCACAGGGAGTATTCGGCGATCTGCCAGTAGCATTGCAGTAAATGGAGGAAGTCGTGCGCCGTTAACTTTAATCGCCTATATTGTAATGTTTAATTGAAAAGTAGCGCTTTAGCCTCTATGGTAATTTAGAGAAAGAGCCAAACTTACTATAATTAGCAGCCATAACTCGCTAAAAGCGGTATTTTCATTTCTAGACAAAATTATATCAGACTTGATGGTGAGCACACGGAGCGGATAAAGCCGCGATGTACGATTATTTGGTGTTATGCGTGTTACATAAAACTATTTTTATAGAAAATTAATTCCAAATTTAATACATAAGGAATAAATTTTGTAATTTCGATTATTTTACTAACCAGAAAATAAACGTAAAAAGGAAGCATTAAACAATTTAGCGTGTGTGATTGATAATAATCCATAGCCGAAATTAATGGTCATAATCTTTTACATATTGAAATAAACTAAACATTATTATTTTTATAACCTTCATGAAAATTAAATCTCAGTTCTCAATTAGTGAATAAAATTTCAAAACATCCAATTTAACTAGTTTAACTATAGAATGTAATATTTTAAACTAAAACTTTATACTGGATTCTTTTAAATTTAAAACATGCAAAAAATTTAAATCTGAATTTATTTACATTATTATTAACTTACAGAATAAAGTTAGCTTGTTTTCCATTAAAAATATATTAATGAACAAACGATTTATATCGATTACTAAGCATACTTTGGATCAAAAAATAAATAACAGACTCGGTTCGCAACAACATATCGCCACATTTAACACCGTAATAGTTTCTGAGATTGTGTAATAAATGTTGTTAAAACTAAATAATTTGTAAATAAGTATATGTATTTAGTATTACAACTAAATTTAATCCAAACAAATAATGGTTCAATAAGCCTTTTTCAAAAATGGAAAGTAGAATATAAGCAGTTAGTTGAATAAACATTGTATATTTATTGCAAATTGTTATTCAATTAAAACATGCTATATTGTTTGCGTTATAATTAACCCACCAACTAAAGATATTTACAAATCTTTCATACTAAAGAGCAGTAACGGGAAATAAGTACGTGCAAGTTCCATTGACAACAATAGCACGAGCGAATAGAACGTTACTACGGGTAGACACCGTTGCGGCGTTGCCAGTTCGAAGGACATGGCCTTGTACTAGAGATGGACGTGGTACTAGGCTATCACGGCCATCTCTAGTAGCAAGAATCAAGAATCAAGAATCAAGAAACTTTATTGCCATTGGTCATGATACATGAAATAGGCCACGTCATGGAATTTACAAAGTCAAAGTCTTAATACTAATTTATCACAGTACTTGATCTAACGTACTTACAGATTGTTGATGCGGAGTGACAGAAATTCTTGAATGGAATAAAACGGATAATCAATTAGCCAATCACTTAATCTAATTTTGAATTGTCGAAAACTTAAATTTTGAAAAGATTGAGGCAACTTATTATAAAAACGAATGCAATTTACCTTATGAGAGTTGCCAGTGAGAGCCAGTCTGTGGTGAGGGACGTCAATTTGAGATTTCCCACGGGTGTTGTGTGTATGTATATCTTTCCTTGTGACGAAATGCTGTAAATTAGTTTTGGTGTGTAACAGTAAATGAAAAATATAAAGATTATATATTGTCATGATTCGTGTTTGTTTAAAAAGTGGTCGGCAGTGTTCCAAGGGGTCCGCCCCGCATATTGTTCGCAAGACCTTCTTCTGAATTAGGAGTATTTTAGAAACATGACAGGAGTGACCCCATAGAATGAGTCCATAAGCAATGTGGGATTGAAAGAGTCTACTAGCATACTAGATAGCATTGACTATACATCTAAATAGACTAGCCAAGCAATGCTATAATTTGAAGCCAAGCTTTTGAGAGCGCGACTAGCGAACTCTGTTGGATTCTCTCCCAATCTCTGTGTTTTTTCCCAATGCAGTGCTGCTTCCTTGGTCGTCCTGGAACTAACGGCGCGCGGTGGCATCGTCTGCTTCCCGGCCGAGATATTTTGGTTTGGGCAATGCTCCTCTCCTCTCCTCACACCACCTAACCGCTACCGATGAGCCGGCCGGCGCGGCGCAGCAAGCGGACGGGCACGAATGCCACAACGGACCGGCTACACTCACGTAATAATGGTGTCTGTGTGCATGATGCGAAAAGGCCTTGTTTCTCATTGAGAATGAGAATGAGAGAATGAGAATGAGAATCTTTATTGTCCTTTAAGCATTTACATGCAATTGGGTTCGTCATCTTAGGCTAAAAATACATAATAATTATCTAGCATACAGTTCATGTACTTATGCAATGCACACCATGCAAAAACAAAACCATGCAATCATACAGCAAACAAAAACAGAAAACCACTCAGATTTCAAAATAGCTACTTACAATATTCTTTGGGATTTCAAAAAATTCCTCAACTGAATACAGTGGGTGTGAAAATAAAAGTTCCCTCACACTCGATTGGAAAGATTTTGTTAACTGGTTCCGCGCTCTCATAGGCAAATAGTTAAACAATTTCAGCTTTAAAATTTCCTGACTGGATTGAACTTTCTTTAATCTCACAAAAGGCACATCAAAACGAAACTTATTTCTAGTGTCATAACTGTGAACATCCTTTCTACAGACAATGCTGTCCTGTTCCTTTTTTGCTGAAAACAAAAGAAGGTTTACATAAAGACTGAAAACTGTCATTATAGATTCCCTTATGAACAAAGGTTTACAATGTGCAAGGTATTCAGCACCAGTCAACAGTCGAATGGCCCTCTTCTGCAGCAACAAAACCTTATGGACATCAGTTGCTCCACCCCATAGTTGAAGCCCGTACAGTAAGGTACCCTGGAAAAATGCACTATATGCCTGTCTCAGGTACTGTTTCGTTACCAGTAAGCTTAAGTTTCTAAGTAAAAATAATATTCTTGACAATTTACTACATACAACTGACACATGAGGATTCCAAGAAAGTTTCTGATATAATGTGATACCTAGTCATTCACTTAGTTGCTGATCATTATTATTGTGCTATTAAAATACAACCATCTTCATTTGACATCAGAACTCGCAACTGTTAGTTGATATTTAAAATTGAAATTTACTAACTATTAATAAATTTATGTTTATATTCCCTGGTCATTATCCACAAGAGTACATGAACATATTTGTTGCTTATTAATTTTGCTGTAAATTGTATGTATATTAATAAGATGATTATACCTTATTGACTTATAAATCTAAATTACAAAATAATTGTTATTCTGCTTTTCTTTATAACATACAGCAGTATATTAACATACTTTTGGTAATTTCATTGTCATTTGTCCTTTTTTATCGACAAAAAATAAAATGATTTTTTTCAGAAAAAAATTTAATTTGGTATTAGTATTAAATATTTGATGTAATTCGAATTCGTGGTAGGTAATTATTTAAAAATTGGTTGGGAAAAGAGATTAGAGTGTGTTCAGGAATCTAACTTTTAGAGGTAATGGGTGTTATAAATTGAAATAATCTCAGATGAATTTATCATTTAATTGACGTGATCTGTGTTAAAATATGCACAGTCCTTTGCCTGGGGGTGTGAGAAATGTAAATCTGATGAATAAGGGTGTAAGAAATGTAATAATAATAATAAATTTATTCCTCTGACAAAGTTTCACAATGTATGGGAATTTACAAAACAAATTTCAAGTTTTTGCACTTATTGACAATTTTACAAATTTTCATTTAATTACAATTTCATCTACTCATTTTCTCAAAACTCTTTCTTCATTTTAAACATATTTGAAATTTTTCTTATTTCTTTTTCTTCCTACTTATTTCTTCTTTCTTTGTTCTTCATTACTATATTTGTTATGTTTAATTTATTAATGGTCTACTGCCGGTCTACTGCTCTATACGTTTTTTCATTTTAACTCTTCCTTCCTTCCATGACTTCTTCCAGTCCTTCCACGTCTCCTTCCACGTCATTCGTTTGCTCTTCTTATATTGCCAATATTAAATACTAGAAGAAATTCAAGGAAACCATCTTTAATTAAAAAATAACAAAATGCAACTCAGAAAGTCAACAAAAACATTTAAATGTAAATCTCGCATTAGAAGCTTTTTAAAAGATCTAATAAACTGAAATCAATGAGCATTCCTCTTTGTCGTGATGTTTATATACATTTTAGCAAAAAGCAAGCACAAAAAGGGATATCAAACAAAAAGGTATATCAAACAGGCTTGCAACAATTGTATTGTTGCAATTGAACAATGTTAAATAGTTAAAATGGAATAAAAGATTTAGATGCGTTTTGGTTGATTCAAAGTTTTTATATTTCTAAGACAGTACATTCCGCTTTGTGAGGCATAAGGTTTATTTTTAGGGAAGGGCGCAATTGAACCACCAGTTTTCAGAAGGGAACAAGTCCGAAAATGTGTTTTTCGGGAAACTAAAAAAATGTATAACTACTATCATATTATTGACTTTGCTAGCTATAAGAAAGGAACAAAAACCACTCGGATCATGGTGATATTAGCCACAAAATTTTGCCTGAGTTTGAAGAAGGGAACAAGAACAGGACTTGTTCCCTTCTTACAACTCACGCAAATTTTTGTGGCGAATATCATTATGATCCGAGTGGTTTTTGTTCCTTTCTTATAGTTAGCAATGTTCGCCTATGATAGTAGATTAATTTTATGCAATAAATTTTTTTTTGGATGTTTTGCGCTTGTTCCCTTCTTCAAACTGCTGGTTCAATTGTAATTCAATATCTGAAGGACTACAGAAATTAATTGTTTTATTTTTCTTATGATCGATCGCAATTACAATAATGCACCCTCTGTATGGTCTCCTCATTATACGGTTTATATAAATAAAATAAAAATTGTTCAGAAAAGGTTTTTGAGATATTTGTTGTTCAGAAACACTGGCGTTTATACTTTTGACATTCCAGATGAACAACTGTTGAGTACGTTTAATTTGTCTAACCTGGATACTAGACGGGGATCTTTTCAATTAATCCATTAATTTGTACAAATTGAAGAGTTAAGTAATTAACGACCCATTATCAATTCAACTGATTAACTTATATGTTACCCTTTTTTTGTGACGTCTTAAAAATCCCGTACTAGCGTACTAACATAAAAGCCCATCATTCGTACATCGGCAGTGCTTTGAGTAAGTGGTTGTCCTGTATAGTTCTAAAATCACCTGGTTACTCTCCTCATCCACATCACGGTTTTGGGTATTGTAGCCTACTATGTGATTTCCTTCTTACAATTTCTAGTTTTGTTTAAATATAAGCTTATTCCTTAGTTTATTCTTACACTCTAGTATAATTTCCTTTATTTATTAGTTAAGTTTAACACGACACAGCAGGTCACGGCTGGTCCTGACATGTCGTCAGGTCCAGCCGAACATGTCCATGTGGACGAGCAAATGGAATTGGAAAAGGCTATAGTCTCAATCATGCCTCCAAATCCCGATGACAATGACAATGAAAATAAAACTCATGAGCACAATTATGCTGCAAAACGTAATTATGCAGATGCTGGACTTAACAATGATGACACTGACTCCAACAATGACACAACTCCCCCTGATGAGAAACGATTAAATAAACTTAGGCTGTACAAACCAGAAAACAAAGGACCTTTCGAGGTCATTGTTCAGGACAAAGAAAAAAAACGAATTAACCCGTATCAAATAGGGAAAATCATAAAATCTCATCCTTATGATATTGATTACATTAAAGGATCTGGTCGCAATGTTTCTATCTTTTGCAAAAATTACCAGTCCGCGAACAACCTCATCCAATCACAACATCTTGCACAGTACAATACATTCATTCCTTCTATTCGTGTATATACAACCGGTGTGGTCAACATAGACCCATTTGTCCCCGAAAACGAAATCCTTCTGGAAGCTGAATGTGTATTTACCATCCTAGAAGCTGTACGCATCAAACGTCGTATCAACCAAGAATTAAAAGACACTTATTTTGTAAAGTTGACATTTGATTCGGATATCCTTCCCGAGTACATCACCTTGAATTACGTTAGGGCCAAAGTCGAACCTTATATAATTCCAGTTAAACAATGCTATCGGTGCTTCGCCTACGGGCACGTTGCAAACTCTCCTTGTCGTAACTCCAGACTTTGTCGAGACTGCGGTCAACCTTTCCATTCCGATGCCTGTCAACACCCACGTAAATGCATACATTGCTTTGGCCCCCATAGCAGTAATTCTAAACTTTGTCCTGAATATACCAGACAAAAAAACATAAAAGATAGAATGAGCCTAATGAAGGAAGATTACTTCACTGCCAGTCAATTCCATCCTATCACCTATAAGCAGGTCAAAGGTGGCCCCAGAAGACCCCAAACTTTCGCTTCTGCGACCAGATCCTTGGACAGGACAAACTTAACACAATACCCACATTTGCCACAATCAATTGCCGGCAGTAGTCAAATTTCACTAACAAATAAATTTTCCCCACTCAGTTCAACAAATGAATTATCCTCTGAGGATATTCAAAATCTCTCCACAAATACAAGTTTTAGAAAACCAATCACACACACAAACCAATCTCACAAAACCAAACCAAACCAAGCAGGCCTAATGCAGGACCTTACTAAACCTCGAGAAATAAACACTGCACCTCTAAAAACCAAAGCCCCAGAAGTATCCAAAGTTGATAGGGAACATTACAAAACACTCTTAAAGGCCAAAGTCACAGAAATAAGAAACAAACTGAAAAACACAAACATTACTTCTAAAAAACAAATGGATGAATTTTTAGCTACCTTTATTAACTCTAATGGTGAAAGCAAAAACAGTTCCCAACAAGGAATGAGTGGGACCCAAAACAAAACCAATAGTTCAGTCCCACCCGACAAAAAGGGTCAACATGCCAGATCATAAGATCAGCTTTATGCAGTGGAACTGTAGATCTCTCAGACCTAAATGGTCCGAGATCACAAATTACCTGACTAAAAATCAAATATATGTAGGAATCTTCCAAGAAACCTGGCTTAGTAATAAGTATAAAATATCAGACAATAATTATGATATATTGAGCGTTAACAGATTTGATGGTTATGGTGGTGTTGCAACCATAATCCATAAATCAATAGCATATGAAAAAATTAGTGAATATAATGACCACAGAGTGCAATTGTTAGCTATAAAGCTTACAAACCTTAACAGGCCTATATATATTTATAATATTTATTGTGCAGATGGTAAAATAGATTATAAATTCTGGAATGACTATTTATTCAGCCATGATATAGGCTGCTCACTGATATGTGGTGACATGAATGCACACCATCCCTATTGGTTTTGCCAAAATGCAAACCCCAGGGGAAATGATATATTTAGAGAATATAATAAATCCCAATATATACTTATAAATGATAGAACTAATACAACTATTCCAAACATGTTTCATAGACAATCAGTTATTGACCTAACTTTTATCACACCAGAATTACATGCCTACCTCAAGAAATGGCAAGTCATTAATGACCCCATGGGTAGCAATCACTTCCCAATTCTCATAGAATGTGAATTTAATAATTATTCTCAGATTATAAATAATATGGGCCAACCTAGGAAAAACATGAAAAAAGCAAACTGGGAGTTATACAAAAAACTATCAAAAACAATATACATGAAATCCAAAACTTACCTTCAGACAAACAGTATGATCACCTTCTTCGGCTAATCCAAGATGCTGCTGAACAGGCTATCCCAAATATTAAGTTACAAACTATGAAAACCAATTTCAAACCTAAATCATGGTGGACAGAACAATGTTCAGAAGCAGGGGCACAAAGAAGACTAGCATTTAAGAAGTTCCGGCTAAACATGACCCCCTCTAACTATCAAACATATCAAGCAGCCCAACTCAAAGCCAGGGAAATAATAAATAATGCTAAGAAAAAAGGTTGGGAAGACCTATGTCAACAAATAGGTAATAAATCAAATACAACATATGCATGGAACATTGTTAAAAAATTAAAAAATCCTGGAAAGACACCTACAAAAACAGAAATGACAGACAATTTTGAACTAGGCCTAACTAATAAATTCATGCAATATGTTGTACCCGACTATGTACCACTGCAATCAGAGTTAAGTCCACCAAAAATTATTAGAAAACATCATCCGTTAGAATCTGATTTTAACATCAAAGAACTAAATAAATCTATTAACTCCAAAAAAAAGACACTTCACCTGGAGCAGATAATATAACGTATAACATGATTAAAAAACTCCCAGAAGAAGCCTTGTGCATTTTACTAAATATTTACAATAATATATGGAATGATAAAATAATCATGCCAAATAGCTGGAAACAAATAAGAATTATTGCTCTCTTGAAACCAGGTAAAGATAAGGAAAAAGAAAACTCATATAGACCAATATCTCTTATTTCATGTTTTATTAAAATAATGAATACAATGGTCAAAAATAGGCTAAGTTGGTTTATTGAAAAACACAATATTATACCGCACACCCAATATGCCTTTCAAAAGGGAACAGGCTGTGCTGAATACCTGCTACATTTAATGACTCAAATTCAAACGGCACTTACATACAATGAAACCACAATATTAACATCTTTAGACATATCAAGTGCGTATGATAATGTACACTTGCCTTCATTATGGACAAAAATGTACATCAAAGGCATTCCAACCAAATTTATAATACACTGTCATAAATGGCTGGTAGATAGAAAACTTAGTATCACATATCCAAACCATAATGTCTCCCGGACCGCATGTAAAGGAATACCTCAGGGCAGTGTATTAAGCCCTTTACTTTTCTGTATCTACATATCAGATATTAATCTATGTCTACCCAAACAGGTAAACTCATTACAATATGCGGATGATGTGACAATAATTACATCCGGCAAACATTTCAATGAAATACATCAATATACACAAATTGCACTAGATAACATAAGCCAAGAATTTCAGACATTACAATTAGATTTAAATCCAAACAAAAGCATAATAACAATTTTTACACGGAAGAGATCCAATACAGGAGTAAACAGTGAATTTACACTAAATGGCCAAGCAATCAAAATAGCTGAAAGTGTTAAGCTCTTAGGTATTATAATTGACAACAAATTAACATACAAAGACCACATAGAACAGCTACATATTCAATGCTTAAGAGATCTTAATATATTAAAAATGATAGCATGCAACAGAAATGGTGCAAATCCTGATTTCATTCTCAGGATATATAAAGCTTTAATCAGATCTAAGATGGATTACGGTTCTTTTCTTTATGGTCACATATCAAACAATGTACTAAACAAACTTGAGATGGTACAGAACCAAGCCATGAGAATTGCAACAGGAGCTTTTAAAACTACCCCAACTGTAGGCCTACAAATGGAATGTGCAATACCCTCTCTCAATTTGAGGAGAACAGACCTAGCTGAGAGACTAGTACACAAAATCTTGTCCAAGCCTAATAATAACAATAATTATCAGAGCTTGTTGTATCTTAATATGCTGACAGAAAATTATTCCTTCTGGAATAAAAAGAAAAAGCCTTTATATGTTAAACCTATCAACATGATACAAACCATTAATCCTATTGATCAGGATTATATTGAACCCATAACTCCCCATGAACTAAGATTGCCCATAGAGCTGCTGAATATCGACTTGCAATGCAATCTCTCTATAAATGATACAATTAGTGGTAAAAAGGCTGATAACATAGTTCTACAACAACACTGGCTCGAGACGGTTGACATAACCTATAAAAACAAACTCATGATTTTTACCGATGGCTCAAAGACAGCTGAAGGCACAGGCGCTGCTATCTATATTCCGTGTCATGACATTAGGCGGAAATATAAACTCAATAAACATGTATCTAGTTATGTAGCAGAAATGTATGCAATATATCAAGCCAGTGCCGTCCTTAGGGTGGAGCGAGTGGAGCGGCCGCTCCAGGCCCCGCGCTGAGGAGGGCCTCGCGCCGCGAGGCCTTGCGCGCTAAAAAGTTAGTTGCGTAAACGTTTAGGTTGAATAAAAATAATATAGGCCTAATAATGAACAGATACGTACCTAAAATATCGGTATAAATTCCTGCGCAATATGTTCAATAATTGTGATTTAAAAACCTACGAACGCGATTCTTATTCGTACGTAATAGTAGCGACCAAAAGGACGCAAAACATCGTTTGATAGCGGCGGCCGGCGGGCGGGGTGACGGGACCAAGCCTCGCGGCCGCCGAGCCATGCTTGCAGATGCCACAACCATGCATGACCGACTTTTTTTTTAACTCTTTATTGACATGATCATAGAGAACAGTCATGCGTCATTTACAAATTGGTTAGCTTGAAACATTATTTAAATACATTGTTCAATTCAAATATTGAAAAATTCCTCTTCATTATAGAGTGGTCTTTCCTGCAGCCATGCTGTCAGCTTGCTTTTGAAGTGGCTTGATTTTTGTTTGCTCTTCATGTGCTCTGGTAGGTTGTTGAAATAGAGGGCACCTTTGTAGCTGGGTTTTTGCTCAAACAGGCTCAGGTGGTGTTGTGGCAGTGTGAAGTTGGATGCGTGTCTGGTATTGTAGTGGTGGAAGTTACTGTGTCTCAGTTGTCTTTGCCTATCTCTAGCCGTTTTTCAACTGTTTGTCTGTATATGAATTTTTAATTGGTCAATTATATCTTTGAAGTTATTTAAGGTACGGAATTAAAACTTGGCACAACTGTTAAGTGCGTTAAGGCACAAATGCAAATGAATTTGGACATTTCTAACGTTTATGGTTGCAAAATGGCGGCCATTTAAAATTTTCAAAGCTTAATATCTTAAAAACTGCAAACAAAAAAGTTGAAACTAAGTTTGGTTTGTGATGATCAAATCAGAAACAACGAATTAATCTAAGTTTTTTATATTTTTAAATCATAAAGATTTACATAGGCCTAAGATTACGAGCGAAACCCGTGTTTTCTCAAAATAAGATTTTAATTTCTCCACTGCCCATTAGTATTTTTACTCCGGTAATTAAATAATGCATTTTTTTGTTAGTTTGCAAAAGTTTGTAAAATTTACAGCTTTTAAAAATATTTAGCTTTGAACAATTTTAATTACAGCCATCTTGAAACTTGAAACAGTAAAAGTTTGAAATGTAGAAATTCACTTGCATTTGCGACTTAATACAGGGTGTCTCTGAACTCTCTTCCTTTTCAGGTATTATTCCTGGACCAAAGACAAGCCAAAATCAAAATATCATATTAAAAAATTCCAAAACACCATAGTTACTTGTACAGCCGCCATTTTGTATTTTTTAAGAATAATTTTTAATTTAAGAACGGCTTGAGGTAATAGGTGGAAATTCGGTACACAGCTTTTAGAAGTAAAGACCTAGCTAGAAAAAATAATCAACTTTTTATAATTCATGTTTGCAAAATGATGGCCAATTAAAATCTTTAACCTTAAATTACATAAAAACTACCTACATAAGGTAGCAAAGTTTATGTTCTTATGTGTTTTTTCCAAAATTTAATTTAAAATCCAACGATGTAAAAATCATGAAAGTTTGTTTATAAATAAGCGAGATAGAGCGATATAACTGAGGCTAGTCACGGTCGGACCGCTTCCCCGGGAGCAGTTTTGGTATGAAATCCATTGTTGAGCTGGCGCCGCAACCGCGCTTTTTGCGCGGCAACCCGCTCATATGCGTGACTATTTGTATTAAAATCACTAAATTTTAAATATGATATTTTAGCTTGTCTTTGGTTCAGGAACAATACCTGAAAAGGAGGGTAGAGGGCAAAGTTCAGGGAGACAATGTAATTTATAGTTGTACCAAGTTTCATTTCTGTGACTCGAATAATTTCAAAGATATAGGGGTCTAATGGATTGAGAACATATATTGACAGTCGAAAAACGTCTAGACATAACTTGGACACATGCTGTCGTATGTTCCATACCCCACAACCCCCCAGCAATCACAGTTAAATAAGGCCTCGCAAAAATATTTTGCTCCAGGCCTCGCATTTCCTAAGGACGGCTCTGTATCAAGCGGTACAATACTCTGCCAATAGTATTATGAAAGACATAGTGATATGCTCAGACTGCCAATCTGTTATCAAAGCCCTAGAAAATGTAGCAACTGGAAACAACTCAAATATCAAAGACATAGAATTTAATATAATAGGAGAGATGATACAGAACAAAAAGAGATATTTTATCCAATGGATCCCTGGCCACGTAGGAATAAAAGAAAATGAAATAGTAGACAAACTAGCAAAAGATGCAATTTCGGATGAAATATTTGCAGATGAATTTTACTTGACCAAAGCTGATTTCAAAACACTACAGAAAAAACGAAATACAGACAAAATGAATGAACTATATCAATGCAATAATAAAGCACAATGGTACAAAAAAATTAAACAAGGCTACACTAGTACACCATGGTTCAAAGGAATCAATATGAGCAGAAACTGCATTGTAAATTTGTGTAGACTTAGATTTGGTCATGCGAATATCAATGCATGTCTATATAGAATAAAAAGATATTTCACCCCGTTATGTTTGAATTGCTCACTAGGTAATCATGAAACTTTGGAACACATTTTTATATGCTGCCCAAAATACACATACGAAAGAGACAAATACCTAATAAAAACCAAGAAAATCAGCAACAATTTTGATAAAAGCTTAAACGAAATACTTGGCACTGAAGACCTTGAAATATATTCAGAACTGAATTTTTTCCTTTATGCAATCAAAAGAAAATTATAAAATAGAAAGAACAGACACACACACTTTTGTCACATAAATGTTATTCCAATCCTGGGTGCTTCTTTCCGTGGCCTACCTTTTTCGGGTTAGGACATTGCCTGATCGGCCCCAGGCAGAGAAGATGATCCAAATACCCACCCATCCTATATTTCCGTCACACCCAATACAATCCTTAGAACTTTCCTTCTATCAAATAATACAAAATCACATTAAAGTGCACATAAATGTCTGTAACTAACAATCTAATTCATTGTTTCTTATTTGTGTTTATAGAATCCACGAAACCAACTAACAATCAAAAGGACAACCACTTTTAATAACTGGCAAACAAAACCAAAGTGAACATCGGAGCCTCATGGTTTAATACCAGGCCGCCAAATTTTGGCAAGGAAAAAAAAAAGCCCATCCTCCAATAGTAACCATGATGAAGGGATCCTTAGTCAATGCTAGTACCATTGACTAAGGGATCAATAGTCAATGCTAGTACATACCAGTATCATTGACTTTATATACTAAAGAATGTAAATTCAATGTTAGTATGTACTAGACTAGTATGTTAGACTACTAGATTGTATCATACTTGTCTGCCATGTTGTACATTTGTAAAATGGAGTTTTCCGTAAAAAAATAAATAAATAAAGATGGATGTGGTGGTGATAGGCAAACACCACCGATGGCCGTGCAAACACGTAAACAAACCTCTTTGCGGTGGATGCTTGTGAATGCGCTCATTGTTTTTTATTAAGGTGGAGCCATAGCCAAGCAGACAGACCATTGAAACTGAGACCAAACAAAACAAAGTTAGTTTAGTTTAACCAGCGTTGCCGATTTCCGGGGAATTCCCCGGAATCCGGGGAATGGAGAGGTTCTCCGGCGAAATTCCGGGGAATGGAGTAATTCCGGGGAATTTCCGGGGAATGAGCCAAATTTACGTTAATATTCCGGGGATTACGCCGCTTGATGTTATTCATAACAAAAATTGCATTCATATTACTCTTATCAATGAATATATGAAGGGAAATTTTATACTTATATAAGAGATATTATTACTTAAAATATCAATTTGAGCATTTGTCACGTTTATGCAACAATCTAGATGAAAATTCTTATCGCAGGAGCCAAACTCGGGGATATTGTCTGGTTAAAGATTGGTAGGCCTAATAGGATTCTTGGTAACACAATGAGCTTTTTCACTTTCATCTACCGCAACTTTTTTTTGCCTCACGTGACAAATTCTAGACACGTTATTTGTGGGATTAGTCACAAGATAGGTAAAAAAAAAAAAAAAAAAAAAAAAAAAACAGTTTGGCGGTGGATTGCGGTGGATGAACGTGTGACCGAGGTGAATATTTCATCAGTTGATTCGTTGACTGCCAGAATACACAAAGCAGGACGACTCTTGTCTTGGATAAGGATGAGATGAAAAGAGCTTGGCATCCATTTTGAGATCCCAATATACCTCCTTTTTATGGACATCAGGACTGGAGACATAGGAAATAATGTGAAAATGATGGATCCAGGTCTTTGTAATGGTTGAGTACACGTTCCTAGTAAAAGGCAAAAGGACAACAGTTGTTTCGTAGTTTAAAAAACATTTAATTTGGGATGAGTTTAATCTAAGGCAAATAATTACCAGATTAAATTTAGTGTCTCGTACATTTTTCAATAAATAGAGAATCTTTCAAAAAATTGACTTTGCTATTGGCAAAAATTTGATAAAAATAAAAATTTTGATATTTTCATGTAGTTAACCTCTAATACACTGGATGAGAGGTTTTTATTCAAAGATGCTTATTAAAATAAAAATTTTATATCTTATATAGTGTTGTTACTATATTATGAAACTAAAAATTCCTTAGTAAAAATTACTGCTGAACATATTGGTCATAATTTTTTTAATTGCTTCTTGTCAAATCGTAGGCCTAATCTATAGACGTATTCCCGTAATTTCACGTTCCTTAAGGTTTGTTCAGTATGGAATTAAAAATGTAGCATCATCGACTTAGGTACAATAAATGAAAAATAGTAAACTTTTGCAGTTTATTTACAGCGATTTAGTGTGTTTTTTATACAGGGTGTCTTTAAAGTCCGTCACCAAACTTCATAAAAAGATTTATGTGGTCAAAATAAGCGAAAAATGTCATATGAAGGTATATGTCATATATATATATATATATATATATATATATATATATATATATATATATATATATATATATATATATATATATATATACAGGGTGTTCGGAAAAAACGTTTCAGGAATTCAGGAGGTTATTGTTCACATCAAAATAAGCAAAAAAGTTCCTATAAACATATGTCCTAAAATGCTTCGTTAACCCGCTAGCCGCCATTTTGTTTTTTACACAAAATAATTTGTATTTCCGCAATGAATCATTGTATTAAATTAATATTTGGCATGCACCTTCATCATAGCAATACCCATTTTCAAGAAAAAAATTATTTTTTTCCAATGTGTATTTTCAAAATGGCGGCCATTTTAAAATTTTAAACTAAAATATCTCAAAACCGGTAAATTTTATGAAAATTTTATTAGACACAAAAAAGTTGACGAATTTAATTATCTAACCAATGATACCAAGTTTGTAAGGATCTGACAACAAATAACGGAGTTATTGAGATTTTTCTGCATAAAAACATTGATTTTGCATTGTAATTAATGCAAATTAAGGTAATTTTAATTGAAAAATCTCAATAACTCCGTTATTTGTTATCAGATCCTTACAAACTTGGTACCATTGGTTAGATAATTAAATTTGTCAACTTTTTTGTGTCTAGTAAAATTTTTATAAAATTTACCCGTTTTGAGATATTTTGGTTTAAAATTTTAAAATGGCCGCCATTTTGAAAATACACATTGGAAAAAAATAACTTTTTTCTTGAAAATGGGCATTGCTATGATGAAGGTTCATGCCAAATATTAACTTGATACAATGATCCATTACGGAAATAAAAATTTTTTAGTGTAAAAAACAAAATGGCGGCTAGCGGGTTAACGAGGCATTTTAGGACATATGTTTACAGGGACTTTTTTGCTTATTTTTATGTGGGCAATAACCTCCTGAATTCCTGAAACGTTTTTTCCGAACACCCTGTATATATCGTATGGCTCATTCAGCCAGCCACCATGGTTTAAGAATAATAAAATAAATCCTGCGGTGCAGAGCACCTGAGTCAGTATAAGTAAAAATCTAAACACTAAAATAAAAATAAAAATTAGATCTCTCTTTATAGAGCTAAATCCAGGGCGCTAAGCCATTGCAGCCCAGCTTCACTTGAGCTATGCAGACCGGCCAATCCTTCGGGGAAGGCACTCAGTGGGCACTCTTCGACTATGTGTTCCATAGTTTGATACTCTGCTCCGCAGTCGCATGACTGGTCTTGTGTCATTCCCCATTTGTGCTTCCAATAATTACATCTTCCCACTCCAGTGCGGAAACGATTGAGTATAGTCCACTGCTTCCGAGGAAGATTCATACCATCTACCGCTACGGTCGGGTCATCTATCAAGAAGTGGTTCCGACCTTGAAAAGCGTCCCAGGAGGAAGTCCAGTTTGTATGGATGGTGAAGTTCGAGTCCATCAACTGGGAGGCTGTTCGTAGAGGTGGTTTTCGGGACCTCAATCGGCCCGCATTCTGGGGTAGGTAATCATGGATGGGCAGCTGTGGAGCAGATAAGATCTTTGTGTATTCCCTAATGAGTGCATCCCTTCGTCTTATTTCAGCAGGAGCGATATTACACAGCACCGGGAGCCAGGGTACAGGAGTTGCCATGAGTGTACCACTAATGGCTCTCATGGTCCTGTTTAGCTGGACGTCGATCTCTCTAACGTGCACACTATTTAACCACACGGGAGCACAGTACTCAGCAGTTGAATATACCAATGATAGAGAAGTTGTTCGCAGAACTTGTGCGTTAGCTCCCCATGTGGAGCCAGCAAGGTGATGGACAATGTTAGTCCTGGTTCTCACCTTAGCTGCCGTTTTTTGTAAGTGGCTTTTAAACGTGAGAGACCGATCTAAAGTGACTCCCAGATACTGTGGGTGGTCATTATGTTTCAACTCAACACCGTTGAATACGATTTTAAGCTTTTGGTTGGCCAGTCTATTATTCAAGTGGAAGCAAGCAACCTCAGTTTTTGTTGGGTTTGGATTTAGCTTCCAGGCTTCAAAATTTTCACCGAGGGTCGTGAGGTCATTTGTTAGTGTTTCCTCAGCTTGTCGAAAATGCTGGTGTTGATATGCCAATGCAATATCATCTGCATATATAAACTTTAAGGACCGAGTTACAGGAATGTCGGCAGTATACACATTAAAGAGCAGTGGGGCGAGCACTGACCCTTGTGGCAGGCCATCCTTTAGTTGCCTAAAAGTACTTTCTCTGCGTCCCAGGTATACTTTTATCATCCTATTGGAGAGCATTGAGTTGAGGAGACGCAACAAGAAAGGGCAAGGAATAAGGTCGTAAAATTTAACTAGGAGGCCTTTTCTCCAGACAGTGTCATATGCTGCAGTCAGATCTAAAAAAGTCACAGAGGTTTTCAGTCTTCGCTCAAACCCATCCTCAATGAAAGAAGTCAGAGCTAAAACCTGGTCACAACAGTTGCGACCAGGCCTAAATCCAGCTTGTTCGACAGGGATGATGGCATTGAGAATAGGGAGGATTCTGTTATAAATCAACCTCTCTAGCAGCTTATAACAAACACTTAAAAGAGCTATAGGCCGATAACTTTCAGGCAGTTTTTTATCCTTTCCGGGCTTCAGGATAGCTATGATTTTGGATTTTCTAAATATCCCAGGCATGTCGCCGGTTTTCAGAGTGGTGTTAAAAACTTCCAGAAGCCACTGTCTAGCCTTGTTACCCGAGTGTTTTATAAACTCCGGGAAAATGTCATCCAAACCTGCTGCTTTGCCAATTGGCATCGCATCAATCGCCACTTCCAGCTCGTCGTAAGTGAAGGGTCTAGAGACTTCCAAGGGTGCTTGCCGACTCTCCTTTATCTCATTAAGCTTGAAATTAATTTTTCTGTCTGCAGACGTACGCACTGGTTTTGAAAGTACGGAGAGGCGTTTTGCAATTTCACAAGGGCTAGGCTGTCTGTGAGGCATCGTGTTTTTCACTTGATTTACCAGTGGAGAGTTTCCTGAGCAGAGACCAAGCTTTCCTACTACTTTTGGTGAAGTTCAGGTTCTCAACAGTTTTCACCCACTTCTCTCTCCTGGAGTTGTCGAGAGAGTTAAGGAGTTGGTCAGCTACATCTCTGTCAGCAGTGTCTGTAAACTCACTGTAAAGATCTTCGCACTCTCTGCTCCATCCTGGTATGTATTCTTTTCTAAAACCTCTTGGGATTGTCGCCTTAGCGGAAGACAGGACAAGGCGAGTGAACCGATCATAGTTTTTTATTTTAGAGGGGATGAACCTGATGCCGCTATCAAGCCTTGATGAGAAGGCCTCCCTCTCAGCTTTATTAAAGTTCCACCTAGGCCGAGGAAAAGATCTTACGAGAGGAATTTGCATTCCTACTGATATTATTACAGGCCTGTGCTGAGAGTGGGGGAATGCACCAAGGACCATCCTGGAAGTAGGCACGGGTGTTGCTGATGGTTCACGGGAGCAAAAGCACAAGTCTGGAGAGTACCCACGACGCCATCGGGCTGAATGGAAGGTGTGTGGGTCCTTGGCATTATATACCAGGAAAAGGTTGTTATTTTCAGCCCAGCTTGAAAGACGAGTGCCGTTGTCATCATCGGACGAGTATCCCCACTGGGTATGATGACTGTTGAAGTCACCTACATATACCACAGGATGTTCAAAAGTTGGGAGAACTGTGTCTGACCACTGGGTGTTTGGTGGTTTGTATACATTTACAATAGTAGTCGCAGACACCTTAACAGCAACAACAAATGTGTTGTTATCACAACTTTTGTGGGAGACTGATACGTCGTCTATGTCCTGTCTAACGTACGTCGCCACTCCGTAGACCCTGTGACCTATTTCTTCCACAAGCTTATATCCTGGGATGTTGCCCCTCGCGCTGTTTTCTAAGTCTTCTGCATGTGTTTCTTGCAGTGCGAGGACATCGACCTCATTTTCCAGCAGCACCTTGCTGAGGCAGTCACTTTTAGATTTGCTCAGACCCTCTACGTTAAAATGACAAACATTTAAAACACAGCCTAAATTTCTAAATTTAGGTATATGTCATAATATGCGTATTTACCCACACCAAGATATCTACCATTTTGTTTTTTCCACTTAATAATTTTTATTTCTGTGACGGATTTATGTAGAAACTTCATATTTGGCATGGACCTTTACAACACTAATTTCCATCTCCACAATAAAAACTATTTTTCTGCACTGTATATTTTCAAAATGGCGGCCATTTAAAATTTTTAAACTCAAATATTTTAAAACCAGTAAATTTTATCCAAATTTTACAAGGCACAAAAAAGTTGACCATTTTAATAACGTAACCAATAATAAAAAGTTTGTAAGGATCTGACCTCAAATAATGGAGTTATTGTGATTTTTCTTTCATTTAAATAACCTTCATTTGCATTGTAAAATCAACGTTTCTCTACTGAAAAATCACAATAACTAAATTATTTGTAGTCAGATTCTTACAAACTTGTTATCATTGGTTAGATAATTAAATTTTTCAACTTTTTTGTGTCTTGTAAAACTTAGATAAAATTTACTGGTTTTAAGATATTTGTATTTAAAAATTTTAAATGGCCGTCATTTTGAAAATATACATTGCAGAAAAATAGTTTTTATTGTGGAGATGGACATTGGTGTTATAAAGTGTCATGCCAAATACGAAGTTTCTACATCAATCCGTCACTGAAATAAAAATTATTAAGCGGAAAAAACAAAATGCGGATATCTGGGTAAATGTGCATATTAGGACATACCTTCATAGACATTTTTTGCTTATTTTGACCAAATAAGTCTTTTTATGAAGTTTGGTGACGGAAGTTAAGGACACCCTGTATAATTTGGTAATATTTTGTCCCGCAACGGAATTCCGGGGAATTCACTTTCGATTCCGGGGGATTCCGGGGAATCCGCATGTGGATTCCGGGTAAAATAATTTCAAAACGTTGGCAACGCTGAGTTTAACTGTCATTATTGTCAGCAGCACAGCAGCAGTCAGCTCAGCAGCCTAAAGGCGTAACTTAGTGTTAAGCGACTGGGAGCCTTTTGCGTTTTTTAGTCCTTATTCATTTGTGCTATTAAAATCATCCATGTTAATTTTTTATAACGAATTGTTTAATTTTTTGTTATGTGCTCTGAAGAAGTAGAAGTTATATGGTCTTGGTGTCGTACTTCTGGAAATTTTAAAAAATGCGGCATGTTTGTTCGTAATGTTTGTAAAGGAATATATACAATTTTCAGTGAAGTGTTCAAGCTATCATTAATATTGGCCTTCTAGGATAATAAAAAATTATTTTAAAACCCTGATGAATAGACTTAGTGATTTTGTCATCAATACTGTAAGTAGATAGGCCTAGGTTAAGGTAATACGGTCCGAGTTACTTAACCTGCAAAATTGCAGTTTCTCACCAAATCAGGTATTGAAAATAAAATAAAGTAAATCAAATCAAATCAAATCATTATTTGTTTGCCCCTAAGTACAAACATACAATAAGCTATGCATACATCAGATACAACGTTTTGAAAATTATTCAGCCCGTGTAAACTAAAACAATAACTAACTAATCTCCCCTATTTTCTCAAAACTTAATATGGTTAGTTCTTCATATTGATGGAGATTTTAGTTTAGGTTAGTTTAATTCTAACAAATTTTGTCAAGCTAATAGAGAATACTTGTATTTGACGGTATTTTATGATCCAATACAATATTGATCAGATTGAATGATTCGATAGTAACGTAGCCCAGTTATGAAACTGCACCCAATAGGCCCACTCTCAGTTTGATTATTGGCGCCTAGACCTTGACCCCTGACTGTTTACTGCTATTCTGACTCCCTCATTCATCCACCCATCTCAAACTCGTTCCCAGCTGATTCTTCATTCCCTTAAAATTCCTTCATTCCCTTCATTCCCTTTTTATGTGCAATAAAGAGTATGACTATGACTATGACTATGACTAAAAAGCATTATTTTTTAATTATTCGCACGCTGCCACGGCCATTAGTTGGAAGACATTAAATAACCCAACTCCTTTCTTTTATTTCATTTTTCTTTGTCAGTAAAAAAAAAATTTAATAATAAGGTCAAAATTATTATTTTAAGCAACACAGTAGACGCACAGGCTTGCGCCTATGTCTGCTGATTCCGTGGACCATTTTTTTTTTTGTAATCAGTTTAATTTGTGCTTTTTTATTTAAGGAAAGCTGCCTAAATACCTAGACCTTAAGGGAAGGAATTTGGAAAACTATTGTTTCACTGCTTAAGTCCGTGATGTCTTTTTAATAACTTTTTTAAATGTTTTCGGCATCTATAAAAACACCAATAAACTTAAAAAATTACTAGGCTACTTCTTTATTTTTAAACAATACCACATAAACTATACCGGTACATCATAAGGCCGTTAAAAAAATATAATGTGTTTAGGCCTATAGGGCAATGAAAAAATATTTTTTATTTCTTAAATAAAAAAGAATAATAATAATATATTTTATTCCACTGACAATAATTTACATTGTATGGGAATTTACATTTTATGAAGAATATACATAAAGTCTTTTTATCTGTTTCACAATTATCAAAAATTCTTTTTGTCTGTTTCACAATTAAAATTCTTATATATTCCGGATTTTTTAAACAACATTATTGTTAATTTATTTAATACTCTAAACTTTTTTCAAGTCTTTTCAATTATTTATTCATTGCTTTTTTTCTTCTTTTTCTTTTCTTCTTTCTTCTTTCTTCTTCTTTGATTAATTGCAGTTGCTGTACCATCCAGAGGTTTAACAGCAAACATTGTTAAGTTCCAAGGTTTAGTTAACACGTTGGCTACCGACGGTCAGAATTTCGGGTCGCCAGGAGTTCCCAGCAGACCGATCCTAGTACTCGATACTCTCGCCACAGACCGAGTCATTGTAACAAACACTAACCCAGAGACCGACAAATTTTTTTCACTGTTTTTATGTAATTTGATGTGTAATATAGGTATATATTTCCTCATAAAAGTTATTAAAAAGGTTTATTTCAGTACTATTTTGGCATTTTTATTGCGTCACATCTGTGTGATACCTATCGGTCTATAGTAATATTTTGTATTATGTTTGTTTGCTATACACCCACTGTCTCACATATGTGTCATGAGTTGGATGACTGGGAAATAATTAAAAAAAAATAGTTTTACTAGGCTACACTAAAAAATACTAAAATATACAGGACAATGTGTCACACAATAAAAAACGCCATGTGGAATGTGTAGTAAACAAACACTAATGGCAACATGTGAGCAGACAAGAAGGTCAACTTTGAAAATCTGTAAAAAATTAAAATTGAGGTAGTACCCAGAGACCAAGCGATACACATGTGTGTCACACATTCCTATAGACCGATAAACAGGTTTTAGATCGATTCAGTTTACCAAATGTGCATGGCGAGTCATTTAACTGAACGGTGACTGCGGCCCATATATGTGTCATCGGTAGACTGGATTCGACCTGAGCGTCTATTTGTGTCTATTTTTGTGTCTATCTACACCAGAGGCATTTTTTAACGTTTTGACGGGGAACGGTCCAAACCCCAGTCTTGTTACTATCTAACATCGACCAGTTGTTAGAAAGCATCATTAATTAATAGCCCAATGACAAATGGCAACTGGGTCCGGAATCGATCCTTTAAAAAGCTACTAACTTTCCTCAGGATCGAACCGGCAACCTTTGGATTCAAAGGCGAGCACTATAACCACTCAGCTAACCAGCCAGTTACAATTGAGCGTCCCATATATGTGTCGTCGGTACACTGGAAACACCTTGAGTGACACATATATGTGACGCTGGTCTATATTTAAGGTTTTTTTTAACATTACGTCACATATGTGTGACGTTCGGTAGCCAACTTGTTAAACTAAGTCAATGTGAATCGATAAACTTGATTTTAGAATAGGCTATACAACATGCATACCATTTAGGCCCAAATTTTACCCCCTTTTCAAAGTTAATTTTTGGGGGCATTAACACGTTCTTTGCGCGCGGCAACGATCGTTGCCGCGCCCGCCACTACCCGAGTGCGCGCGTACACGATCGTTGCCGCAATTTCATTGTTGCTTAGATACGTCAGTGTGCTGCCAGCACTTTCCCGATGTAAGTGGTTGCTATCGCGCTCGTGGGGAGGTACTTTTCTTTCTTTTTTGGCGGTGTTAGTTTTTAATTTGCGCGTTTTTATGGAAACATATGTTCGTGTAAACATTGTATATTTGTAAATAGTAAATAGTGTTTTGTTAGGTTATAAAAATGGATCTACTTCCCAGTCCTAGTGGTTTAGTGCAAGAATATGATTCCGACGATTAAAATAACCCCCAATAACAAGATCTGGATGAGCTACCCTACGAGACCGACGGCGAGTCAGAGGACGAGGACCCCGATTTTGTGATTTTTGGCATACTGAACTAAAGACATCAGGGTGGGCTGGCGGGGCTGTAAATAGTATATTTTTATGTTATTGTAGTATTTTAATATGTAAAATCATATAAATGTGTTTTTGATTTATATAAGTGAGTTTTTTTTACATATTTGAACAATAAAAGTGCGCCGGTCGGCAAAACGGCGTCGCCAGATGCGGGCGTACACGATCGTGTACGCGAAAATAAAAGGCCGTAAATGCCATTTTTATTGCTCCAAATGGCGTTTCTGCACTGTTTTCTATCAAAAGACATCCAATGCTGAGTAAAAACATAAAAAAATAATTTTAGCATATGCTAATCACTATTGCAGGTATATTCAGCAGTGAACGTGTTAATAAAAATCTTTTACATAGGACTAACTCTCTAATGCTCAATAAATAAACTCTCTTTTTGTTACAGGTTTTGATAATTGTTGTTGCTGTTTCTTGGTATTTTGTGCTTTCGGCTTCAAAAAGAGTTCATATTAGACAATTTATCGTTGAGAACTCTTAGAGCCGAATAATTTTTCTTAAAATATCTAAAATGTCTTATCCACCAGACCAAGCAGCTTTTCAAGTCCAGGCAAGTCTAATGCTGTGTTTACTTATCCATCATTGTTCACATAAAGGAAATTTTCAGATAAGTTTTATATAGTTTTCATCACTAGGAGCAAAAGTGGGTCTTTTTGGTGCGCAATCGTGTTTTAAAAAGGAGGCACAGCTGAGTTTTTAAGAACGATTAAGCCTCAAAAAGACACTTTTGCTCCGAGTGATGAACAACCTTTTTTAATGCAAAATTGGACTTTTGATCTTTAAAATATTAACTGTAAAGTTGTATTTTGTATTTTCTAGGTTATATTTACAATATAAGTAATATGCAGTGTTTACATTTCTGTTATTTACAAACAATGCTTTTTATAATGTTTGAATTACAAAATTCTGCGCCTCAACATTAATAAATGAATAATAATACACTTAGCAAACAGCTGAGTCCTAGGACCTAAAAAATTCTCCAGCTGATATTTCAGTCCTAGGACAAAAAAGAATCGATTTTGGTACTATTGTGAGAACAAAAAACAGGCTGATTTAGTGCAGAATGATAAAAATATCTTTATTCTACACGGTAACTTAGGCCCCGACTATACGGGCGACTTTATCGCCGCGACTTAGTCACTGACGTCTATTTCCCTCAGTACTCAATGAGGGGCGAGGGCAGATCAGACAGTGTTACCAACACTATCATTGCTAGTGTCAGCTAGCATTGCCCGAGTGTCCCTTCCGTGAGCAGTATTTGCAGTGTTGGTAACACTGTCTGATCTGCACCCGCCCCTCATTGAGTACTGAGGGAAATAGACGTCAGTGACTAAGTCGCCCGTATAGTCGGGGCCTTACACTCTCGAATGTAAGTTTTATTAAATCTGAATGATGGCTTATATAGACTAATGATTTGAAATAGTTTTTAATTATTATTGATGAATTCCTGTAATTTAGGACTTTGACTTCTTACGCTTTTACCCAAAGTGTACAATTGTCCGCTTTGGTAGGTAATGTATGAGGTGATTGATAAGTTGTGTAGGGTTTGGGAAGGAACACAATTTAACTTCCGCTTTTAAGTCGGTTGCCCTGGCTAGGCCTCTAACATTTTTTATGTCAGTTATGTTTACCAAATTTTTTTAAGCCTTTGAGCGCTATAGGCCTAGGCTTTTATTTTATGAAATTCGAAAGCATAGATTATACGATGCATATAATTGTCTAGAAGTGCCTAGTGGTTTCTTGGAGAATTCCATAAAAAATCAATTTTTGATTCCTAACTAAAACTATAGTTTTTAAATATTCTTTCGGCTGCTATGACAACTATTCACTGGTTATTACGTGGCAAGTTGGCTACATTTGCAACCTTGGCAGTCGATCATGCATTAGCCTATCACCTGGTGTTTACAGATGTACAATGGTCAACGATAGCAGTTGGTGCTCAAAGGTTAATTATAGGTGTATTTTCTTATGACTTTTCAACATTTCATTTCTTGCAATTAATTGTTTTCTACTCTAAATATAAGTGGACTATAATTTTGATAAAATGTATTTCAAACCGTAATTTGTATTTTTTTTATTTGATTTGTTATATTTCTACTTTCAGTTGAAATCATTTTATTTTTAAAATTTACCTGAATAGTAGTTACTAAACAAGTTTTGTCCCCTTAATATTGGTCTTTCTAGTGTAAAACAAATTGACTTTTGTCAAAATATATTTGTCTGGAAAAGAAAGTTTAACATAATTTAAACACCAACCTTTTTTACCTTTTTTTTCTAAAGGTAAAAAAACCCTTTAGAGTACTTATTTAATACTCTAAAAGTTTTTTTTTTGTGAAGAACTCCTCATACAATTCTGCAATTAACTGATTTTTAAGTTTTTGGTGTTGTTGGATAGGGTTTGGTCTGTAGTTGTTTCCACCAAAAATTGATTAGAATCGGACTTAAAATAAAAGCGCTATTCACAAATTAAATTTGAAATTTTCCCATTAGAACGACATTGAGATTGATTTGAGCATTTTAAACATCTGTAAGCTTACAGATGTAGATTTTGGTGATCACTGATATTCACAATATTGGATAGGTTGGATGTCATTGATTTAGAACTAAATGTAACTTTTGTATCGTATCAAAATAAATTGCTCGATGTCGAGCAACACGTGCACTAGTTTAAACTAGCAAGCTAGTATACATCAAGTAATTGTTTAATGTGTATTTTTTACAATATTTTCAGGAGAGACTCAAGTCTCTGCATCACACAGTCTTTGATATAGAAGAAGAAAGAAACAGAAGTGATCATACTTTGAACAATATCACTAAGACTCATGATAAAATTACAATGGAAGGAAGATTGACTCCGTATTATCAGGTATTATTTACCGAAATGTTTATTGTCATCATTATTGTATCATTGTATGCCTTCTAATTTGTGACATTTTTAGATTAACAGAGTGGGTGTTTCTAGCTAGATTAAGGGAATCTTAGTTTGATCCCTAGGAATTCTAAGTTCCGGTTTTGGACCACTTACCCTAAATATTTTAAATACGGAATTACAGTATACAACAGGCATTAATAAAAAAAATCAATAAAAATCTAAAAGGCAACTTACAAATACCAAAATGTACATTTTAGTGTAGAATAAAAACTCATGAATAAAAGACAAACATATTTATGACTAAGATTCCAGGATAACTCCCCTATCTAAGAAATCAAATATAAAGAAAAGTGAAAATGAAAACATCTAAGCTTACCATTATTTAATGTTGATACTAGACACATAAAATAAGTTTAACCAAATAAAAATAGAAGTACTGTACAGACTCTGATGATATGGAATATATTGGTTGGTAGACCTATATAATACTTTCAAGTGGGTAATTTGTTTCAGAACAAGTTGAAAGGACTGTACACAACTGCAGTCTCGGATGCCGAACAAGAGGAGACCCTCATCCGTCAGGCCCTCACTTACATCAATGAAATACGCAACATAGTCAACGACCAGAGAATTCAGGTAAATGCTTATCGGTTTGTTCATAAATAAACAATTATTTGTTCATTTTTTAGAGTTATTGACTCTAGATCACATGATTAGGCCTATTACTAAAAGTTAATGTTACTTGATCTGTTGTGATCTAATAACATCCTAGTTCAGATGATTTTGAGGTGTCAGTGATTCCTCATCATCAGTCCTTAAAAACATCACGTCCTTCCCTCTGAGGTAAAACATCGTCGATGGGTAAAAAGTACTGTACATTTAAACTCAACATGAAAATCAATCTCACCGAATCTTCCTGAGGGAATGACGTGACTTTTTTGAAAGAATGATAAGGAGTTATTATTGACACCTTGAAACCAGTTGTCTCTGCCGGAAAATTTTGGATCCCTTATGGAATAGGTAATAAAAAACATGACTTATTTGTTATTTGGCCGTTTTGCAACTACGAGGGCTATTCAGAAAGTAAGGAACTTTTCCGTCGTAGGCCATTAGGCACGTGCGTATCGCCTATATTAGGGTATGAGAGCGCTCAGCGCCTTAGTCTCTATCCAGCCGTGACGCTAGGAGCATCGTTGCGCTGCCAGTTTTCTTTATTTTAAAATTCAAAATGGCCGCTCCTGTATAAAATCCCACTAGTTGCGAAGTGCGATCGGTAACACGGTTTTGTTGGCAAAAAACTTAACACCGATAAAGATTTATCGAAAAGTTTGCGAGGTGTATGGGAACAATGTCTTGGATGAAAATTCTGTGCATAAGTTGTGTATTCAGTTTACAAATGACCGAACTAATGTTCTTGATGAGCAGTAGAGTGGACGACCGAGCATTGTGACTGACGAACTGGTCACTAAAGTTGTCGAGAAGATCCGTGAAAACCGCTGCTCCACCATAACGGAGCTTTCGTTATCTTTCCCTCAAGTTTCATGGACTTTGCTGTGTTGAAATTGAAAGAATAAAAATCGATAAATGTCTAAGGTAAACTGCCTAAATGTTGTGACCTTAAGCATCCTTCAGCCTGGTTAAGTTTCTTTTCAACCATTAAACACATTTTTCCATAAGTAAGGTTGTATGTTGTATTATTTTTTTATTCCTCATTAATTCCCCTTCAATTTCCTTTTTTCAGGTGGTAAATAACTTCAAAATGTGATTAACTATAAAACATTTAAGAGAGCAAGTCATTTTTGCACCATTTACATAATTCCGTGAGAACGAAACATAACACCGTGATATGTCAGCCAAATTCCGTGACCATCCTGCTGTACCCATATTATGGTCAGAAACTTTTTGTAAGATGTTACTTTAGCAATACAACTACTTATTATTGCTAAAACAATACTTACACCCCATATAAGAAATGTCTTTTAAAGGTTGGCGGCAGTTTAGAGCATATAATGTCAAGACTGCTTAGAGTAAACAATTTCTTCTCATAGAGGAATAAAATAAAGGAAACCCAAATAAAAAAGTTATATCAAATTCGTTTCATCTTACTAGATTAATAGCCTCTTAAATTGAATCCAAGTTTACACAATACATTAGAACGGCAGTTGAAGTAAGTTACATCAACATTTATTGCAAAAGGAAGAAAACTTTTTTTGCTAAGTACTTACATCATTGACTATGGATTCTATAGTATCCATAGTCAATGCTTATATCTTTGGTCAAGAAATGACTACATTTTTTCAAAAGAGCATTGACATACGAAATATTTATAAGGTCACTAAAAAGTTAAGACAATATTTCTACTCCTACATTGCTTTAATGTGTTAAACATCTTGTTGAAAACCTTGTACAACAAACGTGTTTTCAGTAATGTTAATACCAAAATGTCAACCACGGATTTTGGGATTTGTGTATTTCAGTGTTATAATTAAAAATTTTTCAACTAAATTTGGATCAAAATGTGGAAAAAATTAGATATTTCGTTACTAAAAACCACCTCATCAAAAGCTTTAATCTGTGACTCCAAGCACGGAATTTGAAAAATGCATTATTTGTCATTCAAATCCCGTGAACATTGATAATTGGAAATAAAAAGGTTAGACCACATTTTAAACAATTTATTTATTAAAATCCTTATCTGCAAAATGCTCTGAGTAAAAATATATTTTTACAATTAAAAATAAGTGAAAAAGACAAATAAATAACACCCTCAATAATCAAAGCTCAATAAACGTCTTAGTAGATTCTTCGACAAGAAACAAGTTATTTACTTAAGTAAAAGTTAAAATATCAACCACGCAGTTTAGTATTTATATAAAGTAGCTCTTTAACATTTCATAAATTATAACTCGTTTGACACGTAAAAATACCTATTTTAATGCATTACTGAACAGGCACATACAAAAATCAATTTCCGTGGTCGTTATCACGGAACTTGAAAACTGAATGATTTACAGTTTAAATCCCGTGCCAGTTATTTTAAAGACATTCAGAATTGAAATCGTCCTAATGAAGCACTTTTAAGATAGAAAAGATTATAAACAATGTTTAAATTGATGAAAACTCCCATTTATATGGAATATACGGCGTCAATAACTTATTTGGCTCTCCTGTATCCTTGGTAAAGAAGCTAAGAAAGTAAGCTCTTCTGCACCGGGCAACGTTTGACCACCAACTGACGAAAATTTAGCCGCCGCGTCCTGCCAAGAAACACACAGAGTAGTAAACAAAAAGGTTTTGAGTGAAAAATGACGTCGTTATTTCACCGTTGGTTTGCCGATTTCGTCAGTACTCGCACGTAAGTGAGGAATCACGGCGTTTGGTATGTTCACGGCATTTAGGCAGTTTACCTTATCGGTTTTTCTGAATAGCCCTTGTATATTGGAGCTTTCTCTATCAGAAACTAATGGATCAACGTTTAATTGGAGTTTGTTTGCTTTGTAGGCCCGCAGTGCCGGAAACAAGGAGACATTCGGTCGTGGTGACATGATGAACATGCTGATCACTTCAGCCCTTACACTGCCACTGTGGGTGGGGCGACCGGGTCAGAGGGCGCCACCGCTGTGTGGGGCTGTCCCTGCTGATAGTTCATACATCGCCAAGGTAGGTATGGCAATGTGGTAGGATAATGTGACATGATCAAATTAGCCCTCCCACTGCCACCATGGATGGGACGACCGGGTCAGAGAGAATTGTCCTCAAATGTCCTTAGAGAGCATTTTTGAGCTAAGATGAACATCTATGCTAAATTTCAACTCTTTATACCCTATGGTTATGGAGATTCTCTTATACATAAGTGAGTGGTATTTGACAAATATACAGGATGAACAACTTAACTGTGCCACCATTGGCATATCCTAAAGTAAGAGATTTAGAGAAAACTTTAAGTGGGGAACATCACCTATTTTTTTACGGTATTGAAAAATATAAGTGCCATTTTCTCGTAAATGGCCCCGATTTTCCAATATGGTGGCAACCTTAAAAAATTTTATGGAACAGCCTACATTTTATGCTGTTTTTTAAATGTCCATGTAATTTTAAGACATTTTTATTTATTGACATTTTTCTCTAAACCTAACAGTTAGGGAGCTGCAGGTAATTAAATTTCATTGTTAGTTCCATAAGAATTACATGGGACAAACTTTATCTGCCCGTATCTCTGAAACTATTGAGTAAAATAAAAAATACTCAGGAATAAAAACGTCTTAAAATTATATTTTAAGAACATTTCACTCATAAAAATTATCATTTACGCATAAATTAACTTATTTCCAATATGGCGGTTAAAAAATAAAATTTTTAGAAAATTGATGTTATTATGAAAAAGTGCCATTGAAACATCAGTTTAAGACATTTTTATTCCTGAGTATTTTTCAAATGGTCTCGGAGATATTGAGTAAAATAAAAAATACTCAGAAATAAAAATGTTTTAAAATTATATTTTAAGAACATTTCACTCATAAAAATTATCATTTACGCATAAATTAACTTATTTCCAATATGGCGGTTAAAAAATAAAATTTTTAGAAAATTGATGTTATTATGAAAAAGTGCCATTGAAACATCAGTTTAAGACATTTTTATTCCTGAGTATTTTTCGAATGGTCTCGGAGATATGGGCAGATAAAGTTTGACCCATGTTACAGTCAACTCCCGATTAGCCGGGGACGGGTAAACCGGGTCGCGGATTAACCGGGGTCAAAAAAGTTAATTTCAATTTTATTTATTTTCTCAGTTTGGACGACAATTATTTATCAATCTTATATGTTAAAATAAAATAATTACTTTAGAAGAAATCTCTTTACTAATTATTATTTGATTTATCAATGGAAAAATAAACGGTATCAGTTAACTGACACATACTTTCTCCCAACAATATAAAAAAGATGTTAAAAGCTTCAAACATTAATGTCTTGATGACTCAGTCGGATAGCTACCGGCTGAGCAGCGCTCGTTTGACCCTACGCGCGTCTGTGACTTTTAACAACGTACTGCGTTTACCGCTAAACGAAAAATTGAATTTTCTCTGCAACCACTTGACGTAGAGCAATAATTTAAAATACTGGATTATTTAGTTTTTTGAGCTTGATTTAATGGTGATAAGTAAAATTTATTTCAAGACAACAGCTATTTTGAAAATCCAAAAAAATTGATTTTTGAAACACTTTTTACTCCATAACTTTTGAACGCGCATTTTCTCGGAGATGCGGGGGGTGTCATTTTATTCACCATTTTAAGCTTAATAAACCACAAAATTTTGATCAAAATCGTTAGAGCCGTTTTTGAGAAATTTTGATTTTTGACGATTTTTGAGGGTTTTTGGGGGTAAAATACCCTTAAAAATCAAAAATTCAAAAAAATGAAAAAAAACGCCTGGAATCATCGTGGATTTGGACCTATGTACCTAATTTCATTAAAATCGGGCCATTATGGCATTCTCTAGCTCTGTTTACATCTTGACACACACACACACACACACACACACACACAGACATCACTCCGAAAACCACTTTTTTGGACTCAGGGGGAACCAAAATGGATAAATCCACCAACAACTCAAATTCGAAAATTTTGACGAAAACAATACTTTCTCCATATACTATGTGGTATAGGGGGAGAAAGTAAAAAGCAATGAAACACGGAAATTGATCCATAAATTATTTGGTGGCGTAGTTGTGATCTTAGTCTTGTGGTTAGGGAGGAACGAGTCAGTGCGATGGCGTGGTGGGATGGGGATGGGATGCAATGGCGGAATAATGACCTTTTCTGCTTGAAACAACTGGTCGCCCGCTGGGATGTGCTAAAAATAGAAACCAAGAAAGGTCCTATTTAGTTACCAGTTCAGTGTGTTATTATCGCTCTGCTTCGTGTGCTGTTGAGTGACCTCTAGTAATTTAGTGTTGTATTAAGCTAAACAACACATTTCAAAATGCATTTGTTTTGCATTTCAAGAGAATGTTTGATAATGTGACATTAAATTTTATTTGACAAAGTTATAAATTTATTAGCCTAATTCAATAATTAGCATACATTTTAAACAATTGGATGTTATTCAATTTTTACTAATTACACCAAAAGATGAACCATCACTTGTTTTTGTACGTATGCTCTTATCTTGAATAAATTATACCAAGGGAACCTTCGGCTCACCTAGAGCCATTTCTGTCTCACCCCTCACCCCACCATATTCGACTTCGATTTTGGCTGCCCGATGCCAAACAACAGAACACCTGACCTTGGTTTTTCGTCTACGTTCGACCCTTTTATTGAGTTCATTGTTCACTCAACTAGAAGATCTGTTTATTCATTCCAATAAGGTTTGGCTAATAAAAAATAATAAACACCGGAAACTAGGGGAATCTTAATTATAACTTGTTTATTTTGTGTTTTACTCTATTTATTAAACTCTTTGTTTTAACTGTGGTTTTGGGTTATCCGGGACCCTTCAACCAGTTATTACCCCGGATAATCGGGAGTTGACTGTATTCTTATGGAACTAAAAATTAACTTTAATTGCCTGTAACTCCCTAACCGTTAGGTTTAGAGTAAAATGTTAAAGAAGAAAGAAGTCTTAAAATTACATGAAAATTTCAAAAACACCATAACATGTAGGGTGTTCCATAAGAAATAACACCTTTAAAAAATAACTCCAACTAAGTTAGCCACCATATTGGAAAATGGCAGGCATTTACAAGAAAATGGCACTCATATTTTTAAATGCCGTAAAAAATAGGTGATGTTCCCCACTTAAAGTTTTTTCTAAATTTCTTAGTTTAGGATATGCAAATGGTGGCACAGTTAAGTTGTTCACCCTGTATATTTGTCAAATACCACTCACTTATGTATAAGAGAATCTCCATAACCAAAGGGTATAAAGAGTTAAAATTTAGCATAGATGTTCCTCTTAGCTCAAAAATGCAGAAACGGTTTTGCAAAATTCCTTCAGGGCTCTGCCCCACAGGACTGCAAAATTTCTATCTGATGCTATTCTTATGGCCAATTTTTATACAAACCAAGGCAACAACGAATCTGAAAAACTATGGAACCTACAATGGTAAAATTTGGCATGGGTGTACTTCTATGCTCATAGGTGCTCACTAAGAAACGGTTTCGCAAAATTCCCTCAGGGCTGCATTAGATAGAAATTTTGAAGTCCTTGAAAAATTGGCCATAAGAATAACGTATGGCCAATTTTTAATACAAAGTTAGAAAACACAAAACTGAAAAACCATAGGACCTTCGGTATTGAGATTTGGCATGGATGTTACTCTTTGCTCATAGATGGTCACTTTAAAATGGTTTTGCAAAATTCCATCAGGGCTCCGCCGCACAGGATTTCAAATTTCATCTAATGTTATTATCATAGCCAATTTTTATTATGAATCTAGAAAACAATGAATCTGAAAAAACTCGACGACCTAAAGAATTTACATTTGGCATGGAAGATCTACCTTGCCCATAGGTGCTCACTAAGAAACGCTTTTGGAAAGCTACGTCAGGTCTCCGCCCCACAGGACTTAAAAATTACTTTTGGGGCCCGTGGGGTTGAAATTTGGCATGGACGATCTTCTTTGTTCATAGGTGCTCTCTAAGAAAACACTTTTGCAAAATTCCTTCAGGCCCCACAGGTCTTCAAAGTTTCAGTGTGATGTCATCCTTTTATCCGATTTAAATACAAATTTAGGGAAAAAAATCTCAAAAACTATAATGAATTCAGGGTGGCAATTAGGAATTTTCTCTTTGTTCATATAGGTGCTCAATAAAAACTATTTTGCACATATACTTCGGGGCTTTGCCCCACAAAGACTCAAACTTACTATAGAGCTTACGAGGTTGAAATTTGGAACAGACACTCGTCTTTGCTAGTAGGTGTTTACTTAGAAAATGTTTTTCAAATATATTTTTTGAAGTTCTTTATGGCTCCGCCCCACTGGACTTAAAAATTACTCTATGGCCTACTGGGTTGAAATTTTACATGGACTTCCTCTTTGCTCATCTTAGGTACTTGCTAAGAAAAATGGTTTTTGCGAATATAGTTTCTGAAGGCCTTTAGGGTTCCATCCCACTGGACTTAAAAATTACTAAAATATTGTCCTTGTGGCCGATTTTAAATGCAAATCAAGGAAACGTTGAATCTCGAAGACTTTAGCATCTGCGGCATTAAAACTTGTAATCGGCATTCCCTTTTCTCATATGTGCTCACCATGGATCGGTTTTGCAAATCTGCTTTAGCGTTCCGCCCAACAGAACATCACAAATACTATGGTGTCACCGGGGTTGAAATTAAATGTGGACCTCTTTACTCTATGAGTAAACCTTATAAGCACCTATGGGTGCTCTTTAAGAAAAGGTTTTGCAAATATAGTTTTTTGAAGTCCATTTGGGCTCCGCTCACACAACTTCGAAATTACTCTAGGGCCTATATTGGGTTGAAATTTGACATGATCGTTCCTCTTTTATCAAAGGGGCTTAATCAGAAATGGTTTTTTCAAGTTTCCTGTAGACCTCCGTCACACAAAACCTCAAAATTACCATCCATCCTATGGGTTTGAAATTTATCGTGGACATTCCTCTATGTTAAGTAGGTATGCTCATTAAGAAAAGGATTTTCATATATAGTTTTAGCGAATTTCCCTATAGGGAATACGCTATTACGGTAGTAGCCATAGTAAGACCTAAGCCCGGGACCACTTTACTTTTGCATTTTGAGGTCCCCAAAAGCCAAAAACACCGTTTGTTCATTTTCATATATATGTATATATATATATGTGTCCGTGGTACCGATAACTTTTGAAGCGGACTTCCGATTTTGATGAAATTTGGTGTGAAGTTGTAAGACCAGGTCTATTTTTATGAGTTCGCGAACCAGCATTGTCGGGTTATGGGAACAGGGTTTTATGGGTTTCAAAGGGGTCAAAAATGGGTTTTTGGCATTTTTGGACCTAAATTCTCAAAATTCATCAATTTTAACCACAACCATTTAAAAGAGCTTAAAAAAACAAACAATTCAGTATTTTGAATCTTTAAAATAGCTTAACTGGTTATAGAGAAAATTCAAATCAAGTTTCCCATATTATTCTTATGGGTAAATCTTTAAAAAGTTATATATCGCTTATTTATCAACATATCTTAATAAAAAATTTTATGAACCTTTACTAGGTGGTGAGTAATTAAGATTTGATAAAAAACCCACAAGGCAGCAAACCTACATGCTAAATTCTATGGTATTCTCATGGAAAATAAGTTTATAATGGGATCAAGAGAGAAGGAGATAATAAGGTATCTGTTCCTAATCAGCTGATCAGCTGTCTTCTGCATATTTGTCAAATTTGAAATGTTTATGTTTTGTTATTTGTAAACAAATCATTCCTTTTGCATGGAAGCTTTGAATATGCACTTTTATTACTGTTAAAAAAGTCATTTATTGCAATATAAATATTAATATATAAATTATTAAATAAAAATAATTTACTCAGAAATATAATGCCATTAAATATATTATATTTCCTTGTAAAGATTATTAATTATATAAGATAGCGACAAAGTTCTATGATGTTGAAACAATAATTCCTTGGAAATTCGCTTAGTACGCAGGTCTGCTGCGACGGGGGTATTTTAAGTATCTTAGAGCACCGCCCCACTGGACTTAAAAATTACTTTATTGCCTATACGGGATTGAAATTTGATATGGACGTTGATCTTTACAAATAGGTGCACACTATGAAACGGTCTTGCAAATTTTCGTTACGACTCCGCCCTACAGAATCTCAAAATTACCATAAATCATATGGGCTTGAAATTCATCATGGACTTTTCTCTTTACTAAAAAGTGCTCACTAAGAAAAGGCTTTGCAAATATAGTTTTTGATGTTGTTTAGGGCTCCGCCCCACTGGACTTGAAGGTTACCCTAAGACCTATACGGGGTTAAAATTTGACATGAATGTTCCTCCTTACTCATAGGTGCTCACCAAGAAAGGTTTGTAAATTTCCTTTAGGGCTCCGCCCCACAGAACCTCCAATTTACCATGAATCCTAAGGGGTTGAAATTTATTGTAGACATTTTTCTTTGCTAATAGGTACTTACCAAGAAAATGTTTTTCAAAATTCCTTCAGGGCTCCGCCCACATTACGTCAATATTTCAATAGAATTCTTAAGGAAGGCATTTTTGTTGCTCTTAAAAGAGATTTGATTACAGTACCTATAAAATAAATTTAATCACGGGCGAAGCCGTGCAGGGCAACATCTAGTCTATACTTATTTAATACGCTAAGGGTTTTTTTGTCATGAGAACTCCTCCTACAACTTTTAACCGATTTTAAAGTTTTTGGTGTTGTTGGATAGGGCTTGGTCTGTAGTTGTTTCCGCCAAAAACTGATAAGAATCGGACTAAAAATAAAGGCGCTATCCACCATTGAAATCTCGAAATTTCCCATTAAATAACATTGGGATTGAATAAAGCATTTCAAACATCTGTTACTAATCAGCTGTAAATACGTGTAGATTTTGGTGATTAAAGATATTCGCAATATTGGATTGGTCGGATGTCATTGATTTAGAGCTAAAAGTAAAATTTGAATTATATTAAAATTAATTGCTCGATTTCGAGCAACACGTATACTAGTATATATATTTAAATGAAGATGGAAGTCAATGTAGAATATAAACAAATAATGAAATTTCACTTAATTTATTTAAAATTATTTATTATTTTTATACTTTTGCTGTATGACAAAAACATCACTTGGATGAAAATGTTTTTCTGTGCTTGCCTCGCTCATAAATACGATTGCACACCAAAAAAGCCACTTTCAGTATTAGTGTTGAAAACTACAAGGTATTTTAATTTTGTTTTTAAATTAACATATTTGTCAGACCGGTGATATGGTGGCTGCTCTAGTCAAGTCAGAAGAGGAAAACTGGATTCTAGCAGAAGTGGTGTCATTTAATACAGCAACCAATAAATATGAAGTGGACGACATTGATGAAGAACAGAAGGTAATATTTGTTTAAAATTACAAAACTTTAATTTGATTTTAAGATTATATCTTTGGTTATATTAAGCAGATTTAAACATTTTACTTCCAATTTTTACCTGAACACAACAAAACACTATCACTCACTACATCTGTGCGAGTGTATTCAAGTATCGAGTTAAATCAAGTTTTTTTTCAAGACTCGACTTGAAGTTTTGGAAAAAAACTCGTTAGTTCGAGTAGAGTTTTCTAGCTGACTTACGTAGTGACAATTATAAACAAATTTGTATGTACATCAGGAATAAATGTAACAACCCCCCACAGTCAAACTAAAATAAACATGTTTGATCTTAGCATCGTTAAGCCGCTAGCTGCCATTTTGTAATTTACACAGAATAATTTTTATTTCTGTAACAAATTGTTTTAGTAAAGTCATATTTGGCATGGACCGTTCTAACACAAATGTCCATTTACAAGAAAAGTATTATAATTTCCTTTGTGTCTTTTCGAAAGGGCAGCCATTTGTTACCTTAAAAAGCAAATATATTTATATAAATTTAATTATAACAAATTTTGACAAGACACAAAAAGTTGGAAAATTTAATCATCTAAACAATGATACAAAAATCATAAAAATTGAACAACAAATGAAAGTCAATGCGATTTTACTTATAAAAATTTCAAAATATGTAACAGTTTTTATAGCAAAAATCGTATTTTTCATCAGAAAATTACATTACTCCATCACTTGTTGTGAGTAAATTTTCCAACTTTTGTGTGTCTGGTTAAAATATGTTAAAATTTACATTTTTTTTCCTTTTAGCGAATTTCCCATAGGGAATAAGCTATTACCGTAGGTCTCATGGTAAGACCTAAGCCCGGGACCATGTTACTTTTTCGTTTTTAGGTGCCCAGAGACCAAAAATAATAGTCATTAAAATTTTTATATATATATATATATATGTATATATGTATATATTTATATATATATATATGTATATATGTATATATTTATATATATATATATATGTATGTGTCCCTAGGCACGATAACTCTCGTAAAAACGGTCCGATCGACACCAAATTTGGTAGAGACGTGTAATCCTACGTTTATTCGGATGAGTTCGAAAACCAGACATATCGACCTACCGGAAGGGGTAGTTTTGGGGGGTTTTGTACCCCAAAAATGGGTTTTTTGCATTTTTCATATGTAAATTTAAAAAATTTTAAATTTTTATTTTGACCATTGGATTTAGCTCAAAAAAACACACAATTTAGTATTTTGAAGCTTTGCTCTATCTCCATTGGTTACCGAGATATTACAAAGTCTAAAGACAGTACATTGTCTTTTGGGGGTCCAATGTTAATCTTATGGAGAATAAGGATGTGTTAATATTTCACTTATTAACCAATATTTTTGGATGAAACTTAGTATTTAGCTTCATTTGGTTGAGATTCATCCATTTAAGGTAAAAAATCTTGGTTTTTGTACTTATCATGGCAGCAAACCTGCATACTCTTTTCCCATGTTAATCATATGGAGAATAGGCAAACTGTTTTATTTATGGACAGATATTGATGAAACTTACTATATGGCTTTATATGGTCGAAATAATTTTTTTCTATGCTAAAAACCTACTTTTAGTGTCCCCCATGGCAGCATACCTGCATACTCTTTCCCTATATTTATTTTAAGGAGAATAGACAAATTTATTTCCCTATTTATGAGCACGTGATGAAATTTTGTTTACAAGTTTAGCTGGTCAAAATTAATATTACTAATTTGGAAATTCGCTGAGTACGCAGGTCTGCTGCGACGGGGGGTATTTAACATAAAAAATGGCTGATATTTTGAGAATACACATAGAAAAAATATAGTATTTTTCATGTAAAAGGAAATTTAAGTTAGAAAGGTCCATGCGAAATATGAACTTAATACAACAATTTGTTATAGAAATAAAAACTATTAAGTGTTAAAAATAAAATGCGGATAGCTGCTTGGCAAAACCAAAAACAAACAACTCTACTATTTTAAATTTTATTTACTTTTTATTATTTTAAAATAATTTAAAATTTTTTTTTACTTGTAGAATGTGAATATGAAGAGCTAGTTTCATATTTTTGTGACACTCTGTAAAATGGTATTTTAGCATTTTTCAGTTTGGCTGGAAAAATTGTATAAATACTCGTAACAAAAGAGGAGTTTATAAAGTGGCATAAAATTTTACTTATGTGTGTGTTTCTTTTCTGCCTTAATTAATTAAGGTAGTTGGCATTTCAACAAATCGAGCTGACTTTTATTTTATAGTGATTCTTTTATTCTCCATTTCCCCTTATTCTATGTGTTATTAACTAAATTTAGAATGTAATAATTTAGCTTGAAAATTATTGTTCACTTTGGAACTTGGATCACCCTCACAAGTGCAACTCAGGTCTTAAGCAACATTGGATAAATATTTATTAAACATATTGGAAATATATGTTAAATTGGTTATATTAGACAGCTTGCTGACTTGCTTGTTGAATTTCTTTACATAGCTAGATGGCGCTATGATGTAACTGCTACAGTTGTCACTTGTGTGTACAGATATGTCGTGCACTGTGACAAATGTACTCTTCCTTAGGTTTTGAGTTGTAACTTGGTTTGCCCCGTTGTAACAGTGTCTGTGGTGTGACCTCCAGGACCGACATATGATGAGCTGCAGATATGTCGGCCCTCTAATGTCACCGCTCCAGTTGTCGCTCATGTGTGCAGATGTGTCGTGCACTGCAACAAGAGTACCCGTACTTAGGTTTTGAGTTGTAAGTTGGTTTGCCCCGTTGTAACAGTGTCTGTGGTGTGACCTCCAGGACTGACATACGATGAGCCGTAGAAATGTCGTCCCTCTGATGTCACCACTACAGTTGTCGGTCATGTGTACAGATGTGTCGTGCACTGCGATAAGTTTACCCGTCCTTAGGTTTTGAGTTGTAAGTTGGTTTGCCCCGTTGTAACAGTATCTGTGGTGTGACCCCCAGGACCGCCATACGTTGAGCCGCAGAAGTGTCGTCCCTCTGCCTCTAATGAGGGCCAATCCCGAGACTGATCCCAATGCTCTCTTTCCTAAAGGTTCTGTTGGTAAGTGAAAGTAATTGAGAGTAGCAATATAAAACAATCAAACTTAGTAATTTTCTCCGTCTTAATATCCAGCAATTAAGACATCTAGGCCTATATATTTTTAAGATGGTTGTTGCTTTATTTAATTCAAGTGGTAATGCAGGTCCAACAATTAATATTCATAATTATCCCAAAAAAGAAGCAAGAATAAAATATTATGTTTACCTAAAGACTAATTGTGCAGATAACATGGAAAATCTTGGCATACTTCACTATTGGATTAGTGCCAGCGTGTAGCGCGGCTTGTTCACAGGCAAGCGATGGTTCGATCAGAACAAGCTCACAGTCAATCTAGCCAAAACGAAATACATGCCAATATCACTAAGAGCTGACTTTGATCCTCTGAACCTAGACTTAAAACTGCATAGCTGTGGGACGGAGAATGATTGTGAAAGGTGTGAAAGTATCGAGTTTTGAGTAATTATAAGTACCTGGGTGTTGTTTTTAACAACTGCTTAAAGTGGACAGGTCAATTGTCCTTTACATTGTTGTAATCAAGGAATCTAAAATAAATAAAGACAAGGTAGGGGTCAAGACATGCAATGCCCTCTATGCACCAGGTGTTCTTTTGCACCTATGACTTCATCATTATCATTACCAGTATTAGTAAATGGTGACGTCATAGGTGCAAAAGAACACCTGGTGCATAGAGGGCGTTGCATGTCTTGACCCCTACCTTCTCTTTATTTTATTTTAGATTCCTTGGTTGTAATAAAGTCATATTTGGCATGGACCATTCTAACACAAATGTCCATTTACAAGAAAAATATTATAATTTCCACTTTGATTCCCACTTCCACTGATTCCACTTCGAGCACTTTGATTCTAATCAACTGCGTAAATTTATGTTCATCTTCAAAAATGTATCTAGAGTTCTGACCATCAATCTGTTAAAGAATGTTTATTATGCCTATGTGCAATCAACACTTCAATATGGGAACTTAGCGGTGGTTGTAAAAGTATTCTTGCCCCAACGAATAGAAATTGTTAAAAAATCAATAATAAAAACTGCTCTTTGCCTTCCACAACTCTATTCATCAGATTTGGTTTTTGATGACTTTAAAGTTTTCACAATAACTCAACTTTACACCAGAACACTTCTTATTTACATTTTTAAGGATAAGCAGACGATTTTTAACCAAACTACCCATGGATATTTGATCTAGATCTACAATTAATACAGGCATTCAATTCCCCAAGGTTTACAAATTAATCAATAAAACATCACCACAGTACATTGCAACAATAATATTTTATAAATTACCAAATAACTTGAAATATCTTAAACCATGTAGTTCACAAAAATATAAAAAACTTGTTAATCAATGGTTATTGGAAATCGGACGTGGCGAGATCGACTACTATTTTGTATAGTTGCATTCTTCTTGGTCAAAAAAGTTCCATGTAATTTTTCTATATACGGTGGGAGGCAGAATAAATGAAAGAATGACAGTGCAGGTACGTGTGTGTAGGTGCGTATGTGAGTGTGTGGCGGTGTTTCCTGGGAGGGGCGGTATGCTAGGTTCAAGTCTCATTAAAACAATTATTTATTTATAGTAATAACTTCCTGTTTCTGTTGTAGCTTCTTATCTTTTCTTTTCTTTAAAAAAATTTTTATAACTGTACATTGCTGTTACGATTACTATTGAGTTTTATTTTTGAATCTTTTTATTGTTACTCTCACATAGTGTATTTTAAGAAGTTTTATTTTAGTTGTATATTGTGTCAAGCTCAAAAGATAGATTAAGTGAACTCTTTCCCACTCTCAGACTTTGCCTTTGTGAAAAATTTTCCTGATTTATACATAATTGTTGTGTACCTTGTATTTGTTTAACAGTGTGGAAATAAATAAATAAATTAATTAATTAAAATTTTCAATCTTACGGCATTAAAATCCAGTTTGAAGCTTTTTCGCTCCACCCCAATGTTTTGAGGTGTTAACGGCCATCACAGGCCAGGATATTCCTGTTACCTGTACAAGAAATCTTTTTTTATTTAGCTTATACAATTTTTTTCTAAGTTTCTCTGAGAAATAAGTTACTTTTGCATTCGATACACATCGCAAAACCGGTGATTCCATATTAATTTTTAAGCTACAGATTACAAAACAGTATGCATTGGCCAGCAATAAGGTAACATTGTTTAAGCAGGAATTAAGGTGGCAACACTGGATATAATCTAACCTATTGTTCTTGTTGTCGTTTTTGACGGGAATCGAGATAAACATAACCTTCAAACCAGCTTAAGGCGAGACTGTGTGTAATTGCACAAAATGAACAATTATGACAGTGACTTTAGTGATTTAAGTGACTTATGTACCCTGACGAGCTTGTAGAGACTTCTAAAACCGTGTTGTTATCTCCTACCTGAAAAATCCAATGACCTTTTAACTAACTGTAGGCAATGCATCACATAATGTATCATTCATTTTAAATACTTAATAAATATTTGGCAATCATAGGAAAAATTTAATATGCAACTCGTGCGCAAAGTGACTTTCCTGTACTCAAGAAAAATTATTAGTGATATAGGCCTAAATGGAACATTTCTCTTGAGTCCAGCAAAGTGGCGCTTTGTGCACTTGTTGCATAATCTATACATATTTAATTCGTGACTTGGTTTATTGTACGCGGAACTCCTCCCACAGTTTTCAACCGATTTTAATGGTTTTGGTATGTTTGATAGTTAGTGAACCTTAGTGAATGAATTGTTTTATAATCCCTAGTATAAACAATGCTGAACTCTGATGAGAGTATTAATTGTGACATGGGTGCTGGTTGCCAGACCTTTAATCTATCTCATTGCCATTATAATGGTTATATGTCTCATTAAGTTAAGCGAAAATTACTCAATTTCTCCATTATTTATCATCACATGGGTTTAAACTTGGTATTTTTTAATAGACAATTAAATGTTACACAGAAAGTGATAATACCATTTTGATAATATTTCACATTTTTAATCTATTTAACTTTCAAATCTTAAAATGGCGGCCATTGAAACAGAAATACAATAGTAGAAATGTTAAAACTCATGAGTTAAACAGTCTTGACGTACGTTAGTCATGAAAAGTTTCAACTCATGCCTCAAGTAGTTTTTAAGATCTCATGAGTTAAGCCAAAATTACATACTTCTTTACAGACGTAAAGAAAGAAAACTAGGAACTGGAGACCCATGGTTATATTGTTGAATATGTTAAATTTGTCGTTGAAATTTCTACCTTTTGCTATTTCAAGAGAGCACTATGATGGACACCGTCAAAGGTTTTTGAAATAACAAAAAATTGCTAATAGATGGTAGATAGATGCTAAAAAAAATGTTATGTGTTCATCATCAATCAATATATTGCATCAACTGTTGATTTATTCTTTTTGAATCCAAACTGCTCTAGAGAGATTGAAGAACTTTCAGTAATATAATTCACTTGATTGTATACAATTCTTTCAAAAACTTTAAAAAAGCTGAATTATTGAATTTTTGCTAGTCTATTTAATAAAGATCTACTTTCATAATTAGACTATTCATAAATCAAACTGTTCGTAACTGGAAGAAAAATCATGGAATTTCAAGTTGGTGAGAATCAACTATGATGTAGAAATTTATATATTTGAATAATTATAGTAATTTTTACCTTTACCAAATTGGTATGCATGTTTGACATCAGAATTGTCACATTCCAGTGATGGCGTTGTTCCCACAAACAACGTGTTTCTACAAGGCGGTGGTGAACCAGCTACCTCAGACGTTCACGGACGACTATGAGCTCTTGTTTGAGGACTCGACATACCCGGATGGATACGCACCTCCGCTCAACGTGCCGCAGCGCTATGTCATCGAGATCAAGGACAAGAAGGACAAGAGCCAGGCCCCCTGACAGCAGGAGTCCCTGTCTGAGCTGCTGGCCATATTTTGATCCGGCTCTTGGATGGAATTAGTTTCAACATGAACGTTTAATCTGTTAATCCCTTTCCACCTTAGATTATTATATCATATATTCTCTCTCTCGATTATTATAACACTTGAAGTTGGATCATGACGTTGTACTTGTCGGTTATAAGTACCGTACCATCCATTATTTTAAGGTTACACAATGAAAAAAAATGTTTAATGAGAACATTAACGTAAAGTACTGACCATAGTTAGCATGTTTGCACGTATTGCCGTTAAATAGGTTGATACAGTGCTTACAATAGAGGCCCAGGAGAGCAGTGTTGGCAATGAGAGAGGAGATCGCTTCGCTGGTTTGGTCAGGTTAGCATAGTTAAGTTCAAATTGGTTCCGTTATCTTCATCCGCTTGTCTCAAAAGTAAACCTATATACAAATACAATTTACATTGTAAACTAATTAATCACACACGATACATCTAGTAGCTTCACTGAGCACCTAGCCCTGAACAACCTTTGGACTTGTAACCCAGATGCATTGTTGCCAAGCAAGCGATAACAAAGACAACAGAACCTAGAGATTGTACCATATCTATGGCAACCTGACCTAACCTAACCAGATTAAAACACATTTAAAAGGGGTGATGCCTATAGCCGACAAGTACCTATGATGTAAGGGCCTGATGATGCCAAAGTATGATGAATAAGTCAGTTAGCTTGGCAGGGAAGTTCATTGTGGGCTTACCTTGGACCATCCGCACATCAACCCACTTTCATAAGTCATTTTTAATGGCATTTAGACACTAACTTAAGGTGAGGAAGCGGTAATAGTTAAACAGTCTTTTTTTTTGTTAAAACAAATTAAAATTTTGTTTAGTACTTTATTATTTGAAGGATTTAATTTTTTTTTTGTTTTCTAGAATAGTTTAAACTAGTTCCGTTCAAATACTATTGGAGTGCGGCGGTTATAGACTGTGCCGTTCTTTGTTTCATATAATGCACAAGAGAACTATATACATGTCCAAACTGGATCTCACTACTCTGCACGGTGTTTGATTTTTTTGTTATTGTGCGTGGTGTAATAGTGGTTTACTGCTAAAGATGAAGACTGTTTTTTTACCAATAAGGAGTATATCCACTGAATATATAACTTTAGAAAGAACTATTTTGAGATTTATGGAACTCTTTAACTAAAGATAATTTATTGTAATAGTTGTTGTGCTAGAGTTAAATTGAATTCTTATTTTGTTTATGTGACCATAAAAATTTGAGTTGAAAGCTTCTATTTAAATTTTATTTCCTACTGCTAAAATGACGGCAAGGGCAGTTTTACTGGCAAAAGTGTATAATTAATTGGCGTAATAATTGGGAAATAGTGGACTACAATGCATATCATATTAGAAATTTCATTACGGCTATCATAATTTTGAGTAACTAGCAATAGCATAATGTGTACAGATAATAATGTTATACTAATATTATGTTATTGTTAAAAGTCAATGTGTTCACAACTATCTCAATGTTAGAAGGTTTTTAAATGCGATACCTCTGGAATGTACGACCTTATTAGTAAATTTTTACCCACATAAATGTGTTTTAATTACACACCAATAATAAGGCGTCTGCGGGCCAGGTCAAGCCAGGCCAAAAATTTTGACTCTCAGGCTTCAGGTCAAAATCGGGCCAGGCTGGAAAGAATCAATAAGTTGTTATCTGTTTGACTACTATCTGTTTAAATAACCTTAGCTTAGTTTTACCATGAACACTAACAATAAAACAATGATCAACAACAGGTTACCTGCCAAGTTTGTGGCATTATTTATTGAAGGTAATTAAAACTATCTCTAATGCTAAAAAAAAATCAGCCCAATTATTTTATAATTACTTTACCATTTTGCTGCTTCCACCATCCACCCTACCTACACTATCCTATATCATTATTCACAAAAAGGATAATTCTAAAGAATACTTAAATACTTACTTTAGCCAATACCCAAGGGATTCCTCCCAGGAAGAGCCCTCTTCGTGCGGCATTCGAGCTGCAAATGCTTCGGCAGCAGCAGGACGACGCCCACGAGGAGGATGACTCATGTCTGAAGAAGATGAAAGCTCTTTTGAAGGAGATGGCCAAGGTCCTCTTAATTCAAAAGAACGTGAACAAGGCGATAAAAGAGGGGATCCCGAAACTCGAAGATGCCCTAGAAGAAATTGAGGAATGCCGGAAAATCAGGCTAAAGGCAGTGAAGCAGGAGCGCGATGTCATGAACCGAGTCATCTCTGCTTCGCCTCAAGCTCACCTGGCTGAGTCCCAGACTCAAGCCAGAAAGCGAAAGAAGAGGCAGAGCGGTTCTTCGCCGGGAAGCCCTGAGCTTGTTGAGGTGGACTCAGTGCCGAGACCGGTTTTTGTCACTGCGGCATCGCAGACATCTCCTGTCCAGGCTACTCAATCCACCCCGGGCGCTGTCGTGATTCCAGCGGCTACTCCTGCAGAGGTTCCTGCTCCGGCGGCTAATCCTGCCTTGGCAGCAAACTCTGCCTCAACACCTTTGGGGGGCTGGAAGACGCGCCTGTCTAAGAAAGAAAGGAGGAGGCAGAAGCAAGCGGAGGCAGCTTCGAAAAGTGCGTCGAGGGTGGAGCGGACGCAAGTCTCAAACCCGGTTGGGGAGGCCTCTGGCAAGTCTGTCAGAAAGCCTAAACAACCCAGGCCTAAGAAGCCCAGGACGGAGGCAATCTTGATCAAGCCCTTAGGGGGGTGATCTTTTGCCGATGTTCTGGGTCAGATTAGATCGCAGGCCAAACCGGAAGAGACCGACACCGTTATCAAGTCTATTCGGCGAACCCAGAACGGGAATGTCCTCCTCGAACTGGGGAAGTCGAGTGACAAGATCGGTTTTTGCCCCTTCCCTCAAGACTGCACTTGGGGACAAAGGCTCCATCAAGGCCCTAGAACCGAAGTGTTCGGTCGAGATTCGGGACCTTGATGCCCTCTCCACCGAAGATGAGGTGACCCGTGCGATCCAGGTGGCACTCCCGGAGATACCGGCTGACGGAGTGAGGGTATGGCTGACAAAGCCAAACCGAAGTCAACTCCGGATGGCTGTCGCTGAGATGGGCGAAAAGCACGCTAATAAGCTGCTTAGCCTTCAGCACCTTAGAGTCGGTTGGGTCAGTTGCAGGCTCAAACGGAGGGTGGTAGTTTCGAGATGCTTCCGCTGTCTTGGTTTCGGCCACTCCTCCCGAAACTGTAAAGGGCCCGACAGGAGTGCCAACTGCTTCCAGTGTGGAAGCCAGGGCCACAAACGCAAGGAATGTTCCTCGAGCCCATCCTGCTTCCTCTGCAAGGATTCAGGCTCCAGTGCCCTCGGTCACTTACCCGGGTCTGGTCAGTGCGGTGCCTTCAGAGCCGCACTTGAACAGGCAAAAGGCAGCGGCCGGTAATTCGCATCCTCCAGGCCAACCTTCACAGATCCTGGGGAGCTGATAACCTTCTAGATCAGCTCGCCCGAGAACTTGGTGCTGACGCGCTCCTTATCAGCGAACAGTATCGGGACAGAGACCCAAACATTTGGATCTCCGACGGCCTCGGTACTGCTGCATTTTGGGCGCGTAATACACAGGATGTCTTGGTGCGGAGTCACGGGCGCGGCCGAGGATTCGTCTGGGTTCGGTGTAGGGACGTGACTATCTTCAGTTGCTACCTCACCCCCAACGAGGCCGTCCAGGACTTCCGCGACAAGATAGATAGTCTAGAGGAGTGCGTTCTCGGCACCACCGGGCATGTCGTCATTGGTGGCGATTTCAACGCCAGGGCCGTCGAGTGGGGAATGCCTTCTACCAGCTCCCGGGGGAAATACATCCTGGATTTCATCGCCAGGGCCGCTCTTGTCGTCCTCAACCAGGGCGACACACCTACTTTTCGGCGCCCCGGGCAGAGAGGCACGATCCCCGACGTCACCTTTGCGTCTGAGTCGCTCCTTCCGAGGATCTCTGGCTGGAGGGTTGTGGAGGACTACAAGGGTAGCGACCACCAATACGTCGTGGTTGACCTGCATGATCAGGCAAATCGTCGATTTTTCGCATCTCGGGAAGAGCCACGCCGGTGGAACACCAACAAACTGGACGTGGTCAAGTTCACCGAAGTCATCTCTCGGGGAGCGCAGGGAAATCCTGATGAGGCTGGGGCCGAGGCACTAGTAACATCCACGATGGAACTGATCGTCTCGGCCTGCGACCAGTCTATGCCGCGAAGGAAACCCCGACGCGACAAACAACCCGTTTACTGGTGGACTGAAGAGATTGCGGAACTCAGAAGAACATGTTTAAGAACTAGACGAGCCGCCACAAGAGCGAGAATTCCCGCAGACAGAGTTCGTAAGTCGGAGGCCTATAAAGCTGCGAGAAAATCTCTCCGCCAGGCGATCAACAGGAGCAAGGCAAATAGCTGGAGGAGACTTCGTGACGACGTTGACTCCGACCCGTGGGGCCTGGGTTACAAACTTGTAACACAGAAACTCGGCGTCCGCTCTCCACCTTCCATCATGGGGGGCGCCACCATGGGGAGGATCGTCGCTGCGTTGTTTCCTGAACATCCACAGCGACCGCCGGTTGACTTCGGACGGGTAGAGGACGTTCCACTCTTCACTTTTTGAGGAGCTGGAAACCTCCGTTCTCTCCCTGAAGAGTAACAAGGCTCCTGGCCCGGACGGGATTCCCAGTGAGGCTTTAAAGAAAGTATTTTCAATCAACGCTGACTTGTTGTTGAAAATGTACAATGCCTGTTTGGTAGAAGGGGTGTTTCCGGCTCCCTGGAAAACAGCCAGGCTTGTACTGATCAGCAAGGGCAAAGGTGATCCCGAGCTGCCGTCGTCCCACAGGCCACTCTGCATGTTGGACACGGCTGGGAAGCTGTTCGAGAAGCTGATCCGTTCCCGCCTGACTTCTGCCGTGGAAGCTGCCGGGGACTTATGCCCCCGTCAGTACGGCTTCAGAAAGGGACGGTCAACGATCGACGCTGTCACCGAAGTTCAGAGAGCTGTGGAGAGAGCCGAGAGCCACAACCATTTCTCCCGCCGAGTAGTGCTTCTTGTTACGCTTGATGTCAAGAATGCCTTCAACTCGGCGAGGTGGGTCGATATGTTGGATGCGCTTCGCAACACCTTTCGTATTCCTGCATATCTGTTGCGACTCATCGAGGATTATCTACGCTCTCGAAGCCTGATTTATGACACGAGGGACGGAACGCGGACGATGGAAGTCACTTCTGGTGCCCCACAAGGTTCAATACTCGGCCCGGATCTCTGGAACGTTGCCTATGACAGCCTCCTGAGGTCCGAGATGCCTGAGGAAACCACTTTGGTTCTCTCATTGCTACACGCAACGTTGAGCTGGCCCAACTGAAGTTGAACCGAGTTATGCGGGTGGTCAACAACTAACTGGATGTCCGATCACGGTCTCTTGCTTGCTCTCAGTAAGACGGAGATTGTGATCCTCACGAAGAAGAGGATCGACACCGTCGTCCCCCTCCGAGTGGGAAGGGAGGTGGTCACATCAACTCGTGCCGCCAAATACCTCGGGGTTATGGTGGACACCAAGTTAAGCTGGAGGGATCAGATCTTCCGTACGGCGGACAAGGCCGCTAAGGTAGTCACTTACCTTAGTATCAAATCAAATCAAATCAAATCAAATGCTCTTTATTCATATTTTTGTACATACATACAGGAATAGTGTCAACAGTGTAGCACAGACATATAAAAACTAGCATTTCAAATGCAAGTAATATATACAATTTCAACTACACACAACTAAAACTAACAACTCAGAGGAGGTTTATCATTTTGCAAGATATTCTTGAATTGAATACAATTTTAAATTTACTATATATTGTTTTAATTTCTTTTTAAAAGTATTGTGGTTTTGTTCATTCTTGATTGTGTTAGGTAATTTTGTAAAAAACTTATTTCCTATGAATGATGATTTTTGTTTAAACATTTCTAGTCTATGGTGCTCTCTAATTATTTCAGCTTTCTTACGGGTATTATATGGGTGAGGTTCATCTAAATCTATATTATTAGTATTTAACTTTACAGACATAATTGTCTCAAAAATATACAAGCCATATACTGTAAATATTCCTAAATTGCTAAATTCATCTTTTACACTATCGTCATTTTTTAAATTCAGCATGATTCGTATAGCTTTTTTCTGTTTTTTTAATATTTTATCCATGTTTTTATTACTTGTTGAACCATAAAGTATAATACCGAAAGAAATGTGAGACTGTATGTGAGCGTAGTAAATTGTTTTTAAAACCGAAAGGCTACATAAAAAAGACATTTGTTTTAAAGCATAGAGACCCGAGCTCAACTTTCTTAAAATGCTACTAACATGAATATCCCAACTTAAGAACTTATCAATTTTCATACCCAGGAAGCTAGTCTCACGTACTTCTAAAATTTTATTTCCTGCAATTTGAATGTTTGGTGCAATTTGATTTCTGTTTTGTTTAGTAGAAAAGGTAATGAATTTAGTTTTATTGGTATTAAGGAATAAATTATTTAAATCAAAATAAGAATTTAAATTTTCTAATTCTGATGAAGCCTTTAACTCCAGCTCAGCAATAGTTTTCCCTGACACTTTGAGGTTTGTATCATCTGCATACAGAGACAAAAGATTGTTTTCACTATCCATTAGGGAATTAGAGATGTCATTAACGTAGCATAAAAACAATAAAGGACCTAATATTGAACCCTGTGGAACCCCATATTTAATATTTAAAGAATTTGATTGAATTTTGTTGATTTCGCCCTTGTTTGAAATTTTTGTCACTTCAACAAACTGACACCGATTTGAAAGATACGATTTAAACCAATCCAGAGAAACTCCTCTCACGCCAATTTTAAATAGTTTTTTTTAAAAGAATGTCATGATCCACACTGTCAAAGGCTTTTGATAGATCCATGAATATTCCTACAGGTGTGTCCCCTTTATCTATTGAATTTATAATAGAATCAAGAAATGTTGAAGTTGCTGAAACTACTGATTTTCCCTTTCTAAAACCATGCTGAATATCGGTAAATATTGATTGTTCCTCTAAATAATTATACAATCTATTATATACAATTTTTTCAAATACTTTGGATATAGATGGTAGAATTGAAATAGGTCGATAGTTTGAACAATCACAAGTAATTCCAGACTTGTGCACCGGAATAATTTTGGAAATTTTTAATTTACTAGGAAATATTCCAGAGATAAAAGATGAATTTATCAAGTGACATAAAATTTTTGAAATCTCTTCTTTTGCTTCTTTTATAATCATGATTGGAATTTCATCAAAACCACAAGAAAAATTATTTTTTAAAGATTGAATTATGCTCAACACTTCTTTTTCATTAGTTGGTGATAGGCGAAAAATATCTTTAATGTTACTACTAACTGTTTCATCTTGACTGCTCTGATGTCGAGAAAATGTAACAACCCTATTTTTTATTATATTTTCAACTGAGCTAGTAAAATGATTGTTAAGAACATTGCTTACTTTCATCGGATCTGAATATATTGTATTGTTATCTTTTAGGATAATTTCTGGGGTTTTTTGCTTAGAATTATTACCTACCTCAGAGTTTATAATGCTCCAAGTAGTTTTTGTTACATTTTCAGATCTTTGAATTTTATTATTAAAATAATCTTGTTTTGCTTTTGACATGTTAAACCTTAAAATTTTATTTCTGTTCCTCACTATATCAAACAACTCTTTATTTTGACTTAATCTTGCCATCTTACTTAATGCAATCAGCTCAGACTTTTCCTGTTTAATATCATCTGTCATCCATTTACATTTTGTATTTGCTATTTTAACTTTTCTGCAGGTGAAAACAAAATCAAAATAGTACATTAAAATACTATGAAAAACATTATACTTTTCATTAACATCCGACCAATATACTTGATGCCAATTTTCTTTTTTTAATAAATTAACGAAAGTCTGAACATTTACTTTGGAAAAATCTCTTTTTGCTTGAACCTTAATTAGTTGCTTTGAAGTTTTGTTCTTCACATCTAATTTCACAATTTGACCATCATGATCAGATAAGAGAGTTATCACCCCTTCAACTTTGATCAGATTTGTTGGAATATTTGTCAAAACGTTATCTATTGCAGATTTTGAATTACCACATACCCTAGTCGGAAAGTCAACTAAATAAGACAACCCATTGCTTGTTAAAACATTTTTTAAGGCCTTATAATCTTTGTCATTTTTTAATACGTTAATATTGATGTCCCCCATTATTATTAAATTTTTATTTTTTGTTAGTAAAAAACTTATAAGACAGTCAAGTCTATCTAAAAAATCTGCAGTATTTGAAGATGGTGATCTGTAAAGACCAACTAGAATAAAACTGTAATTTCCAAAAGAAAATTTACCAACACAAAATTCAAATAGTTTGTTTTCCAAAATACTGTGTAAATTTGGGACTGTAATTTTGGTAAATTTTAGAAAAGGTCTTGAAAGAATTACAACGCCCCCTTTTCTAATGTTTTCCCTGCAAAAATAAGTATTTATATTAAAATTTTCAACATTTAATCTAGTGATTTCGTGATTTTTTAAATTGTGCTCTGTCATGACAATAATATCTGGATCTAACTCATCGATTGTGATGAGCAAAGATTCCATTCTAGACGAAATGTTTTCAATATTTTGGTGAAATAAAGTGATATTTTTTACCGGATTATTGAAGTGGGATATTTTTTTGGAAAAAGGTTTTTGCGGTTTAGAGATTAATGGTTGCCTTATTTTAATTTGACTATTTGAATTAATTTTGACTAATTTAACTCTATTATCTAACTTATTTTTAATACAATCTTGGAATTTTCTAAAAAATCTACTTTTAAACTACTATCTATGACAGATGATTCTTCGGCATCACTAAGATTCACAACTTCATCTCCGGGAACATGATTGACATTGACACAAGAGACATCACTTTCACTCTCACTGCACTGGCTTGTAGTGGACGGCCGATGTGCTCTTTCGTGGTGTCGGGCTGTTGGAGGGCAAACCGTGATGCTGGCAGGTGGTGAAGGTGCAGTTGGCCTCTCACTGGACAGCAGAAGCTCTATGTTAGTGCAGGTGGTGGTCTGTGGTGTTCGCTGTGTGGTGGACTGCTGTTGGTTGTTGTCGTGTCTTTTGGGAGAACTGGAGCATAGTGGCGGAAAGTCTCTCATCGAAGCTAGCTCAGGGACAGGGGCATGTTTAAGCTGCTCATAGTAGGCTGATGGCCAATGTCGGGGGTCCCCGATCCAGCAGAAGACGTCTGTTGATGTCCGCGGTCCAGTCCGTGCTCCTTTACGGGGCAGAGGTGTGGGCAGGCGCTCTAGATAAGGAGTGCTACAGGTTGCGACTCGCCCGGGTTCAGCGTCAAGCTGCTCTCCGAGTGTGTTCCGCCTACCGAACAGTGTCCGAGCCTGCCGTCCTGGTGGTCGCCGGAGTCATCCCTGTCAATCTCTTGGCAGGGGAGAGGAAAGCGATTTATCAGAGACAAGGCGAGATCGGCAAGGACACGGCAAGAACAGAAGAGCGCTCCCGAACCTTCCAGCAGTGGGAACACAGCTGGGAGCACGACACCCGAGGACGATGGACTGCGCGACTCATCGAGCAGGTCCAACCATGGGTGGAAAGGCGGCATGGCGAGGTGGACTACTACCTGATCCAATTTTTGACAGGTCACGGCTATTTTCGGTCGTACCTGAACCGGATGGGTAAGACCGGTTCACCGGACTGCATTTATTGCCCGGGTGTTCCCGACGATGCGGGACACACATTCTTCCGCTGTCCCCATTGGGAAGAGCCCCGCCTGGAGGCCACACAAATCTTTGGTGCATTTTCGGTGGACTCGGTCTGCCAAAAGATTTTGGAGGATGAGGGCAATTGGGATTGTTTGTCACAGTTCGTCCGGGGCATCCTCCTGGAAAAGAAAACCGATCTGGACCGCGAAGTGGCCCAGATCCCTTGATCAAGCGGCTGGATAAGGAGTGAGCCCCTTGGGCGTAAGCCAAATTTAGGCCTAGCCTGACGTAATGTGACAAACAATTCCAGGTTAGATTCCTAAAGAGTAGAGAAGGTTTTTTAGTGGGTAAACCCGTTTTTTAGGGGAGCCCCACACTACAGGCTGTCCACCTGTGTGCGTAATGCATTTTTCCGCCTCTCCCTCAAAAAAAAAGAAAAAAGAATACTTAAAAAGAATAATTTTTTTACTCTGTGTACCAGTTAGTCAATAGTTTTTTTTTAGAGTCACCAATTATAAGAACTTGTAAGGAAAATGGATTTTGTTGAAAGAATATTGGTACTATCATATTGGTACTATCAAATGGTACTATGAGTAAACCTATACTATAAATAGTATTATTGATACTTTGTTGCCAAATTTATTCTGAAACACAGTTTTACAATGTATTGCATATGGTAAACACAACCACAAATGACAACATTGCAGGACGAGAGTTTGTAACAACTTAAGTTGACATTCAATTCATATTGCACACATTAGACAAAAGAAATGAGCCATAATTTATTTTTGTTGGACAATTAGTATAGGAAATGGAATAAGTTTACTGTGCTCTTATCTTGAATTATTGCTAGCAACCATCCTCCCCTCACCCAGCGCCAGCCACCAAACAATAGACTACCTCAGAGTTTTTTGTCATGTTTTCATTAAGAAGGGGCTAAAGGGTCAGTCATGGCGGACGTTGTTGAAACTACCTGAATACGTTTACAAGCGTACTGAGAGCGAGAAACAATATCTAGTATTTGGTGTAAAACACTCTGGATAGAGATACGCTGCTGCAATTTACCATGTGTGAGGCCCAAAATTTAGGTAGGTGATAGTGAGGAAGGAGATTTGTCCGCGGAAAGTAGGCCTTTTAATTAAGAGGGGGCAAAATGGCCCCTCTCAAAACGTCATGTAGTGCTTCGCCTGCTCCAAGTTTCCGAGTTTATTTTAAGTCCGATAAAAGTGGGATTGGTTTTAAATGAAAGATAAAGACTTGGGCTATTTGGCTAACTTTTTGATTTTTTGATATTTTGAATCCACATCAAGTTATAATGTTTCAAAGTTTATCGAATCCCTTATAGTTTCATATGGATTCAAATTTGAAAAAAATCAAAAAGTTAGGCGAATAGATCAAGTCTTTAACTTTCATTTAAAACCAATCCCACTTTTATCGGACATAAAATAAATTTGGAAACTTGGAGCAGGCGAAGCACTGCACGATGAAATTTTGGTTCGAGTGACCCCCGATACTGACAGCCTCTAGCGGCAGCCGCTGAAAACGACGGGCGCGCATGAATACGATCTACTTCCAACAGCTGATTGTAATTTAAAATGAATTTACATCTGTCCCATGTTCATTATGTTGTGTATTGTTTACAATTTTACATTCTGCACATGATTTCGACCCTTCGAATGTTTTTACAGAATTAAAGAATTAATTGGTTTATTTGGTTTATTAACCCTCGGGAAGTCGCGTGATGGTCGAAAGCACCGCAGGGATATTTTTTTTCTGCGTGTGGCTACCCTGACCGTCAGACAGCTTAGGTGCGCCAGGTATTTCCCTCCCACCTCCTAACCGACCCGCCTCGGCCACCACGTGGTTATCAGTCACCCTTGTACTGTGCCAGGGACTGCTCTGTACTTCCGCGGTGCTTTCGACCGCGCACGCGACTCTTGGTGTTTGTGTTGTTACTCATTTTCGTATTTTTATATTTCTTATATAATCATAATTAATATATATATAATATACAATTATACATCAAGTATATAATATATACATTTATATATACAATTACAATCATAATTATATATATTATGTATATAATATAATTATAATTACAATTAAAATTATTACTGTATATATACAATTATAGGATTATATATATATATACACAATATATATATATATAAATATATTATATAGAAATAGAATTATATATTTATTCATATACCTACAATATATATACATTATATATATATATAATATTTATAATTATATATACTGTATATATATATTATACATATATAAAGAAATATATAACTATATTTCTTGTATTTTTCTTTGCGTTTATTGATTCAGATTCATATATTTTTCAGTTCTGTTGTAGTACAAGTTGATAAAAAGTTATTTTACTTATTTGTTGTAGGTTTTATTGGTTTGTAAATAATCAAAATATAAATAAAATATCCAAAAAAAACAAATAAAACAAAATATTAAAAATATATACAGATCACGCAATGAAACCAACGGATATAACGTGTAGTATGAGTGCGGTCAAAAAGACCGCGCATGCGACGTCTGACGTTGCTACTGGGAGCGCGACGTCCCGAGGGTTAATTGGCTTGGTTTATTTGGTTAGAATTAAATTATTAATTAATTAAAGCGTTTTCTTCTGATATGCAGAGGGGCCTCTAACCATGGTGACTCTTCTGGTAAACAATGAATGTAATGCCTTTATTTACAAGACAAGGTGGCCCGTGCGCAAATTGCGCATTTTATGATTCTGTATGAGTGAAACTCACCTATAGTACGCGAATTTTGATTATGAAGTGACAGAGATCTATTTTTGTTTACTATCTGGCTTTTAAAATTCATCTGAAGGTGATCAGCTGTTAAAGTACAATTCACATTAAAGAACTTGCAATAAAAGTTGGTCAACATTTTAAAGCGCCCTCTATAAATAAATCAAAGGCGAGGGGTGCGAAGCCCGAAACAGTAAGACCTTTTTAATTACGATTCGTCACTGCGGTATATCCTAAGCTTTAAAATGACACCTCAATCTTAAAAATCGGTTCAGTAGGTCGATAGAAAAAGGGACGTAAGAGACGAAACCCTTATAGAAATAAGAAGATAGATTTGTTACTGGAGGGGCTAATGGAGGACATTTATTAGTGTTTTTAAACTTGACATTAATAAAATTCGAGGTCCCAACTCCTTTATGGTAAATTTTAGTAGTATAAATCCATCAAAGCAGACTTGGAAAGTCTGAGAATTTATAATACAGTGTTTTGTTTGATTTTACTATGAACAGAATTGGTAAAAGTATTTAGGTTTTCTGTCATAGGAGTGTTTCTAGCTTATATTTTATCACTCCCTTCTGAATTTAGGCTACAAACTAAATTTAATCAGGCAACATTAATACGGATGAAATATAAAGCCATTTATTTCTCATTAGGCCTATAATCAAACTGCTAGTTTTTATAGCAGTCGCGGCTTTCTCTGGCGGTTGTGATTCAATTTCATACATAATTAAATATATTTAAAATGCAAATAAATATTCTTGCATACGAATTTTATTGAAACTATAAAGTTCTGTGGGGCGGAGTTCCAAAGAACTTTGCAAAACCGTGTTTTAGTGAGCGCCTATGAGGAGCACAAAGAGGAACGTATATGAAAAATTACAAGCCCGTCAGCCATAGAGTTTTGAAGATTTGTGTTCCCATGATTTATTTTAAAACCGTTGTTCAATTTTCTTTGCAATACCAACCTGAAGAATTATTTCCCCTTCAGATGAGCTAGTTTGCTACAATCACTCGCAACATTGAACAGCTGCACTTAGTTTAGAATAAATAATTTGGGATAGTACTGGTAAAAAACGGCCAATAAACGGCTTTTGTTTTAGCGAATTTCCCATAGGGAATAAGCTATTACCGTAGGTCTCATGGTAAGACCTAAGCCCGGGACCATGTTACTTTTTCGTTTTGAGGTGCCCAGAGACCAAAAATAATAGTCATTAAAATTTATATATATATATATATATATATATATATATATATATATATATATATATATATATGTATGTATGTATACATATATGTGTCCCTAGACACGATAACTCTCGTAAAAATGGTCCGATCGACACCAAATTTGGTAGATATGTGTAATCCTACATTTATTCGGATGAGTTCGTAAACCAGACATATCGACCTACCGGAGGGGGTAGTTTTGGGGGGTTTTGTACCCCAAAAATGGGTATTTGCATTTTTCATATGTAATTATTAAAAATTTTAAACTTTTATTTTGACCATTGGATTTAGCTCAAAAAAAACACACAATTTAGTATTTTTAAGCTTTGCTCTATCTCCATTGGTTACCGAGATATTGCAAAGTCTAAAGACAGTACATTGTCTTTTGGGGGCTCCAATGTTAATCTTATGGAGAATAAGGATGTGTTAATATTTCACTTATTAACCAATATTTTTGGATGAAACTTAGTATTTAGCTTCATTTGGTTAAGATTCATCCATTTAAGGTAAAAAAATCTTGGTTTTTGTACTTATCATGGCAGCAAACCTGCATACTCTTTTCCCATGTTAATCATATGGAGAATAGGCAAACTCTTTTATTTATGGACAGATATTGATGAAACTTACTATATGGCTTTATATGGTCGAAATAAATTTTTTCTATGCTAAAAACCTACTTTTAGTGTCCCCCATGGCAGCATACCTGCATACTCTTTCCCTATATTTATCTTAAGGAGAATAGACATTTATTTCCCTAACTATGAGCATGTGATGAAATTTTGTTTACAAGTTTAGCTGGTCAAAATTAATATTACTAATTTGGAAATTCGCTGAGTACGCAGGTCTGCTGCGACGGGGGGTATTTATCCTTATTCTTATTTTGAGATTTAAAATGTTTATTAACTTTTATTAATTTTTATTTTATTTTCATTAATTTTATATCACCAGTTTTAAACTAAATTTTATAGTTTTTTGACATAAAATAATATTTCTCCACTATATTGTTACTTCTTTTGAAGACTAAATTACGTGAACGTGATTTATGTTCAGAATTCATTACACGATAACATAATAGCATAGAAGAGGTCATTTCAGTTTGAAATACGACTTAAACAATAGGAAAGGCGTTTAGTTAAACTTATGAAATCGAAATGTGTATTTGATTGTTTTATAAATAAAGCATCACAGTCATACCCACCTTAAAAATAAGAAAGTGCGTTGGTGTTCAAGCAAACTATCTGAAGTATTTCAAAATTACAATTTTTAAATTTAATCATGTAATAAAATAAAGGGAGTAAATAGATTGAATGTAATGTGGTCGTAGGCTAATTTGTTTCGTCATTTAAATACAATTAAAGACTTTAAAAACCATTTAGCACGTGACAACAACACATTCAGTGATCCTCAGAGGTAGGGCAGTAGGCCTACACGTAACTAAAACGTAATAACCAACATCCGTGATAACATTTTTCAGCTAAAACAATTAATTGGAGTAGAACGACAAAGTTGGAGACTGTTTTAGTCCCAATTTTTTTACAAATTTGAATCCAGTAGTGAAGTATGTCAGAGGCCAAGATATTCCGTGTTATCTGTACACGGAAGGAGAAGATAGGCAAAGGCTGACTAGAGCGACACGGGAAACGTGAAGGGAGGTAGTGGCAGCAGATGTAGAACTACATCCCTCCGCCAGCCGCGTCACAACTCAGTTAACTTGAACGGAACGAACCAGGAACGAACTGTGCTCCGGTAGTTTCAGCAACGTCCGCCAGGACTGACCCTTTAGCCCCCTCTTAATCGATCTGGATGTCTCAAATTACAATCATATTGTTATATTCTGAGAACTGGGTTCTTTCTTTCTTATTCAGTCAAAACTGTTTACTTGACAAACTGTTGACTTGTACCCTAAAAAAAATAATGAATTTATAAATTCTGACCCGGTCCTAGTTTGGCCCGTAAAAATCCCCAGCCAGACTCGATCTCTTGGGCCAACTGTTGGCCCCACATCGAAAATTTTGGGGCCCCACAGACACCTATTAATACTACTAAATGTACTACTGTGTCTATTGACTTAAGAAAAAAAATCACCGGCTTGGGAAATTATTGTGTCTCAATATTATCATCCCTATTCCCAGTAAAGTATGTTAATGAGGAATAATTTGTAGCACCATAGAGATTGAAAATGAAATCTAATAAAAATTTTTTAGGTAAACCAAAATAGTTGGATGAACGGATCGAAGAGGAGTGAATCCTCATACATGACTGTTACAACCTCATTAGAGTTATGATTGATGTTATGAACTATCCCGATTTCAATGTCCAACGATTATGTTCGCAAGAAGCCTCAGATTGACTTCAAACTTTCACAGTAGATTTTAGGCGTAATTTGTAGATTCACTTTCTTTTCTGAAGTTATTCTGTTAAGTAATAAAGTAATGAAACGTAATTTAATTTTTCAAAAGAAAAGCATTGTGGGCTGTAAATGACGGTGCTTAAGAGGGCGTTGGAGTGCCGCCATATTGGATTTATTTCCCTTAAGAGCAATGCTAAACTTGTCTCCGGCATTTGTCATATAGTTTCTTTATTTTTGTCTGATTGGTTCAGAATAAATAGCGTTTTAATCTCAATTAAATTCACCGTTTCTTTTGCGAGATCGATTCTGTTTAAATAATTTGTAATGTTCTGTAGAAAATGTTTTAAAAGTCGCAAAACACACTTCTTTTTATCAAGAATTCCACTCGCAAACCAAATCCGCCTTGATGAACCCTTTATTTAGAGCTATAAACCATTATTTTCTGATTACAAGTAAAAGAGTTATTTGGTTTTCCGTTCAACATTGTTGTTATGGGGGAAAGGCGGAATCTGGATTGACTCCAACGAACTCTTAAGGCTACGTTAAACGGTGCTTGAGTTGTTTGTTTTCAGACAGAGTAAGCACGTGTTATGGAAAGTTTATTCTGCCTGTTGTACTATAAATTCAATAAATATAAATACAATTTGTTATTTATGAAATATTTTAAAATAGGTTATGAATACTAGAAAGATATATTTTGAATTAACAAACAATAATAAAAAGAAAATATTTACTAAAATAATAAAATTTGTAAAAAGTAACTACTGGTAATAGAATATATTAAAAAAAAAAAAACTTAAAACCTTTTTCTACATAGTTAATAGGTGTAATTTGATGGATTATTTTTTAAGTACCAGGAGGACCGAGCGTTGCTCGGTGAAATATTAGTAAATTTAAATATCAGAATAAACTTTATTGACATTTAATATGCAGTACATAAACAGCTGTTACATTTCTTTTTGAAGTTCTGAATGTACTTCTTGTTTATATGTTGTTAATTCGTTGCCAACATGGCAACCCATAAGCCCAATGTTAAAATTTTGTAATTTTAAACTTTAATTTTTAGCGAAATTAGATTTTCCCTGGGGGCGAGACCGATCTCAATCGTATTTTTAAGGTAAAACTAAGTTTATTCCAAAATTTGAAGGAAATCGTCGGAGCCGTTTTTGAGATAATTGTGCAAGCAAGCAAACAAGCAAACATTGCTCGTATAAGAGTATAGGATAGTGTGGAACTGGGATTATCTTGCTTACTTTGCCGTTCATCCCCCTAACGTGTGTACGTGTGAACAACCGTACTCCTAGTATATTCCATCACTAGGGTTTAAATTGACACTTTCCACATGAGATTACGTTGTCCAACCAAGGTCTTTAATGTTCAAGTTTCGAAAGGCAACTTTAGGTCCATGTTATGAACTATATTTTAGCAATTTCTAATACAGTAGAGTTGTGAGTAATTCGAAAATCTGCTTATTCTAAACATTTTCCATTATCAGGGTGTATACTGCCAAAGTGATATAAAAATCAGTGACTTTTTGGTGACTTCGGTGACCATTAACTGAAATCAGTGACTTTCGGTGACTTTTGGTGACTTCAGTGACCAGTAGACACCCTGATTATTAAAATTTTTTTCCTTAACCTTTATACAGGAAAAATTCTTGAAAATAAATATTTATTGTTATTCAAAGAAGTTAGGCCTAATTCAATTGCGTTTGATAATGTGATCGATATTTAAATGTGTTGGTTAACTCAAATTGAAAACAAATTATAAAGATCAAAAAATAATATAAAACGTCAAAAACAAAACTGGAACTAAACGAATTTGGAATAAAATAATGAGTTACAGTACTTGTAGCCCCATCTAAGGAATTGCTTGGAATTGTAACACTGTGAGTAATCACTTAATCACTTTTTGAAACTTAGTAAAATCGATTAAATCATAAAGCAAATTTTAGTAGTAAAAAGTTTTTTGTCTTAATAGCAGTAATTAGCACTAATCGTTGAATGAAATACTGTTTGTCAACACAATGCAAAAATGCGGTGACTCAATGACTCATACATTTGGAATGTGGGAAAGATGGGATTACAGGTATAGGGTGTGGGTGGGGGTTCTATTTTGTAACATTTTCTGTGCTCTGGAGGTCTATGCCGTCCCTTCAGGTCATGTTACTGCACCTGTCCACAAGTCATATGATACTGTAGAGCTGAGAGCTGGCACTAGCAGGTGACTCCATGATTAATTTAAGATATCAGCATTGCTTAATTGCCAAAATATGTAAGTTTGACCACTAAAAATTTTGTATTAGACTACAAATAATTTAAGGAAGCAGTTCTACTCTATAAACTAAATGACACAAGGGTTACATTAAATATAATAAATTTACCATTACCGAACCAGTACAGTACATTGTAAGAGCGTATCATCTACCTAAATCTAATACGGTCCGGTCCCAATTAGTTCGGATTTGCGGAATTTTACTGTAGTTGCTGTTGAAAACAATAAGCTGATGACCAAGAAACCAGCTGATTCATTTTCTCGCTATGACAGATAGAGTGGTTTTATAAACATTTTTTTTCTTAGCTAAAAACACAATTTGTAATACAGGGTGTCCATAAAATTAACTTCACAAAATTTCCATATATTTTCCACCGATAATACCATTATTTTGTAAAATGTACTTCAAAAGGTTTTAATATTATTGCTGTTCATCAATTGAAGCCCGGAGATATTCACAACAGGAAGGGACAAGCGCCTCCAATCGGCAGACACGAAAGCCCTCGATCGGCAGAGACGAGCACCCTATATCGGCAGGCACGAGCATTTCCGTTCAAGCGGACTTGATCTCGTTAAATCGGCAGACACAACCATCTGGGTCGGCGGATATGATCGCCTAACACCAGCGGATTGTCCCGGTCGGCGAACACCCCAATGTATTTTGATGACCAGTAAAAAGAATATTCTGAAATGTGTAGAACCTTGGCATAGTTAGTAATTTTAATTTCTTTTGAACAAAAATGAGAAATGCCTTATTAATACTTTAAGTCATGCAACCTGTCACTTTGAAGCTTTTATTAATACATTTATAAATTACGATGCAAAATTGATTAAAGAAAAGTAGGCTACAATTAAGTCTTGTTTTTATTTGAACCGTCTTTTTATTTTATTTTCTATTAACTTTCATGGTGTATCCTCAATTTAAAAAATGTTCTGTTTTCTGACCGCCAGTAAAATATTTATTATCTATCATATCAACCCTTGGCCTGAAAGTGATGACGAGTTTATCTTTAGGAGTAGAAATAAAAACAACATGTCTTCCACAACTCTATTTATATGATCAATGCATATTTTTACAAAAAAATGCAATAAAATTGTTTAACTTTTTCAGAATAAGCATTTTTCTTTTAAATTGAAATGGCACTATCTGACTTGGTACATAACAATTTTGTAAAAACAAAAAACAAAAAAACAAGAGATGGTCTAATTTAGAATTTATTAATTCAAATTGAGTGTTTTAAATCTATTAATAATTACTTTGAGTGACTTTTATGGGTAGTGAATAAGAAGTGATTAAAAAATCCTGTAGGAACACCATTTAATGCTTGGTAAATTAAGTAAACTGGAGACAACAACCAAATCATGCTTGTATTATGCAAATTTGAACCTAGTAAAATATGCCTATCTATTATATAAAACATATAAAATTGTATGAGTCATTAATTTGGTGTTGCAATGAACAGCTTTGATGGTAATGATGATTGCTACAGTGTAAAAATTCATAAATGAAGAACGGTAAGCCTATCAATAAATGTTACAGGAATAAAACAAATAATAATCTAAAATTAAAATTAATCTCCATTGGTTAGATGTAATGATGTTCTTAGAATGACAAGACAAAGACTTCGCAATGGTTTTCTTAATATGGGAAATAATATGAGCCACGCCTCCTGTAACATAAAAAACACAATTAATAGACAAATTTTAATGTCAACAAATTACTTGTGTAAATATTATTTAAAAAGTTCCTTGTTATACAAAAGCCACTTTAATTTTTACTTAAAAGTGCATAAATTGAAAGAAGATTATTAACTGAATATTGTGTGAAAATTTCAAATTTCTAAGTTTTACGATTTGTGAGTTCTGCTTGCTTAAAGTCAGCTATGTCATCAATGATCGTGGCGAACACATCTTCCGCCACGGCCTCTACACTGGGCCAGCTACACACTTACTCAGCCAAGTTTACAGCTTGCTGCGGCAGTTAGGTAATGTTTGTTATTGATATATAGGTCAGAAATACTTTCAAAAGTTATTCACAGTGAAATTAACACACAAAGTTAATCACTAGGCAAATCGTATAACGTGTAGCTGTCCCTGTGTCACTCGGCTAGAGATGTGTTCATTTACGTAACCATCAGTGACATGGCTGGCTTAAACACAGACTTATTAAGGCAATTCAAAATTTATGGCAAGACACTTGATCATCTTTGAGTTGAGTGTGATTTAGGAAACTTTGCGATTGACTACTCCCAGTGGTTGATCAAACAAGAAAAACAGCAACTTATACTTATAAAAGTAATAGAAGGGTAGGATACTCGCCAAATAATATTTGTTATCGAGTTAAACAAAATAAATAAAGCTCATTCTTTACTCGATCAAATGTTGTAAAATATTGCAGTGACAGGAGCCAGTTTAAGTGAAGTCGGGGTCGTCCTGACGCCATCTTGATGACTTCATTTTTGGGGCTTGCTAGGGAGGATTTTGAGCAGGCTTTTTATGTAGAAGCAGTGGGTCATATACTAACTTTCAAAACCAAAATTAGCCTGTCATACCCCATCTACAACCTCAGCCAATAAAACTACCTTCATTTTCTCGCCTACATTAAGTTGATCATAATGGAATGCCACTGTTCCAAGTTTGATAAAAATGTAGGTGCTTTTCTCCTGCCATACACATCTATACAGGGCGTCTCTGAACGCTCTACCGACCTCTTAAAGCACTATTACTGACCTAAAGACATGTCAAAATATCATGTTTAAAATTTCCAAAAATTCATAGTTAACCGCACAGCCGCCACTTTGTATTTTTTAAAGAATAATTTTTAATTTAAGAACGGCTTGTTGTAATAAGTTAAAACTTGTTTCATGACTTTTTGAGGCAAAGGTATAATTAAAGAAAAATAATAAACTTTTTACAGCTCTGATTTTTAAAATGGCTGCTGTTTAAAATCTGTAATCTTAAATTGCATAAAAACTTTATTAGGTAGTAAAGTTTATGCCCTTATGTACTTTTTAGAACATTTAATTTAAAATCTAACAATGTAAAGATTATAGAAATCGGTTCATAAATAAGCGAGATAGAATGATTTTACTGAGGCTAGTCATGGTCGTACCGCTTCCCGATTTGAGAACCAATGTTGAGCTGGCGTCGCGGCCGCGCTTTTCGTGCAGCAACCCGCTCAGATGCGTGACTTTTTTTATTAAAATCACTCTATCACGCTTATTTATGAACCCATTTTCATAATCTTAGCATCCTTGCATTTTAAATCAAGTTTTCTAAAAAGTAAATAAGGCAGGGTGTCTACTGCCAGAGATATAAAAATCTGTGACTTTTTGGTGACTTTTGGGGGTGAAAATTGTTAAAAATCAGTGACTTTTCCTTCTCCAAGATAGAAAATGTTGGGGGAAAATTGTAAAAGTCACAAAACTTTGGCTTGCATTCGCATTTTTTGCAATTTATACTAAAAATGTAAGACTTTTCTTCATTTTAAAGAAAAATCAGTGACTTTTTGGTGACTTCGGTGACCATTAACTAAAATCAGTGACTTTCGGTGACTTTTGGTGACTTCAGTGACCTGTAGACACCCTGTAAGGGCATAAACTTTGTTACCTTATGTAGTTTTATTGCTTTAAGGTTAAAGATTTTAAACAGCCGCCATTTTCAAAATAAGAGCTGTAAAAAGTTGGAAAAGTTGTAAACCAAGTTTTAACTTATTACAACAAACCGTTCTTAAATTAAAAATTATTAAAAAAAGTACAAAATAGCGGCTTTACGGTCAACTTTGAGTCAAAAAATATTAAATATGATATTTTGACTTGTCTTTAGGTCAGGAATACCTTAAGAGATCGATAGAGAGTTCAGAGACACCCTTGTATATATAAAAGAAAGTTGTGTTGGTTTACTATCTTGAAATTTAATTATTACAAAAGAAGCTTTGTAGACCATTCTTAATACAACATTATTCCTAGAGGACATAATAACAAAAAGGTAATTTAAAACAATTAATTGTCATCTAAAAAAAGTATTAAAAAACAGTTAGAGAAACCAAGGTGGCAAAATGTCTAGTGTTGAATGTTAGGTCTTTTCGACAGTAACGTCAACGTGATTTTATATGATTTTTTCAATGATGACGTGCTTACTGAATAAAAACTGTAGCCTATTGATAATAAAGTTACAATTTATGAAATATTTAACCTTTTTGATAAAGATATTAACGACTCTTTTGACTTAAAACAAATATCTCTAGCTCGACATCAGGGATTCAGCTACAACAATGGATTTGAATATTTCCTTGCAGGATTGAGGGCTTGCAGAAGCTCTCACATCTGACCATGACAGGATCGGGCCATGGTTGGAACAGCTGAAAAGTTGGATATTGGGAGAAGCAATAAATAATGGGGAAAACCCCAAACAGTATTGACCATAAAAAAATTAAAACTGTGCAATATTATAGTTGGAGCACATTCTACATAAATAATCATGGCTGGGGTGACATGATTCAAGCATAGTGTAGATCAGAATCTTGGTAGGCTTACCAACGGAGCTTGTGTATATGACGGATGGTCGGACACTAGGTCCAATATAGTGAGGAGTAATTTGTGGGAAGGTTGGATGAGAGGTTCACTGTGGGGTTTCTGTCAACTCCACACTACAACTGTAATGTAGGGTAGTGCGAATGTGACCTCCATATTACCTGGGCCGGCGGACAGGTCGGTAGGCACCATAATAGGCGCCGCGGGCGACTCTGGCGCGCATGCGGCCACCCCGATAAGGCCCTCGGTTGGTCGAGCTCAGCCCGGGTCGGTTGGTTCGCTTGGGGTTTACCTGCAATAAACATTATATATAAAGTAAACTCCATATTCACCAGCCTAACTTTTCACAAACACAACTTCCTTTTAACTCGCAATTTCTCAACAATACATAACCAGTCTTGTTTCAAAGTAAACTTTTTTATATCTTTAAAAAAAATTATATTACAGTCATTACAATTAACTTAAGGCAACTCCCCTAGACTGGAGAGAACCCTCTCGGAAGTGAATGGGGTTTTTTACCTTCTTTCCGGTAGAAAATTTAACAATCTATAATCTTTCAATAACAATTTTTTTGTATTATCCAATTAGTCTCTATGTTTGATTTTGTTACACCAAAAAATAAGTTTTAAGGTATGAAAAAGGTTGTTAAAGATCTGTCGGCTTAACTGGCCAATTTGTTATCCCATGTTGTTATATTTAATAATTTATTTTTTGTTGTTATTGCATGTTTTATTTATTGTTGCATAGTGAAAACTGGATGTGAATTTTTGGTGTTAAGGTTGCATGATCTCAAGCATGTTTGGACAATTTAAGACTTTAAATTACTGCCAGAGGTAAAATATAGATGAGATACCCTGAATAATTTTTTGAACCCGCACACGCCAATTGAGGTGCAAGGGACATGTGTTTTTTGTAAGAAAATATTTTATGAATAAAGGATTTCTGATTTCTAATCCCATCGCAGTCTGGTTTCGAGTGACCGCTTAAGAGAGAGTCTGCTGAATACCTACTACAGTACCGGGTGTCCCGTAAAGAAGTATACAACCTGGTTACTTAATAAATAACTTAATAATTTTAAACCTTTTTTAATAATATTAATAAATTGTGGGTGACACTATTTTAATTTCATTAAAAAATATGAATAAAAATAACAGCAATTATCTGTTTGATTGTTGCAACACAAGCTGAATTCTCGACGCATAATCTCTCATTACAATTGCATTTTTTTATATAATATTATAAACACAGTATCCTAAGTGCTTCGTCAACAACTAAATATAACATAGCTATTCAAAACTAGATATACTAATGAGCACCTTTAGGAAAGAGTATTAATAAACAAACTGTACTGAAAGATGAAGATGCTAAAAACATTTGAGAGTCAATCCTTTGCAGCCTCTAATACTCAAATGGCACTGTTGAACGTTCTATACCAAAATAAATCTGTTATTCCGAGGGTTCTATGAAATCTTTACACACGCTAGTCACTAAACAGTACAAGTCCAAAATGTAATTGTTATGGGAGATTTTTTTGGTATTTTGATTAAGAGCTGTAATATTGCTTTCAATTTAATTTTTAATTAAAACCAATATCAATATTAATTTTGTTATTTGTAAGGCCTTTTGATAAAGTATTGTAGTATTGTTGTTAAATAAGTTTGACTATAATATCAAAAATAAAAATACAGTATAAATATTGGTATTTTTTAATTTAAAATTATATGTTTTCGTACTTTGAGCAACTATTTTGTTAATTTATATTTATTCCTACAGTAGACTCCCGATTATCTGAGCCCTGGTTATCCAAGGCTCCAGGTTGTCCTAGGTCAATCTAAGCTGAATTTTTATCTTTTAATTTTGTGTCATAGCAGAATAATAATGCGTTTCTGTTAACGCGTTTAACTTCTGTTTTGACTAAAGTAAACATATTCGTAATTTATAGATTCAGTGAAATAACTGCTTGAAATAAACATCAAAAAGGATAATTTTTAACGTATGAGTTCACAATAACCTTTCAAAAGCATGGGTTGGCAAACTGAACTAATCCTCTGCAGAACATAAACAATTGTTAGAATGACGATGGATATTTTCATCAATGCTAGGAGACTTTTGGTGAGCTTGGGGCTTTCCCGTGCAGTCAATTTGTTTGTACACATACCACAGTCAAATCTATACAGTCACGATACTCATATTGAAACTACTAGTGTTAGTGTGTTCCCGAAGTTATTAACGTTCTCAAAGCACTGGGATTCAAAACAAATCTAAAACATTAGCGACTCAAGCATCTTGTGTAACACCCTAACTTTTGAATGAAAGTAACCTCGAACTATCAAGGTTTTCATTATCCGAGGTAGCCTCAGTCCAAAAGACCTCGGATAACCGTGATCCGCAATAGACGAGTTTTACATATCTGCTTATCTGAGAGCTAAGAATAAAGAGTATGCAACTTTCATAATTCATGTCAGGTTAAGTTATATTTTATGATGATAAGAAGTTTGAACAAAAGTTTAGAAGAAAATCTTAGGTGAGCATGTTGAAGTGTAAAATCAAATAAAATATTATAGTATTGCGAACACAAGCTAAAATGGATTTGTCAGAAAAAACCAGTAACTATTTTGTAGGCTTTTAAGAGTAAAATAAACATGAATCTCAACATGTGGATAAAATTAGAAACTATGCTTACTGTACCACTTTGAGAAGAGTGAATTGACATTTTTTACAAAGTTGTAGTCGATTATTTCTGCTCAATATTTCTTTAAATTAATATTTAACTTTTTCCATTTGAAAGAGATGAGACTCTTATTATAGAATATAAAATGTCTCTCACCTTAATCTGCCTCCCTCGAAATAGAGACTCATCCAAAGCCATGGCTGTCTGTACTGAATCTCTCTCAGCGAATTCAATATAGGCAAACCCTTTAGGATGCCCATCAAATTTGTTACATAAAATCGTAACTCGATTTATAGATCCACACCCATGGAAGTGCTGCTCTAGTTCCTCAGCAGTCGCACCATAGTCAACCTAGTCAGGAGAAAATGGATTCAGGTTGAAGATTTCATAGATAAAATCTAAATGAAGATCCTGTAACTATCATATTATATCAAAAAGTGTTTTTCAACAGTCCAAATTTGTAAGTGCACAGAGTTAGAAGTGCCTTACATGTTACATTTATGTACTGTTTAAAGAGAAATAAAGATTATTATTATTATTATTAGTACAGTAGAAGTTCTCTTAACCGACCTCTACCATCGGATAACTTAAAAGGTTGGTTAAACTAAATAATACCAGAAATATGTGTTAATAGTAGTTTATGCAACCATTCTTTTATGGGTGACTGTAAGCAACGAGCATTTTAAATGTCTCACGAGTGGCTTAAAGGCAAAATACAATCATTGCGTACTTTATCTATAACTAAATTACTGTAGTAAACATGTAAAAAGTTTATAGGATATGGAGGGTCATCCACCCAAAATGTAGGCACACAGATATGGCTTGAACAAACCATGGTTCTTACTCACATATAAAGCAACAAAAATTTAATTGTAATGAAAGAATTAGTTTATAAGCGATTTGTGTAATTTTTATTGAAACGCTAGCCTACTAATTTTGGGAAATGATGAGCTCTTATTAATCTAGAACGAGTATTTTAATTTGAAACCTGTACGTTAAAGACCCCATTAAGAAATGTGTCTAAATTTGCTTTAATAAGGTATTTTACTATGATTTTACTTCCAATATCATTCTTGTTAATTGTTACAATGGTTGGAGATAAAAATCCATAAAACAAATGGAAATATTAAAAATAATTGTTCCTAACACATCAATCAATAAAGTAAACACACAATTATAGTATTAAAAAAAAAAAAAAAAAAAAAAAAAAAAAAATAGGAAACACATTTAACAGTAAACATTGCCACCACGAAATATTAAAAGCAATTAACTGAATTTGATTTGCTACAGAAACATGATCGACCTCTTGGAGTTGAAGTTAAAAAGTTACTTTTAGTTCAACATTGGCTTGCATGGCGGAAGTTTATAAATTCCTGGAAAATAATCAGTTAATCCGACGGGCGGTTGATCCGAGGTCGGTCATGAGAGCTTTTACTGTAATAACTTTGAATAAAATGATTAAAATTTACAACTGGCAAGAAAATTTATTTATTTATAAATGCAAAATGTTATAAATAATGTTACATCCTAGTTGGTAAAGCCTCTTTTATACATCGTGTCTTTCTTTTGACGCGCATAAAATAAATACATACACTAGATAGGAGCTTTTATACTCTGTACCCGATGGTCGCCCGCCGTATGTCATCCAAGGTATCTTTGATGCAGTGATTTGAGTGACGTGCGTTGGCTGCGCGCCTGACGTGCGTCGCTTGACGCGATGTATAAAAGGGGCTTCAAGTCCATAAAAAGAATCTACTGGAGATGAACATATTTAGTAGATATTAGTTCAAGATAAAAGCTGAGGAACCTTGCTATGGGAAATATAAATCACATCTTTTTATGTATCTATTTTTTTTATATCAGTATATAAATCACAGATTAAATTATGTTTTGACAATCTGAACTTCTAACCAATTTAAATTCATCAACAATGTTGGACTTGTCACTTTCATATGATAGTATTATCATAATACTGAACTAAGTATTAACATGAGTACGCTGGTGAGCATGCTTAACAGTAAAATGCTCATAAACATTTAATTTACTATGGTATAAAAAGAATTTTTGATTTTTATCCACATATTCAGTGAACTGAGAAAATATTATTTCCTGTTAAGTAAACATAAAAGTAAAAACTTGATGTGGTATAAATTGCAACAATATCCACAACTCCACTGTAACTTTCATAGTAAATTCAAAATGAAGTAATGTAATTTAAAAGAAACAGTGTTAAATTGAATTGATTTCTTACAGGAAATTAACATGAAAATGAACTTGTTAAATGTAAATGTATAATTGACTATTTGTCTTGTAGTACAAGTTATAAACTAGACACAAAATGTTGGTTTATAAAACATATTTTCAAAACTACTTACGTTCCCGACATAAATTGACCTGTTATCAACTTCAATCTTTTCCTCCAAAGATAAATTCAAAGGGCTTGCTGGAAAAAACAACTTCACACATTAAAAACCTAATCCTAACTACACACATGGAGTCACTTTAGTGCCAAGCACATTTCCAAGTGTGTAGGTAGAACTTAAAAAACCAATCACCTTACGAATTTTGTTTGAATGTATTTTATGATTAGAAAAGCAAGGCTATTTAAAATGTGGTATTAGAATTTTTTTGACAGAAAATCTTTATATAATCTTAAAGCTTAGAGTATAAATAGAGAAGTCATCACTGTTTTAATAAAAAAAAAATAATAAAAAAAGAAACAGGAGGACTGCAGGCCAAATTCTATTGAAATATTTAGTCCTCACCAAGGTAGACTTTAGCGAAGTAGGTCTTTTATATCCAAAAGACAATAATTAATCATAAACAAGAAATGTTTTTAGAGTAGGAATAGCCCACTTTTGGATAAAAATCACCTTGAGCCATATGATTTTGTTTATTCTAGTGCTTTTTCCTGGGCCAGTTAATATAGTTTTAATTTTGATAAGTTTTTGATAGGGTGGAGGAGTATAAAAGAGACAGGAATTTAAAAGCTACTGACACAAAAAAGGCCTAGCACATACTTTACATCCACATCACTTAAACATACTTTAAATTCACAATGTCTGCATTCACATACTTTAAGTATACGAATTTCGTAACATTTCAAGGATCTGTCTCATAATATGGCAAGTGGAGAGGAATGATTTTCACACCAATCTTAAGAAAAAAAAGAAAAAACTTACTATTCTCTTTTACTTTAAAATCATTTATCCTCCCTTGTAATGTCTGGCTTTGGTTTCTAAAATAGTTTACAAAAAATTATGTGAACTCAAAAATATTAATATGATGTTTTTTTGTGTGATCTTTTCTTAAAAACAACCGCAAGACAATAATAGACAATAATGGGTTAGCCTAACGGTTAGCGTCTTGGACTTCAGTTCAAGAGGTCACGGGTTTGATCCCCGGGATGCCCATTGACTTAAAGGGGTTTGGACCGCTTGCCCTAAAAGCCTTTATACTCTTAACAAAAATGCCACTGGCGTTGATGCACAAAAAAAAATAGAGTTACTAAGGAAAAGGCATTTTTTCATGGAATGACATATTATAATTAGCTATGGTTGTTAATTTTTTGCTATGGACTGAAGGTCTACGGTTTGTCTATGACAACAAAGCAGAGGTCAAATGATTGGCCATTTGATTGGCATTTGACATATATTGAGTTACAATGGTTATTTCTGATATTTGTTACCAAATCACTATGCTGGCAGAGAACTTATAAAATATATCACGGAAAACTCAACTGAGAGACTTATTTGAATGATATGCTTCAAACACAATGGCTGTATTTCGGGAAGGTCCCTGTATCTTACTGGTGACTAACCAGAGCCTAGAATGCCTTGTGGTTACTTTGCTAGCAGACAACAACTTCCAGTTTGGTTACCTCTCGCATCAGACTGGGTGTCAAAATGATTTGTCTGCAAGGAGGGAAATATGATCGTTCAAACATATGATTGGTAGCAAGTCGCTCTGTTGGATTTTTATTTAAGCTTAATCGTAACGTCAATGAGGAAATTCTCATGAATAAATTACCCTCATGCAATTAAAGGTAAATGATTGTGTACTTTAACAAAATAATTTTTGTTAACAATAGTACTAAGACTAATACTACTTAATACTTCTTAAGTACTTCTTAGTACTTCTTAGTACTATAGTTTTTAAGATGTTATAAATTTGACGAAGGTTGATATAAATAGATTGCTGGTGTATTCTCTGTTTCTGATGTTAGTTTTGTTTTTGCATCATTCTTACGTTAAGTACTAACTGTAATTAATTATAAACTATTTAATTTGGTGCTAACATAAATTATAAATTAAAATGTAGAAACCTACTCTTATATAATTTAGTTTTGAAAATCTTCAGACATTTAAATCTAAAGTTAATAATCAATAATCAATAATCAAAATACCTTTATTCATTATTATACATGGAAGTACATGAATGGTGTCATTATTACAATATATTACATCTTAATGATACTAAATAAGTCAACATAAATCAAACTTTTTCCACCCTTGTAACTTTAGAACCTCATAGCTATTTAATTGTACCTGCATACTTAATCATTAAAGTAATCCCCAATTGAGTAGCATGGTTTGCCAATCATAAATTTTTTTAACTTTGCTTTGAATTTTGTTGAACTTATTTCATTTTTAATATCTGTTGGTAAATGGTTGAAAAATTTAGCACCAGTGTAAGTCGTTTTCTTTTAAAAAAATTCTAAATTATGTTTTTCAAATTTAATGTTTTTCCTGTTTCGAGTTTTGTATGAATGGTTATATCCCAACAACATTTCATCAGACTTGTTTTCTTTTACATACATTATACAATCATGAATATATAAACTAAATACTGTCAATATTCCTAATTCACAGAATTTGTTTTTGACATGCTCCTTATAATCTAAGCCAAGCATTATTCTAATACATTTTTTTTAAGTTTCAATATACTTTCTAAATTTTGATGGGATGTAGCTCCATATACACAAATGTTGTAGGATATGTGAGAATGGATTAGTCCGAAATAAGCAGTTTTTAAGGTAGCCAAGTCAGTTAATTTTGATAATCTTTTAAGTGCATAAATTCCTGAATTTATCTTACTGACAACCTTGTTTACATGGCCATCCCAACTAAAGTTACTGTCAACTACTAGAGCCAAAAATGTTGTCTCATTGACTTGCTGTATACTTTGATTTGCAACGTTAATCTGAGTTATTGGACTGGTTTTATCTCTCTTTGTGCTAAAGGGGACAAAATGAGTTTTATTGAAATTGAGCTTAAGATTGAGACTATTACAGAATTTTATTACATTTTTCAATTCGTTATTTGCTGTGCTTTCTATGTCTTGAAAATTATTACCTGAAATTTTAATATTGGAGTCGTCCGCATAGAGCACTGCTCCATTGGATGATTTGCTTCCAATTACATTGTTCAATCCATTGATGTAACAAATGAACAATACTGGACCCAAAATTGACCCTTGAGGTACTCCACATTTTATTGACTCCATTTTAGAGTTGATTTTTGTTTGATTTTTATTTTTCAAATGTGAAATTTCAACAAACTATGTTCTGTTAGTTAAATAAGACTTAAACCATTCAAGTGCAATACCCTTTATATTATACGTATTTAATAATTGAATTAATGAAATGTGACACACACTGTCAAAAGCTTTATGTAGATCCATAAAAATACCAATACATTTTTCCCCATCGTCTATTGAGTCGATGACTGACTCAATAAATTGTACTGTCGCTGTTTTAGTTGATTTCCCTATTCTAAATCCGTGCTGATTGCTATCCAGCAAATTGTTTCGCTCAAGAAAGAACATCAGTCTTCTACAAACCGCTTTTTCATAAATTTCAGAGATTGTGGGTAATATTGACAATGGCCTATAATTTGATGGATTTTTTGAACAATTCTTTTTATAGATTGGAATAACTTTTGCAATTTTTAATTTTTGTGGGAAAATGCCTGTGATAAAAGAGGAATTAATTAAATGAGTAATTACTTTACTAATGCTTTAACGCAACAAATTTAATTACTTTGACTGGCACCTCATCAAAGCCACTAGAGTTCTTATTTTTTATTTCTTTAATAATAGTCAAAATTTCTTTTTCATCTACCGGTGTGAGAATTAATTTTAACCCAATTTCACTACTACTGGTAAAGTTACTTGGAGCTACAGGATACAATTGTTGTTGAGTTAAATTTTCTGTTATACTTATATAAAATGTTTATTAAACATATTGGCTACTTGAAGAGGATTTGAAATGGTAACGCCATTTTCCTCCAAACAAATATTTTTAGTCCCATATTTCTTATTGGAAGCTTCCTGATTAATTACCTGCCAATTTCAACTGGCATGATTGATTGAGACTGATTATGACTGATTAGACTGATTAGTTATACTAGGCCAATTTCAATAATTAATGTGTCGTTGGAAATCTTCGCACATGAAGATGGTAAAATAATTATGAAAGTAAATAAATATAAATATAATTAAAATTAACTTTAAGGTATTTAACAGGAAATATAGCATGTATGTACTATTTTTCTAGAGACTGTTGTATTTTACCACAACGGGCTTTTCTGTTGCTAGTATCGCCTAATAAAAAATTAGGCACGGCGCGCACTACCTCGGAATCGGCTCGGCTCGGCCGGAATCGGCCCGGTGAATCAATCAATCAATCAATCCGGCCGAGCCGAGCCGATTCCGGCCGAGCCGAGCCGATTCCGAAGTAGTGCGCGCCGTGCCTTATAGTTGTTAAAAGGTATTGGAATATGACTTAATGTAAAGAACTACTTAATTAGCACTCTAATGACTTAAATCTGTTGATTGAAATTAAAAAAAAAACAACTAACTAATAATTATTTTTGATATTTTTCGACTTGTCACCAGAATTTAAATATCCTGTTTTATCTTCTATATAAATATACCTTTTTATTCTATTAATGATAAGAACAATCAAACTGAAATAAAGGCTTTAAGGCGCCGATTAAAACGAGTGATGTGATCAGAGTATCAAATCTAACTTTCTGAGAAGCAGCAGACGAAATTACCACCCGATACTCGTCAGTACCCATTTGCATTACGGGATCTCATTTTTAATGGAGTGACTTACCGATAGTAGGTCACTGGTATACTGAGTTTTGTTAATACGAAAAATTATTATTTCTTTTATAATTATTTCAAGAACTAGTTATAGTATGTATGTATCTAGAAACGATTGGAGTGTTTAACTGTTGATTATCTGATTTTGTTATGTTGGCCAAACTGGAATTTAAAAGTTTTAAATAAAATTTTCTTAACGTTCCGTAAAAATCTGGCATCTCTCGTTGAATCAAGCAGGTAGACAAATTGTAAGTAATTATATTTCGAAATACATTATTATTATTATTATTGTTCATTGGTAAAAAATAAATTGTAATATTTCTGTAAAGATCTTCTTTTTTATCTTATAGAATGGAAGTTGTATATCACTATATATATCACTATATTGAGACAGGGACCTCACATAGTGGGTATTTTAACCTGAATATGAATGAGAGATGAGTGTAGGATGATTGTGGCGCGATCTTGTAAAAAGACGTTTGAGTGTTAAAATATTAAATGAGTAAACTTTTACCAAGACTCCATCTAGTAGATTGGTTGTGAGAAATGTAAATTAAAATTAATTAACAAATAATTATAATACTTTTATTTGGTAGTAAACAAAAACTTTGATTTACAGACCTGCTTCGAGGTTTCACTATACTGAGACTGATGCTGAGATGTCCAGGGTTGGAATACTTTAAAGTAAGATCAATCCATATTTGAGGTGTTGGTTATTATAATAATACTGACATAGTATAAAATTAATAAATGTGATGTATTCACTGAGATGTGTTAATTTAATTGAGGATCCAGAACCAAGGAAGTCCATACAGGCTAATCACGGGAAACTCCCTACATAATTGCACAATTAATAATAAAACCTTTAAGTACAAACTTGCTCAAGAATTGGCCATAATTGAGTATAGATTTGCGCAACTCTGCTGATTTAATTGTCAGTTATTATAGGCTAAATAGCTTACAGGGAAGTTCATTCTCTATAGGCCTAAGCATAACCTATAGCCTACTCTGCAGCAACTATAGCCTACTCTGGACAGCCTTGGTTATGAAGCACCAGGAAATGAAACATTTCTAATTTGGTACATAATCATTGGATCAAATTTATTAAAAGGCACACCAATCCGAAATGGAAAAATACAATCTCAATTACCTTAGTAAGGACGAGTTACAATATGAGTTATTAGCTAGGGGCCAAGAAATAAGTCAAGATAATGTTGAAGCATTAAGAAAACAATTTAGGGCATCATGTACCATTGAAGCTAAGGTTACTAATTTAAATGGAAAAATTAGCTTGAGTCAAGAGTTTGAAAATGTAGACACTAAGTTACAAGCTCTAGAGTTGTTAATTGAAGGTTCAAGTGAAAATCCTACTAACCTACAAGTTGCTAAAATAAAGGCTAAGTGTTGTCACTTGCATCACAGAATCGAGAATTTGAGTTCATGTAAGTTAGATCCTATTTATGTAGCTCTTTTAGAGAAAGTTAAGGTTAAAAGGGACGAACTAGTCACTAAATTTGAGGTTATAAAGGCAAAAATATCAGAAGAAGAGTTAGAAAAATTTGAATCTAATTTAAACAAATCCTTGATTGAAGATGAAGAGATCAGCAAGAAATTAGATGATCAATTGTTACTAAATCCTGATAAAACCTCTACACCAGTTAAGCCTATTCAGCCTTCTCAAGAATATCCCAACCCCCCTGGTGGAGGCGTACCAGTTGTATATAATGCAAATATGCTGGAACCAATCGATTCTAATCAGATAACTCAGCCTAGGCCTGTCACAAACATTTTTTCAGTAACCGAAAGGAATCAGGAAGGGAATAAAGCACCTAGTCTTAAAATATTTAATAAGTTATCAAATCCCCTTGAAAGTTACTTAAAGAAATTTACCACTTGCAATGGGCTAGAAATTAGACCTCTACTGGATTTCCTCCGTAATGTAGTCCGAATCAAGAATGAAACGAGTTTAACTGATAGTCAACTGTACGACATCCTCCCAAGTTATTGTACGCCTCCTCTCGTGTCAAAAATTTTGGAAAGTAAACGCAAAGGCTTCACCGTAGAAATGTTACATTTAGAAATTGTACAAACCTTCATCCCAATCACCTTACGAGAGAAATTAAAGCAGGAGCTCATTTATAGACCACAACTGCCTCGAGAACCCTTATCGCTTTATATCAACGATGTTAAAATTAACAACGATGTTTTAAAATGTGGATTAAGCGAACGTGAGTTGGTTTCCTTCATTAAAAACGGTATTAGGCCTGAGCTTCGAAATCAGCTTGTCTTCGAGAACAACCCTCAGTCATTCTACGACTTGGAACTGCTATGCATAAACGTCAACAATGTGCAATACAATGATTATTTGCGTAGCCAAATGTTTTCGAGTCAATCGACTTCTCAGCAGCCAACGAACTCCTTCGGAACTTCATCAGGCCAAGCCGGATATTATAAGCCACAGACATCTTACCGAGGGGAAAATAAAGACTCCCATTACAGCAAACCTCGAGCTACGAATTCTTACGATAACCGCCCATCCCAGAACAAAGTTTGTTACAACTGTAATCGACCGGGTCATTTGGCTAGACACTGTTACAGGACTCCAAAAAATGCGTAAGCCAGGGAGTATTGTGTACATTAAATACATGTACTCCCGAGGAACAAAAACTTACAAACGACCATTCACCTGGATTCAAGAGTGAGCTACGTCAAATTGTAAAAGGATGGAATAAACTCAAGAAACAAAAATTCACTAAGGTCAAGGTCAATTTAAACAACAAGTTGCCATGCATAACTGTGAAATTCCACGAAAAGATAAACAGATTAGCCTTAATAGATTCAGGAGCTAGTAAGAACTTTATAACCAAACAATTGTATAATCGGTTATCCATGTTAAAATGTATTAAATCGACTAAAACTTGGCATGGAAGTATTTTAGCCGCAAATGACTCGGAAATCAAAATCTTATCTGAATGTGAAGCGCAAATAAAAATAAACAATTATTCATGGAGAGAAAAATTCCTGGTTATGGACAAAAATCAGTATGATGTAATTTTAGGTGTACCATTTATCAGAAACAGAGGGCTAGTGATTGACTTAAATGAAGAAACATGTTATTTTAAATTCAAGCCAAATGCTAAGATAAATATTCAATTACCTGATAAGGATTTATCTGTAAATGAAATCAAAATAGGTTGCTCTGATATGAAAGCGGAAGTCGAAGAGTTAATCAAAGCCTACCCTAACGTATTCACAACGCGTATAGGAAAGGCATTAGATCTTAAAGTTCATCTCCAAGTAACCGATGACAAGCCGATTTGTATTAAGCCTTATTACCTTAGCCCACCTGCCGTCAAGAAAATGAAAGCCATCATAGACGATTGGTTATCCCAAGGAATAATAGAAATTTCAACCTCGCCATACAGTGCTCCAGCTTTTTTAACAAATAAGGACAGACTGGTAGTGAACTATACTGAACTTAACAAGAAATTAGTGAAAATGAATTACCCCATTGGTGACCTCAATAACCTATATCAACATCTTCAAGGAGCCAGGATATATACAGTCATAGACCTCAACAAGGCATTTTTACAATGTCCACTTTCCGAAGAGTCTAAACATTTAACTTCATTCAGCACATCATTCGGAAAGTATTGCATGAATAGAGTCTGTTTTGGATTGCAGGTTGGAAGTAGCGTATTGTCTAGCTACCTAGATCGGATATTCCATGATATTAAATTTGATTATTTAATTTTCTTCTGTGATGATCTTGTGGTTTTCAGCAAAGATAAGATTAGCCATTTGAAACATGTGAAAGAAGTTGTAAGAAGATTGGACCAACACAACCTAACTGTAAACCCGGAGAAGGTAAAATTTTTCTGCCGAGAAATAAGCTTTTTGGGTCATCTGATTAAGGATAATACCATCACAATAGATCCGGAACGCACGAAGAGCATCAGAGATTTCCCTGTGCCAAGGAACATAAAACAAACTCGCCAATTCGTCGGCATGTGCCAATACTGGAGTAAGTACATTCAGAACTACGCCGAAATATGTCTTCCGTTACACAGACTGAAGCGTAAAGGTGTGAAATTTCGTTGGACAGTCGAATGTCAGAAATCTTTCGAGAAGCTAAAGGAATGTATCTCAAATCCTCCGGTACTTCAGCTAGCCAACTTCAATAAGCCCTTCGTACTTCAGACCGACGCATCCAACTATGGAGCAGGAGGTGTTCTGTTACAGCGAAATGAAGAAAACGACCTACTACCAGTTGCCTTTTACTCAAAAAAATTCACAGACGCTGAACTGAAGTATTCGACTTATGAAAAGGAAGCTTTAAGTGCTATTTTATGCATGGAATTTTGGCATCAATATCTTGAAGTTAAACCTTTCACCCTCATCACAGACAACCAAGCGTTGAGCTACGTGCTTAATACCAAGCGGAAATTAGGGCGGCTTGCACGATGGGTTGAGCGACTCATGAACTTGGACTACACCGTTGAACATCGGAAATCATCAGAAAATCTTTTGGCCGACTGTCTCTCCAGACTATATGGAGAAGATAGAGATGAAAACGAACCTGGATGTAATGAACCTAAGGGACATAATAATTTAGAGGATGGAAGAGACGCAGAAATAAATTTTAGTCGGAAAACAGAAAATGTAAATAGGCCTAATGTGTCCAACCAAGGTGCTGTAAATAATTACTATAATTTGACTGAAAATATCAGCAATAAGGTTACGAGAAAGGATAAAGTAGAGGAAATAAATTTTTGTAAATTGCTGGACGAAATACCAATTGCATTTACTTAACTAGAAAAACAACAAGGCCAGGACGAAAAATGCCGGGAGATTATTGATAGTGTCAAAAATAAGCAAAATAATCACTGCTATTATATGAAGAATAATGTACTTATGCATAAAGGAGCCCGAGGAAAATGCAGAATTTACCTGCCGGAAATATTGTTTAATGTGGTATTCACCTTCTATCACAATACAATATTTGGAGGCCACTTCGGTATTGCCCGTACCTTAAGCCGTATCAATGAATATTTTTTACAATCCTAATTTGGAAAGGTTTGTTAAGGAGAAAGTGAAAACTTGCCATTTATGTTTAATGTCAAAACAAACCCAGCGAAAATATGAAGGGAGACTGATATCCATTCCCATTGAAGAATGTATGCATTCTGTATTTCTGGACATATATGGACCGTTAACCCGTACGAAATCTGGACATAAATTCATTTTAATCTTAGTGGATGGTTTTAGTAGATTTACTTGGATATTTCCTCTAAAGGAATGCACTTCTAAGTTAATAATCGAGAAAATGAAGACAGTATTTGCCAACTTTTCAATACCTAAGATCCTTATAACAGACAATGCTAGCTATCTAACATAGAAATTATTTACGGCCTTTTTATTTCGAAACTATATAATTCAGAGGGCCATACCAAGCTACAGAGCAAATGGAAACCGTTGTGAGCGATTTTTACGAGACTTGGGTGCATTGTTACGATGTTACTACCATGATAAACAAAATAATTGGGACTCTGAATTGGACATGATCCAAATAAGCCTTAATACAGCTGTGAACTCATCTACGAAGAATTCTGCCTTCAAATTAATGTTTTCCCACGAGCCTAACTGCGGACTGTCAAACCTATGGGATCTACAAAGCCTAATATCGGAGCAGTTGACACCGGAGCAGCGCCAAGAGAATCTGAAGCGAGCAGTGAACAACGTGCGTCGCAGCGTACAACAAAATCGAGCGAGGGACAAGTACTTCTACCCTAGGACGCGCCATCCCTACAAGATAAATTCTCTGGTTTACATCAAGACGCACTACCTCAGCAACAAAGCCAAGAACTTTTCCAAGAAACTAGCACCGAAATATATAGGGCCGTATCGCATCCTTTATTTTTTTACACCTGTAACTGTTTTAGTGCAAAATGTTTCAAACGTTACTGATGTAAGGAAAATCCATATTGTTGATTTAAAATTCTATAAATCTCAGTAATGACTAAGAAGAAAAATAATTCAGCACGCTCTGTACATATTTATGCCGAATTATCAAGAATTAATCAACTATTAGAATCCATTTAGTATTTTCTTTTATTTTGCATTACTATTAAATTATAAAACAAAGAGTTATAGAATTATTTTAAATATTGTTTCAGATTTAATTCAAAGAGTTAAACATTTTTATTTAGGAAGATTGTGTTATTTTATTGTGGAAGTTATGCAGGGAATTAAATCAGCAAACGGTACAACAAAATTAGAAATGAAAATTGAAGTCGAATAAAAGTTGAGTTGTTAAATAAGTTAGAAATGCGTGTGTTTATGTAAAGAATCGGAATGAAAGTTGTTTGCAATTTATGAATGGGAATGAATGCGATTTTGAATGTTGTATGTTTGAATCGGCGCCGAAAATGTTGTTGAATGAGATGAACGCGAATGTATGTTGTTAGGATAAGAAAAAAAAATCTTCATTAACACTTTCACTACACTATTACACTTATCACACCACACATTCACACAAAAAACACGCCACCACTAAATACACGAACACACGCATGCAAATCCCGAAAGCGACTGAGCTAGTGAGCTAGACTGATGGGGAATTCCGTACCCAAACTGGACAAAGGCCGGAAACCCTTTCTATCTAGAGGAGATAAAGAAAATTCCTTGAATGCCGAATTGAGGTCCCGTTTGCTCTTTTAAAATCCTTGCGCACTAAACTGAATAACTTGTAAATATATGTTGAGAATGATATTTTATTTATAGTTTTAAGGATAATTAATTAATTAAGATGAGAAATGTAATGTACTTTGAAGTTTATTGCCAACCGAGATACAAAATAATTTTCCGTAAGAAAGGCGGGAGATATTTCTATACTGAGTTTTGTTAATACGAAAAATTATTATTTCTTTTATAATTATTTCAAGAACTAGTTATAGTATGTATGTATCTAGAAACGATTGGAGTGTTTAACTGTTGATTATCTGATTTTGTTATGTTGGCCAAACTGGAATTTAAAAGTTTTAAATAAAATTTTCTTAACGTTCCGTAAAAATCTGGCATCTCTCGTTGAATCAAGCAGGTAGACAAATTGTAAGTAATTATATTTCGAAATACATTATTATTATTATTGTTCATTGGTAAAAAATAAATTGTAATATTTCTGTAAAGATCTTCTTTTTTATCTTATAGAATGGAAGTTGTAAAAAGACGTTTGAGTGTTAAAATATTAAATGAGTAAACTTTTACCAAGACTCCATCTAGTAGATTGGTTGTGAGAAATGTAAATTAAAATTAATTAACAAATAATTATAATACTTTTATTTGGTAGTAAACAAAAACTTTGATTTACAGACCTGCTTCGAGGTTTCACTATACTGAGACTGATGCTGAGATGTCCAGGTTTGGAATACTTTAAAGTAAGATCAATCCATATTTGAGGTGTTGGTTATTATAATAATACTGACATAGTATAAAATTAATAAATGTGATGTATTCACTGAGATGTGTTAATTTAATTGAGGATCCAGAACCAAGGAAGTCCATACAGGCTAATCACGGGAAACTCCCTACATAATTGCACAATTAATAATAAAACCTTTAAGTACAAACTTGCTCAAGAATTGGCCATAATTATAATTAAGTATACTGGTAAGTCTCAGGAACCTCCTGCAGGGGTGCAGAAAATGTACTGACTCCAAAAATTTCCCCCCATCGTTCTGTTATTACGTATCAAAGATTTCCCCCATGACACGTGACATATATGACATTATCTTAAAACTCAACAGCGGGCAGTGAAACGATAATGATTTTTAAAATTTTAGTTTATTATATTAAAAAAAGCTAATTAAAATCAAATTTAAACTACTTACTTGTACTTCGTAATGCTTATATCTATCGTAACTAAAATAAAACTTTGATTAGATGCTCAGTTCTAACTTAAATTATAAAGAAAAGGTAAATGTTGAAAAAATTTTGTAATTTTCCCCGACACCTTGAGATTTCCCCCAATCCTAGATAGCTGGATTGGACATATTCTGCACCCCTGCCTTCATGGACTTTGGCCATTGAGTTTTCCTATAATCATTCAGTTTAGACTGAGGTAGATGGCCCCAAAAGAACTCGTTTGTCATGACACTCATTCCAACTCTCAAACCAATTGATGCTTTATGAACTAAAGAAAAAAAAAACATACAACTTTCATACCAAAATGGAATTTGCTGATAATTTAAAACAACTCTTACTATCTATGAATACCACACCACTCGATCACTCGAAGACTTCAGGCTTTATTTTTTTAAGTATGAAATGAAGGAAAACTTTAATTTTGTGAGGAATATTTTAAGCAATTTTTATTTTTAATCAAATTTGAAAATTATGTTTATATTTTGGTTTATAATGCATTTTCAACCTACAAAACACACAATTATAAATTACTGTCCATTATCCTGTCCTTTTATGCATATTTACTTCTTTTATAAAGCGTATCTACCAGGAAATCCTTGGTTTTGATTTTATGTTACAACATGTGATTGACACCTGCTTCAGTACTTTGCCTATATTAAACATTTTTTCATCATACTGCACGCAGAACAGCTGTTTTCTGGTCTGTATTTAGTCCTCAAAGTTGATCTTTTCTGTAGCCTTTTTAAAAGTGCACAGAAAAAACATCTGTTAATTTTTTTTTCTGTACGCTAACCTAAAAAGTTATTACTTTCTTGGCAAAAAATTATACTAATCCAAAACAAATAAGACCAAAGTAAACAAAAAACGACAAGCAGATTAAAACTTTAATGCAAGGTTTTGACTTTTTTTTGGTTTATCGTTTATCGCCGATTAAAACGAGTGATGTGATCAGAGTATCAAATCTAACTTTCTGAGAAGCAGTAGACGAAATTACCACCCGATACTCGTCAGTACCCATTTGCATTACGGGATCTCATTTCACAACAGCTGATCGTGTATATCAGCTGTTTGTAAGGAATATTTCAAATTGAGGTGGAAGTCAACTGCCAAGCGTAACGAGATAATGAAATTTTCTGAAAATTTGCTTAATCGCTATTTCCGTGATTGTGATACGCGATTGCGCGAAAAAAGGCACTTTCCGTCCTAAAGATAAAAACTTACTATTTTAAGCTGTTAAAAAGTATATTTCTTTAAGAATGTCAGTTATAAATCCATAGCAGATTTATTTATGTCTCTTGCTAGGCTACTAATACCCTTTTGCTTTTTACTTTGTCGCTTTACTTTTTTATTTCTTTATTCTAAATTCTGAAAAATTATCTGCTTGGGAAACAATTATGAATTGAGAGAAGCTTTTTTAAGGACCAATACATTACTGGTTTAAACTAATGGAGAAATTTCGTATGTTAACAAAAATAAGATAAAAAATAGAAGAAATTGGAGTGAGCACTGATTTGTATCCACTAGCTCCACATTTGTGGAGTGAACAAAAATATCAGTACACAAATGTTTTAGTTCAAGGTTGTTTAGTTTTCTATAAGTTGTTCCTGTTTAAATATTCTCGTTTAGGGCACATCCTAAGTATTCATCAATGCCCTACCAGTAACATTGTAAGCGACAATCAAAATTTTACAGCAAGGAAAAAAATATAAAAACAAACAAAATTAATTAATTTTTATGTGTATAAAACTGTAAAATTGTCACATTAAGGAATAATAAAACAGTATCAATTGTAGAAAATAAGTTCTAACAAAAAATATGATTTAAAAATTGCAATAATTTTGATTATCTGAAAAAAACTATATATCACTTGGCGGTTATAACGTTACTGCACACATCTCACGTGGTGGCTGTTTGAGTGACACTAGATTTTTATTTACGGTTCTCAAACATTCCTCATTGCTTTACAAACATTTCTTGTCCAGTTCTGTATGTTTATTGTCCTTTTTCTTCTTCAAATTAAGCCAACTTGCAACTTATATTGAATTTGGCAGCACTGACTCTTGGGAATCTGCCTTATCCAGGTGCCTACAACGTTACTGCTTGACGGTACCAAAATCTCATGGCTTTCCACCAATCCCAGGGCTGCCAACTTCATAAATACCAACAAAATAATAACCAGCCTTGATGCAGGCTGGCATTTCCAACGTTACTGCGTTGAAATCTCAATTTTTAAAATTATGTTGCTTATAACGTTACTGGCGGGAGCCATTCAAATATCCCTTTTGGTACGCTCAAGAGTTGTTTCATAAGGAGTCATTTTCATATACACATGTTCTCACTACACACACACACACACACACACACACACACACACACACACACACACACACACATACAATACACGAGTGTACACATACAAAAGTTAATACTCTGAACGTTTCAATGACCAGATTTGTATTACAGAGGTTACTTTTCCATTGGTTTTTCAAGATTTAATAAATTCACAACAAAGCTCTCTTAAACTAATATTTGAAATTTGTTGTAATACATTATTACGCATGTTTATTGATATGATATGATACAACATTGTTGTTTGCTAACTGAAGACTATAGTAATAGTTTTTAAAATCAACTCTGTAGTTTTTGTAACTTCTACTTCATCTTTAGGCCTATATACTTTTGATATTTCTCTTTCTTTTTCTGTGTGTAAGGCAGAGGATAGTTGTGAAGCACTTGTAAATTTCTTAAATATACATCGTCCCTTTACATTGATTACAGAGGATTGTGCTTTATGGCTATTCTCTTTTTCAATCATTAAAATATTTTTTGAATCCATTTGAACTTACGTTCTGCTTGTCAGTAGCAATTCTATGTCATATCCATTCAAAATGACAATAAATCGTCATAAATTTGTAATACATCACAATTAACAAGGCTATGAAGTGAAAATTCAATAAAAATCCACAGTAAAAGCATTTATTTATTCGGTACCAATCAATTCATAACTTTAACTACTTCCAGTTTGAAGAAAAAACAACCTATACATATTAACTATTTTAGTAATAGCTTAAAAGATTTCCAAGCTTAACAAACAATATTGTTAGTTATACTTTTTGTGTTACTAATCAGTATTGGATTTTTATGCCATAGCCTTTTTTCTCTTTCCTCTTTTTTCTTTTTTGGTGTTTTTTATCTTTTTCTTTTTATGTTTTTTTTCTTTTCTTTTCTTTTTTTATTTTTCTTTCCTGTTTTATTTTTTTCTTATTTGTTATATTTTTGCTTTTTATTTTTTTTTTGTAGCTATTTTTTATTTATTTTCCTTTTATATTTTTTGCCATTTTGCACTTTTTTATTTTATTTTTTTGTTCTTTTTTAGGCATTTTACCTTAGCTCTTCTACACAAAAAGTATTTACATCAAGTTTACAACTATCTTATGCCTATAAATGGGTAAAAAGTAGTATTAAAATATACAGTTTGCTCTTGAATAACTAAACCACAGGGTACACAGTTAGTGTCTTGCATTGAAAGGACTTTTCAAAATGTGATTATTCGTAGACAGACAGAAACCAGTCAGCAAATACTAACTCTCCCTTGTCCCTTAAAATTAAAGCCCTTGAAAACTTTGAAATCTACTAAGCAGTTAAACATTCAGGTGGCAATGTCCTAAATGAAAAAAATCAATAGTCAGGCAATTAAATACTCTCTTTGATAACATTATCAGACTGGATAAGGGACAAACAGCTGACCCCATGATGTCACGTAAGTCACCTGACCTGGGTAGGTTCACCTCACCTCCAGTGACAGCCAGCCTGACAAAAGGCGAGCACACACCTCGAGTTTGTGTCCCCATTACCAAGATTTTAAATCTTAAATAGGTATTTATTTATTCGTGTTTATGTTTTAAATGTAAAAGCACGAAAAACAATTAATTGCTCAGCTATAAATTGAAACTTGATAGCCCTGAGTTTAATATCAACAGCACCATTTTGTATTAAAATATTTTATTTTATAGCAAGTTTGATATAATACTTAAAAAGGCTTTGAGACAGTGTTGAACAGGAGGAAATTTCAGCTACTTTTTGGTAATAGCCTGCAACTTTATGCGGAGCTTCAGTAGTAGGTGACAACATTTTTAATAGAGGTCTGCGGGTAGTGATTTTTCAAGTCGGGTCGGTTTCGGGTCGGGTAGTAGATTTACATCCAATTTTCGGGTCGGGTCGGGTTTGAACATTATAAGTTAAAGGAAAATTCGGGTCGGGTTCGGGTGTGTCAGTTAAAAAAATCTCGGGTCGGGTTCAGGTAGCCTATGTACGTTAAAAGAACTCGGGTTGGGCTCGGGTATTGTAAGTTGAATAAAAATTCGGGTCGGCTTTGCTATTACTTCTAAAAAAAAAATTTTAGGCCTAAATTATTTCATTTTAAAATAATTGTTTATGTGCCTAGTAAGCTTAAGTATAGTATTAATAAATACAAGGCAAAAACCTTCCATCTACTAAATTAGGCCTAGGCCTAGTTAAAAAACTATAATGTATTTTATTCTAGTATAAAAAGATAAAAAATTCTCCTGAGTCAATAACCTATCAAGCTAAGGGTTCTTTAGTCCTAAGTTACTTTACCCAATGTTAAATTTTTCAACAAACATGATAAACATACAAATTATATTGTACACTGTTGAAACTAAATAAAAACCACTTTTATAAATGTCAAAATACCCTAGATGCGAATTTTCATACTGTAGTCTATTTTTCTGTAGGCCTATTAATACACAAAGTTATTTTGTTATGAAAAGATTATGTGATTATTCTCAAACTTATCCTTTCAATCAATATTGCTATATCCTACTTTCAAAACAGACTTAAAATAATTGCATTTCATTTCTGATGGATTACTTTCGGCAAATTTGTTTCTTTGCTTGAGTGATTCCAAATAGCAGATGAATGCCCATCAGCGACATTTTACACTTCCCAAATCTTTGGTTTCACTAGTAGTAATAGGATTGTTAGTGGATACACTGACACTAGCATTCTCTCAATTAATTCCGTGGCTTTTTAATATTTATTTTTCATATCAGGAAAAATCTAACATCACTTAAGTAACACAAAAGAACGAGAGGAACACCATCCATCAAATCATCAATGCAGACGACGAATCGCGCCAAACCACCATACGCATATGACAAACATGGAGTACCGTGACTATAAAACTACATAGAGAATGAAGAAATCTCTCTATGAAGTATCCAACCATTGACTATGGATATCCAACTGTTACATTATCCAAGAAATTGTTTTCATTGGTTATCGGGAAATCTTAAATGTTTTGACAATTTGCAAGATGGAATGAGAAATAATTCGGCAATAAAACCAATCATACCAAATAGTCATATAATTATAAATTTCGTAAAAATATATACACTGATAAATGTTGTATTGTAAAAATAATGCAAACACTAATCTCTAGAGATTATTTACTTTTGAAAACATTTTGCTCTTGCCATTTACCGGTTATCGTGTAAATAGTACCAATGCCACTGCTACCTTGATTTCGGTTTGTACAGTTTGGTGATGGTATTGGCTACGACACAGTCTATCTTTCTGGCCTAAGAGTGTGAGTTGGTCACGACACTGAGCAGTTCCTTTAGGTTAGAGTGAGAAAAGTATGCTAGCGCTACAGGTGTCTAGACTTGCAACAAATGATTTAATGTTGTTTTAACTATTTTTTGGGTATAACATAGTACTGTACTAATAAATAAAAATGTTCCTACGTCAAATACAATCTTTCATGATCAAAATGTTACTAGTTTTAAATGGAACATGAAATATGGCGCACCAAATTATCAACAAAACAAAATTGCTTACGTTTGTAGACACCAGAGAGCTTCTTTCAGAAGCCACATTTTCATGTGTGAGTGTCGTGACTAGTAAGCTAAGGTATTTCCAGTTCATCATCCACATACACCTCAGAAATGACTGACAGTTATGACCACTAGTCTAAAATAGTGTGTGGAACGATGCCCATTTATTCCGTGAAAGTTGTAATTCACAAATTTTGGCTGTAAAATAGTTTTTAAAACCCGGGTTTGTTTTTAATGTCCTGTCGGGTACCTACAACCCGATTTAATTCGGGCATTAGGTACCCGCCCGACCCGGCTTCAAATAAAAGCCCGTCCGAATAAAGCCCGTGGCGTGTCAAACCCGCCCGACCACTCGGGTTCATGCTAATACCCGGAGTTACCCGAATTTTCGGGTACCCGCAGACCTCTAATTTTTAACCTATTACTAGCTTTAGCCTTAAAAAAAGCTTAAGCTTTAGCCTTAACCAGCGGCATCAGTTTGTAAATGTTTTATTGGCAAAAAATATTTATTACTTTACAAATTTAATTAATTTTATTATTATGTCCTTAACTAATATAATTGGGTAGTGGTGGCTAACAATAATTATTGTTATGATTTTGTAGGCTAACAAATAAATTTAACAATTTACAGCACTTCGCAGTAACAGCATGAAAAATATTAAGCTTCTAACAAACAGCTTACACGGACACAAAATAAATTAAAAATACTAATGAACGCAGTTTAGTAATGCTACAACCCAATGATTATCGTACAGCACTTAAAAAGATCTCTATAGTTACAGTTTAGTTTAACCCTCCCGACCCTCTTACAAGAAAAATAAAAAGAGAATCGAGATGAAACGAGGGCCAAAGCAACGCTAGGCCCGTGTCGTCCGTGCTCAGGACGTTTCCTTTCGTTCCAGGGCGACTGGAAATAAACAAGTGAATTTTGTCCTTGTTAAACGAATACCGTGAATGTTCCTCAGTTGCCTAGACGAAGAAGTTACATTTTTCACTTCCATCCCAAACTAATACGGCAGCAGATTCGCAGCTTCTACAATTAAACAGTGAATTTAGTAACTTAGCTTCTAAACGAATACTGCTTACATTCCGAGAAGCCAAGTCAAGAGAGTTACATTTGTCACTTCTTTCCCAAACAAATAATATCGTTCCACTGCGTCCACGATTAAACAATGACCAGTCACCTTCCATGTAAACGAATACAGATTAAGTTCCATGAAAACCACACCAATATGGTGACATTTGTTATTTCCAAGTTAAACTAACTAATAACGTTGCGCTGTGACCATACTAGTGAATTTATTTCCAGTCTGAATGAGTGTTTAAAACGTTCTGAGATGACAAAGGCTAAAATTTCTAAATACTTTTTGCTAAAACTTAAAAAATGATCGGTTACATTACGAAAATCAAATGTTAAAAATTAAAATGACAATATGATTAACCTAATAATTGGTTAATAGGCTGCAGGTAGGTAATAGTGCAGGTTGGTAATTTATCCGACTACATTGAATAACGCACACCTCTATGTTAAACATAATTAATGTTAAGATTTTTGCTGATTTCTACATAACTGAATAAAATTAATTCTTCACACCCAATAAGTAATTAAGATCTCTGCTGCCTTAAGAGCTTGAATGTTAAAAACTGTGTTATTCGTAATCTGACACTTTAGGCTTTTGTGGAGTAATTAGCTACATCACCCATCTTAATTAATCAAGAGCAAACTGTCTTCGAAATTGAAATTCATTGTTAACACAGTTGCCACTTAATAAATTAATCTTTGATAATTAAAGCAACACTTTTGGAATGTTAGATAATAATATGAAAAACTAGTTGAAAAGTTGAGTCCAAAGTTTAAGATAAAAGAATCTAACTGGTTGAATTAATGGCCCATAAAAGGGCCAAATAATAAAGATTGTGTTAACTAAGTGGCAAAAGGTAATTAAATACAATAGACTCTACTAATCTGACAGATATTAGACCAGAGAGTTGCCGGATTAGTGAAATGCCACGGTAGTAGAGGACGTCAATGTAACTGACCGAAAAAATTTACTCCTGTCCTCTACTCAACCTGACTATTTTATTCATGCATTATATGATGGTTGGAAAATGAAAATACAGTTGCTAATGATGAAAACGCATTTAACGGTCTCAAATGAGAATCAAACATTGTAATATCAACAATGATCAAAACGTTAAGAAACAGCTGCAATAGTGTCTACATTCGGCGTGTTACGATTTAAATTCCGTTCAATATAGAAAACCGGAAAAAGAAAAATTGTCACAAATGACAATTGGCATTGTCTGAAAATCGTCGGACCACTACGGGGCTAGATTGACAATGTGCCAGATTACAGAGTCTACTGTATTTTGGCTAAATTTTCTAAGTAAGCTGGATTTAAAATCTCAGTTTAAGAAGATTACACTGAAGAAAGAATCAGTTTTCTACTAGCTCACTTGAGAAAAACTTTAAACTGCTAAAAAAAAATAAATAAATAAATAAAACAAGTAAAAAAATACATTCATCTATATGTGGTGCTTTTTTTCTACATATATATATATATATATATATATGTCATTAACTTCAATTTATATTTAACTTCAATATATATATATATATATATATATATATATTGAAGTTAAATCTTTGTTCAAAGCAACTAATGGGATGGAGGAGCATGTGCTAGTTTAAAGGCATATAAGTTACAAGTGCTATAATTCTAAACCGATAGCCATCCAGATTACGGGACAGAATTAAAAAAAAATAATAATTTTAGAGGAAACTATTTTACGAAAAGGATTTTGTTCTGAATAGAGAATAGATCTAAGAACTCCATATTGAAAATCAAGTTTTAGTTTAGATCATTTATGGTTGATGATAAACTTGTGTACCTGCAACTTCACCAAGAGAAATATGCAGACTGTTATTTCAGATCTCCACAAAAAATTGTAGCATTCCCCCTCAACTTCAAAATATGTGAGGAAACTTATTTATTTTTCTAATGACTCCTGTATATTTATGTTGGTTGTTCAGAGAGTGAGTTGTGTTTTGCTGTAGTAGTGAAGTATGCACAGAGCTAGTACCACAATCTTGATGTCCTTACGACAGGCATGAGGATTAAGCTGTTAATTATTGGTGCCAAGTATGCGTTCAAATATGAACTATAATTTGAAATCATGTCAATTGTAAAATACAAATATAATATTAAAAATTTTCTGATATAATTTACATCTTCTGACAAGTTTACAGCCTCTTTGGTGAAATTTTAATGAAAAAGATATACAGAGAGTAATTCAATATTGGCCATCCAAATTAAGATCAGGGGGCCATCTAAATTAGAAGTGTCTTCAAAATTTGACACTGCACACTAAACTGACAGATCTAGAAGTGAATTAAATCTCTAAAACCTCTGAAACCTCTCCACATATGGTAAAGTGTTGAATTGGCTTTTGAAGGTTACATAATTTACGACAAATGTCAACTGAATTTGCATTTTCTGTTGGGAAAAATGTATGTGAAAAAGGGCAGGATTTGAAAGTGCTGGCCAAATTTCATGCTCATTTCGTATCCCATAAGAAACAGACTTAATACTTGCAGATGCATACATAGTCACCAAGATTGTGGCACTAGCAATACTCATTTCACTGTTAAAACAAAACACGATTTATTTCATGAACAACCCTTGTATTTGGAGTCTGTGAGCAGCCAAAGTTTTTCACAAGAAGGCCAGTGGGAAATCATACATTTCCTGAATGTAACTTCAATGAGCCCTGCAAAAACAAACAAATCAAATAAAGCTATAATCTCACTGATTGACGGCGGGCTCCCCAGATTCATCTGTTTGTCCACTTCTGACTGCAACTGTTTCAGCTTCTCTGCTTCCTCCTTCATCTCTCGCACTCTTGCCTTAATGGCTTCTAACTCCTAAAACCAACAGTTGGAAAAATATTCAACAAGTGTAGTTTTTATGTCAGCTTTACCATGGTGTAAGTGTCTTGGGTGAGCTCTTCAGACAGACGAGTTTGAGAGCGTTCTGCGCATCAGTGGCGATAGGCGGGCAGGGTAGGGGCTGCCGTCACCTTGGGATGAGAGCGTTTCACGCACATATAGAACAGTGTGAAACTTCTTGGATAAACCGTGATTTTAAATAAAATTTTAAAAGTTAAAAAAAGATAAATATAAAGCAACTTTTCTGTTCTAAGCAATTTTTGTACTGTTTTTATTTTTTATTTTTATTATTTCATTCATAGGGCTACATATAAGTTTCACACAAGAATAGTGATGGTGTTTTTAGTGAGGGACTGGAACTTTGTACTCGGTCCCCGCGCACAGGTTTTAGCCTATGCGGGGGGCCTCAATTGTATATTTTTGTATTTCTTTGTTTTCTTGTATTTACTTTTGAGAATAAAGCATTATTATAATTATTATTATTAAACCATTATTACTAAATAGTTAGAGTTGATAAAAGATGCGCGTTTTAAACTGATAAAAATTTGTTTAGTAGAGTTTACGTTAAAGATTGTAAGTTATCCCGCACTCCTTTTCGTCTGGATAATTCCATCTAGGAATGGAAATATTGCTTTTAGCGAGTTATAGCTGTTGATTATATTAAGTTTGGCTCTACATCTAAAACTTTTTTGCAGACATTCCTGACCAAATAATATGTAATTTGGTAGCTGATTAACTATTTAATGTTTAATTACAGTAAGTACCAATTAAAAGTTATTTTCCCAGATCACTCATGGTAATAATAACATTTATTTTCAACCAATCGTCACCTCCTTTCATTGACTACAATCAAAAAAAATTACAACAAGTTGACCATAAATAGTCAAACTGAGTAGTTCAAATCTTCTGACCCTAAGTAGTTCAAATCACTGTTAAAGTGACACCTCGTCAGTTCCTCCCAGAACGGGATATAGCGCCTCATCCCAAGGTGACGTAGCATCACCCCGCCCTGCCCCGGCATCAGATGCGCAGTGTCACACCTAAGATACTTACACCATGAGCTTTACTGCCATATACGGCCTCTATACAAAATTTTCTACCCAAGTGCAAAGGGTTACTTCATGTGCTGGTATTATGTAACTATCAAGCAACTTGGGGAAGCGCATATCCATTGTTTTAGCTACACTGACACAAATTGAAAATCAAACACTATACATCCAATAAATACACAAGAAATTGTTCATACTACAAAATACAATTAATTAATTTAATTAACAGGCCTATCATTATGGACTTCGCCACTGGTGGGAACAGACTCAAGGCAGCGAACATATCTGACAGTAATAGGCCTACCATAATTTACTGTTTTTCATGGCGTGACATATTTATTCTGTGTTTTAAGGCATGTATTTATGAATGTGTTGGACTATAAATTGATGTCAATGACAATAAACCAACAGATTATGTTTCATATTTCTCGTTTCTTTAAAATAGAGTAGAACCAAACATGTAACAACTTTTGAAACACATTAGAACACCTTACAAAGGTATTTACATTGGCCTTTAATGTATTTTTTCAGTTTTAGGGCTACAAATATAGAATAGCCTATTTCTGTTATTTATTGAAACTAGTAACCGTGTTGCTTGAAATCGAGCAATTTATTTTAATACAATACAAATGTTACTTTTATCTCTAAATCATTGACGTCCGACCAATCCAATATTGTGAATATCTGCAATCACCAAAACTATACGTATTTACAGCTGATTATTAACAGATGTTTAAAATGCTTTGTTCAATCCCAATGTTATTTAAATGGGAAATTTTGAGATTTCAATGGTGGATAACGCCTTTATTTTCTGTCAGATTCTCATCAGTTTTTGGCGGAAACAACTACAGACCAAGCCCTATCCAACGACACCAAAAACTTGGAAATCGGTTGAAAATTGTAGGAGGAGTACTCAAGACAAAAAAACCCTTAGCGTATTAAATAAGTATAGATGATTGAAAACCCACACGTGATACAATACTTCTTATGGTCATTGTCAAAGACAAAAAAGGTTTGGCAACTGATTGGCAAGTATTTAGATAAGGTACTTCTGGGAAATTTATCTGATAATAATTGAGACAACAAAAAGTGTCTAAAAGCTGAAAAAAAGATGCACAACAACTTTTAATTGCTCATGAAATATGTTGTCATACTCTTAAGAAGCATTTTCAATACAGAACACTAATGGAGTTCAAGATGGCATGCAAGGGTGTGGCTAAACTGTCAAGGCTCAGGTGTTCCAGGCTACAGGTTCCATACTTTAAAATTGTTATTTTAAGCATTAACTCGATCATCTTATATAAGGGAAAAGGTTACAGCAGTTAAAACATTTACTTTACCATTAAACAAATATTTCACCACTGAAGGGAACAGCCACTGTTGATGGACCACTGTCTCACACTAGGCACAAAGGAGGGAGAACAAACACTGACTCATTCGTAGGTAAGAATTGCAGAGGTCAGCAATCTCTGATGGAAACATCTAGCCTACTGCACATGATTTCATCTGTATTACAAACCTTAAATTGGTATATCCACAGTATTTTCTATGTTATTTTTCACTATAAGTATATTTGAAATATGGGTATCAACAATTTTATTAATTTTATTTGATACTTTTGTAATTTCTTTAATGATTTAAAATTTATATTCAAACAATTAGGATTTAAAGTTTATTTGTTTTATAACCAATTTGAAACAATGTTTTTGTTCAAACTAGTTGTATTTAATGTATAGACTTACTGTGTTTCAATTTTGATCAGAATAACAGTTACAAATATATCAGCGGTACTTGTAAGGAATTTCCTTTTTTCATTTTGGATATAGTAAAAGGATAAATAAAGGTGGAAATGAAAACCAAGCTGAGCACTGAAAAATTCAATTTCAAGTTAAGCAGTAAAATACAAACTACTAGCTGTTAACTTGTTCTTCGTATGGGGTGGGTGAATAGTTTGTTTATATGAATTAGAGACTATAAATTCATGCACGTATGCAATATAATAGCTTCAGTTAATTTTCCACTGTAGCTACATAGTTTTATGCTTAACAGCTGCCATCTGGAAGATACATTTCAACGCACCAACGCTTGTTACCGTTTTGCTTTTTTATAAACAAATTAAATAAATATCATCTGTTGTTTTAATAACACAAGATCAAAACTCCCAAAAATCTTGACATGGGTACCTATCAGGCTAAGAAAAATCAGGCTAAGACAATGGGCCTACAAAAAACTAATGGCTTAAAAACCTGTTCCATGAAATATTTTGTATGGCAAATGGATTAGTGGTTTCAAGGTCTATTGATTACAAATATACCCACATCTGTGTATTTTTGTACAATTGTTACAATAGACAACAATTTTAAATGGAAGTCTCATATTCATTACTCCTAAAAAAATTACATACGGTAAAGCATTTTATGCTATAAAATTTGTGTACCTTAAAACCCCTAAAATGATCAATTTTGCCTATTTTAATGCAAGAATAACCTATGGAATTGAATTGTGGGGGAATTCAGTTGAAAATAAATAAATATTTAAATTAAAAAAGAGAATGATGAGAGTTACTTGTAAAAACACCTTAGAACCCACTGTAAACCATTATTCCAACAGTTAAATATACTGCCTTTACCCTCTTTATTCATTTTTAAAAGTATCATAAATATCTTCAATAGTGACACTGATATTAAAAATTTAAATAATGATTATAAATTTAATACCAGACATAAATATATAAATTTTCATTATCATCATTCAAGTCTCTTCAAAATTCTCAATTTTACACGAGTAAAACTTTTTAATTCTTTAACCAACAAAATTCAAAATATAAATGATGAAAGATATAAAAAAAAAATTGAAAAATTTCTTCCAAGTGAATGCTTTTATTCAATAAATGAATATCTAAGTTTTGAGAAATAAACCGTGAAAATTGAGAAAATGCATTTTATTCACATTTTTGCACTTGTAAAATGTAAGAAAATTAATAATGTAAGAAACAAAACAAATGTAAATGTTTATGGCCTGAAATTGTTAACTATAAGTAAAAGCTATAAAAAATTATTGTTTTTAAAACATTGCCCAACGACATGTTGTGTTTACGCAATAAATAATTTGTATTTGTTTCCCCTATTATAAATATAGATATTATAAACTAATGCCAATGTAATAAATTTAATATGTCTGGGAAAAATCAATACGTAGAGTACGTGTCACACTTTTATTGGCTGTTAGGTTGTGATAGGTTGTTTGTTTACTTGTTGTTGTTGTGCAATTGTATAATTTTTTTGGTATCAGTGGCTGGTTTCAGTATCAGTGAAATAAGTCTTGTGTTTGTTTGAGTGGTAACATAGGAATTGTGGTTTATTGCAAAAAAAAAAAAAATATTTTTGTGTTAAAAAGTTTTTTTTACAAAATTTATATGATTGGTTCTCACATTTTTCCTTATCCTCGGTACTATCCCTGATTGCTGTTATCAGAGGTAGTTGCTGAGGTAGTGCCAAAGACCTACTGTCTTCAAAACCATTTGCTTAGACAACTCGTTTATGAGGCATAAAAGTAAAAATTAAAAGCTAGTGTTTAGAAGTATACACATAAAAATGAACTATTGTTGCAGTAAGCTTTTTTTTAACTGTAAGCAAGAGAACCGTTTCCACTCACCGGGTCGTCGACCCTGCTGGAGCGGTTGCTCTCGTCTCCCCCCTCCACCTCCTCCGTCACCTCTGCATCTTGTCCGTTCTCCATCCGCTCAAACACATCGTCCGATCCTGCTTCTTCACCCATCGTCCTGCAAATCAAAATTCTATAAACTATGAAACTTTAACAAAAAATATTGGAATGGCAGATTCTATTCTTGACCGATTCACTGTGTATGTTGAATCTCTTGTCACCGCTAGTATTACGCGTGAAGTGTTCTCGTCATAACATCAATACAAAATTATCATTTCATAAGTGTGAGCTGAGCTATAGTCCGTGGATGTCATCTTTCCTTGCACAGTAAGTGGAGCTTGAACGTGAGCTTTATGTAACCAAAATTGAACAAGAAACATAGGAAGTGTTAATAAGAAAACAATTAAGTCATAACAACACACAACTAAGTCTGCTGTGTTTCATCGAACCGCAGCTTTTTTATTATATTTTTTTGAGTTTATTGGTATGATCCATCACTATGTCAGCATGGAGTGTATACCTATTTTGATCTTATATTTAACGTGTTAAGATTCATCTTCATCCTCGTAAAAACACTGAAAACATGCCTCCGTATTCTTCTGTTTTGGACGGTGTTTTTGGATATTTATTGGTAAAATTTATGTTTTATTGTAGATTAAGGTTAGATCTAGGTAAGGTGATATATCAGTAAAAATTAAATGGTATAAGTAGAAATAAATCTTAAAAGTAAGGAAAATTGAGTTACTTTGCAATGTCACAGAGAGTAATATTTTCACATTTTCAAAATTTTGAGGTATGAGGAACCTAATATAACTATTCAAGTAAACACTTACCAAGTTTAAAGAAAATTGGTTGAAAAACAGCATCCGAAACAGGGGAATAAAATACCACGTTTTGCATAGAAACCACATGGTTAACATTGTCGACTGAGCTACTAGCCCAAAGGTGAAGACGACTTTTAAGCAAACCCAAAATGGACACTAATAGTAAATTTTAATTTATGTATACACCACTGCATTTCTTTAACTTATGACAACACCATTTGTAAGGCCATCATGTCTCTTTTTGATGGAACTGCCAACAACACGATTCCTTCACTTTAACATGTGTGTGTGTGTGTGTGTGTGTGTGTGTGTGTGTGTGTGTGTGTGCGTGCCCGTGGCACTCATATGAAATTCGGTAAGAAGGTGTTGGACAAGGTCTATTTCCATGAGTTTGCAAACCAGAGTCATCAGGCTATGGAAATGGGGTTTTATGCGGTTTCAGAAGGGTCAAAAATGAACTGAAACCATTTAAAAGAGCTTAACAAAACAAACATTATTATTTTGAATTTTTAACTAAGCTTAACAGGTTGTGGAAAAATCCAAAAATAGGTTTTCTATGTTATTCTTACAGGAAATCAACAAAACCCTGAATCTCGCTTATTGAGTTTTACATAACTTGATCAAATTTTGTATGTACATTGACTAGGTATAGTTTAGCTTACATTTTCTTACATAGTCCCGGGCTTAGGTCTTACCGTGACTACTACCGTACAAGTGTATTCCCTGTAGGGAAATTCCCTAAAATGTGATTTAACACGTTCGCTACCGATCATCCACTGTGATTGACATGAGATATTCTTTCATAGCCCGATGCTGAGATCCTGAATTCCTCCTGGGACTAAACTTACCCACAGACCAATTATTTTTAATTGATTTTTTAGTCTATCAGTGTTTAAATAATAGTACTGTAATTAATGTGAACTATTACTATAAAAACTCATTTTGTGAATTAAATACCATTAAATTTGTCATCAATTATAGTTGAAGTTTGTTTTATGATACAGTACCAGGGGGACCGAGCTTAAGCTCGGTAAAATTATTACTTTCGTTCCCACACAAAGCTCGTTCGCTCCGCTTACTCGCCCTCTTCCATTTTACAGACGAGCTCGTTCGCTTCGCTCACTCGCCAAGCCGAAGGGTTTTGTACTTTGGTATAATTTTCTTTAACTACAGGTTAAAGATGTAACACATTGGTATATGTCTACAGTTATCAGCTGATTTTTGTTCAATTAATAAAATCTCCATTAGGATAACATGGGATCGTTTAAGTGCTCTAGCCCGAAAACCGGATTTTTCCCAGCTATGGGACCAGCTCTAATCGATTTCTGGTGGCCAAAACCCCCCATATCCAATCAAAAAATCAAAAATCCTTGGAGCGAAAAAAAAAACTTTGCCCGTACAAACGAAGCTTGTTTTAGAGTATAAGATATATATAAGATAGCTTTTTATGATACATATAAAACATGTAATTTTTCTTATGGATCGATGTCAACTATATTTGATGTTGCAAAATGTCTTTTATAATAATAATTATTAGGAAATTTCAATAAAATAAAAGTTTTATGTTTATTTTTAATGACAAAATTGGAAATTCAAAGACAAACAACAAGTACCGTTCGATTGTAAAACAAAGAACTTGTTTGAAAAGCTGTCTTCAAAAACAAAAACAAAGCATAATATTGAATTTATAATTTCAATAATATTATGAGTAGGTATATTAAGTTGGTATAGAATGTCTCTCAGTGGTTTCTTAGTTTTTCTCTTCCAAATCATTGTGCCAGTCGGCAAAGCATGAGGGACTGCATATAGTAAAGTTTTATTTTTCCTGGTGTCTTGACAAAAATTACACACAAACGTTGTTCGGTGCTTCCTCTTCTTGTTGTCGCAACAGGAAGAAATTTTGAATGGAAACAAACATACTGCTAAATTTTCAAAAATAATATACCCATGTGGATACCACAACTCCATATTTAGAAGGTAGACCGACGCCTAGAAATCAAGTCAATTAAATAAATCGTACTTTTGTGAGGACCATACATGTGGAAGTCAACCATAGTTGACGTCCACTCGACTCAGCCCACGCGTGAACTATATTTTACGTGGTCTGTGGTTAAGGGTTTTTACTTACATATCAGTAGAGAGTGTTAAAAATTACAATGAAATTGTGAAGGACAGTCATTGACAATGTTTTTACCACTTTTTGGGGTTATTTTCATAACGTGTGTATGTTTTGACAATAATATGATAGGAAACTTATATATTAATAGGCAAGCATGTTTCTTTTCCTCCTTTTTTCCCAGCATTTGGGAGACGTCAGAGAAATCCGCGCATATTGTAAGAATGGTAGTGTGCTGTAGATGAGCAGAATCCCATTAATTAACATTGGCCCTCAGGGCTCCGCCCTACAGGCTTACAAAGTTTCAATGTTAATCTTTTGGGGGCAGGTGATTCAGGAGAAAATATGTTTGTTACAAAACATTTTTAATCTAACTGGCTAAAAATTTAACAGTTTTTGGTTGAATTTCAACTGGTGGGCAATCCCTAGTAACAATTATTAAGCAGAATGATAGCTAAATGCAAACAACCTGAAAGAAAGAAAAAAATATTTTAAAAAGTATTGGTTTACTTGGCAGTTATAATGTTACTGCATCCCCTGTGGTGAGTGTTTTAGTGGCAATGGTTTTTTTTTTTTTTTTTGTATTTTATATTCATTGATGTATTGTTCTCAAACATCCCTCTTGTCCAGTTATAACATACAGGTTATACAGGTTCTGCTACTGACTCTCAAGGACGCCGACATCTCCAGGTGCCTACAACATTACTGCACGGCTGGACCAAAGCCTCGTAGTTTTCCACCAGTCCCAGAGCTGCCAACTTAAGAAATATCAACAGTATAACTACCAACAACCTTGATGTAGGGTGACGTTTCAGACGTTACTGCGATGAAATCTCAATTTTTAAAATTGTGCGCTTACAACATTACTAGCAGGAGCTTTCAATTTTGAATTTATTTCATTCATAACTGGGTGGTATTGTGTGACAATAAATTACTGTCGAATATACCTTAAATGATTGTTACGACACAAAGTTGTAAATTCACCTGTTTACAATTTAAAATAAGGCAATTTATATTTTTTAAATATATAAGAATGAATTAAATTTTTGTTGATAATGTACTAACACATAAAATTATTTATATAGTAAAATATACATATCGGCATAGTTTGAATTTTGTTCAAGCAAATTTTCCTATAGAGAATACGCTATTACGGTAGTAGCCATGGTAAGACCTAAGCCACAGTTCTTGACACCTAAGATCATGACACTGTTTTGTTTTAAAGTCCCTAGAAGCCAAAAACAACATTCGTTCAAATATACAGGGTGAGTTTCTTAAAGTGATCCAATAGATAACTTTTTTATTCTATATCTGACAGTATACTTCTTATGGTGGGCCCCCTTTACTTTTTTATTTTGCTTTCAGGTATGTTTTTCACATTTCAAAATTTAGCTCAATTTTTCCAATATGGCGACCAACTTTAAAGTTTCTTATGGAACACCCTACATTTAATGGTGTTTTTTTAATTTCCCTGTGATTTTAAAACTTTTTTATTCTTTGCAATTTTTCTCTAAACCTAACGGTTAGGGAGCTAGAGGCCATTTAAGTTCATTTTTAGTTCCATAAGAATGACATGGGGCAAACTTTATCTGCCCATATCTCCGAAATCATTGATTAAAATAAAAAATAGTCAAGAATAGAAATGTCTTAAATTTATGTTTTAAGACATTTTTTCATAATAGCATCAATTTTCTTTTTGGATTTTTATTTTTTGCCCGCCATATTGGAACAAAGTTAATTTATGCGTAAATGATATTTTTTATTAGTAAAATGTTCTCAAAACATAATTCTAAGACATTTTTATTCTTGAGTACTTTTTATTTGACCGTATGGTTTTGGAGATACGGGCAGATAAAGTTAGCCCCATGTTATTCTTATGAAACTAAAAACAAACTTTATAGAAAAATGGCAAAGACTAAAAAAGTCTTAAAAAACAAAGAAATTTCAAAAATACCATTAATTGTAGGGTGTTCCTTAAGAAATTTTAAAGTTGGGCGCCATATTGGAAAAATGGCGGAAAACTTTGAAAAGTGAAATACATACCTACAAGCAAAATAAAAAAGTAAATGGGGTCGACCATAAGAAGTTTTCTGTCAGATATAGAATAAAAAAGTTAGCTATTGGATCACTTTAAGAAATTCACCCTGTATATATTTTGAAAATACACATAGTACAAAAATAATTTTTTTTTTAATGGACATTGCTGTCATAAAGGTTTATGCCAAATATGAACTTAATACAACGAACAGTCACGGAAATTGTAATGTACAGGGCAAAAAAACCGATCTACTTACTTTCGGTCACCGCTCAGCGACAGGACGTCCGAGAAAGTTGGGGGTAGGCTTGTTGGAACACAAATTTTATGCCATTTTAGTAGTCTTGGAGTAGTGGTGGCTTGAACAATGCTCGTTTGTTATCAAGACGTATTTCAATATTGGTGATTCAATCATTGCTACTCAGCGGCAGTTTTGTGCATTCTTTCAATTAGGTCAACATTTAGAATTTCTTATCCTAGCACAATTATGCAGGGGGTTACTAACTTTAGATTAACTTGTTTTGAGTTGAAAATGAAGCCAATAGACAGTCCAAGGTCAGCGCGGACACCAAAGAACATGGATAGAGTCCATGCTGCTGTTTGGAAAACAGTCCTCGTCAGCCCGCCAGAAAACAAGCTAGTGCTTTGTTAGTGTCTACGCCAGGGCATTTTGTTAAGAAAATTTCACAATGTACACTAAATGCTTTTAAGGCAGAGTATTCCTAACCCATCACATTGTTGTGGACACCCGGGAATCAAACCCGAGATCTCTTGAACCGGAATCCAAAACGATAACCGGTATTCTAGCGAGATGCCTTAGAAGATCCTAAGAAGGAAATTGTTTTATCAACTGATGCCAGCCCTTTTGGTTTTGGAGCAATTTTATCACACAAAATGAAAGATGGCCCAGAGCGCCCAATTGTATACGCAGGTCGAACACTTAGTGATGCTGAAAAAATTGGAGTCAAATTGAAAAAGAAGCTGGTGCAATTATTTTTGGGATAACAAATTCTTTCCTTACCTGTATGGAAATAAATTTATTTTTGTCACGGACCACCGCCCTCTCCTAACAATTTTCGGACCAACAAAGGGTTTACCCACTTTATCAGCTCTAAGACTACAAAGGTACGCCATTTATCTCCAAGCCTTTAGTTATGAAATCAGTTATCGCCGGAGTATTGACCACGGCAATGTTGATAGCTTGTCACGTCTATAAATCATCAAAAATGTTATAAATGGGGGGGGGGACTAGATGTATTTGCATTAAATCAAATAAAAACCTTGCCTGTTACAGCCACAGAGATAGCAAAGGAAGTGAGTCGTGACAGGATGGCAAGGGAGGTTATGTACAATCTTAAAAATTGTGTAACAATGAACGGAGGGTATGTATTAGGTCATCCACAACATGAGTTTTCTGTAATGCATGAATGTTTATTTTCGGGATACAGAGTATACATTCCCCAAAGCTTAAGAACAAGAATATTAGAGGAATTGCATGAAGGCCATATGGGTATTGTTAAATCAAGAGCAAGAAGTTATGTTTGGTGGCCAAACATAGATTTAGACATTGATGCCTTAATATCAAATTGTGAAGCTTGTTTCTTTAAAGGATAATCCCCATAAGATAAATTTTCATAAATGGCAACCAGCTCCAGCTCCCATGGAAAGGATACATGTAGATTATGCTGGACCAATGAGATGGTTCTATTATTTTTTCATTGTCGATGCATTTAGTAAATGGGTTGATGTAATCCCTGTAAAAAATATTACAACATCAACAACGATCAGGCTACTGCAAAGATTCTTCTCAAACTTTGGAATCCCTCATGTGATTGTTTCGGATAATAGAACCATGTTTACGAGAGGGGAGTTTGCTCAATTCTGCAATGAAAACTGTATAAAACATAAACTTATAGCCTCATATTATCCTGCCAGTAATGGTTTGGCAGAAAAGGGTGTTCAAACTTTTAAGAACTCATTGAAAGCAGCCGTTTTCAGTGGAGAAAGCATTGACGAGGGATTAATGCAGTTTCTAATCTCATATAGAAGAACTCCACATATGACAAGACAGTCACCTGCTGAGCTGTTCTTAGGACGGAATTTGAGAAGCAAAATAGTTTTAATAAAACCAACTACGCCGGTTTGTTTCGAAACGTTAACAAGCGATCCTTTACCTATACCGCGAAATTTTGAAGAGGGAAGCAGAGTTGCTTTTCGTTGTTACGGAAATCCTATGTCGAAATGGTTATTTGGAACAGTGGACGAGAAGATTGGTAATCTTCATTATCGGGTGAAATGTGGAGGTAACTTGTACTTCCGACATATTGACCAAATGAGGAAAATCGGAGATAAAAATTGTTCAAAATGGTATTTCCGGCAAGAAAGAAAATGGGAATGTAGTTGAAACAGATAGTAATCAGGCAAACAGTTTTGATCATGAAGAATACAATATTAATGTAAAAAACGGAGAAGCTGAGGACTGGAGTTCTCCAAATACGTCTGATGTCAGTTTTCGTTCAGAAGACGATTTTTCATCAAGCAGAAATAATCTTCAGTTACCGGAAACACATCTCCTCTTCCACAACCTATCAATAAACAAAATGAGGAAGTAACAAAGACAAGAAGTGGACGTATTATCAAGAAACCAATCAGAATGAATTTATAAGATGATTTCCAAACTAACCTGGGAGGACTGTTATGTATTTGTTAACCACCTGTTTATTGTCATGTGGTTTTTGATATATTTAATTGGAATGTTTTGTTTTTGTTGGGAATTAGTTTAGTTAAAACAAATAAAATGTACTTAATTTTCCAATAGTATTTTATTTAATATGCAAGAATACTGTATGTGCAAAAATTATTATGTGTAAAAAACAAAATGGCGGATTACGACTTAACTAAGCCAAAATCCAAAAAATGTTATTCGTCATTTTTTAATTTTTCTTTGCGTGTAGAATCAGGTTCTGTATAGCTCATCACACTTTTTTGTGATACCCTGTACACGGAGGGTATGCACATTGTTATGATAAATCAATTCATGAATTGATAGCTTGTTATTATCTCGTTCTTTATGGATAATAGAAACAACCATATTAAAATTTTGTTGTTTCGTATATATATATATATATATATATAAAATTGAACGAATGGTGTTTTTGGCTTCTCGTGGACCTCAAAATTAAAAAGTAACATGGTCCCGGGCTTAGGTCTTACCATGGCTACTAACGTAATAGCGTATTCCCTATAGAGAAATTCGCTAAAAGTCTTAAAATTACATGAAAATTTCAAAAACACTATAAAATGTAGGTTCCATAAGAAATTTTAAAGTTTACCACCATATTGGTAAAATGGCGGGAAATTTTGAAATTTGAAATACATACCCGAAAGCAACATAATAAAGTAAAGGGGGTCCTCCATAAGAAATATACTGTCAGATATAGAATAAAATACCCCCGTCGCAGCAGACCTGCATACTCAGCGAATTTCCAAACGATCTTGAGATATTATATTTTCCCCATAAACACCATAGGAATGGGTATGTAGGTTTGCTGCCTTGGGATGTTGTCAGAAAATATTAGTTTTGTTAAGAAATGTAATAGTTTCCTTAGATAAATGTCAAACTGTAACAATTTCGGCACTTTTTAATTTTCCCCATAAACCCCATGGGGGTGAGTATGTAGGTTTGCCGCCATATGGGTGTTATAAGCAAATATCAGTTAAATCCTACCTAGTGAATGTACATACCAAATATTATCAAGTTATGGTGTTCTTTTCATTTTCCCCATAAACCCCATAAGGTTGAGTACGTAGGTTTGCCGCCATGTGGGTGCTGTAAGCAAATATCAGTTGAACCCTATCTAGTGAATGTACATACCAAATTACATCAAGTTATTCCAATAAATAAGCGAGATTCAGGGTTTCGTTGATTTCCCATAAGATTAACATGGAAAACCTATTTTTGGCTTTTCTCCGTAACCTGTTAAGCCAAGTTAAAAATTCAAAATACTAAATTGTTTGTTTTTTTAAGCTCTTTTAAATGGTTTTAGTTAAAATTGTTGAATTTTGAAAATTATGCTCCAAAAATGCAAAAACCCCATTTTTTACCCTTTTGAAACCCCATAAAACCCCGTTCCCGTAACCCGATCATGCTGGTTTGCGAACTCATGAAAATAGACCTGGTCTTACACCTTCATACCAAATTTCATCAAAATCGGAGGTCCGCTTCAAAAGTTATCAGTACCACGGACACATAGATATATATATATATATATATATATATATATATTTATATAGATATTAGATTTGATATGATTAGGGCTACTTTTATAACATTGAAAAACATTAATTAAAAACATTATTAGCAGTGAACCTAAATTCACTGCTTGACAGACACTGCTACGCCGGAGACGGGTACCACCTTAACAGGAAAGGAAAGGGAATTTTGTGTAAGTTAATACATGACTATCTGGCTTCTTTAGATGTAAGTAGTATACCAAATGTAGACCTAAATGAGGTACAGACACCACCTATCGAAAAACAAGATGAACCAACAACGGCAAAAAACTTGCAACTCACAGACGAAACGAAAGACACTTAGAGGTACAAAATAAGATAAGGTTCACACAAAAAAATAGTTTTAAGCTTATCCATCTTAACGTAAGAAGTATTACAAATAAAATTGAACAAATCGAAATGTTTTTGGAAACTGAAACCCCTGATCTATTTCTTATAAATGAACATGGCCTAGACCATGACAGCTTGTTAGCATTAAATATAAACAACTTTGAACTTGTTGCTGGTTATGGTAGAGAAAACAAAAACATGGGTGGAGTGGCAATTTTCAAAAATAAAAATTGTCTTTAATTGGATAGGCTAAAGTCCACAGATATAGGCATTAAATACTCAAAGGAAACTATTTTTGAATGTGTTGAAATTGAGTTTTCGGTCGGAAAGGAACACTTTATTGTAGCCTTATGTACAGATCACCATACAACAACAATATAGATGAATACTTTGACAAATTATATGCATACCTAGTAAAGTTAGATGCAAAGAATAAATGTGTAATAATAGGATCTGATTTCAATATAGACTTACTTAAAGAGGACCATAATCAACACAGATTTTTAACATTGATTAATAGTTTTGATTTAAAGCCAAACATTTTAGAACCAACCAGAATTACCGAAACAACTAGTACCTGCATAGATAATTTCCTAACCAATTTTGAAATAATATCATCTAGTATAACAGAACCACACATTTCTGACCATTGTGCAATCACAATAGAAATAGGCTTACCTGATGTTCGGCATAGCAAAAAAATCAATCACAAAACAATAGAAAAAAGAATGATTACAAATGAAAACTTAGATGAACTAAAAATTAGGCTACAATCAGAGGATTGGAACTCCGTTTACGATGCCAATAATGTTGACACCAAGTATGACAACTTTATAAACACGTTCAAATATTACTTCGACATAAGCTGCCCAAATAAATCAACTAAACTTAAGACAGGACGGACTGATAAGAAAAAATGGATAAATAATGACATTCTGGCTGCAAAGGAAAAAATGTTCCAGCAATACTCAACATGGAAATTGACAGGCATGAAATCAGATAAAAATAAATACTTAGAAAAAAAAAGATATTTATAAGCACAAAATACAACAAAGTAAGATCAAATGGGCTCATGACTGTATAGCAAATTCAAAAAATAAATCCAAAGACTCCTGGAAAGTAATAAATAGTATTAGGCCTAAAGAAACCAATGACTGCAATAATATTGTCCTGAATGTTAATGGTACAACAATAGAATCATCAACTGAAGTGTGTGAAACCTTAAATGATTATTTTGTAAATGTCTCATCGAATGTAAATAAGGATCATGATAGTTTCCTTTTCTCTGGTTTTCCAAGAAATGGAGAGGCTGACCTGAGGCACTTTCATCTGATAACACCCAAAGATCTTCTGAACATCTTTTCCAAACTATCACCAAAACACTCTAGTGGTGTGGATGGAATTAGCATGCATGTCCTAAAATACTGTAAGGAGGAAGTGGCAGTTCCTCTTACCCACATCGTAAATTTTTCTTTAGCTTCTGGAATTTTTCCTCAAAACTGCAAAATTTCAAAAGTGAGACCAATTTTTAAAAAGTCAGATAGGACTGACCCGGGAAACTATCGTCCAATCTCTCTCCTACCAGTAGTTTCAAAATTGATTGAAAAAGTTGTTTCGGAGCAACTTAGTAACTTCTTGGAAAAAAATAACCTACTGTGTGACAGACAGTATGGCTTCAGACGGAACAAATCAACAAAGTTGGCACTCGTAGATTTTGTTAATAGCAGTATTGATGCAATGGAGGCTGGGGAGGCAGTGGTTGGCTGCTTCGCAGACCTTTCCAAAGCCTTCGATTGCGTTGATCCTGCTATTCTATTGGAAAAATTGGCTTCAATTGGAGTTTCGGGTTTGGCATTAAGGTGGCTCACTTCATATATGAGCAACAGATACCAAATCACCGAAATTCAAAAAGTTCTTTCATCAAAAAAACTCATCACCAGTGGCGTCCCGCAAGGATCTGTCCTTGGGCCTCTCCTCTTCTTGGTGTACATTAACGACATAAAAGACTCTGTTCCGGAGAGCAACGTCTACCTCTTTGCGGATGACACAACATTGTTCGCAAGGGGATCAGACTACGCATTACTGGAAACTGAGTCAAATAAAAAAGCAAATAACTTAGCAGATTTCTTTTCTTCAAACAAACTGAAATTAAATTCTCAAAAAACAGGGTACATGTGTATCCAAACATCACAGAGACAAAATTCAAAAAATAATAGGACTCCGAACCTATTTATTGGGGAGGACCAAATCAAAATCTCAAAAACTGCTGACTTCCTGGGGGTGAGATTGGATGATAGGCTGGGTTGGGAAGAGCAAGTTAGGAAGTTGGAGGGGTCGCTGGCCCGAGGAGTCTTTATCCTGCGAAGGATAAGGACTTTCGGAAGTCTTGATCTCTCCAAACTTGTTTATTTTGGGTTAATAGAACAACACATTTCTTATTCGATTATTTTATGGGGAGCTGGGAAGAAAAACATGGACCAGATCTTTGTTTGGCAAAAAAAAGCAATTCGAACAATGCTAGGTATGTCACCTCAAACTAGCTGCAGAAATGCATTCAAAGAACTTGGCCTTCTCACAGTCCCTTCACTTTACATCTTCGAATTATTAAGTTACATAAAATCCCAGAATATCACACCAATCTTCACAAATTATAACTACAACACCCGGAAAAAGGGCATTCATGCAATTCAACACAGATTAACCGTCTTTGGACATAAACCAGATTACATTGGAATGAAGTTGTACCAGGCCTTGCCGGAAAAACTACAAGAAATACAAAACATTAAAAAATTTAAAACAGAAGTTAAGAAATACTTGATGGAATCCAGTTTTTACGATGTTGACAGTTACCTTAACGGTAATAATACTAATATAAATTAGACTAAGTTATTCTTTGTTGTGCTAACCTTGACCTATCCAATTCCTTATGGCAAAGGACTACGGATGGAATCATCATGTATCATGTATGTATCATGTTATAATTAAACAGAGTACCCTTTTTTTTATTTATAAAATTAGTTTATTAACACAGACATGTTTCGGACCTTAAGGTCCATGATCACGGTGAACTAAATGAATATAATGTTAACCTCTAATAAAATTAAATACATAAATAAACAAAATTAACTGATGATTTTTTTTTCTTCCATATGGTTTTAAATCAATTTTTGTAATATGACTATATATCTATATGTATATATATATATATAAACATATATCTATATACGTTAAATCTATATAGATAATAACGATTAATAACGATTTAATCAATCGAGATAATAACGATTTAGTCAATATACATATATATGAAAATGAACGAACGGTGTTTTTGGCTTCTGGGGACCTCAAAATGAAAAAGTAACACGGTCCCGGGCTTAGGTCTTACCATGGCTACTACCGTAATAGCGTATTCCCTATAGGGAAATTCGCTAAAAGTTAGCTATTGGATCACTTTAAGAAACTCACCCGGTATAAGAAAATGAAATAATGATGTTTATGGCCTCTGGGGACCTAAAAATGAAAAAGTAACATTATCTCGGGCCTAGGTCTTACCAAGGCTACTACCATAATAACGTATTCCCTATAAGAAAATTCGCTAAAATGTATGAAGTAACTATAAAACTCTTACTACTAGCACGACAAAAAGCTGAGGTATTACTTTTGTCCACAGAATTTGGATAGCACACACAGAATAATTACCGGAGTATAAACTTGTCTGGTATAACTTGCGATGGTCTGACACCTAACAGTCCAACACAATCGTTACTCCGACGCAATCTTATCTTAGGCTGTCGAGACACTTCATAATAATATTTTCCATCCATCTCTTGTAAAGAATATCGCAATCAAAATTAAGCAAAATTAAGCATTCATTTGTTATGTGTACAAGAATTTGTGGATTTTAGAATTTTTTACTTGAAGGGATCTTATTTCTGAAACAAGTTATTGCGACCCTCTACCGGAAGTCAATATTCAAGGAAATCATTATTGTATTTTCCTCATTAGTGAGACAGCTGAGCACTGGGAGTAAACAATACTGTTTCAGAACACATACCAGGTTAACCGAGCCTTGCTCGTTGTTTTTACTATTTTTTGTTATAGTGTCATGTTAATAAAGCAATTAAATTTCCACCAACAACCAACTATACCGCTTCACAGTAAACAGCTGTTTCAAAGACAGCTTAACATCAATGTGCCTTTATTTCTGTATACTTTTCGTTGTTATTTCGTTACCAAAATAGCAACCCATAAGACCAATGTTAAAAATTATGATTCTTAAACTTAAATTTAGACCAAATTTGATTTTTTTTTTTTTTTATTGAGGCTGTTTTAAAACTTATTTTTGAGTAAAAACACTCTTAAATACAACGTTAAAGCAAAATATTTCTAGATCATGGAACACACATCCCTTCAGACAGTGCTTGTATTATAGTATAGGATAAGAAAAAAACTTTGATAAATAACATTTTTGGCAAACTCGACAACCCCACGGTTCCGCAGCTATTGGAATACTGCGAGTCTTATACTTAGTACTTACAGCACATTTACACAGTAAGAAATGTATGATATAAGTATCCTAATAATGATGAGAGATTGGTGGTATTCTTCCCCTCTCACCTTTTCAGGAGAAAAAAGTGAACACAGAAATTTGTTGGTGCCGTAATATTTTAATAGGTAGATAAGAAATAAAGGGGCATGTACATGTACAATTCTGAGTATGCTGTAAAATTTCATGCTTTCAAATCTAACAAAGTAAGTCTAATTCAACTGTCTGATGTATAAATGGAAGATTGAATTACCCATAAATTCGTGACATTGTGAATTGATTTAACTTAAAAAATTATGTAAGACAAATGATTCAATAACTTAATAGATATAAAACTTTTAACAGACTGCTTTCACAGGTGTAAATTAAAAATGATTAACAACCGTAACCTATTTATTATGTATAAAACTTTATACTATGATAAAAAATTAAATAAAGGAAAATAAAGGATAAACTTTTAAAATCTTTTTAAAAACTCTTCAGCACAAATTCTTGCTCTTGCGTTGACGGCCAATTTCATTTCACTGATTTCCTTGTCGATTTCCTCCATGAAATGGACTACAAAGTCTACCAACTTGTGCTTGTACATCTGCTCCGTATGGTTGTTGGTGATGAGGAAGCTGATGTCATAGCCTTGGACGGCCTTTCGTCTGATGACAATGAAATTCTCTGCACGCATCATCATGAACCTCATGAACTTCTTGCAGAGTATTCTCTCGATTTCGTCCGCTTGTTTCACCGCTATGCTGATCCGCACAGAGTTGATTGACCCCTCAATCAGCACCTTCTCCCTCTCGTTCCGGCTGATGACAATGGGTGTGAGTAGCAGTTCTTTATTTGACCGGACTTCCACCTCCGGCTTGTTGTGTCTCTCCACCTCCTGGGATGAGAAGTTCTCCAGACACATAGCAGCGGTCAGGCTGTGTCTCACAGCTGTCAGGTACGGCCTAAGTGTTGCCGACATCGTTGTATTCCTCTACCTTTTAGATATCATACATCATTTGTTGGCGAACCCCCACACAAGCCTGAAAACCACAGGTAAATATAAGAATAAAAGACAAAAAATTTTATGAAGATTTCACTGATTTTTTTTTGTAGAGGCAAATGATCATTACCATTTTTATTGTACTAAATAAATTATATACGGTATGTCAAGTATATGACCTTAGTTCATAATAATTAATTAGCCTACACTGTTAACAAATTATAAATGGAACTGAATCATCACCTAACAGAATTTAATTCATAATTTTTTTGCAACAATGGCAATAAGGCTAAAAATTGTAATCCACAAAATGAAAAAAAAGAAAATTTAATTGTGTTCAAATGTATCCCTAGGGCTTATGATTAAATAGGCCTATACACAATTTGAAGGGATAAAGCCTATTTAAGGGTTAAAGAAAATAGATTAACAGAGTATCCCAAAACTATTAACCTAAACTTCACCATGTTAGTGCATCTATATATTAAAAAAACAATTTTCGTTGTGTAATGTTTAGTCCTATCTTGCCTAGTTATTTGTCTGTCTGTGAGTACAGACCTATTATCTTTCTTATCGGTAAAGATTTCAAATTGAAACTTGGGATGGTGGTGTTTGTTAGTCAGTTACATTTTAAATACAAATTTCAAAAAGATCTCACTTCTGGTTTCAAAATAGCGGCCATTAAATATTTTCAAAATTAAATACTGTAGCCTAACTCAAAAATGAAAAATTTTACAATATTGTAAAAATAAAATTGAAATTTTTAGTTAAAATGTAACTGACTAACGTATACCATCATATCACGTTTTCAACTTGATATCTTTATCAATGAAAAAGATAATGAATATTTATTTTAAACTTTTCAGATAGAGACAAAAACTGAGCAATATTAGGGTCCATACATTACAAAATTAATTTTGATTGTTCAACTTATAAGGAATAACTTAATTAAGTTTGGGTCAATAGCTTTGGCGCACTCTGTATACAGAGTGTCTCTGAACTCTCTTACCAACCTTTTCAGAAATAATAACTATTTATTATTCATGGGCTAGACACAAACCAAAATATCACATTACAAATTTCCAAAACTCAACAGTTAATAAAAAAAGCCGCCATTTTTTTATTTTATGGAATAGTTTAAATTTATCTAACAACATAAGAGATCAGCAGTTATTTGTTTAAAACTTGGTATACAGCTTTTTGGGTTAAAGACCTCATTAAAGAATTTTTTTTATGTGGTAAACTAGTTATTATCTTTCTTCAGTTACGCCTTTACTTCAGAAGCCTTCAACTCATTACAACAAGGTGTTCTACTACAATTAAAAGTTATTCCATAAAAATACAAAATGGTGGTCGTTTGGTTAACTACGAAGTTACGGAACTTTTTAATATGATATTTTGGCTTGTTTTAGACCAGGAATAATACTCAAAAGGTCGGTAGAGAGTTCAATAACAACCTGTATATAATGGATATAACGTCAGTAAAAAGGCATGGGGGATACAATAATTTGCCAAAAAGGCCGGAGACTCTTTTAACTCCTAATATAATGATAGGCAGATCCTTTCCTCTAACTAACATTCATGGCTAAAGTAGGATAATATGAAAAATTAATATGAAATATGAACCAAAGTTCTACAACTGGGAAAACCAAGTACTCACCTAAATTAACATTTCCTTGAATCATAATCAGTAAAAAGGTTACTTTTCATACAAGACGAATTTTCAAACTGATGAACTAAATAAATCACAACTTTCTTCTTAGTTTAACCTAAATACTGTAATAAGTTACTGGTTAAATTAAAGATGAAAATAAAGAACTAGAATTAGTAATATTGTATTCAAAGAAACTTCCAATAAAGGACAAATTGGGCATGCCATGAACACTTAGGACATATAAATTCTGGAATAGACCTCTATCTTATCACTGAACTGAATTGTTGCCAACTTTCTTCAAAGCAAACCAAATAGATTGCAAGCTCGGGTGTGGTATAGTGAAGGCAACCGTTTTAGTGCAACTTGAACTTCCGTTGGTGAGATTCTGCACAAGCAAAGTGAGTATAAGACTTGGTATAGGCTATTTCACAGTGTCTGATAGTTTTTTGTACTGGAGATAGTTTCCCAAAATATTGATAAAAAAAATAAATAAATAAATAAATGGTTCTCTCAGGTATGTTTAAGGTTTCTCAAGATATATTTCATATATTTTCAACACACAACTTTATAAAATCACATTGTACCACACAAACTGTCTATATTGAAATATAAATATTAATATTTGCTTTTTGGGGCTGAATAGAATTTCTTTTTTCAATAATGAAGTGTAACAGGTTTAATACACGCAGAGCCATTTGTTACGCAAAAGGTAACACCTATTTATTATATGACTCAAAGTGATTCAAAAGAATGAATACAAATAAGTTCCTAAGGCTCCGTTCACATGATACGTCCTTTCGCCATGCGTCATGGTGTAAGAAACACTAAGTTAATCGAACACGGGAAGTTATTGTTATTCCTTGACTTTGTGTCGTCCGGCATACATGGTGATAAGTTGTAAAGTATGAACAGGGCCATACTCCGTATTTTTTTTTTATTTATTTTTTTTTTTTTTTGTTGAAGAATATTCTGTATAATATTAAAACTATTTCATTAAATTTAATTCGAATTATGAAGTTTAAAGGACAGGGTTTTCTTTTATAAGTCTCAAATACCTTTTCTATAACCTAACTACGTTGATCCTACTCAAATTAAAATACTGTATATGCCCTATTAAATAACAATAATTTAGTGCATTTAAAAAACATAGATAATCAAGCCAGGGTTAAGGATCTCTAACCAGTACAAGAAAAAGTGTAATGATCATTAGCCTCAAACTTTGATTCATAGCCTACATAGCTCATACATTTACCATCATAAAAAGGACAGATTATATAACAATGAATCGGACAAACTGATGAAATAGGTAGAAGGTAGATATTCAATCCTTTTTCCATTTTAAATCTTAACCCTCCAGAGGTCGCTTGAAATTTAAAACGCTGTCTCTTGCTCAAGGAGGTTTCCTCCGGGTTTTAAATAAATGCACAAAATGTATTCCAAATACTTTTATTGTTTGAAATAAAAACAGAAAATGGTTATAAAATATATTTCACGCTATATCCCTGCAAAACGGGTCAAGAATTGCAAAGTTAATTTAACAAATTTAATTATTATAACTTTTATGGATTATACAAAACATGTTTCAATTTTTTTACTTAAAACTTAATATTTTTTAATAATAATTTTGTAAAATAGTATAAAAATAGTAAAAACAACGTTTTGGAGTACCAACAAAAAATCTTTTGTATTAAATTCACCTATCAGAATATATCAAAATTACTATGAGGTTTCCCTGCATAAACCATGAATTAAATATTATAACAATGATACTACAATCAATTCAAATAGTTATACATGGAAAAGGAAAAATAAAAAGTTACTTAAAATAAATACAAATCTAAAATGGCAACTGTAACCTAAATAATTAAAAATAACCAAATAAAAAACGATCGCACACGGACTGTTCCCCCGGGTTCACAAAACACACAACAACGCTCACAGAGGAATCATCCAGCACCTCAGGACAGCGCTCGCCAAACTGACCCTGGGTGCTGAAAGCAGGATAAGGGGAGGTCAAATACGGGGTGAGGAGGTGGGGGACAGCTACACAAAAGTACAATGCTGTCAACCCCAAGATAAATATTTCACACAACAAAAAATGTTGTGTGAAATTTTGTTGTGTGAATATCTATCTGCTACCCTTAACCCTAAAAAAGGAGCAGGGGTAAGGGTTAAGGGTAGCAGATAGATATTCAATTGTTACTCAATTTTAATCATAGAAATGAAATGGGTGGACATAATAAATTAGATTTAGGAAGTTCAGATTTTATGGGCATTAAAAGCTTCACTAAAATTTGTATTGACATTTTTAAGAGTATTGTCACCAGTACCAGTGATAAAGCCTGACTCAGTGGCATTAGTTGAAATCCAAATGTCATCATGTGGGTTTTTACCATATACAGGGATCTTTCAAGTCCTTCAACTTGGGAAGCTTAGTATGCAATAGACATTCATCTGAGATAGCTAACTTATGTCACAGGCTGGCTGGCTGGCCGTGTCTCTGTCATCTCATTGACCAACCAGCTTAAAGGATCATGCATTTATTAATAAGTTTAAGGTGTAACACAAATTTTAATTGTAACACAAAGCATCGTAACAGCAATAAACTAACACAACAATAATATTCTCAAAGACTTGTACATTTAAGGCTAAGTCCGATAAATGAGAGTAAACTTGTTGTTGAATCTTTAACATCAAATTTCAGTCATAATAATTAGGTCTACATAAATTTAAAGATTAGGACTTCACTTCAAATAAATTAGATTGTATTATGAATAATTTTTTTATTACAAATATATGAATAATGTGCATTTTAAATCCATAAACAATATTGAAAAAAATCATATGAGAGCTACTAGAACGGTTAAAAAAAGACAAGAGCGGTGAATATAACAGATAGATTATGACAAGATTGTCAGGCGGATTATAAACTGTGGGCTCTGCGTTTGAAAACATCTATGTAAGTTGGAGGCTTTCTCCCAGACAAAGGCATTTTTTTTTTTTTTTTTATTGTAATAAGCCCTACACAACCAAGTAAAATACCCACGTCGAAGCAGATATGCGAACTTAGCGAATTTCCAATGGCTGTTATTATTTAATCAACAAATATTTGGTTTTATAAGCCAGTAATACAGTAGAAGCCCTCTAGTCCGGCCTTGGATGGTTCCACCGCCGGTATCCAGCCGGTAATCCAGCCGCGGTCTTCCGGAAATGAAATGTTCAGCCCTGGGCATTTCCCACGGCCAAAATAGACAAGAGTCAACTTGTTCCATGTTATATAACTAAAATATATCAGTTCAATTGCCGATTTCCGGACTCTTCATTATCTGATGTCTTCTAAAACATTTGTTCGTGTTCAATTTTTATACAGCTCGATGTAACATGGTATTTAGGTAACTAGACAGATTACGTCTCTATTACGGTCCCATTTATACATAGTGCCTTCATTGACAGAACACCAGTATTATTATTCATTAAATGCAGTTTCATCGCTAGCGCCCGCTTGTCCGTTGTCAGATTGTCATTCCAGCGCTATTATGCCTACAACGTCTGAGCGAGCAAACCATGATTTTTACAAATTCGATATACAATATTGGACAAGTACGAGACCCCCTGTTGTTAAATACACCCTAATAGTTTATTGTTGGAACACACATATAATTCAGGTCTCTGTTTAACCCGTTTTAATCAGGCCATTTTGAAATCCAGCCGGTGGTCTGGTCCCGAGGAGGCTGAATTTGAGAGATTCTACTGTAAGTAAAGTTAAGTAAAAATACTTTAAATTATTACTTAAATTGTTACTCCATACAAGAAAATATAGTAGGCCTATTTCATTATACAATACATGTATTCACATTAATTATTAACATCAATTACTCATTATTTATTTTAGATTCCTTGCATACAATGTACAAAGAATGATCTGTTTATCCCAAAATGTAAACATTAAAATGACAAATGCAGAAAGTCTTCCAATCAGCTGATTATGTTCAGACACCTCTTTCTATTCCTTCTCACATTATACAGTTACTAGTATACTTGTTGTTCAATCTCGAGCAATTTAGTTAAGGTATTTGTTTATGTATACGCTTTTGTTCACCAGTACAACTGCATCCTCCAAGGTTTAAACCATAACCCCTTTGGAATGAATAGACAGATGTGTAAATACTGTGTTTACTCATTACAACTGTTAACTTGAAAAAAATTTTTATCACACTACATCGATATCACCTGTTCTCGTCCCTCGCTTTGTTTCCAACTTGAAACACGACCTCGGAGCTGGCAAAACGCCACTTTCGGCCCTTGTGACAAAATATACTATTAAATTTCCTCATCAAATGGGGAAATTTATAATTTTGGGGGCTTCTAGGGCACTTCCTTTTGGATAGATATTTACCAATTAACTTTAGAGACAACTTCTTGCCGAGCCCTATTCAATGACACTAAAATCATTAGAATTGGTTGAAAACTGTTGGGGGAGCTCCTTGTATAAAAAAAGTGTTGTGGATATGTATAGATTTTATATTAAAATGCCATGTGATTTAATATACAGATTTGCTGCCACAGAGGTTTTTGACAATTATTAATTACTCATCACCTAATGAATGTATAAACCAAATCTATACTTATTTAATACGCTAAGGGTTTTTTTGTCTTGAGAACTCCTCCTACAATTTTCAACCGATTTTCAAGTTTTTGGTGTCGTTGGATAGCAGCAACCAAGGAATACTATAGACTGGCAATCTTTATCTTTAACATTGATAGGTGTTGAAGCCACATTCTATAGTTCCACATAGGTGCAACTAGCGGGTCTACTGCTCGCGACGGGCGCAAATTTTAATTCGCCGCGTTTCATTAACACTGTAAAAAAATATAGTTATAGTCAAGATAAAATTTTGATATTTTAGTATGATAAACATTACTATATAACGGTGCCTATGGTAATGTTTTTATGTCGAAATCAAAATAATAGGACAAAGAAAAAAATACAAAATTATAGCAAAGCACTTTTGTTTGAAATTCATGACATCAAAAAGTTAGTAAGCGAGGAAGTTTTTTATTTATTGGTCAGGTGAATTTTGCCAGCGGGAAAGTTGTTGGAAAAGGCTTAAATCGCAACTTTGTAATTTAAAATTTTTTTGTAGAACGCTTTGTTTTGGTTTTATTCTAATTCAAAGTTAATAGTTTAATTGCCGACGGGCCAGCTGCCGCGACCCGTGCCGCCGCGCCGTTCGGAGCACTTGTCGCACGTATACAACTGTGATAGTTTATTACTTTTTATTATTATTATTTCGTGAATTATTATTTTTTTAAAGGGTATTGTATTCAAAATAATTACTGCAAAACTTTATTAATAATGACTAACAAAAGGCATTGATAAAAAAAAAAAAAAACATTTCCTTGAAAACGACAAAATGTATTAACAAAATTTAAATATGTATGATTTTAAAAATACATAGTTATTTAAAACCAAACAAAAATTAGCTTATAAGGGTCATTATCAAATTAATAGCCAATTTGAAATACCCCCGTCGCAGCAGAACTGCGTACTCAGCGAATTTCCAAACGATCTTGAGATAATGTATTTTCATCCTTAAACACCATAGGAATGGGTATGTAGGTTGGCTGCCTTGGGATGTTGTTAGAAAATGTTAGTTTTGTTAGGAAATGTAATAGTTACGTTAGGTAAATGTCAAACTGTATCAATTTTCGGCACTTTTTAATTTCCCAATAAACCCCATGGGGGTGAGTAAGTAGGTTTGCCGCCATGTGGGTGTTGTAAGCAAATATCAGTTAAACCCTACCAAGTGAATGTACATACCAAATCTTATCAAGTTATTCCAATAAATAAGCGAGATACAGGGTTTTGTTGATTTCCCGTAAGATTAACATGAAAAACCTATTTTTGGGTTTTCTCCGTAACCTGTTAAGCCAAGTTAAAAATTCAAAATATTAAATTGTTTGTTTTTTTAAGCTCTTTTAAATGGTTTTAGTTAAAATTGTTGAATTTTGAAAATTATGGTCCAAAAATGCAAAAAACCCATTTTTGACCCCTTTGAAACCCCTTAAAACCCCGTTCCCATAACCCGATCATGCTGGTTCGCGAACTCATGAAAATAGACCTAGCCTTACACCTTCATACCAAATTTCATTAAAATCGGAGGTCCCCTTCAAAAGTTATCAGTACCACGGACACATAGATATATAGATATATATATATATACAGTACACTCTCGTTCATCGGAACTAATGTGGCGGACGGCCGGTTCGGATGTCAAAAAATTCCGATGAAGCGGAGTTCGTCGTGAGTCATCATTTCCGCCCGTACGGTGGCCTATCGTGATTGTATTCACTATTGTTTTTAAGATAACACAAGAGATTTTACGAAAATTAGGCACTCAAACTTTGAACATGGTAACAATGAACCTATAGGGATAAAAACAACAGAGGAAATAAAGCTCCAAAATATTTATTCTCATATTCCATATTCATATTCCAGCAGTCAACTGACTTCCACGTAACACAGCTGCAGTCGCAATGCGAGACAGACTGAATGACAGTTTGGTAAGCGGTCGAAGCGGACGTATTGTTCACTTCCTGTCCCCTTTCTCTTTCTATTTTTGTGCGAATACTCCGCAGCCTCATAAATCACATCGATGGGTAGAGATTATGGAAAACGCCTGATGACTTTTGATGCAAAATGTGATACTTCACTGTTGTGCGGATAGAACGAATGGAAATTGAAGGCGCTAAAACGGAAAAATTATTTATTTCGTAAGAAAAAAAAAAACTAATAATGTCCAGATTTTCACTTCCGATGAAGCGGAGTTCCGATGTCGCCGAGTCCGATGAACGAGAGTGTACTGTATATATGAAAATGAATGAACGGTGTTTTTGGCTTCTGGGGACCAAAATATATATATCTATATATATCTATATATTTCTATATATATATATATAGATATATATATACATATATATGAAAATGAATGAACGGTGTTTTTGGCTTCTGGGGACCTCAAAATGAAAAAGTAACATGGTCCCGGGCTTAGGTCTTACCATGGCTACTACTGTAATAGCGTATTCCCTATAGGGAACTTCGCCAAAAGGTAAAAAAAAAAATTCAAAAACAAGTTATTTATCAGTAGTTCAAAGTAAATGAACTACAGAATAAAACCTTACACATAGCAGAGCGTAAAAATTTTATTTAAGACTGATTTTCCTGATTTCATTTCAGGGATACACACAGAATTTTCCCCTCGCTCACGTTTTTTTCTTGATAAAAAAGTGATAAAAAAATTGTAAGTCCAAAAGTTATAAGCTGAATAGTGAAGGTAAATGTAATTACTAACACCAACATAAGTTAAAACGAGTTTAGCCTATATTGATTATTGTGTTCTTTAGACCAGAAAATGTGCCTTATTTTCATTTCTATCTCAAAAAACTCACTTAAACTTTCCATATTTTGATAGATTATTTATTATTTTTATTAAAAAAAAAAATAATAAAATGATAGTAAAGATTATAAACTTTCAATTAATATAAATTTTTAGCGAATTTCCCTATAGGGAATACGCTATTACGGTAGTAGCCATGGTAAGACCTAAGCCCAGGACCACTTTACTTTTTCATTTTGAGGTCCCCAGAAGTCAAAAACACCGTTCGTTCATTTTCATATATATATGTATATATATATCTATATATCTATGTGTCCGTGGTACTGATAACTTTTGAAGGGGACCTCCGATTTTGATGAAATTTGGTATGGAGGTGTAAGACCAGGTCTATTTTCATGAGTTCGCGAACCAGCATTGTCGGGTTATGGGAACGGGGTTTTATGGGGTTTCAAAGGGGTCAAAAATAGGTTTTTGGCATTTTTGGACCTTAATTTTTAAAATTCATCAATTTTAACTGAAACCATTTAAAAGAGCTTAAAAAAACAAACAATTTGGTATTTTGAATTTTTATCATAGCATAACTGGTTACGGGGCAAATCCAAAAATGTGTTTTCCATGTTATTCTTATGGGAAATCAAGAAAACCCTATATCTTACTTATTTATTGACATAAATTAATCAAATTTGGTATGTACATTATCTATATAAGGTTTAACTTATACTTGCTTACAAAACCCATATGGCGGCAAACCTACATACTCATCCCCATGGGGTTTATGGGGAAAATAAAAAATTGCCAGAGTTTGATACAATTTTGTGTTTACATTCACCAATTAATTATTGATTAAGTTAGATTTTCTAACAACACCCAATGGCAGAAAACCTACATACTCGATCCTATAGTGTTTTTATGGGGAAAGTAAATAATCTGAAATTCCATTGGAAATTCGCTGAGTACGCAGGTCTGCTGCGACGGGGGTATTTAATTATTTTTTATAATTCGATATTTTTTAATATAGAAAATGTGATTGTGAGGGAGTGAGCGAGGGGGGAAAAACGCCGTGAGCGAGGGGGAATCACCGTGAGCGAAGGGGAACTAATAATTAATAAATAAAAAACTAATAAGTAAATAAGTTGTATCAAGTAACAATGCAAGGTGAAGTAATAATAAAATGTATTATTACGATGATAATAGCAAAGGGATTTCCTTTATTCACGACTCATCCGTGAGCGGAGGGGAACGTGAGCGAAGAGAAAATGTTTAAGGTCTTTAAGTTAGTTTTTGACCCAATTATACCGGCAGTATTGCGCAACCCGTTGTTTGAGGTTATATCGGCTTCATAATCAGTTCTAAAACTACCATTGCTAGTTTTGCTGTTATAAATGAGTTATGAGGAGTGAGCGAGGGGAACAGCAATTGATGTACGCACGATTTCTTAACTGAAATGTGATAATAACAACCTAAATATGACGATTACTATGCTGCCGTCCACAACACGTCTTTCACGCAACTTCGGCCGAGCACTACTGACAGGAACAGGAGAAACAAAACGGTCCGCGGCGATTTGGCGGCAAATTCAAAACATCGCTACACTTTTATTGGTCTTGTAGAGACACGGAAATAATGGCAAATTATTTTGAGATCAATCTGATTTCAATAATATTATTACTTTATTTCAAAATATAACTGTTATATAAAAATCATGGGCATTTTACAAGATATTTTTTGTATGGCTTTTTTCGACTCAGAACTTAGACTCTGAGACATGGAGACAGTGAGCGAGGGGAAAAATTAGACACATATTGTTTTTTTTTAACATTTATTTTCATTCAATAATTTTATTTAAAGCAAGATCATGTTTAATAATATACTTACCATTTCTACAAAGGTTTATTTGCATGAAAAAAATTGTTTTAGAATTTATTTTCCTGCAGAGACTCAAATTGGCCATTAATTTGATAATGACCCTTAACATCCCGGTTAGTCTGAATACCCACAACGATAAATTCAAGGTAAAAAGTCATTTCCGGTTTTTCCAATTTGCTGGGGTATTATGAGCTTTTCCGCGGGAAAAACTATCATTTTTGGAATCAGTGTGAAATTTCCAACATTAAAAAAAATTCCCATTTTCCGATGGCTGTAGCTAAACCATAGATATAAACAAAACATCTGGATCGGTGACTGAAATGACGGAATAGGCTGGGTAGAACTAAAAACGAGCCGGCTTCCCCCCAAGACTAGTTGACTGATTAGAACTAGTCGGCTTCCACCGCCGCATTATCAGCTGGCATCGTAATTATTGAAGTGCGTCTGGTTTGTTTACATTCTTTTATTTCAGCTGAAATCGTTATTATTGGTGGATCCACTCAGATTAATCCCAACAAGAATCAAGATTTTTTATTTGGTCATTAAACATGAAACAGTAATAGACCATGTCAAATACAATCAAGTGTTAAAACAAAATTAACTTAGGCTAGAATAAGTTAGACAATAATAAAAGATAACAGTAAAAGAGATTTAAAGTGTGACAATAATAATACTAAAACTTTGTTTAAAACACGTATAAAATTATGACCAACAGATTTACATGATTTACAAATGAATACACTACGAGCTTATCACAGCCTAGTTAGGTAAAAACAAGATGAAAATCATTTATAGGCACTTTATAAAATTCGTTAACATGATAAAAAGGCCTACAAACTAAAAATTTATGCAAACGGAGTTTGAATTTACTTATGGACATAAAATGAACACATAAAGGTAGCCTATTAAACATTTTCAGACCGACACTATCAAGCCAGTCAACTTGCGACAGACTTAGTCTACGCAAGACTGGCCAACTAGTGGTGGGGGTAACGGCTCATTTATGCAGCATTGTGTTAGCGATTAAGATGTAGGCTACCGTATACCTATGAGCTAAACTCAATCTTAGGCCTAATTAAATATTTGTTTGATTGTCAAAAGGTAAGCCTATTTTTAGCTGCTTAATTATCTTTGAACAAACTAAATTGTGATAAAATTGTGACCCTATCGTTTAACCCTAGAACGGCCAAACGACTTTTATAGTCGTTTGGTTACGGTAAGATGGTGGCCAAACAACTTTTAAAGTCGTTTGCTACAACCTTTTTTTTCAAACCAATATTTTTTAATTAACAAGCAGTAATCACATTAAAAGTTATACCATTGTAAAAATAATTGGATAAGCTACAATTTTCATACATAACATACTCATTTGTGTCAATAATGACGGTGGGAATACTAAATAAACATTACACATTTTTTAACTTCGAGCTCGGCGGCATTGCCAATCAAGAAACGAAGGCAAAAATAGCCATTTTTGAAATTCTGTGGAAGTTTTACTATTCATGCTAGAGAATAGCGGTTGGCAGCACCGAATTTATTAATTCTTTCTGTATACTTCGTCTGTTGAATGATTGAGTCGAGCGCCAATAGTTTATCAGCTATGATTTGTTTACAAAACCTCTGCAAACAAACATAGTAAGATTTTTCTGTAGGGCCAAAAAGCTTTTTTAGTCGTTTTTGAAAAATTGGCGAAACTTCGTTATCCGTCTCCACCGTTATTATCGATGTGGAAATTTCAATATTGCGATTGAAATTGAGGGATGAAAACAATCGAATCAACAACGATACTGAGAAAAGATATGTATCATAATAATAATCTAACCTAACAGTGTAACCGTAAACCTCCGTCACTTTAATTTACAGCAATGTTTATAACAACTAAATCAATAGTGTTTGGAAACATTTGAAATGCATATTCCCTCAATACAATAGCAAAAAACCTTTCTGATTTGTATTTGGCAGCATTTGTGTGACGCCATTTTAGATCTAACGAAGTCTGCTTCTTCTCACAATTCGAATTTAGATACAGCTACAGCTACACAACAAACTTGGTTAGTTTATTTTGTGTTGTTCTTTGTTACAGGTTACATTAGCTACAATTTTTACTTTTTCTGTTGTTGTTATTTTCAGTTACTTGTTTGAACATGTATGGTATTTGTTTTATCGTTAAAAGGTTTATTTCATTATATTAGAACGAGAAACTAAATCAGGTGATAAAATCGTAATCGTATCGTGTAATTGTATCATCGATATAATAGCAATATTATCGCAATATCGAAATTTCCACATCGATAGTAACGTTGGAGACGGATAACGAAGTTTCGCCGAAAAATTTATTTTACTCGGCAGGTGTTTTGAGCTGCAAAATAAAATAAATATGAAAATAAAAAGGAAGAAATCCTTTATCGATCTAAGTATAATTATTGAGAACCTAGCGTACCGATATTTTGGTTTTTGCAGTTGGTCAAACTGATGGAATTTCCTCAAGTCTGTCGCCTCGTCGGAACACCTGTTGTGTCAAGTTGTGTCTCCGTGTCTCGGATGTTTTGTTTTGTGCTGTGCTTTGCAGCTGTGTTTGTTTACTTACTTTTTTTTAATTGGTTTTATTCTTATTGAGTAGGCCTATAGGAGACATGTTTTTAGTAATTATTATTTTAATTTTTATAAAATTGACTTTTGTTGGATAGGCTCAATAAAATTTTGTATAAAGTATTGTCTTATTACCATGGTTACCTACCATAAAAATGTTATTATTATTGAATGTTGAAATTTAGTTTTGAAATTTTTTTTTGTTTCTTGTTTTTATTTGCGTAAACCATATTTTTTTTCAAAATATAGCCTAAGTTTTGTTCATATATTGAATATACGGTAATGAATATATTATAATGAAATTAATGATTCTGTAGAATATCCCGAATCTAATGGTATATAATACAATGTATTTTGGTAAAGAAATATGTATTTCAACAGTTAAGATAAAAGGCTGCACAAAGGGCCAAAACTGCCTTGCCCTACAGAAACACTCTATATGGCCGTTATAGGGTTAAGTGTGTAGTATCAATAAAATAGGCCTAGGAAACATTTTAATTACAAACTTGAAATTCCAACCATGAATAAGTTAATATTGATAGAGTAGGATAACGAACTTTCGCCCCTAACTGAGATAGGTAATATACAAAATAAGTTAGTGTCTTCTGGCCTTTTGGAATGAAAATTTAGGCCTAGTTTTCAAGTTGACAATCTGTTTCTTAAGTTATTTGCATCTGTGCCTTCTGATATTCTAGGCCTAACAATTTCCAGGAGTTAGGCCTACATGTATGAGTTTATGATAAATTGACTTACCTAGGCCTAGCAGTTTTGAAAAACAAGTCTAGGATAAGTTATATACCTAGGCTTCCTATTTGCCCAGTAAAAGGGTGAAGGGTCTTTAGCACTCATTGCTCAACGGATCAGGGCAAACCCAGTAAGATATCAACTTTTGAAATAAAACTTGAACAATACCTTTTACTATAAATTGTCTGAATTAATTGAGGAGCACTCACGCACAAAATAAAAAAAGCTCTACACACTAACACACACACAAACATCAACACAAATAACTTTAACACATACGCTGCGGGTGGGTCACCGGTGACGCACGGCGCGCCGTAGCGAGAGGCGCGTGCGTCACCAGGGACACAGCGCGCCATGTTTCATTTACGGAGCCAGCGTGGTTCAGCCACTTGTCGAGGACGGTCGAGACGCACTAGCATTGCGTCTTAGATACCAGTCTGCCGTGTAGTGTGTTTCGTTCGTTCGCCCGGGGTGCTGCGTGCGTCTCCCGTGACGCACAACTTTTTTGTTGTGAATCGTGTTTCCTGCTGTATATAATAGCGTTTATATGAATTATTTTAGTGTTTAGCTATTGTTTTTATTACAATGGATCATACAAAAGCCGGTAAATCGAACTTAACTGCTCTGGAGAACGTGCCTTACGGCGGCCTTGCAGGCGGTGAACTGCGTCCGCCTGCGTCCTTGCAGGCGACTTTCGTCGCGCAATGCTGCTGCGTCACCGGTGACCCATGACTTTTGGAGGTCCAGGAACCAGGATGATATTGTCCAAATATGGTTTCCAAGCCATTTTATGGTCTTTCAATTACTAAAGGAAAGATTCCATGCAATAACTATTTTTAGCTTCTTAGGTAGTTATCGACATTTTTTGCAGCAGCGAATGTGTTAATCAAGAAATAACAAGGATTTTGACGATTCCCAGTCTCGGAGGACTGCTGAAGACATCATTGATAAATGGTAAATGGACCAGTCACACACGGTGGCCTATTTCCTACATGAATATAATGAAATTAATTGCACAAAATGAGGAAATAGTAATAAGCCTATAAGCTTCACTAACTTGAAAATTATTATTTTCTTACCTCACTAAATAGCCAGCCCAACTATGAAGTCCAGAATATTGATTACAATTAGAATGGAGAGGCGTAACTACAACTTTAATATAAAATATTTGATGATCAATTAGATTTTAAAATTTCAAAATTTATACCAAGTTACTGAACGTAAGCACAAAAAATAACTAAAAACGCCCTAATATATCACCGGTGCTTCTGGTTTTCAGGTTTTTAATTTCAATATGGCCGATGGCAGTCAATCGACAACGGCATTCGGCCAGTGTTTCCACTCGTCAAAAATAAATATCCCACGACCAAGGGCAAAATATCCCACTTTATCCCACACTTTTCAATTCAATATCCCTCACAATAATATCCCACACTTTCCTTTTTGCAGTCAAACAACGGCATTTGATGTATTTAATCGGGTAGAAGATTGTTGATAAGGAAAATCACTCTCTCAAATTATCTATTAAAAACTAATAATGATAAAAATATTTTAATTTAAAATTATTTATTTTATGAAATCCAAACAGTAATATTTCAGCCGTTGTCGACAGTCAGGTTAACCAAAAGCAAGGGCAACCAGAGTTTTTGTGTGTTTTGACGAAAGTAAAAATTGAAACATACTACATGTACTTAAAATTAAAATAAATATGTTAAGGCAATAAGAATTAGTGTAACATGGGAAAGAAACAAGTCAAGTAAGATATAGGGCGGATTTAGGTAGATCTGAGGGTTAGAACTAGACGAAAAGAATGAGATATTTGAATACTAAAAAGAATCAGTATCAGAATCATTTATTTGCCATAGGACAATAATAAATATTAAATATAAAAAATAACAATTCAACAAACTCAACAAACAACAACAACAAACTCATTCACTATCAAAACACAATTTGAATGGTACATTTTTGTACCTAAAAAGGTAGCCTAGTTCTCTTATCCAAAAATAAACCTTACCAAATTTGATTTTACAACTCATTTAAATTGTTTAAAAAAATATTATCAACGCTCTGTAAATCCACCCAAAGTATCTGCTGATGAGAGAGCATTTTATTTATTTGTACCTGCAGTTTCATAATCATACAAAAAGAAGTAATTATACCAGAAAGATATCTTTTTAGTGATCTATAATAAATAACTAAACAGTAATTGAGTTGCTTATATAGGTCAGTTTAAAGTAGCCAATTTAACCACTGATCTATTGTTCTCAGACGAGGTTTTCCTTTAAGTAGTGTTACATAAATAATATTGTTTTATCAGGGCCTACATGAACTATGAAACCTTATGTACTTTAAAATACAATTTGAATTTTCGTGCACAATTTCAAAGTTCGTGCACATGATTATTTTACGATTGTTTGACTGCTGGCATTCTTGCATAGCAACAACAGTGCTTAAAACCTTATTATTTAACAAATAACAACTAGGAATACGCTCCGATGTCCGTCCCGTACAAGAATTTTTTACTCACTTTTTGAGTTATTAGGTGACGCTCATTATGTTTTTTTTTTTTCTTTTTTTTTTAGGGAGAGGTAAGAAAAATGCATTACGCACACAGGTGGCAAACCTGTAGTGTGGGACTCCCCTAAAAACGTGTGTACCCACTAAAAAACCTGGCCTCTACTCTTTAGGATTCTAACCTGGAGTTGTTTATCACATTACGTAGGGCTAGGCCTAAATTTGGCTTATGCCCGTGGGGCTCACTCCTTATCCAGCCACTCGATCAAGGGATCTGGGCCACTTCGCGGTCCAGATCATGTTTCTTTTCCAGGAGGATGCCCCGCACGAACTGTGATAAACAATCCCAGTTGCCCTCATCCTCCAAGATCTTTTGGCAGACCGAGTCCACCGAAGATGCACCAAAAATTTGTGTGGCCTTCAGGCGGGACCCTTCCCAATGGGGGCAGCGGAAGAATGTGTGTTCCGCATCGTCGGGAACGCCCGAGCAATAAATAAAGAATTGGCCGCCGTTCCACCCATGGTTGGACGTGCTTGATAAGTCGCGCAGTCCATCGTCCTCGGGTGTCGTGCTCCCAGCTGTGTTGCCACTGCTGGAAGGTTCGGGAGCGCTCTGCTGTTCTTGCCGTGTCCTTGCCAATCTCGACTTGTCTCTGATAAATTGCCTTCCTCTCTCCTGCCAAGAGCTTGACAGGGATAACTCCGGCGACCACCAGGACGGCAGGCTCGGACACTGTCCGGTAGGCGGAACACACCCCGAGCGCCGCTCAACGTTGAACCCGGGCGAGTCGCAACCTGTACTACTCTTTATCGAGAGCGTCTGCCCACACCTCTGCTCCATATAAAGAAGCACGAACTGAACCGCGGACATCAACAGACGTCTTCTGCTGGATCGTGGAACCCCGACATTGGCCATCAGCCTACTAAGGTAAGTGACTACCTTAGCGGCCTTGTTTGCCGTACGGAAGATCTGATCCCTCCAGCTTAACTTGGTGTCCACCATAATCCCGAAGTACTTAGCAGCACGAGTTTATTGGACCACCACCCTTCCCACTCGGAACAGAACGACGGTGTCTATCCTCTTCTTCGTAAGGATTACAATCTCCGTCTTACGGAGAGCAAGCGAGAGACCGTGATCGGACATCCATGTGTTGACCACACGCATGACTCGGTTCAACTTTAGTTGGGCCAGCTCAACGTTTCGTGCGACAATGAGAGCTGCGACATCATTGGCGTACCCAATCAAAGTGGTTTCCTCAGGCATCTCCGACCTCAGGAGGCTGTCATAGGCAACATTCCAGAGATCCTGGCCGAGTATTGAATCTTGCGCGGCACCAGAAGTGACTTCCATCGTCCACGTTCCGTCCCTTGTGTCGTAAATAAGGCTTTGAGAGCGGAGATAATCCTCAATGAGTCGCAACAGATATGCAGGAACGCGAAAGGTGTTGCGAAGCGCATCCAACATATCGACCCACCTCGCCGAGTTAAAGGCATTCTTGACATAAGCGTAACAAGAAGCACTACTCAGCGAGAGAAATGGTTGTGGCTCTCGACTCTCTTCACAGCTCTCCATGGACTTCGGTGATAGCGTCAACCGTTGACCGTCCCTTTCTGAAGCCATACTGACGGGGGCATGAGTCCCCGGCAGCTTCCACGTCAGAGGTCAGGCGGGAACGGATCAGCTTCTCGAACAGCTTCCCAGCCGTGTCCAACGTGTAGAAAGGCCTGTGGGATGTGGGACGACGACAGCTCGGGATCACCTTTGCCCTTGCTGATCAGTACAAGTCTTGCGGTTTTCCATAGGGAGCCGGAAACACGCCTTCTACCAAACAGGCGTTGTACATTCTCAACAACAAGTCAGCATTAATTGAAAATACTTTCTTTAAAGCCTCGCTGGGAATCCCGTCCGGGTCAGGAGCCTTGTTGCTCTTTAGGGAGAGAACGGAGGTTCCATCTCCTCGAATGTGAAGAGTGGAACGTCATCTAACCGTCCGAAGTCAACCGGCGTACATCCTAGGCCTAGCCTACAAATAAATACATACAAAGAATGATTTTAGCTAAGACCTCAAAACAAGCAAGTAACTTAATAATAATTATGCTTACAATATTAAAGGTAAATAGATTGTAGAGCGAAAAAAAAACAATACAATTTAAAATCCATGATTAATTAATCAAAATTAATAAAAATCAAGTAATGTAAGTATTGTAGAATTACGCTTACTTAACACTTAATGCATATTTTGTTACCTGAGACATAGGCTACAATGTCACAACACATTCTAATTAGTTGTTCAATTTAAATCTTTCTCCCAAATAGATATTAGTTGTATCCCATAAATTAGTTAATCGCATAATCCCGTACGACAGCAATTCATTCCACATCAACATGCCTATCTTTTGGTAAACTATAATTTATAACTTCAACAAGTAAACATCAGTGTTGATCGATTTAATGTAACAAACAGGTCTGTCAAAATATCAATTAAATTTTATTTAAAAACGTAACATAACGGCGAGCAAATATAAACAGGAAAAGGTTATGTTATGTTGTTTTCAGCATAAAGCGACAGCTGCGATGGGGGAAAATAAACTGATCATAGCAACTACATTAGTCAAACCATGTAGCCTAAACAACTAAAGTTCTGTCAAAAATTCCGGAAAATAAGCTTTTTTAATACTTGAAAATAATTGCTCGATTATAGTTTATTACCTAGTTTAAAATACTTAAAATCTAACCTGAGAATTTCATTGAAATCAAATTAGTAATAAAAAAGCCTTTTGGGGGTCAAAAATTCGCCTAAGAGAAATTTAAAGTCGATCTAAAGAATTTTATACTCTATGTTCCATATAGTAAAAAATTCAATTATTTTATTCAGTTTAGGTTGATATTTTGTTATTGACCGATAGAGCTCTCTGCTCGCTTGCAGTTTTTAATCTCCAACGGGGTGCTCTGACGCGTGTGTGGTTCTTTAAAAAATCCAAAATTTTCCCACATTTTCACCACTAAAAATCCCACATTATCCCACAATCCCACTTTATCCCACAGGCAGTCTGATTATCTCTAATATGGGATAAAAATCCCTCAAGTGGAAACACTGCATTCGGCATCGGCAATGATATAGGTGGATGCTGGTATGCTGGATCGGTCGGTCTCCTCCCTCCACTCAGTCCAAGGTGACTGTAGGCCATAGCCAGGTGAGCTACATCCCGTAAGAGCAATGGTGTCACTTTCTGCGACATCCGTGGATGTCGCCATAGAGGTTTTGTTAGTTAAAAAAGTGTTAAAAATTCAACATTTTACCATTGACTAAGGATCCTATAGTAGTAGGATCCTATCGTAGTAGGATCCTAGGGTAGTATCAATAGTCAATGCTTGAGAGGTCTATGGTAGCATTGACTAAGGATACAAATAGACGAACCAAGCTTATGACGAATTTGTGCCTGTTCGTGAAATTAGTTCATGTTCGTCACGCTAGAGAGCGCTGGCGCTGGTTTGTTTACATTTGTACTTGATCGCCGCCATATTAGAACTAACCTCATTTAGTCAGTAGAATATATTATTATTACTGTACAGTATCCTTGACAAAAGTTATAATTTTACTTTTTATCCCCTTAAATTACTTTAGCCTTTATATAATCTCACATTACAATTTATTTACTGTAACTTCAGATATATTATTGAAATGAACTTCAATCCCTATTTACTTTTTTATAATCAAGGCATAGGCTTAGCGTAGGCTTTAGATTGAGTTTTTTAGCAAAACTGAAACTTAGCTTAGCTTTCCTCCCTATTAATAAAAAAATGTTGTGGTGACTCAAGCAGTAAAAAATATTTGTTGTAAATTTAGATGTATATTCAATGGTAGTATCAATAGTCAATGATTTTACTCTTTGCTACCTGCAAGTGTTGCCAACGCCGCTGGGAACAACAATCGTTCTCCTTTGTGTTGGAGATTTTTTGTCTCAACTATTACTAAAATAAGGAATTTCAAAGCAAACTAGGGAAGAATTTATTGTTTTAAATTTACGAAGATTGATAATATATAATTTGATCACTACCAAATAGTTTGTTATTAACTAATGATAAAAATGTCAAAAAACTTGTGTAATATGGTGTCGTTACGATAAATATCGTACCCGTGGCAAGACTGCTCCATTCTCTTTTTCAATCAGCTGTGTATTGGTAAATATTATAACGTGACTTCCGTTTCCGTTATAGTTTAGACGCTTCATATCTGGAACCAAGGAGGTTATATTCTAATAACTGGAGGTGACACTGATGATAGGTGTTAATGATGGCGAAAAAGCGTGCCGGTGATTTTGTTTGGTTGGCAATCCTGAAGTACCGTTTTGTCGTTCTTTGAACGGTAGCTAAAAGATATTCGAATCAACGAAATGGTTCGAATCTTCTGGGAACGATGAATAGGTACGGTACGGCCAGCGATCTCTATAACTACAACTGGATCGCGCGCTCTGTGCTGGGTTTTCGGTCCGGCCGCTCGGCTCGGCTCTCCCCCCGCCACTTAACGGGTGAACTGTCGCTCCCTTTATACATTACCTCTTACGGTGTTATCGTGTTCGCGCTCACAAAAACAGCTATAACTTCGCTCATAGTTGCTTGATTTTCAACTAATTTACACCGTTGCAATCTGCATGAAACTGCGAAGATTATGATATAAATTTTGTATCAAAATAATTTGGTTATAAACTACATTCGACAGCCTATTATTTTTATTTCGAAAGCTGCTGTCTTCGCTAATATTTTGTTGTTAAATTTATCTTATGCACTATGAAATGTTTCAATAGTGGTTCATAGTGGTTCGAGTATAAAGCTATAAAAATTAGGTTATTCAGTTTTAAAAGGTATAGTAATTATTTTACCAACATACGAAAAGCGTGACCCTGGTGATTAAATATATTTGTTTGGTTCAAGTATTAAATGAGCGCTGAAAGGCTTGGAATAGGTAAAAACTAAGCATAAAATACACTAATCAAACTATTTATTCGACAAAAATTTATATTCTCGTAACATTAGTGTTCACTTAATGGTTCTATGTATTCTTAAACAATACTAACTTGTGTAGTTTTGGTCGAAGGCCAGCCGAACTTGGGTTTTTGATTTACCGTCATGTTCTCAATTTTGATTGGTGGTGTAGATTGATTAACTTTACTTCGTGCGGGGTTTTCCTAGCTGCATTAAATCTTTATGGCATCTAAAACAGTTTTGGCGAAGTTCTGACATGCCATATTCACACAACACGGTCAACCATTCCTTCCTTAGTTATATTGTCATTTAAATGGGAGTGAAAAAAAACTTAACCAAGTTAAAGTCTTTTGCAGGGTAAAACAAACCACCCATAAATACTGAAGCCATAAAATCCATGTACGGCTGGAGATTTGTGGAATCTTGTTTCATTAAAACATTATAAACTGTCCTCACACTTGGTTTTCTCTTTTTTTCGCTATAAAGCCAGAAATGTAGTACACAGCACATTTTCCTGGTAGTAAGAAGTGGTTGAACACAGTCCTATGTTTAAAACTGCATGTATATAAAGAGATGTTTACAAATATTAGCCCGCGTATGTAGATCGGAACGAAATCTAGTTTTTGTTCTCCTCACACGCATAAATTAGGCCCAAAAATTATTGTTTATTAGCGTAAAAGTTTCAGATAAACTTGTAATACTGTATTGCACAAACATCAAACTAGAACAAATACCAAGTCAGACCTTTTTCTTCGATTTGTATTGGTGCAGTGGTATTTGTAATAACGTAAAACTACGCCAAAACCTCCGCAATTCCATGACGAGTACAATGGTAAAACCCGCATTAAAATTGAGTAAGTATCAACAAAGTTGCGTTAGTTAATATCAATGAAAACACGTTAGCCCCGTATGAGATGCATGGTCGCAGCGGCGCGGCTCACCCGTCAGGTGGTGGGGGGAGCGCCGGACCGATACGAGCCTAGTTTTGAGCATTACAGCGCGCGATCCAGTTGTAGTTATAGAGATCGCTGGGTACGGCTAACCAATTAGGAGTCTAGACTCTGGAATAATAATAACGTGTGTATTTAATTCTAACTTCCATGAATTAAACCAATTTTATTCGTTAGGTATTTTACATAACAAGAGATATTGATTTTTATTTGTGAATATTTGTTGTTTTATAAATAGTTCAAGAAATATAACTGGAACTAATAACTTATTCATACCTTATCTTAGATATATGTTAGATCTTTGAAATGGTTACATTAACTTGCAAAATTCCGTGTTATTTCAGTACTCACAAAGGTATAACAGGGAAAAAATTTATTCTCTTGTCTTGCTTATTGTACCAATTTTAACGCGGTACGAAATCATCATGTCAGTTAACTTATTAAAAAATAAAAATAAACTAAATTTTCTGTTTTTGTTTGTTTTCGCCTTTTAATGCATATTTGCTACCAATAATTGCCCATTAAAACCGATTCACCAGGCAATTGATTCGCAATTCATTTGACTCCCTTAGCTGACTCGTTCATTTCGGCAAACAGTTCAATTTGGTACTTCAGGATTGCCAACCAAACAAAATCAGCGGCACGCTATTTTAGCATTGTGTGTCACCTCCAGTATTAGAATATAACCTCCTTGTCTGGAACACAAAAAAGCTATTCAGCTGACCTTAGGAAGAAGTTATGCTTCTTCCTCTACAGACCTCGTAAGAGGAATGGTGTCAGCATTGACTATTGGTACTACGTTGATACAGTATCCAAAGTCAATGGTGTCAGTTTCTGTGACATCTGTGGATGTCGCCACAGAGTTTTTGTTGGTTAAAAAGTGTTTAAAACCCAACATTTTACTCTTTGTTACCTGCAAGTGTTGCCAACGCTGCAAGAAACAACAATAGTTCTTATTTGCGTTGGAGATTTTTGTCTCAACTATTACCATTGAATTTACATATTTCTTTAGTATGTAAAGTCAATGCCACAACTAGCAACCGATGCGACTAATCTAAAGCTTTCAACAAACGATAACTTGATTCTGTTAGATTTATTCCTCCATAGTTTTCAACGAAGTCGATAACTAACTTATCGTTTTGATGCGAAGATGTCCTGTTACCTGTTACCTCCGCAGTATGAGTCTGTCCCGTAGAGACCCGATGAGGCATGGGACCCGTCATGGAGTAGGCAGCCGAATTTGGCCTTGTCCAACCAGGTGTTTGGGTTTGGGTTTAGGTAGTGCTTAGGTATTGTACGGAAATGTAATTTAGGAAAAATCAGGTAGCTCATAGTAGCACATGTTAAGGAGATGTTCCTTCAGTTCTCTCTTAAATGTATTAAAATCCTCAATTTCTTGAATATGCCTTGGAAGCTTTCAAAAGAACTTGGTACCGGTATAACTAGATTTGGCCTCAAACAATCTTTAACTATGTTGGGTTGCATGATTTACATTGTGGTTTCTAGTGAAATAAAGATGAGAATGAGGCTGTATCAGATTGTTGGCTTTTACACATAGAACTGCTTCAAATATAAATACCCCCCGTCGCAGCAGACCTGCGAATTTTAAAATTAGTAATATTAATTTTGACCACATAAAACTGTAAGCCAAATAAAATAACATGCCCATAAATAGGGAAATCTCCTTATGATGAATATAGAGGGAGAGTATGCAGGTATGCTGCCATAAGGAACATTAATGAAAGTAGGTTTTTATCATAAAAAAAATTTATTTCGACCATATGAAGCCATGTACTAAGTTTCATCAATATCTGTTAATTGCTAAAGAAGTTTGCATATTCTCCATATGATTAACATGGGAAAATGCAGGTTTGCTGCCATGATAAGCACAAAAACCAAGACTTTTTTAACATAAATGGATGAATCTCAACCAAATGAAGCTGAATTCCAAGTTTCATCGAAAAATATATTTATTAATAAGTGAAATATTAGCCCATCCCAATCCTCCATAAGATTAACATTGGAGCCCCAAAATACAATGTACTGTCTTTAGACTTTTTAATATCTCGGTAACCAATGGAGATAGAGCAAAGCTTCAAAATACTAAATTGTGTGTTTTTTTTTAGCTAAATCCAATGGTCAAAATAATTTTTTTTTATTTACATATGAAAAATGCATAAAAAAAATTTTTGAGGTACAAAACCCCCCAGAACTACCCCTTCCGGTAGGTCGATATGTCTGGTTTACGAACTCAACCGAATAAACATATGATTACACATCTCTACCAAATTTTGTCTCAATCGGACCATTTTTACGAGAGTTATCGTGTCTAGGGACACACACACACACACACACATATATATATATATATATATATATATATATATATATAATTTTTAATGACTATTATTTTTGGTCTCTGGGCACCTAAAAACAAAAAAGTAACATGGTCCCGGGCTTAGGTCTTACCATGAGACCTACGGTAATAGCTTATTCCCTCTGGGAAATTCGCTAAAAGAGAAGGAACAGTTAAAATTTGCAGCTCCGTGAACTTATCTCTACAGGAGTCTCTAGGCCTAAGTCTAGAGACACATCTAATTGCTTTTTTTGTAAAATGAAAATGCGGTTTAAATTTGCCTTGCTTAACATACCCCAAAGCACTATTTATTTATTTATTTATATACGGAATTACACCATTTTACAGAAACTTTTACCAGTGAAAACAAGATGGCAGGTAACAATATATCTTAGTAACTAAATAACAATTGAAAATGAATCTATAACAAGAGAAATTGTAACATCAAAATAAAAAGAGGGATAGAATGGGGCAATATGACAATTAACAGCAACAATAAAGACTAACCACATATAAATAATGAAGACAATGACCATCGCAAGCACTATTGAGTATGACTTTCTGTCAATGCAATATACCGAAAATACAACCGACATTTGACTTGAAACAGCACTGAGAGCTGTGGAAAGCGTCACTTTCTTCCCTATCTCTTGGCCACTCTATACGTTAAGAAATAACACGACATAATTACTCAATGGCCATGCCTTATTATGCCCTTATCCTCCTCAAAATAAAATCCAACCCCATCTTAGTTTTCCTTATCTAAAGTGACTAGCTTTCAACATAAACCCTACATATACAGTATACGTTTTACAATAGTCCTCATTAAACTGAGTATAAACAAATTCACACTATCCTACATAGTACCATTGAAGATAGTACATAGGTTACTAAAAATTTAAAAGAAGCAACCACAAAAAAATAACACAATGGAACCTCGTGGTTGCATGGTAAAACACCAAAGCCAACCTCACTAGACGAAAACATGCCATGCCTCTCCTCTGGGCCGGGCCGAGGGCCGATGCCATACGTCGTCATGACCATAACAACAGATTGCTAGGTTAAAAATGAGGATTCTGAAGTTAGTGAAGTATCCTAAATTTTGAAATAGGATATTTACTGTTATAATTACTTGCAATTTGTGTAGTTCATCATAACATTAATAATATAATTCAAAATGCCAAAAATTAGAGCAGAAAAGAAATCGAGAGACCATGTTGAAGTTGCAAAACAAGGTAGGAATCAAATTTATTAATTAACTCTTTTTAGAAAATCCACCTAACTTAGAATGATTCAGTGATATTTTACAATAGATTATCCATTTTGGATTAGCCTTTATTGTGACACCGGGCCCTATCATTGACTTAAAGATAGGGTTTCCAATTAGCAGTAAGAAAAAAAAGAGATTTTAGGGCAAAACTTTGTTATCCTACTCCACTGTTATGATCGGATGTTAAAATTTAGATTTTGCGATACCTAGGCCTATTGCTTTTTACCTATGGTACAGTTACACGATATGATCATGATGTTACAGTACACGATATGATCATGATTTTGTCACCTGATTTAGTTTTGTTCCAAGATAATTAAAAGGCGAAACTTCGTCATTAGACTCCACCATTAATATCGTTGTGGAAATTTTGATATTGCGATAATACAATAGTTGTAATCGTTTGAGGATAAGTGTAATATAATCACATGATAAATAATATATTTACACAAATGTATCAATCTAACCGTAAACCTCCGTCACTTCTATTGGCAGCAATGTTTAACCCTCCGAGCGTTATTCGTCGATTTTTCGGCCCAGCTTTTCGACCTCCGAGCGTTTGAGTCGATTTTTCGACTCTTTGAAAACGCAATGTAACTTTATAGTGAATGACAAAAACGGACTCGTGAACGCTTAGTTACTGCCGTTACCGGGAGATTCTAAGCTATCCAAAAACACCCATTTCAAATGATTGGTTGTTTGTAATATGCAATAAAACATCTGGGAAAAAACTGTTAGCCTACCATCTGCTAACTTTGTAAACAATGAAATAAATTTTTTACCAATTGTTTTAAGGTTAAGTTATACATGATTAAAAGTGTTACTAATACTGTTAATTTACATTATTGGAATAAATTAATATGTTTTATCTAGTTTATAACCATAAATATGAGTAGGAATTAGTATACCTTTAATACCTTTATTGAAATGGCGACCTAACTCAATAGGTAGTTTAAAGCCAAGTATGAATGAGGGATGAGTGTAGGATGATTGTGGCGCGATCTTGTAGTCTTGTTACTGACTAAGGCCAACATTCTCCTTAGACAGGACTGTTAATTCATAGCCCAACAGCCAATGGTATCTAGGGACCTACATTTTAACGTGGGATCCGAACCACAATTTCAACCTCCCATATACAAATTGGTCTAATTATGAGGATGGTACTTATGGATGAACTAGTATTCACTAGTGCGGACGTTAATCCCCACCAGGGAATATCGCATCCACAAGCCATCGCTCATAACTATCCACAATTCGTGACCTCCAAGTAGCTGGATTACAGGACGTCGCCACCGTCCCAGTCTTATAATATTCCTATAATATTCCTAGCTTGATTTTACATGTGTTCTTATGGAATTAGGGTAAGTACCATAGGACATATTTAGTTTTATCATTGACTTTGTACACTACGTGAGTAGACTTCTCATAGCATAGGCGTGTGTGAAGCATATTGACGGTGGTGCGATCTCGTGCGGCGTCCATCGAAGTACACGTAACATATGATAGATAAATCAGTATTCCCACTCTTCTAAAAGAAATGCCACAATTAAAACAAATGAAACTCTTAAAGCAGGCAATGTAAATCAACACACTCCACAAATTAACAATAACCTTGAAGTTATGAATAAGGACAAGATAAATATGCTCCTAGCTGAAAACAAAAAGTTCAAAGAACTCCTACAAATAGCAGGGCCAAGTTGGTTGGCTGATGATCATATCCGGATGTATTTTGATATTCTATTAGCTGTTATATTGAATCCAACACACAAAGTGCATCTTGTGGACCCACTTATGTGTCATGCGTTTAAATCTCCCTCTGAAGTTGATGCAGTTCTTGACCCACTTCACCTACAAGCTAAAGACTTTGTTATTTTACCTATTAACAACTCAAACAGCTTGACAGAGGAGGGAGGAACTCATTGGAGCCTCTTGATATTTTGTAAATCCAGGCAAAAGTTCTTTTATTATGACTCCTTAAATACGGTAACATGAATATTGATTCAGCAGAGAAAATTGCAAATAGGATGGCTACATATCTTTCAATTACACCAACACCTGACATTATTGATCTTAAAGGTCCTCAGCAGCCAAATGGTCATGACTGTGGTATTTACTTAATCCTTGCTGTGGAGTATATAGTGCTAGGCTTAATAAACAATCAGCTTAGACTAGATTCTGACCTACCACCTTTTACAACAATAGACTGTGTCAGGAAACGTGCCTCCCTGGTTTACATTCTGTCAAACCGCTCAATAGCAGACAGAGACCTGGTTATATCGTTAATGCAAGGAACTGCAACAATGGCTAAAGACACTTCTCCATCCAATTCAAAAATAACTACGTCTGAAATGCTTCAAAAAGTTGGCTCAAGCTCTGAGCTGTTTAAATTGCCAAAGAAAACTGTTAAACAGTTTGAGACAAATCAAAGACAACCAGAATTACAATTACTAAACAGGTTCTCAGCTTTACTCTCTAATGAATTTACAAAATCTCCTGTACAAGAAATGCAACCTGAATCAAAATCTCCAAACACAAGAAAAAAATCACCATCAAAGGTAAAGTCGCCTCCGAAAAATAAAGTTTCATCTGACCACATATTAGTAACCCCAGAGTTAAAGCGTAAAAAGGTACACATCTACGCAGACAGTCATGGAAAAAATCTTGGCAACCTTCTGGGGCCACTACTTCCAACAACCATAGAGACCTTTGTCAGTGCAAGCTCTGGTGCAACAATAGACCATGTCTTACAAAACAGTAACCAATCAATTTGTGATTTCACTCCTGATGACACTGTAATCATAATAGCAGGTGCAAATAATTTATGCGATACGTCATGCGAAAAGTCATGTAACATTTAGATATTTAAGAATTGCATATTTTGCGTTTTTTGAGAGTTTGCTTAGATATGGTCTTGCTGTGTGGGGAAATGGAGTTGGAATTGAGCAGGTTCTTATCTTACAAAAGAAAGCCATAAGAATATTGTTAAACGCTGCTCCTTTAGATCACTGTAAACCTCTGTTTATAGAAACTGGTATTCTGACAGTTGTAAATTTATATATTTATGAAGTTTTAATCTTAGTGAAAAAGAATGTTAACTTAGGCCTATTGTCGAAAAGAAATGAGATTCATACATACAACACTAGAAATAGCCGCAAACTTGAAATGCATAGAAATAGATTAAGTGTAACCAATAACTATCACACATCATTGGGTATTAAAATGTTTAATAAATTGCCAACTGAAGTCCAAAGTTTGACGGACACTAGGTTTAATAACAAATTGTATTCTTGGCTTCAACATAGACCTTTTTATAATATTGATGAGTTTTTAAACATCGAGATAAAAGGCTGTGATTTTACATGACTGAGTTTGTTGAATTTTACAGATTTTATTGTTGTTGTGATCTTAAATTTTAACTGTGTTTTTATTGAGCTGAGCCATTGTTTTTGTTTAAATATTTATCTAATGTTGTTACCTTGATTTTATTTGTTAATTTTTTTTTTAAGAATGATAAGTACAAAATAGTGGTTGGATAAATCTGTGATATTTTATTTATAAGCATTTTTTTTAACCATTCAACGTGGATTGTTTTTATTTAATTAGGCCTAAAATAACTTATTTGACACAATTGGTGAATGTGACTTATGCTAAGAAGCACCAATTATATTCAACTTAGTTTTAATGACGAAGTCCATTGTAATTACAGTGTAATTATTGAACGACTAATAAATATTGTCTATTGTCTATTGTCTACGACTCTAATGAAACAAAATCAGTCAAAGACCATATCACACAAATTTAATGAATTTATGAAAGCGAATCAACACACTAACATAGTCTTTTTAACCCAACTCCACAGACATGACTTGGCATGGGACAATATAGTTAACAAAGAGATCTATAAAACTAACTATGAGCTGAAACAGTTGAAAGATCTGAATTTGATTAGTGTCAGTGACTTCAAGAGAAACTTATTTACCCAACATGGTCAACATCTTAATAAGTTTGGCAAACGTGTCCTTTGTAGAAGAATAGCCAACTTACTTCTTGACATTAAATCTGAAGTGCAAATTTCACCTATCTGCCCCCCCACTATAAAGGTATTAGAAGCAAACATGAAATCCTTCATTGATAAATATTCCACCCACTCAAAAGTTGCATTTGCACATTGTATCTCGTCAGACTTTACAAGCTATAAGAACATGAGTGAAGGAGTAGCCGTAGTTTTTAAAGAGACATTTGGGAAGCCTACCGTAGCTGATTATGTCGGGAGAAACCTAACAGTTCAAAAATGTAAAGATGGACCTATTATATATAGTCTGGTTACAAAACCACAATATTTTTTAAACTCAAATAATTTTCCAGGATACATTGCAGCTTATGACTCAGCTTTCAATCTAATGATACAAGATTTTAAAACACGAAACCTTCAGACCTTAATTTGCTCCCCTATGGGCTGTATCCGTGATTGTGTTCGTCTTACTAAGTTTGTCTCAAATATTATTCATTTCAAACAAGAAACTGGCGCTTCTGTAATAATTGTTACCCCCAATGACACTTCAAGAAGAAGGCTTAGAAATTATATGACACATGCAGTCTTCATCGAAAGATTGCAGAATTTAATTCGCTGCAATGATGACATAGCTCCTTACGACTCTTCGCATGCTGACAACAGTTCACCTACCAAAGTTGAAGATTTATCAACCAGTACAATAACAAACACAATAACAGTAAATCAAGATCGCCCGGTTGAGCTTCGCACCCCTACCAGAGATGGCAGCTCATCATCACCCGTGCCCCACTCACCTGCAGCTTCTGTGATAAGTGATGAGTGGGGAATTAAAGTCAATTTATGTGAGAGTGCTATATCTGATCAAAGGGAAGTGAATTTTTCTTTTAGTAGTGTGTGTAGCCCTTTTAAGGGATGGTCGCCATTGCCTTCTAATTTAAGTATAAATTTAGGTTATAATGAAACTGTTGTACAAACAGACACAAAAAACTTGCTTCAAACACAATCACTAAACAACACTTAACAGTAAAAAGAAGTAACCTAAATCAAAACATCACCTCTCATACACAATCAGAAAAATTAAATTATAATAGAAATAATCAGTTACCAACCTATAGCAATAAAAATAGTGTAGTAATTTACCACCAAAATATTCAACATTTGCCCTCTCGATTAGACTTGTTCAAAATGAATATTAATGATATCAGTCCTGATATTGTAGCAATCTCTGAGCATAAATTAAAAGACAATGAAATTGACTTGGTTAACATACAAAACTTCAAAAAAAGTTCATATTTTTGTAGATCAACGCACACTGGTGGTGGTGTTTTAATTATGGTTCGTAATAATATAAAAAGTAAAAGTATCTCTATTCCAGCAATTAACAGTTTATTAACAGAAAAGCTGTTTGAGTGCTGTGTATCTAAAATTATTGTTAGGCCTATGGACTTTTCTTTCATACTAGTTTGCCTTTATAGATCACCTAAAAGAATTTTATTAGAGTCTTTTTTTCTCAAGTTTGAAGCTTTGTGCAACATTCCAACCAAAAAGTATGAAAATGTAATTTTTACAGGTGACATAAATATTAATGTGCTTGAAAAAGATTCTTCATATTTTAAATTTAGGAGCATTTTAAAAATGTTTAACTTAAAATATTTGATAAATTTTCCTACCAGGGTTACCGATACATCACAGTCTGCAATAGATAACTTTATAACCTATATAAGTAGGAAGGAGTTAAAAGTTACAGGTTTAATTACCATGATTGACAAACATTAGAAATAGTTAGGGCCTAATGCTGGTAATGATTGTGAAGTAAAATTTAAAAGGTATTGTAGAAAGTTCAATGACACAAATGTTAATTTATTTTTAGATGATTTAAGTAATGAATCTTGGCTTGAACTGTATAGCACTAGAGTAGAAGAGAAATACGATGTATTTGTATCAATTTTTTTGCATTTTTTAAATGTACACTTTCCAAAAAAGTATGTTTTTTGTAAAAGAAATAATAGTAGCTTCTGGATTAATAATGACATATATAAAATGAAAGAACAGCTTATAAATATTGAGAAATCTTGCAGAGAACTTAAAAGTGACGAGTTAAAATTAAAAAGAAAAAGATTGAAAAATGAACTTAAAAACTGCATTCTAGAAAGTAAAAAAAAGTTCTTTGATAAGAAAATCCAGTCTTCTTCTAATAAGTCCAAAACTACTTGAAATGTAATTAATTCTGAGGTGAAAAAACAACCTAAATTAGTAAAAAATATCACCATCAATAAAGATGGTGAATACATTAACAACCCGGAAGATGTCAGTAATATCTTAAATAACTTCTTTGTGACAGCTGTAGATCAGTTAATTTTACCTAACATCCCAAAAAATTCACCCAAAGTAGAACATTCACAATTACATACTAATTCGGTTTTTCGATTTGAGCAAATTTCTAAATTGGAATTGAAAAAAATCATTACTTCAATGAAAAACAAACTTCGATGTGGTTATGACGATATTTCCATCAGCATAATTAAGCAATCACTTCCTCTCATTTTAGAACCTCTTACGCACATTGTGAACTCTTCTCTAATTTCTGGAATTTTCCCGGATAAATTGAAAATTGCCAAAGTAATTCCAATCTTTAAAAAGGGTGACCGTTCTGACCCTTCATGTTATCGACCCATTTCACTACTACCAGTGTTTCCAAAAATATTTGAACGTGTGCTATACAACCAATTTTTTAATTATCTGGAGGTAAACAGTCTATTGGAAAATCAGCAGCATGGATTTAGAACTGGTAGAGCTACAATAACTGCAGGTGTAGAGTTTATTGAATCGATTATTAATACTATTGATAAAAGACAGAAAATTGTTGGTATCTTCCTTGACCTTTCACGAGCATTTGATAGTGTATCGCATGACAAATTATTAACATCTTTGAAAGATCTAGGTGTAAAGGGTAAAGAAATCACTTGGTTTAAATCTTACTTAACTAATAGGCAGCAGTATATTGAAATAGAACACGTCACAGACAATTTTAAATCAAATCCCAAAATTAAGTATATAAACAAAACTTGTTCAAAACTACTTATACAAAAATATGGCGTCCCCCAGGGATCAATTTTGGGTCCCCTGCTTTTCCTCTGTTATATAAAAGGTCTTCCTGGGGTGCTCGTTCCTGTCTTGAGGGAGAAAGCAGTATATGTATGTATGCTGACGATTCAAATATTCTTTTTTCAGGGCAATCACAGGAAAATATTGAAATTTCATCATTTATTGGCCTATCGATGATAAAAAGTTTCTTTGACAGTAAAAACCTCCTTCTAAATTCAAACAAATCAAATTTTATCTCTTTTTCCACAAAAAATACAAGGGATAAAATGTTGCCAAATATTTTTGTAGATGAAGATTCTCTAGAGCAGGTATAGAATACAAAATTCCTAGGCTTGATTACAGATGAAAATTTAAGTTGGGATAGTCATATTTCCCATATTTGTAACAAAATCTCTTCCAGTATTTTTGCTTTGAAGCAGATGTCTCACTTTAGCAGTATAGAAACCTTAAAAACAATATATTTTTCTCTTATCCATTCTTATTTATCTTATGGAATTTGTATTTATGGGGCTACTACCAAGAGGAACTTAGATCGATTACTTTTACTGCAAAAAAGATCAATTAGAATCATTTTAAAATTGAAAAATACTGAATCTGTGAAACATTTATTTACTGAATTGGGTATTCTAACTGTGTATAACTTAGTCATTCTTGAAACTGTCTAATATGTTAAACAGTTTCCCAATTCAGTTGCACAAAGTAGCCTCCACACATATAACACACGGCAAAATCGTCACGTTGAACCCCATAATTTAGAATTTTTTAAGAAAAAAAAAACAACATATTTAGGCACCAAATTCCTTTATCATTTTCCAAAAAAAGCTTATAGACGAAACCAATATGAATTCTTTTAAAAAACAGTTGAGAGGCTATTTATTACATTTTCCATTTTACTCCTTTGAGGAGTTTTTTCAAACTGACCACAACTGATCGGCCTGTAAAAAAATTGTTTATTCCCTCAGAATTATAGGCCTATATGTTTTTACTATTTTATTATTTTTGAGTTACTGTATTTTAATTTTTATGTCAATGTAAAACATGTAAAACCACTCATGTACTTGTAGGATACTTTTACTAGTTAAGCCAATTGACGCTATTATTGTACCATGTAGGTACATAAGTTAATAAAGTTTTATTTGATTTGATTTGATTTGATTTGGGCTATAGCCCAGGGCGGCAGAATTTGGGGGGCGGCAAATTTTGAAAAACGGCATTTTTTAAGCTTCAAATTAAAAAACTCAAATTATTGGGGGCAGAAATTTTTTGGAAGAATTGTACAGAAATATTTGAGAACCGAAGGTGACTATTTTCTAAGCGAGATCATAATATCTTAGCGCAAGGGGTCATTAAAGAGCCTTAAAGAGGAGCTGGGAGAGCTCAGCACTACGTTTATTTGTCACGGTAGCGATCCACACATCGGCGCAAAGGAATCATGCGCCATCTCGCCGCCCCCTCTTTCTCCCCCCGTTTATATATCCGCCTCTTGAGCTGCACTAGTGCATTCGGGAAGGGTGATTTGAGGTTATGTCAGGTTATGTGGCAGTGATAATTTATACTGCTATTGACACTATTGTTACCACCTCAAACTTTATCGGGGAAACACATAGATAGCCGTAATTTAGCTATATGCACGTTATCTAATACTTCATTTTAAATACCGTACTCTAGTAGGCCATATTTGGTTTTGTATCTAGAATAAAATTAAAATCACCATTCCAATTTATTATTGCTACACTCAGACGTGTCTAAGAAACCTCAAAAAATCTACTGGGACCAGGAACGAAGGTCACAGTTTTCCGCCCTATTCCTCCGGCCATGAATTACGCACGCGCACAAAGGCTAGTTTTCGACTGTTCGCAACGGCACTTGTTATTGTGTCTCGGATTGGTAAAAAAACCAGTCAAACACTAATAGCCATGCTTTGAGCCACACTTTGGTAGTTCTTGCATCCCAACGCAAAATCTTTGATTTCAAGTTTTTAAATTTTATGTCCCCTCCCGTTGAAATAGCATAGGAATTGGGGCAATAATTGTGAATATAAATTAGGAAATTATGGTGGAAGAAGGGCGGCACTTTTTGAATAGCCCAGGGGCGGCAAATTTCCAAATCCGCCTCTGGGAGTAGCGCTACAAGTAGCGTGCTTTTTTAGTAGCGTCAGTGTAGCTCCGCTACTTTTGAAAATAAGTAGCTTGTAGCTGTAGCGAGCTACATTTTTACGGTAGTTGTAGCGGATTATTTTGCTACTTTTCTCGCTACTTTCGTTTCAATAAAACAATAATTGTGTTAAGGCTTTCAAATGACCACGGGTGTAACCTTTGTAAGGTTAGTCAGCTGTTGTGTTTTTTCGCTCATTGGAATCGAAGATTATTTTCAATCCATTACCATTACCAGATGCTCTAGTCCAAAATGAGTACCATAACCACAATATGACGACCACCAGTCTTGTCCTCTTGTTGTGTTTGCTGGTCACTAGATGCGCTACGGTAGTAGTATTCCACTGTTCTGTATTACAGAGACCATTGACTATGAATACACTACACTATCCAGATGCTCCAGTCCAAAATGAGTACCATAACCACAATATGACGACCACCAGTCTTGTTCTCTTGTTGTGTTTGCTGGTCACTGTAGTATTCCACTGTTCTGTATTACAGAGACCACTGACTATGAATACACTACACTAGGGTATTCATAGTCAATGATAGAAACTAAACTACTTCACTATGCTTGCACACCAACATTTCAGGGAAGGAATGTTTGCAATAAAGAAAAACGACGTGGCGATTTAATGAATTCTAATAAATATCCTAATTGTTACTCTAAGACTACTGGATTAACGACTCAATTTATCAAATTTATAGCACATTTATTTGAATCAAATTTATCAACATTTGATTCAAAAATTAAATTCTTGTATTAAATTCCCATGAATCTCTTATAAAATAAGCTAATTTCCGCCAATCCCTCCCATTAAGATATGCAAGGAATTCCTCACGAGATAAAAGAGATTTGTGTAGCCAGTTCCGGTGTATGTTTGAAAGAACCAGACATCTAGCCATGATACGAAAAACGTTTTCAATTTCGCCCAAATTACATACTGAACAAATATAATTTTGGTCAGGAAGCCAGGACTTGTAATTTAGATTCAAAAGCCCCGCTCTAGTTTTTATGGCCCAAGATATTACGTTTACTTTATTGGCATCAGATAAGAAGTTTCTTCCCCGAGTTCAAGGTCGATCACCCGGTATTGTTCGTGGAATTGTGACGTTATCGCTCGTCCTCGACAATCCGCTTTCCAGCGCAACCTTTCTGCCTCCAAAACTTGCCTAAGCTGAAATTCAATTGCAAGAGAATCTTCCATATTAAAATTAATGTAGAAATCAAATTTCTGACCTAAAACATTCCAGTCTTTATGCCAAAAAACTTTTTTATTTATCACCGTTTTTGCTTAATAATTAGGCAATTGGTTGTTCGGCAATTTAGATACGGTACTTTAATTAAATGATTAATATTCATTAAATCTGTAAATAAATGCATTTTTTCATAAGAAGTTTCAATGTACAAAACATAATTTGGGGTATTGAATGGCAATTTAAAAAAGCTTTTAATAAGAGTTTTCTGAACAGATTAAACCCATTCACTCTCCCTGAATCCCCAAATTTGTGCACTGTAGCAATTAACAGCTTTCACAATTGAATTAAAATACTTGCATTTCGTACTTAAAGGGACTTGATTACCGTATTATCTAACAAGTTTTTCCATACACTTGATAGCTAATTTACCCGCTATAGATTTTTATTTAAAATTAATAACCCAGGAAAAAGATGTTGATAAAATTATTCCCAAATAAGTATATTTATTTACAATTTCTACTTTTTCGCCTCTAAAGAAAAATTTATCATTCAACCCCAACCTGCCCCCTTTTCTACAAATCATTACGTTAGACAGGACCGGCCCTAGGTTTTCTGGCGCCCTAGGCGAAATTGTCGATACCGGATCCATTCAAGTCATTTATGGATCCTTCTTACCGGATCCATTCAAGTCATTTATTTTAGCCGTTATGTCATATTACAAAGCAAATATAGTTTTAGGTAAAACTATATTTTTATTACCAATTTATTATCAGATAAAACGCTAGAAAAAAGAACTATTCATAATTTATTATAGACAAAATTTGAACAACAATTATTTATTGCGAATATGCGAAGATTCATTATATTGGAAAGTGTTAAGTCGGGGCGCTCTTAACCTCTGATCATAGACTCTCTTTACTGCCGATCGTGGGCGCTATTTACCGCATATTGGGAACGCCTGTGTTACCCTTAAATTCCGCCGAACGAGGGTTCTCTTTACAGCTCAGGAGCGCTGTTTATCATAAATTAGGGGGGATGTTTACCGTTGGTAGGGTACCAACTCTTTACCGCTGTCATATTTAAGGCGTTACTTATCAATCATGGACGCTTTATACCGCCGGTATGTAACGCTGTTGAACTCCGTTCAGGGGCACAAATGTACTGTCGATCCTGGACGCTTTCTGCCGCCGATGAGTAACGCTGTTTAGCTCCGATCAGGGGCGGTAATTTATCGTCGATCCAGGACGCTTTATACTGCCGGTAGGCAACGTTGTTTAACTCCGATCAGGGGCGCTAATCTATTGTCGATCCTAGGCGCTTTCTGCTGCCGGTGACAGGGGCGCTAATTTACCGTCGATTACAAAGCAAATTTTGCCACCAGTAGGGGGCGCTTTTTACCGCCGTTTGGGGGCACAATTCAACTCTGATCATGTGTATTAAGGCCTATTGGGGCGCTGTTTAACACAGGTAACTGCTTTACAATTAGGGGTGATTTTTAAGGCTGTTCCCCGGGCGCTATTTATGCCTATTGGGGGTGCTATTTATGCCTGTTGGGGGCGCTTTTTACCGCTAATCCATTGGTTACTAACCATCTTTTGAGGGCACTCTTGTCTGCGGGTCAGGGTGCTTTTTACTGCTGATCGGGAACACTCTGTACGACAAATCAGGTGCGCTAGTCTCCGCCGCCATGGCCCCCCTCGGGCATCGGCGCCCTAGGCGGTCGCCTAGTTCGCCTATATGGTAGAGCCGGCCCTGACCTTAGATTTATTTAAATTAACCTTTAAACTCCATGTAATGCAATACTCTTGAAGATTATTTATCATGTGCTGCCGAACAGTGGCTGTAAGAGCAATTAAAATAATATCATCCGCATACATCAGAATGTTGATTTTTCTCCCTCCAAAGTTACAACCCCCGCCCACACTCTCTGGCATGTCATCGACGTACAGACTGAACAGGGTCGGATTACACTCACAACCTTGACGCAAGCCTTTTTCAGTTTCAAAACTCTCAGTCATGCTGTCTCGACACTAAACACAAGAGGAAGTCCCTCTATATAAGTCTTTTAAGAAAAGTGATATACGAGTCGATAAACCGAGACAGGAAAGTTTGTACAATAATGCATGTCTATCAATTGAGTCAAAAGCTGCCGAAAAATCTATAAAAAAGCAATACAGTTTCTCATTTTGTTGAGCCCAACGCAAATGTATCATACTGGAAAGGTTAAATATGTTGTCTACTGTCGAGTAGCCTCATCTTAATCCCGCTTGATACGCTGTAATGTCATTTTGTTCAGACCAGAAACATATTCTATTGCTTACCAAGAACAAAAATAAATTTGCAACGCAATCAATAAATGACAATCCCCTATAATTTTCAACAGAATCAATATCTCCTTTCTTGTGTAATGGAAAAACAATTGATTTTTTAAAACTTTGAGGGATCTTGCTTTCTTTGTAAATATACTTGGGTAGTTTATTTTTGTTGTTCTTTGATAATGGTGACATTAACCTGTAAAGGTTACATTAGCTAAAATTTGTATGGTACGTACTTATTTTTGTTATTTCCAGTTACTTGTTTGCAATATATTTGTTTTACTGTCAAAAGGTATGTTTAATTTAGAACAAAACTAAATTAGGTGTTAAAATCGTAATCGTATCGTGTTATTGTATCGTCGATAGAATAGCAATATTATTGTAATATCGAAATTAAAAATAGCTTTTGACAATAAAACAAACATAGCCCTATTGCAAACAAGTAACAGAAAATAACAAAAACGTTAAGTAATGTAGCCTATTTACAACATTATCAAAGAACAACACAAAATAAACTAGGGACCCAGGTTTATTTTGTAGGTGTATCTTAATTGTGAGAAGATGCAGACTTCATTAGACCTAAAATTTTGTCACACAAATGCTGCCAAATATGAAACAAAGTTTTTTCACTATTGTGTTGAGGGAACAATATGCGTTTTAAATGTTTCCAAAACTATTGATTTGTTGTTATAAACATCGCTGTCCATAAAAGTTACTTGAGGTTTACAAAGGGTCAGAGTGTTATTATAAATTATTATTATAATTGCCAACATTTCTTAAACTTAACTCAATATTGTTGTTGATTCTATTGTTTTCATCGCACAATTTTAATTGCAAAATTGAAATTTAACATCGATAAGAACAAGGGAGTAGGATAGCGAAGTTTCGCCTAAATCTTACTTTAAAGCACCTAAATCTATATCTATAAAAGAAAAAGTATGTATAACTTATGTATGTTGAAAATGGACTCTGAAACTGCTCTAGACAGATTGTAATGAAACTTTCAGGCATTATTAAGCACTATTCAAGGATGGTTTGTGTGAAAGTTAGTGCGAATTTCAATACGGCATACAATAGTTTCAGTGTGGCATACAATAGTTTGTAAAAAATCTGAAAATCTCTATTTATCTATTTTTATTGGTTGCTAACAAACAAATTCAATGAAAAATTCTAATTTTAGGTATTCCAGCGATTTTTCATATATAAGGTGAGCGTGACAGCAAGTGAGAGTAGTGAACGAGCTAAACCTGATGGCAAGTGAGCACATTGAAAGAGCTTAATTACGTATAAAATAAATTCAATCACAACCAAAGCCGTGACAGGAAACAGCTAGTCATAAAAATTTGTACAATAAAATTATTCAACTAAAGGTGCGTTTACACCAGAGGTTGACAACCAAAAGTTGTTGACTTTTACAGGTATATTTGGCTAAAGTCAACAACTTTTGGCTGTCAACCTCTGGTGTAAACGCACACCTTTAAGATTATTTTTTATTGAAAGCCTCAAAAAGGTATTTATTAAGGTGTTATTAAGGTGTTAATAAGGTATTTGATTTAAACACATAAACTGAATTAGGCCTAGCGGCCGAGCCCTAACTGAAATAAATACCCCCCGTTGCAGCAGACCTGCGTACTCAGCGAATTTACAAATTAGTAATATTAATTTTGACCAGCTAAACTTGTAAACAAAATTTCATCACGTGCTCATTAATAGGGAAATAAATGTCTATTATTCTCCTTAAGATAAATATAGGGAAAGAGTATGCAGGTATGCTGCCATGGAGGACACTAAAAGTAGGTTTTTAGCATAGAAAAAATTTATTTCGACCATATAAAGCCAAATAGTAAGTTTCATCAATATCTGTCCATAAATAAAATAGTTTGCCTATTCTCCATATGAACAAACACCATTTCCAAGATTCTGGTACAAGTTATTTGTTATTCCTTAGTTTACTATCTTAGTCAAATCAAATCAAATCAAATCAAATCATTCTTTATTTTTAAATGTATAAAATATACATAAATAGCGTCACATATTTCTTACATATTATACATAACAAACTAAAACTAAACAAAATTAAGAAATCCACATAAATTTTTCATAAATTACACAAAAAGAAAAATACCCTGTTTCCAATGACTTTAAATACAACAATTAAGTATTCTTCCCCCAAAATTCTTCTAATGAATACAATGATAAACTTGTAAGATAAGTTTTAAGTTTGTTTCTAAAAGTTTTAATATTTTGTTCTTCTAAGATAAATTTTGGTAGAGAAAATAAAAATTTTGTACCTATGAAACTAGCTTTCTTCTCATAAAATTTCAGTTTATGTTGTTCCACACATAAAATGAGGTGCTTCTATTATGTCTAGTATTGTAACTATGATTATTTGGACTAGTAGTTGAATCCCACACAGCACAAGTACATCCCCAGGAGTTCCTAAACATATCCTGATGGGATATTGGAATATCCCAGGGAAATCCTAAATATCCCCAATATTCTCAAAAAGTCATCCCAGGAATCTCCTGGGGATATTGAATGTCCGCGCATATCCCGCGTTTTGGGATATCCTTTCGGGATATCTTTAGGACATTCAAATATCCCTAGGGGATGTCCTTAAAAACTTGTCTAAGAGTTGTAAATTGTAATTTATTCATCAAAATTTATAAGTAAATGCATTTCTGCTAACAAACAAATTGCAAAAATGAAAATAAAACTGAGCAAAAAGTACATGCCCATGTCAGGATTTGAACCTGCAACCTCTCGCTCAATGACCTGACGCTCTAACCTCTTGAGCCACCTGATCTGTGCTCAAATTGGTTCTTATTTACTAGTAAGTATTGAAACTTATCCTTCATTGGTGCACTTGGAAGTTTTGCGAGTCAAAGTAAAAAAGTTAGCCTAAATTTGAAGTAACTTTACAAATTGACTATTTTAAAGTATTTAAAAAATCTAAATAAAATAGCAAAACCTTTTGAATGTGAACAGTTATATGTAATTTTTAATGTATATTTTAACATCAAAAGATTATTAATTATACTTTTTATATTTTAACTTTAGTAAAATCACTACATCTTATTATTTATGTAGTTTGACATTTTGAAAGTGTATTTTGATGTAAAATAAATATTCTGTGTTCGTTATGGTGTGTAATGGTAAATCAAGATATCCCAGCGTAAACCCAAATTTCCCCAATATTTTCAAAGTCATTCAACGGATAATTAGGGATATTGCAAACATGCGCACTTTGGGATATCCTCTCAGGATATCCCCAGGACATTAAACATATTTAAGAGTTGTTTTTCGAGACACATCTGGAACTCCTGTCATGAAGAGGGACAGTCACGGAATTGCTTGTCCCAAACATTTTACAAAGAGTTATTTTCATAGGTTTTCATTAAAGTTAACTATTAAAACTGCAGTTTTTAGTGAATACACTATTTTCCATTAAAACTCTAACCACTGATACGTCCTAGGGATGTTCTTTGTAGATCCTTTCAACTACAATGTTTGAATTCAAACTTTGTATTTTGCTTGTAAACAATGTTAATATCCAATGTTATTAGTTTGTTATTTAATTTTCCTGGACCTCTACGATAAAAGTTAATTTAGTATTTCAATACTTTACACTGTGTCAACAGATATTTTCTTGGGAAATCCTGAGAATGTCCTAAGGATATGAACGAATTTATGGAATTTAATTAAAACTATGCCTACGGACATATTCCAGGGACTTCCCAAGGAGCTCTTTTCAGAAATTTTCAAAAAAGAGGACTCAGAGAAAAATGGTCTTTTTCAATGACTTGATGACTTTGGACTTTCGGCAAAACCCTTTTTTGAATGGAATATATGTTTGAATTAAATTGTAAAAACGCACATATCCCAGGGATATTCTTGGAATATGACCGTTTACGTAGTTCTGACACATCCTTGGGATATCTCTGGAATATCCTTTGAAATTTTGTTTGACAGGTGTCTTGTAGTAAAAAAAAGTTAAATAAATCCATTATAAACTTGTTTTGTTTGAAATTGTTTACTTTTAGTCTTATTTACATAAAAATTTTGTATTTCTATTAAGTCCCTTTGGAATATCTTAGAATGTCCTTTTGTACTTCTCCATATCCCGGGATTTGAATAGGATATTTGGGATCTGGTTGGGATATCCTGGGGAAATCTTGTGCTCAGTGGGATGATTTGTTTTTACATACATAACTGTCTCAAAAATGTATAACCCATAAACTGTTAAGATCCCTAAATCTGAAAAGTAATTTTTAAGTGATTGTCTTGTGATTGTATTTTAAATTAAATATTATACAAATTGCTTTTTTTGTTGTAAAAGAATCCTATTTAAATTTTTTTTTCGATGTAGCTCCATATATAGCAATACCGTATGCAATATGAGAATTTACTAATGAAAAATAAATTGATTTTAATGTTTCTTTATTACAAACTTTGGACATCTGACACAATGCATAAAGACCAGAGGACATTTTTCTTACAACATGATCAACATGCTTATCCCAGCTTAAATGTTGGTCTATTATTAATCCTAGGAATTTAGTAAAATCAACTTTTTTTTTAATAATAATAAATTTATTCCTCTGACAAAGTTTCACAGTGTATGGAAATTTACAAAACAAATTTCAAGTTTTTGCACTTATTGACAATTTTACAAATTTTCATTTAATTACAATTTCATCTACTCATTTTATCAAAACTCTTTCTTCATTTTAAACTTATTTGAAATTTTTCTTATTTCTTTTTCTTCCTACTTATTTCTTCTTTCTTTGTTCTTCATTTGAGGGGACTTGATCAATTGTCCCCTCAAATCCATCAGTATCTCGGATTTTCCTGACTTTCCAGATTTTTTACGTATTTCCCTGATTATAGTACCAACTCGATTCTTTTTTCCAATTAATTCGGCTATCAAAAACAGAAATTCCCAAACTTGCCCTCATCAGTTTCATAAATACCTGCATCGATGCCTTAGATGGTGCAATTAATTGGCCTTTAAATATTTTTTCACAGGGTGTCCACATTCTGGAAAGTCAGGGAAACAAATTCTGGTCAGTGAAAATCAGGGAAATACGTAAAAAATCTGGAAAGGCAGGAAAATCCGAGATACTGATGGATTTGAGGGGACAGTTCAATGCTTCAGTCGGCCATAACCCTGACTGTTGTAGCATTTTCGGGATTTTTCACAAATGTACGATAATTCAATTTATTGCCACACATTTATTTGGGCTTGGAATATTTTTAACTACTAGTACAAATGTTTCAATGGCTACTATCGTACTAGCGTATTCCCTATAGGAAAATTCGCTAAAACTCAAATTAAAAATTGAATACTGTATCAACACTAGATAAAGCTGCTGTAGCCTTTAACTAGAAGCCTTTCTGTCTTCCGTATCCCTCAACATATTTCTCAAACTAACTTTTTGTGTGGTTAAAAAATGAATTAATTGATTACAGGCATCCTGTTTAATAAGGGATTTGGGCAACATATACTGAAAAACCCATTAGTAATACAGGGTATGGTAGAAAAATCTGCTATTCGTCCCACAGACACCGTCTTGGAAATTGGCCCTGGAACCGGAAACATGACTGTCAGGCTTCTAGAAAAAGCAAAGAAAGTAATTGCTTGTGAAATTGATACGAGGTAAGTTATAGTGACATTTTCTATTTATCCCCAGTGAGTTATCTACTTATAATTATAATCAACAATAGTTAACTATTGTTGAAAAAAACTCTACTGTTGAAAAAAAAACTAACAATTTTTTTAGTTTGTTTAAAAATTTGTTTGATGTTTTTAAATTTTATACAGTGGAACCTTGATATATCGAACCTCAATATATCGAAATCCTCAATATAAAGAAGTTTTCTCATTCCCCTTGAACCTGCCTATCAATCTAATGTTATTTCTACCTCTATATATCGACGGATTAGCAGGGATAACCTCAATATAACGAACTTTTGGAGGGCCGATGCACTACCTAACCACCTTTACATATCGAAGTTTTGACTACAAAACCTCAACATATCGAAGTTATAAACAGAATAACAAGTTGAATCATTGAGCTCATCCATTTTCTTTCATGTTGCAACCTGTCGCTCTACAGACGTTGCCTTTTGCCGTGCCTTGTGTTCGCAGTGCTGTTCTTGTTTCCCTCATTTGCAGTTAGCTTACTGTGTTAGTGTTGTTTCATTCACCTTAAGTGTCCGGTAGGTGGCCGTTAGCATTAATTTAAATGCATTTTATATTATTCTCGTGAGTAATAATTTTAAAACCCCATATTTACTGCATGGATAAGAGTAACGTCTTCTAGTCCAAACTGATGTTTATTAGCCTAAATAAATTTTGTGTTTGCAGCACTGTTTAGTTTTTTGTGTCACCATTTATACTGTAGTCTTTGTCCTGATCAGCACGTGATAAAATTTTCATAGAAGGGCTTATAAACATTAATCAACTTATAATGTTACAATAGACTGTTATATTCTTTTGTGCAATAGCAAATTGTTGGTTTTGTAATCACAGTACACACATATTTATTCCTCAATTTCTAGGCCTACTGGAAATAAGTGATGGTATTAAAAGGTAGTCGTGAACCTCAGTATATCGAAGTTTGTAAAAGATAACCTTGATATAACAAACCTCAGTATATCAAAGACCTTGATATTACGAATTTTTTACATTCCCCTTCAGGTTCGATATATTGAGGTTCCACTGTATTAGCTAAGAGGAACTCCGATACCATAATAGTGTAAATGAGGACAAAATACTTAGCCTAAATCTATCTTATTAACATGTATCTCTCTATTGTCTTTAAGTAATCGACAGAGCCAACTTAATGCTAAATATAATCATATGATCATGTCACATAAACATTAAGATATGGTATATAAACAAATTACATACATTTTACAAATAGGTGATTGAGCAATCAATATTCATAGTTATTTGATATATAGAGAAGAGCTATTAATAAATGTATCAAAATCAAATTTATAATTTTGAAACTGTAAGTCGCCAAAACCACGCTTAAAAAATTCCTCAATTGAATAAAATGATTTTGGGAGGTCCTTCTGTAATATTACAATTTTATCATCTGTAATTTTTCCATATCCAGATTAGTTGCTGAGCTCCAAAAGCGTGTTCAAGGTACTCCGTACCAATCCAACCTGCAGATCTTGGTTGGAGATGTCCTCAAGACGGAACTGCCTTTTTTCAACATCTGCGTTGCAAACATTCCCTACCAGATTTCCTCCCCACTGGTGTTCAAACTGCTGCTACATAGACCTTTCTTCCGCTGCGCGGTGTTGATGTTCCAGCGAGAATTTGCTCACCGCCTTGTCGCCAAACCAGGAGACAAACTATATTGCCGACTTTCCATCAACACTCAACTCCTTGCACGAGTAGACATTTTGATGAAGGTAAGAAAAACAGAGCTATGAGTGCATACTGAAGAGACCATCTGTACTCTGAAATAAAAGTTTATGAAGAACACCATCACAAAACCATTAGATTTGTTTTATTACATACAATACTGTTTATATAAGTTTAAAAAGGTTATTTTTTTGTCTAATAATTTTTACTTTCTCCCCTTATACCATAGTATATGGAGAAAGTATTGTTTTTGTCAACATTTTTTTAATTTGAGTTGTTAGTGGATTTATCCGTAACATGAAAAATCCAAATTTTTCAAAAACGGCTTAAACGATTTGGATTAAGATTAAGTGGTTTATTGAAATTAAAATGTTGAACCACCGGCATCTCCGAGAAAACTCGTGTTCAAAAGTTATAGATCTTAAAGTATTTTTAAAAATCAGTTTTTTGGGATTTTTTTTTAGAAAACTGCTTTAGTAGACTCCCTCTTAACCGGCCACTTTTTAACCGGTATCCGCTTTAACCAACCTACCCTGACACAAAACCAACATCTTTTTAACTGGCCATTTTTATCTCAATATCGCTTTACCTGGCGGTGTTTCGCCTGAAATGTTGTTTTGTTATCTATCATTCAATTCAACATTATAACATATTGACATTCTCAAACCAATTAAAATGTACTATCCTGGATGAAAGTGAATTCCACCGGAAGTGAATGCATTTGGACCTGCAATCCAATAGACCACAATAAAGAACCAAATTATTATTAGTTTAGTCTTGGATTTCATGGGTGTTGTATGTTAGCTAAAAACTACAGTACATATAGTAATATATTTAGTGTGATTTTTCAAGTCATAATTGCATTTAGGCCATATAAAATTGTAGGTTGCTGCTTTTAATGTACATTGGTTTAAGAGGTGGCCGGTTAAGAGGGAATCTACTATAACTTGAAATAAATTTTACTTGTCACTATCAAAACGAGTTGAAAAAACTAAATAATCCAGTACGGTATTTTTAATTATTGCTCTACATCAAGTGGTTGCGGAGAAAATTCAAATTTTTGTTTAGCGGCAAACGCAGTAAGTTATTAAAAGACACAGGTGCGCTCAGAGTTAAACTCATGCCGTTCAGCTTGTAGCTACCCGACTGAGCCATCAAGACATTAATATTTGGAAACACTTAACATCTTTTTCATGTTGTTGGGAGAAAGTATGTGTCAGTTATCTGATAATGTTTATTTTTAATCAGAAGAGAGGTATCTTTTGTGTGAAGGTAGATAACTATCTGATAAGGTTGGTGGTAAGATAACCCTCTACAATAATTTAATTATTTCTGATCCAAGGGACTAATGTCTGCAAATTTTATTTGGTAAAGTAGCACAAAACTGCTGATGAGACTATACGCAAAACGTAACTTATTTGTCCTAGGACTCAACAAATCTGTTGTAATCTTTTTTTAGTCTTAGGATGTAAAAAGTCTGCTGTTTGGTAACTTTCATACACAATATGCAAGATAGAAGGGGTTTTTTATCACACATTATATAAAAAGTATTGTTTGTAAATAACAGTAACAAATGTAAACATTTTATATTACTTACTTTGTAAGAGAGAAAACAAAAGATGTCAACTTACCATGCATATATGGTGTGCCAAAACGACAAAGTATTTGTGTATTTTAAAATATTTTTACGATTTTTTTTATATAATAGAAAATTTTGAATTTTATAAATGTAGGTATATGCATGATAAGTTAATTTACTTTTATTTTATTTTATTTAAAACATAAATTTACAATGAATTTTGGTTGAAAAGATAATTCCTTAGAATTTGAACTGAACTTTTCAGAACACTTGAAACTATAATTTTGTCCATTGCTTTTGGTAGTTTGAACGTCTTTCGAAATTTCAAATAGTTTTTATTTAGTGTTCCTCTGGAGCCGAAAAGAAGTCCAATAACATTTAATACTAAAACAAAAAAGTTTAATACCTCAAAATTTTTATAATTATTTTGTATAATAATTATTTTGTAGTTAAATGTTCAATGGTTAAAAGTCTAATTCCGCATTATGATAAAAAACATTCATCACTCAGAGCAAAAGTTTCTTTTTGGCAGTGGCGGCTCGCCCATAAGGACTCCCGGACGCCGCCCCCCCCAAAGAATTTATTAAAAAATCAAAATAAATAAATTAACAAAAATATTATTTTAAGAATATTTAACAGAATGACACTTGTATAGGTCATAAGTTGAAGATAGAAACAGATCGTACCGAAATAAATGAAAATCAACGATTATCATGGCTCTAATTCTATCGCGGCCGGCTCGGGCCTGAGCGACAGCCGCCGGACGCCGGTGATGGACGCCGGACGCCGGCCACGGCGTCCTAGCGCTCTTGTGAAATCAAATGGAAACGCGCATACGCGCACCTCACTCACACAGGCACACACAACGGCTGCTTAATGCAACGCTCTGCCCGGCGCCCTAGGCTGCGCGCGCCACTGCTCCAGCCACTGCTACCAACCGAGCAGTGCCAAAAATGTGACTGTAAGTTCCCTCGCGTTTCAGTCGTCCGTCTGGGTTCTTTTGAGCGTAATGTTGTACGTGTTGGTGTATGTTCTGTTGAAATAGTGAATTATATAGATTTGTGAGGAAATGTAAATGGATGATAGTGAAATGGGTGACGTTGGAGATGAGCAACATTTACACCAGGTAAATCGTATAGTAGGTAATAGAATGGGGGAAAAACATTGAATATTAGAATTATTTTGAAGAACCCGGGGATTCCAAGGCCCAATTTAGTTTTAATCAAATGCAAAATTGAACAAAGAGAAAAAATAGTTTTAATCAAAAGTGTTTTAGAAATTTATACTATTAGGCCAATTGGCTCTGTGGCTGTAAAATTACAAACTCGTTTTTCTGTAACACTTGCTTGATTATAGAGATTCAGGATCTTTACTTAACTGTTGGTGGTATTTCAGAGATTAAACATTTGAACTAAAAAGTTAAGAAATATAAAAAGAGTGACAAACACAGCAATGCGTGTGTATAGAATTTGATTAAGTATTTGAAAGGATTGACATTACATTTGCGACATTAAATAAAACTATAGGCCTACAAAATGTCTTGAGAAATGCAGATTTTTTATTTATATTTATTTATTTATTTTTGGTCTGGATTTCGTTTAGCAAAATCATTATGTATTCATAGTCAATCGCAAAATAATCACAAACTGTGATGTGCCCTTTAAAGTCATTAAAACAATTGATTGTGTTAAGGCTTTCAGGTACGATAAAGAATTTAAATCTGAAGTACAAAAAATAAGAAACTCCCCTGAACTGGATTAGTCCAGTGTGCGAACAATAGCGTAACTGAACACAGACGTAAACATGGTTTGAAGACCGGAAATATATTGTCGCAAAGGAATGTGACATCTTAACTTCCGGGGTACGTAGTGGACCGCTTTCAATTCTTAGAACACACCTGTCCGCGGCAAAACTATTTCAGTCTGATTTGTTTCCTCAATTCAAAAACCAATGTCACAAAAAAGAAGTAGGCCCATGCATTTAAACGTATTGATATCAATGAATAAAATTGACAGAAAACCAATGCTTGTTTTAGGTCTAATAGACCTAAAAGTGTCATCTCTGTTGTACATAACTGATAACTGCAGGGTGATAACTTTTCGTCAGCAATTGTGATATTAAGATTTTTAGGCTATATTGCAATTTAATTCACCTTTGTGATCGAATTATACCTGTTTGATGGAGTAAATATTATTTATGACACAAGAGATAACCGTTTTTCCTGAAGTTTACTTATCTTCACTTTCGTAAATATAAATAAAATAATGATAAGAGCCCCTCCACCGTCCCTAACCACCGGCCGCCACTGCTTTTTGGTGCTTAGTAGTTTTTAACCCTCCGGGCTTTTTTCTTAGATTTTTCGGCCCAGCTTTTTGACCTTCAAGAGTTTGCATAGATTTTTAGACACTTAGAAAGCATGACTTAACTTATGGTAACTTTGTGGTCAACGACAGGAACGGAGCCATGATTATTACCGCTAGATTCCAAGCTTTCTGAATACATTCATTTCAAATGGCAGAACGTAATTGGTTATATGTAATATGACGTGATGAAATATCTGGGAAAAACTGTTGCCTTGTGCTTACTTCATATGCAACGAAATACGTATTTTACCTAAGGTTTTGAGATTATGAGTGATTAAAAATGTTATTAATACTATTAATTGCTATTAAGTAAAAGTGTTATTAATTTACATTATTTGAGTAATTTAATATGTTTCACCGAGTTTATAACCATAAATATTAGTAGGAATTAGTTTAACGTTCCTAGCTTGATTTTACGTGTGTTCTTTTGTTATTAGGGTAAGCACCGTTGGACATATTTTGTTTTATTGGTCATAAGTTTTTTCAACTCTCATTGCTTATAATGATTATATATTTTATTGTTCTCCATAAAACTCTAAATAAAATGTATATATTTGAATTTTGTTTATGTGTGTCTTAAATTATTTTAGGGGAGAGCAAAGTTTCATAACATATTTTTTGTGCTTTTTTTATTTTTAACCTATAGCCTAATTTTGGTAATAAAAAGTAAGGGTAACTATTTTTGTATTGCTAAATAGTTCATTTTACATCCTTCATACAATATATACATTTACCTATAAATTTTTCATTATAATATCAGAGCACCTGAGTCAGTATATGTAAAAAGATAAACACTAAAATAAAAATTATATCATCTGCTTCTAGTGATGAAAACTACTATTATGCAACAATTATTTCTCATTGTGAAGGCCTTAAGCCACGAGTAAATACATCTGGAGAGTAGCTTAAAAGCTGAATATGCAACGATTGGCATACACTAGGATATCTGCGACCAACGTAAATTTGGTAAATCATTCTCGGATACTAAATAAATTGTTGTTCTCACTCACTTTTGAAATTAGGCACATAAAGAAAATAAAATATGAATTATAATGGAATCGGTTGTTGTGCGAACTGTGTAATTTCTATTACAACACTAGGCATACTTTCGTCAAATGCCGAGCTCCCATTGGTGTCGAACTTGTATTGAAATGTGACTCCTGTATGTTGAAGACCCCACTAAGCAACGGGTTTTAATTAAGTTTAATAATGTTTACCTCTTTATGATGCTACTTGTATTGGTGATTATTGCAATGGTCGTATATATAAAAATAACAACACTGGACCTTCACTCCATACAGAAGACTGTTGGTTTATGGTACAACCTACTCATAATAATGAACTAACTTATTTAGGTTGGCAAAAACAACTTCCGGCCACCACCAAAAGTTGAATCTAGCGTGGTTCGGATAGAACCGAGGAATCCGCCCCCACCCATCAACTTCAAGGAGTGGGATGGCCTGACTAGGATAGCTTTTGTGAGGAAGAATAAGACACTGAGTGCAGCTTTCAAGCAGAGTGTGGTGTTAACCACGTTGGAAAAGAACTACAAAACACACTGCTCGCTAACCAATCAGGTGATCAGAATAACAACTTTATTGAACAGCCTATAAGTTTTTTTTCCTCCACCTACTATCTAAAGCCGTATTCTACTCCTTGGAATAGAGTACTAAAGTACTAGTTTAGATCCCATGTGACTTGAATACTTAATTTTTCTACCTAGGGAAAACTCAACTTTTTTTGTACTACGGGGCTAAAGTTAGTTACATAAGAATAACATTAAAAGAGAGATTAAAAAAAACATGAGCCACAGTCAGCTGTTACTTGTAATTGTTTCGTTATTCTTTGTTTACTAATAGCAACTGTAGCTGCTGCTCACTGCTGACCATTCTGTCAGCAGTGAGCAGTGTACGTGTTTGTTTACATTTCGCTTGGATAGGCTATTAACCTAAGAAGTCTAAAACATAAGTGTAAAACTTTTGACTAGGCTTAAATTCTATTTTGTTTTTTCGTGTTCTTTAAAAATGATATAGCCTACCTTGTGTGTTTTTTATGTTGATGTGACTGATCCAGCTTGACGGAGCAAGGGATCATATGAAGGTAAAGTTAAATTAAATACGTCAGGCCTATTAGGCCAAAATGTTATTCGTGTAGGTGGAGGAAAAATGTTGTGTGCATCAAGGGACTAAAGTACTTTTCTCCCTCAGGGAAATTTTCGCCTGAAAGCGAAGCCGAGGGCGACAACAGTTTCCCTTCAGGGAGAAAAAATTGTACTTTAGTCCCTAGAAGCACAAATAACTATTTAATTTTTATTAATTACATTCTACTGATTTTACATTTTTATTCTTTCCTGGAGAGCTTCATTTAGACACAGAGTATCTCCTTATGCAATTTTTATTATATATGACATGTAGAGTATTACATTAGAACCTCAACTCTTTTAAATGTCACTCACTGTTATCCGTAGCTGCAGAAAGGCACATTTTGACACCTACTTTTAATGTGTCGTAGTCGAAACTGATGAAAAAGTAGGTGCCACTTTGATTTAATGCAATGTCAATGACCATGAGATCAACTATGTTAGGTCTATTATTATATTCAGAGTTAAATTTTTTCCAAATCCTTATAAAACTGCTTAACACTTTGGGTGCGGCTCAGTCACCGGTGACCGGTAGCGAAACGCGAGCGCCGGCCTGCCCGGTCTCGTGTCGCCGGCCGTGACTCGGCGAAATGAATCAGTCAGTGTGGCCCTGGGTTGCGGAGTAGTTCGGAGTTGTTTATACGTGCGTTACTAGAGCAACCTGCCTTCTTTCGGTTGTGCGTCGCCCGCCTTTCCCGTGGGCCGGCTTCGGTCCATTGTGACCTGAACTTTTTTAATTACTTTTAACTCTTTTTTTAAGTGTTTCTTCCGTGTTTTGTTACATAATATAATGTTTAATATTTTTTTATTTGAGTTTTATCGTCTTTTATTTAAAATGGATTCCCCAATACCAGAAATGCTTCGACCAGTACTTGACGAATTTTGAGTAAAAAAAAAAACAATGGTTGGAAGGGTGGAAGGGGCTGTAAATAGTTGTAAATATTAGTTTTAATTCTATTGAACATTATTATAATTATATTAAACATTTTTGATGTAAAAATTCGATATTGTGTTACGAAAAACCATGTATTGTCGTTGCACGGGCCGGCTCGGTCACCGGACACCTGCACTTTTGGACGCCATTTTTTAGGTGAAATAATGCAAGAACGCCAGTTTGCCGCCTCGATCTGGACTTCTGGAGACAAAAATTAAGATTTTATGAAAAAAAAATTTTCAGGCCCGCGGGAAAGATTTCCGATATTCTTTGCCGCACTCAACGTGTTAACGTACAGATTTCTAATGACATTTCTGTTATCTGTCTATTATATATTAAGACGGCCAACCTGCAACATATATATTGCATAGTGTAATCCTCTCTAAGGCCATATAAAAACAAGCTAAATTATCAATGATTTGTTTAGTCTTAATTGTCACAGTTGTGGATCTGAGTATGGCGGTTAATAGGTGTTCCACTGTATTGATCTTTTAATTTATATATTTAATATATTTTTCAGTCAAAAGACAGTCTTCCTCTTGTTACTTAACTTATTAACAATAGATAATCAATTAGAAAAGCATTGTAATTTTTAGTTAAGACTATTTGATTATTGATTTACAAAATAATTATTTTTATCTAGTAGGCCTGCACCTAAAACAAATTTTAGGAAAGTTGTCGAAACTTCTATTCCATCCGCTTGAGTCGCTAACGCATCAGTATTGTTTGTAAAACTTCTGGCTTGAGAGCATTATTAACTTCGAAAACACTCTAAAACGTGTCATTTTTATTATTTTTGTAGTGTTTACCTCTAGCTTTCTTACCTCCCGTGACACTGTTATTGTAAGCAACATTGTTAATAGAATAACATCATTATTTTTTCAGGACATCACCACAGATTTTGACATTAAGCAGTATGTAGATGATATCTTGATGGGCTGTGGTTTTGCTGACAAAAGAGCAAGAACTATGGATATCGACGATTTTCTTGTGTAAGTATTTATTTTTATTTAGTTTATTTATTTTTTTAGTAAAAGATTTAAAACAATGCAATATGAAAATTTAATATCACAAATTTGAAATTCAGGACTGAAACAAAACCAAATGCTCTATCAAGTTTAACATATCATAATAGACCAGTGATAGTTTAATAACATTGCAGTTTGAATAAAGCTCCTTCAAAACCTTAGTAATAAGATGGTATCCATCTAGTTTAGAATTTGAAGGAAAACTTTGGACAGTACACTTCCCAATTATCCGAGGTCTTTGGGAACAAGACTTCCTCAGATAACAGAACCTTGGACAATCCTGAGCTTACTTTTATTTTGTGATTAGAGTGTTTCAAAACCTTAACCTCTTGTGAAATGCTTGTAAAATATGTCTTTTATCAATGTATAAGGGAGTTAGGGAATTTAAAATAATTAATAGTACGGATGGGTTGTTTGTTAAAGGCGGTTGTGGGTTTTATCGGTTTTTGACAAACCGATAACAAAGAATTGATAATAAATTTTGGTTTTGGTTTATCGGTTTTTATTCCTAATGAAAGATAAAACTTGAAACAGAGATCAATTATAAAGGAAAGGACTTCCACGGTTCTAAGAAGATAACAATACATTTGTACGAGGGCTCTTCAGAAAGTAAAGAACGTTTCCGCCTTACGCCGCTAGGTGCGCGTGTATCGCCTATATTAGGATATGAGAGCACTCGGGGCCTCAGTGGCTATCCAGCCGTGACACTAGGATAATCGTCGCGCTGCTAGTTTTTTTATTTTTAAATTCAAAATGGCCGCTCCCGTAAAAAATGCCGCCAGTTGCGAAGTGCGATCGATAACACGGTTTTTGCTGGCAAAAAATTTAAAACCGATAGAGATTTATCGATTTTTATTCTTTCAATTTCAACACAGCAAAATCCGTGAAACTTGAGGGAAAGATAACGAAAGCGCTGTTATGGAGGAGCAGCGGGTTTTACGGATCTTCTCGTCAACTATAGTGACCAGTTCGTCAGTCACAAAGCTCGGTCGTCCACTCTACTGCTCATCAAGTACTGGTTCGGTCATTTGTAAACTGAATACACAACTTACGCACAAAACTTTCATTCAAGACATTGTTCCCATACACCTCGCACAATTTTCGATATTTTTATCGGTTTTAAGGTTTTTGCCAACAAAAACCGTGCTACCGATCGCACTTCGCAACTGGCGACATTTTTTACGGGAGCGGCCATTTTTAATTTAAAAATAAAGAAAACTAGCAGAGCGACGATGCTCCTAGTGTCACGGCTGGATAGCCACTGAGGCCCCGAGTGCTCTCATACCCTAATATAGGCGATACGTGAGCGCCTAGCGGCGTAAGACGGAAACGTTCCTTACTTTCTGAATAGCCCTCGTAATATGAGACTAATGCGGAACACCTGCCAATAAGAGCTCTATTGCTTGGCATTCGGCCAGCAACGAGTTCATTATGTTTGGTTTCTGATCCAATTGTCGTACAGAAACATTATAGCTCATTTTCTTGTCGGATTTTCACAAATTGAATAAAATTATAATCAAAGTTGTACGATTCATTTTTCAATCTGCGTGTATGGGAGAATTAATGTTTTTAGTAGGCTATGTTGTTTTCAATATTGAACTGAAAAATACTACTACAGTCCTTATTTTTTATAAATACACATTTTTCAATTATAGAAATCAAATTATTATTTTACTGAATTAAAACAATTAAAACTAAAAATAATTGTATGAATAAAGTGCATTTCTTTACACATAATAGATGGTAATTCTTAAAAAAATGAGACATGAAATAATAAAACATTTCTTAAGCCATAATTTGAGGGTGTTTCTTAACCTTTTTAATTGGTTGGATTTTATTTCCAACATTTTTATTCTATCCTTCCAAATATTTCATCAATTCCTACTAAAATACAATAGTCAAAACTTTGGAATTTTTAGTTTTAGTTTTTGTTAATATTGCAATTTTGCCCACTAAAATGGTTGTATTGCTTTTTGACTACTTTCAGATAAAATAAAAGACCAGTATTATAGTTGGATAAACATGAATGTTTATATATTTTCTTGCATTGACTAACTGATAGATAGATAGATAGATATTTTATTGATCATTAGACACAATGTGCAATAGATCACGTCAAAAATTACAGATTGTTACATTAATAAATAATATAACTAGCTCCTTTCATACTATAGCATAACACATGTAATATCACAGTTAACAAATGCAAAATAAATAAATATAAATAATACAATGCAATCAATATGACTGGTCTACTTAAAAAGCATAATGTATAAAAGGCAGAGAAAATATGACTCAGCCTGATTTTAGATGGTAACCTTGAGTTATGTTTACTATCTAAAATAAACCGAAAAACTGACAACCGACAACCGGTGCCAGTAAAAAACCAAACCGATAAATTTTTCAACTGACCCATCATTAATTAATTGCTATAAAAAAATGTATAGAGTTCACACAAAACAAATTAACATCGAAAATACAGTTCCACCTATAATCAAACTGACAGGTGAAGACGGTATGTGTACAGATCCACCATTCAGATACAGTCTAATAAAAAGGTAATTGGGAGGCAGTCATGACACTCAGTCAATTAAGGTGTAACCCGTAACAAAATGGCTCTAGTAGCTTAGTAAGATCGCTTGCATACGTTGATAGATGTCCCAGTTAACCCTACAACCAATCACGGCACTATTAGAATCTGGTTGCTTCAATTCCATCCGCATCAGTCACTTACATAGCCGATTTGTTTGTAAAACTGCTGGCTTGAGAGCATTAACAACTTTGTGGACACCCTAATATATGTAGTTTCAATATGAGTGTCGGGACTGTACAGATCTATGACAGCACAGAAAGGACAGGGCATAGAAGAAAATGCCTATTGTTACTCGAACGGTTGTTTGTGCAGTTAAGTTTGTCAACCCGTGATTTTGTTTTGAAAGGTTTTTATGTGTGTAATTTTTACATAAAAAAGAACTCTTTTAATGTGTTATGTTAAGTAATTATTTAACTAAACCAACAAATTACCAATATTTCTACTTAACTCTAAACTTAAACACAAGTTTAGCATCTTATTATTTTGCTCCGACCGGAAAAAAATAAAAATTCAGCTAAGAGCTACCTGAGATAACCCAGAGTCTCGGGGAATTGCGAGTGTACTGTATAAAGCTTATATACAATTATCGCCAAACCAAAACTTGCAAACATTAAAAAAATCACACAGTAGCAACTGTGTCTTATTGTAAAACAAATATGCAAAGAGATATAAAATATATATTTTATCTTAGTTTTATTTGGTGAGTTATAACTTAATATTCCTCTAAATTATCTTGATAAAAAATAACAGAGATATTTATTATATCAGTACCAAATTTCAATGTTTAATTTTTATACTTGTACCAAACCAATTGTTTTCAATATGAATATAAATTTACAATGTTGTTTACATTGACTGTCTGACTATTGCATTTAACAACAAATATTTTCAGGGTTTTACATGCTTTCAATGTGAAAGGGATTCACTTTGCGGGTTGCTGAGATAGAATTCCCCATTTGGAGACCACTTTTGTAAATAAATGTATTTTTTATTTACATCCTTGTTTAATTTCCTTCTTAATATATAAGAAATATATATATATATATATATATATATATATAACGGAGTAAACGGCTTCTAAATATATATATATATCTATCTATATATATATATATATATATATATATATATTTAATTATCTAAAAGCCATATATTAATAGGTAAGCATAAAACTTCCTGCTTTTCTCTCAGCTGGTGTGTATCGTAGAAGAAATCTGCAAGTACAGTAGAGTCCCGCAAAGACGGACTAATGTGGACTTATGGGTTATCGGGAAAGGAACAAACTTAAAAAGTATGAATAATTTTTTCATTCCTGTGAAAACATAAATTTAGTTATTGTATAATGAAGGCCTGCATTTTACAAAACCTACAAATTTAAACTATCTATTAAAAAACTTAAAGAAAAACCATAACTGTTCTGTAACCTCTGGTCAATGAAGTGGCAATCAGCACCTTGGAACCCAGTGCATTCTACTCTGGTAGGCTTTCTGAGTCATCTAGAATTCAAAGTTATCGAAGTCCGGGTTTGCGGGACAACTGCACCGTTAGAAGGGTGCCCTGTTGATAGGCACGAACCCATTAAAATTTGCATTGGCCCTCAGGGCTACGCCTCACAGGCTTTTAAATTTTCAATGTTAACACATTGAACCCTATGCTCGAGTGTAGGTCGGGGTACCGCGACTGCCGTTCTCAACGAAGCCCGAGTATAGGTCGGGTAAAAGCACATATCTAAAAAAATTTTACATGTTATATGTAAATATATGTTTGTACATGTATAAGTTACTTATATGTAAGCCTTTTATGTATATGTACAATATATATATATATTTTTTTTTTCAATAGTAGAGATTGCCTCCTGATTGAAATTCAACCAACATTTTTCAGCTGATCTGGACCTAATTAGTTAGAACAATATGTTATAACTGAAGCATCTGTGTTGTGAAAAGGGGAAAGGGACACAAAGTTGAAAATTTCACTTTTTGAGTTTTTTTAGTCTAATAGAGGTTAGTTTTTTGAGCATTTTAAGACCAAAATCACTAAAATATCTTAAAAATTTGACAAAGATAGAGCTTTTCAACGTTGTAGATCTAAAAAAAATGGGATTTTGAGAAAAAACGATTTAAAGTTTTGGTAGCATATAAATAGTTTATTTAACATATCTAAGAAAATTAATGTGTACATTAAAAAATAACCATGTTACATATACAGGACAAATCCAACATTAAGATCAAAATTATATATATATATATATATATATATACTTTTATTTTTATATATATATAAAGTAACATGTCATACATAAAAATGATAAGTTAAAAGGTAATTTGTGCAATAAAAAGGAAGTACATCTGATAATATCTTATGATTTGTGTTTCATACCAATGACATGTTTGTATTAAAGTTATATATTATATATATTAACTTTTTTGAAAATATATATGTATGGTATATTAGTTATTTATGAAAAATAAACATAAAATTTTATTCATTATTTTACCTAAAAAAATAATTCTATTGTCAACCAATTGTACATTAATCAATTGATGAAACGGTCCATGTACAACATAATAATTAATATACATACAAATATAATATATATTATTATATATATATATATTTTCTGTTATTATTTTGCTCCGACCGGAAAAAAAATAAAAATAAAAATTCAGCTAAGAGCTACCTCAGATAACCCAGAGTCTCGGGGAATAACTCTAATGTGCAAAAAAATGTATAGTAGCTTGGATCGCTAGTAAGATCGCTTGCATACGTTGATAGATGACCAAGTTAACCCTACAACGAATCATGACACTATTAGAATATAATCGTGTCAACACAAAATTTATCACAGACCATGCTGCCCTACATTTATTATTTGATTGTAAAATAAAATTGTCATTAAATTTAATCTTGCTTTTTTTTAAAGCCTTATTCCTATAACAGTTTCTAGCTTTGGTGTGCTGTGTTTTTTCTTAGGTTCCTAACCTTACCCTATCTCTTAAAATTAAAACCCATTCTCTCAAACGGGCTAACTCTGGGGTAAACCAAGGTGCAGATTTCTTTTTTCTGCTACCTGAGGGCCTAACAGATTTGTTTTTTACGGGGCAACATTCATCATGAAGTGTGGCCAGTCTATTTACAAAAATACAAGCATTTTTCTTCAATACCTAAACTGTTACTAAAATGTTATGCCATTTTTCCAGCTCCAACTGACACCTAAAGTTATGTAAGTTTTCAGTTGCAGACATTCTAAATCTAACCTGTGATTATGTTGCATAACTGGTTTTAGTATTAAAACTGTTAATTTTAAGCCATAACAGATCATGGTCTGCCAAACAAGTTTGTAATATCCCTTTGTCATGAACCAACAAATTCTCATTTGTAAGTACATTATCCAAGCAAGCCTTGTTTCTCGTACTTTGAGAAAATATATGTATTGTAAGAGCGTAACATGTTAACAAATGTATGGACTATAGGTAACTCTTTTCTTATATCTATATTAATATCGCTTAAAATAAAAAAATTTACACTTAGGCCTACTATTTACATATGACTCTAAAAATTCTCTAAATTAATGACAAAATCTGAATTATTTGACTTTGATGTGTATACTGAAACAACTAGCATATTATACTGAATGAGCTTAACTGCACATATTTCAAAATCAAAATCAGCAGTAAACTCATTAAGATCAATTTCCAAAAACTCAATGTTATCTCTCAGTAAAATCATGGAACCACCGTACCCAGTTAAAGGGCTTGTTTTTCTGCAGTAGGCAGACCCTAGTTTATACCCATCGGGAATGTAAAGAGGTATTTCCGAAAGGGTTAACCAATGCTCATTCAACGATATCACATGGGCAGAAAAATCATCCAGTAAAACATTCAGCTCATGAAACGAAGTACGAAAAGACTGAATATTAAGGTGGACCATGTATAAAAAATTGCTATCAAAACAAGGCAGCTCAGATTGTACAGTATTATCTACTAGGCCTAAATCACTATTTATAAAAAACTTACATTTACATTTAAGTCCTTTTCTTTGCCAGACTCATGATCACAATCACGAAGAATTGATGTCGATATGTCCGGAGCCAAGTTTTCTGCGTCGATAGATGAAGTTGTAGGTTTTTGTGTCGATGACGAACAAAGAGTTGACACTGATACATTGTCCACTTGGGAATGGAGGAGTGGAGAAGTCTGCTCCTGATTCAGAGCAGATGTGCACGTTGTCAAACTAGACCCACACGGACCAAGAGTAGAGAAAGATGACTCCGCTGGAGACGAAACCCCCAATGTTTGTTGTTGCTGCACACTCACGGGTTCACTGACCAAGTTAAAGGCCGATGTAGCAGGGCCTGTTAGTCCTCTAATCTGCTTTGCCACAAACTTCTTCCCTTGTTTATTGATGTGGAAACCATGTTTGGTATGGTGATCCCTCCTTAAAAGAAACAGGTCCAACAGCTGGACATTACAATTTTCGTAAACAATCTTCCTTATTTCATGATTAATTTCTTTGATGTTAACATTGATTTTATCATCCTCCCTTAAATCATACCTATATGGGATGATGGCCAGTATGACATTGGTTTTAGCCAGTTGTCTAACCTTACATTCCAGCTTGCTAGTCAGGTTCACAGCTGCACTTAAGTCCATTCCATTGCTAACGTCATTACAGCCACCAATAATTACTGTATAGTCTTTCACATTATAGGCTTTGTCTTCATACTCCTGCTGTTCAGGACTTTTACTACTTTGCCTGTATGGTATTTAATTACAGCTGATTAGCTGATTTAGTTATATTTAATATTGTCACATGTCTTTGTTTGTTGTTGTTTACTAGTTCTCCTTTTTTTTATATCTTGGCAATGAATTCTTTTATGAAAAATTAAAACTATTTAAACCGCTATACAGTCCACTTCTCTATTTAACATTTGGTCCTAACGAGCCGCATCAAACTAGACATTTTCCTATGGACATGTTTTGTACCCCGCTAATGTTTGTGATTTTTAAATACAAAAACCAATTTGTCTTCTTCGCTAAAATGATGGACTACTTGTGTTGGACCTTGTAAGTGATACGCGTAGTACTTAGAAGAACTTATTCTCTGAGGTATTTTTACCAACCACTGTTTTTGTTATTGTTAATTAATACTAATTGTGACTAATTTTTATTCAATATCACAAATATTTGTTTAAAAACATGGTTCCACCTCGCATGGAGTTCAAAGTTGACTCATACTATCGTATGGTCAAGAGGATAAAAAGCCGCTTAACTACTATTCAAAATGCTGTCGGTTCTGTAAATGCACAGACTGATACACTTACAAATGTGCAGCTTAAGAAACTCGCGGTGTACCGTGCTGAAACGGAATCAAAGAGGACAGAATTCGAGTCCCTTTCAATACAAGCGAGTACGCTTGATGGTGATGAGGATTTGTCAGACACCATGGACAAAGACCAGGATTAAGTCTGTGAAATGTGTGTTGATATATTAGGTCAAATTGACTCGCTGTTAAGCTCTACTGAGCCAGCCGCTCTTATACTTTCAAGTAGTCATGATACGTTGACTTCATCTAACGCTAGTTCTCAATTACGCCTACCTAAATTGAATCTTCCTACGTTTCGAGGGGATCTTTCATCGTGGACCTCATTTATAAATTTATTCAATACAACAATTCATAACAATGAAAGTATTCGTGCCGTGTTGAAATTCCAGTACCTTTTGAGTGTACTACGTGATGAGCCTTTCAATCTAATTAAAAATCTCAGTTTAACGACTGAAAACTACAAGATCGCATATGACCTTCTTCACGAACGGTATCATAATATTAGAAGACTTCAAACTTTACATCTGAATCAACTCATCGACTTGCCTGAAATTAAAGCATCGAACTCACAATCCATTCGTCACTTTGTCAATGCTTTCACCGAAAATTCTCAAGCTCTTACTGCTCTTGAATGTCCTGTACTAGAGTCCAATCCAGTATTAGCTAATGTTTTGGTACGCAAGATGGACGTTAAGCTATGCAAACGTCTCGAAATCTACCGCTCAACTTCAAATTCTGTCCAACGCTCAATTCCTGAAGTCAGTGAAATAATTGAATTTTTGATCACTGAATGTAACCGTACAGAAGATGCCACGCTACATGCTCCATCCCTAGATGCCACGCTACATGCTCCATCCCTGTCCTGTCAGATAATTTCCACATCATCTCCTAACAAGATACCCACTAGTCAGAGTTTTTCGTCTGGTAAAACTTACTCACGCACTCAACCCTCTAATTCACCAAAATCATGCATTATATGTAGCCAGAATTTTCATAAGGTTTACATGTGTCCTGTATTTAAACAGAAATCTCCTTCCGAGCGCTATCAACTCGTGAAATCCTACAAACTTTGTGTGTCTTGCTTAGGAACACATAAACTCCAACAATGCCATTCAAAGTTTACTTGTCGGACTTGCAATAGGCGTCATCATTCCCTCTTGCACTTCAAAGGAAAATATGAATCCCCTACACCCCAAGATCCTAAAGATTCGACAGTCGCCAATTTGAACATTGATCGTGATTGTAATTCTATCTCAACAGAGAAGACCTCAGTGACCTTAACATCTCAAGATTCTTCAGTAATTGGTTCTGGTGTCAGCACTGTTCTTCTGGGGACTTAGTCCAACTTCGAACATCTGACGGAACTCCACATGTTTTCCGCGCTCTTCTAGACTCTGGAAGTATGTGCGACATTGTGTCGGAACATGCCGCGAAAATTCTTAATACGCGTCATCAAAAATCTGATGTACAGCTCTTAGGCATCAATCAAAATGTCACTCATAACCGAGGTCAAATTTACGCTGACATTGAAACATTGGACGGTAAACTGATTGCACCACAACATCCGTTTCTTATTCTTAATAGAATTACAGCTGACCTTCCCCGAGTGCCGATTTCATCCAGGGTTCAGAAACATGCTCAAGCCTTTGCACTCGCAGACCCAACATTCCACGTTCCTGGACGCATTGATGTAGTGCTTGGAGGAGCACTGTTTCCCAAAGTCTTCAAACAGGAACAACATTCTCTTGGATTACAGATGCCTTCATTATTTGATACTCATTTTGGTTATGTTGTGATGGGTAATGCACCTTGCATCCCAACTTCTTCTGATTCTTGTAACCAGCATTCCAATTTGACAGTTTATTGTCATGCATCAAACAACATAGATTTAATTTGCTCTCAAAGACTTTGGCAACAAGAAGAACCACCAGTTTGTTCTGCTATCTCTACTGAAGGTGATCATAATGACTACTCTGCAGTGACACTTGCTATGGAAGAACATAATATTGTCCGTCCGCCACATGGAGAAAACTCCCATAACACGCAAGTTATGCATCAGACCAAATTCAATAGGCGTACAAGATGTAAAATGAATTATAGTCCTAGTTCTACTCTTCATAAAAAATTGAAGAACTGCCAAGTTGATTGTATCTCCACTGATCAACTCAAGAACCCAAGTTTGAAAATCTTATCTTCGATCAAACCAAACTATCACTCAGAAGAATTTGCTGGCTCTGAAGATCGTCCGGTTGCCCCTTGAAATATATATTGAAGCTGGACCGCTTCAAGGGGGCCGGTATGTTCAGGACTTTTACTACTTTGCCTGTATGGTATTTAATTACAGCTGATTAGCTGATTTAGTTATATTTAATATTGTCACATGTCTTTGTTTGTTGTTGTTTACTAGTTCAGCTGTTTTGTGTTGTTATAACAGTGTACAAATTGTGCTCCTGAAAAAATATTTAAATTTAAATTTTAATTAACTAGTAAGTAAGTGAATTATTCATAAAAGCATCTCAAAGAACATTCCTTCAAAATTTATGCATAATATTCAAGTTTTATAAAAAATCTCTTTCATAAATAGTGCATTATAAAGTAGACATAACCTAATTTTACATTCATTTAACTTTAAATACACCATCTGAAGAACTACAACATAAAAATTTGTTACTTGGTTTTAAATTTGTTCTTTTTTCAAACATGATTAAATCAATAATTCAGACCAGACGCCAAAGAGCTAATTCCACAATGTTGAATAATGTTTCCACCTCAAATCAAGATCCAGAGCAATTGGATGTGTCATCAAGTTTAATTATAAAGGTCAATAAATTGAAACAAGAAATTCATGACTTAGAGCGAAAAAAGCAAACTTTGAGTAAAAGAATTAGTGATTTAAACTTCAAACAAACATACTGCGAGAAAACTCTAGGTCCAGTAATAACTAAGGACTCCTCTGTTCTGAATTCAACTGACAACTACCTAAATGACACACATCTACAATCATATTTTGATTGCCTTTCTGCAGAGATCCCTGATGAAAGGAATGACGTAATACTTGTAGGTCCAATGGTTTCTCTTTTCCTGAAAAATGGTAGTTTATATGAGAACCTCACAACATTAACATCTCTTAATTTTGGCCAAGTACAGTTTGCTTTCTTTTGTGTTAATAATTGCAAAAAATTTCAAAAAATAAATGGTAACAACGGGTCACATTGGAGTTTATTGGTATATGAAAAAAGGATAAACACTTTTTATCATTTTGATAGCGTCTCAGGTTTAAACAGTCAAGCAGCTAATAAACTTGCAAAAAATGTAAGAAATGATGCCACGTTTTATGAAGCTGTAACAACTCAACAAAAATCAGATTTTGAATGTGGACTTCATGTCTTAGTGAATGCCAAAATGATTTTGAGGAAGATCATAGATGACAAAGATTTGGACATTGCTTCTCATCTTAAAGGAACTAATGACCCTAATATTAATGTAGCTAGCCAAATGATTACTGATAACAAACTAAACGATACTCTCCCAGGAGAAAATGTCTCTGATAGTCGATTAACCAGCAAAATAGATAATGATCATGAGCAAAATAGCATACTATTTCCAATTGAAGACACCGATAGCAACAAAAGTGAAGCACAATGGCGATTACAGACATATAAAAATCCAAGAACGTATACCAGATGCTGTGATGTAATTTTGACATCAAACAAATATTCAATTCTTGAATCAAGTGAAAAAGACATAACAACTGAAGGAAGAAATGAAATATTTACAAGTGATACAAAACAAGTTACTGAGAAAAAAATTATTCATGTGAAAAAATATGAAAATAAGGCAAAATGTTCAAAATTAAATAATAAATTAATCTCACCTGAGAAAATAGAAAATCATCTACAAATTGATGATCCAGAAACACAAAAGTGTGAGAAAAATGATGTTGTAGAGGAAGGTTATGCAAAAATATCTGCAATCTCATTTGCAGACACAACTCATGGATCTTATTATTCACCTTTAAAAAGAGTCCCAAAAATAAAAATATTCGCTGATAGTCATGGAAGACTAATAAACAAACTGCTTGGGAAAACGCTTAAAAATACCTACAATGTGACTACAGATGTAAAACCAAATTGTAAAATAAAAAATGTCGTCGGCAATTTGGAAGATCAAACCAAAGACATGAATTACGATGATTTTATTGTTGTTTTAGGAGGAACTAATGATATTGACAACAATACACAGAACTATGAGATATTGAAACAATTTGAATCAATTCTCCAAGAGTCTATGAAAACTCAGATAATTATTTGCGCAATTCCTTTCCGTTATGACAGACCAGACTTGAATTCATTTATTAAAAATATAAATTCTCAAGTAAGAACTATGACTTATTATTATCCTCATTCTACATTTTTACCGTTATATGATTTAAAGAGAATTTTTTACACCAAACATGGCTTGCATCTAAATAAACTTGGAAAGAAATATTTAGCTATGTTAATGTCTAATATCATTTTACACAACAACAATAACTTCTGCAAGAATCTTGATGTGCCAACTGAATTTAAACAACACGCTTCCGCGACTTTCAATAAGTATGTTAAAAACCATACAAACTATATTAATATGAATCATAGTACATCCAAAGATGAAATATCTAAAGTAACCTCTGAATCAATAAATAAAATACCTGTTGTAGTAACTAATAGAAACAACGAATGGAAGACCTCACAGAAAAAAGGTTTTTTAGATTTTATTTTCAAAACGAAGCAAATTTACTAACAGTTTTTCCCCAAAGGAGTAAAAAGCAAATAAATAATGCACAGATGTCTGTCAAATTAATTCATCAAAACATCGAGGGGATGAGGAAAAAAATGGAATTAATAGAACAATTTATAGCAGAAGAATCCCCAGATATTCTTTGTTTGTCTGAACACTACCTAAAAGAAAATGAAATAAATTCAATTAAATTGAACAATCTTAATCATGCTTCCTCATTTTGTAGAAAGAATATGAGAAAAGGGGGTGTTTGTATATTTGCTAATGAGCGGTTAAATATCACTCCGATTGATATGACTCAATATTGCATACAGGGAGAGTGTGAAGTAGCATCAGTTAGAATAAACAATCTACTAAGAAACATTTTAATTATTGCTGTGTACAGACCTCCTTCAGGAAATACTAACCTATTTTTTAACACATTAAGAAACATTTTAGACAGTGTTGAAACCAACAATAATTATGTTGTTGTAACTGGAGACTTTAATATAAATTGCGCAAAAGATGAAGCAAAAACAAAAAAATTTAAATATTTGATGGGAAGCTATGGTCTTAGTCAGACGATATTTTCTTTTACGAGAGAATTTAAAAACTCTAAAACCAGCATTGATAACATTTTCACAAATATCCTAGATGGTTTAATTGAAATTGAAAGTTATGTGTTAAAATCTTGTTTAGCAGATCACCATGCTCAGGTTGCAGAATTGAAATCAATTCAATCTTCAGTAAAAAAACCTCACTTCAAAATTATAAGATCCTTTACTGATGATCAAATTGCCCTCTTCAAAAGTCTTTTAATAAATGAAACATGGCAAGCCCTTCATGGAAAACATGAATCAGTTACTGAAAAATATGATACTTTTCATAATATTTTAAATCAACATTTCTTAAGAGCATTTCCCTTAAAAAAAGTCCAAATTAAAGAAAACTCAAAAGTTAAAACTAAACTGTCGGATTATGCCTTAAATTTAAGGAAAGACATGAAGTACCTATATAACAAAACAAAAGATCTGCACTCATCTGAACCCATGAGAATGAAATACAAAGAAACCAAATTATTATTTAGAAAGACTTTAAGAGAAGAAAAGTCAACTATGATCACAAATAAAATATTAAAATCAACTAATATGTCTAAGACAGTATGGGGGATTATAAATGAGAATAAAATATCAAAAAAGAAACAAAGATTAACCGAATATAAAATTGAAATCTCTAAAGGTAATATAGTAAAGAATCCAGAAGAAATATCAAATATATTTAATAATTTTTTTGTAAATGTTGTGCCTAGTAACTTACAAAGTGATACCAATGATAAGAAATATAGATCAACTAATTGTGTTGAAATTAACCCTCATACAATATACATGTTTCCAACAGACCGCTTTGAGGTAAATGAAATAATTCTATCACTTAAAACATCCACAACTTTTGGATTTGATGGAATATCCAACAAGCTTTTAAAAGAATGTCATTATGAATTAACACATCCAATAATGTATCTGATAAATGAGTCTTTAAAATCAGGTGAATTCCCAACTAAATTAAAAAAGTCAAAGATTATACCAATTCATAAAAATTCTTCAACCTTAGATTGTAACAATTATCGGCCCATTTCTATTCTCTCGAGTATTAGTAAAATATTTGAAAAAGTTGTGCTAGTTCGAATAACATCCTTTTTTGAAAAATATAACATTTTATCAAAAAATCAACATGGCTTTAGAAAAAACAAATCAACTATTAATGCAATATTTCAATTAACATCAAAAGCTGTCAGTTCAGTTGACAATAAAGAACATAGTCTTGGAATATTTTTTGACTTAAAAAAAGCGTTTGATATGGTGGAACATAAAACTCTATTACTGAAACTACAGCAATTGGGAATACGAGGAACTGCACTACACTGGTTTGAGAGCTATCTCATGAATCGAACGCAAATTGTTGAAATTCCTCTTGTAGATGACAAAAATGTAATATCATTCAAACAATCAACAGAAATTGTTACAAAATCAGGAGTACCACAAGGATCTATCCTTGGTCCAATATTATTTCTGATATATATAAATGACATTACGAAATCAGTTCGAAATTCTGACATTTGCCTTTATGCTGATGATACAACATTGTTTACATCGTATAAGTCATTAAAGGATCTTGAAATTAATAGTTACATTGATTCTAATTTATTAATACAATGGTTTAATGAAAATAATTTGATGACAAACATGACGAAAACTAAATTATTAAAATTCTCTCGAACTAAAAAGAAGGAAAAAAAAGATAATATTACCATTTCAATAAATGAGTTTCCAATAACAACAGAAGAAAAAGCAAAATTTTTAGGGATCATTATAGATGATAATTTGAATTTTGAATCACATGTTGACATGATAAGCAAAAAGTTATCATGTGGAATATACTATTAACTGCTTACTATGGTATAATATATCCCCATTTGTCATATGCTGTACCTATATGGGGAAATACAACTGCAAGTGCAAGGAACTTATTTATTTTACAAAAAATGGCTATCAGAGCAGTTTTTAAGAAATTGAAATATCATTCCTGTAAACAAATTTTCAAAAATAACAATATTCTAACTTTTCCTTGCATTATTATATATGAAACATTATTGTTTGTCATGCAAAATTTAGAAATATTTAAAACTCAAGAAACATCAAAAAACATAAGGCATAACCTCAACCTCAAAATTCCTGTTCACAACACTACCTTTTTTAAGAAACATACAATGGTGTCATATTTTATAATAGATTACCAACTAAATTAAAAGAAGAAAAAGATTTGAAGAGATTTAAAAAGTTATTGAAGAAATTACTACAAAAAGGAGCATATTACAAAATTGAAGATTTCCTTAAAGAAAAAAAAATTTAATCATGGACGTTTAACAGTATAGACTTTTAAGTCATCAGTCATAATAAACGAAAATAATAGAAGAGACATATAGAAGAATTTAGTATGTAAGTTAAAATTAGTTTGTAATGCCAATGCAATTAATGTAAATTGTTATATGGCAAAAAAAAAAAAAAAATTACAGCTGATTAGCTGATTTAGTTATATTTAATATTGTCACATGTCTTTGTTTGTTGTTGTTTACTAGTTCCCTTTTTTTTATATCATGGCAATGTATTCTTTTATGAAAAATTAATTTAAACCGCTATACAGTCCACTTCTCTATTTAACACCTGCCAAGTGCTTTGCAGAATTGCATCCATGGGAGCCCCTGGTTGAATATGACCATACACTTTAAAATCCTTGCCAACTTGTCTGTCCAAATGACCAGCAATAAACCTGCCCTGGCTATCTTCCATTATGCTTATTAAGGGCATATTGGGCCTATTCATTTTTTTTTATGCATGAGGGTTTCGACCCTGTTACAATAGGCTTACACTGGTTTTTGTTGTTAGGTTTAGGCCTAGATTTGCATTCAGTATCAACTAGGCCTGTTTTCTCTATCTCGATAGGCGCTTCCATAGGCTTATGTTCATCTTTCTCCAACATGCATAGTTCATTCCACATTTGAAAGATTATATCCTCTTTTAGTTGCATGAAGTTGTTTATTACGAAAGCTAGATATGACCTTTTCTTAATTAGGCCTAGTTCGGTTAGTTTAAGCCTCTCACAGCCCTATATATCTGGCTGGCCGCTTCTTACAATCCCGCCAATGATTCTTTCCATGAAGCATACTGTATAGATAGCGCAGTCGTGCCCGTTAATTTGCTGGGCACAATCAAGTACCTTTAAATCCGGTTTAGCTCCTGAGGTATTTAGGCCTAGGTAAGCCAAAATCTCTGCCAACACTACCTCAGCATGATGAAGGTTTTTGTTATTCAAGGAATCAAAATAATAGTTGCACTTATCCTCAAGACTTACCAAAAGGCCACTCCAATGTGAGCCCCCGACTTGTCTAGCTTATCACAGTCATTTATCGGTATAAAAATGTATTGCATTTTGTCCATGTGTAAATGGTCCAGGAAATGACCATAGTCTATTACGGATTTAACACCATGAGACACAATTGGATTAATGAAAAGACAGTGTTTTGAAGAAACTATGTGGTTAATAACGTCAAAATATCTATTCAAAGTGAAATCTGATATCCACTGATTACTTAAAAGTTCATTGATCATTTTCAAAGTATTCACATCTGTCTGAGTTTGTGAGGTTACGAGCGATGACGGTGACGAATCATTATTTTTTGTTTTGGGTGATAGGTTATTGTCAGTTTCACTTTCTGTAGTTCCAATTTTAATCGTACGTTCCACTGCTGAATCACATGATTGTGTCTGTGTCTGGCCACAGTTGGACGAAGAACTGAGTCTATTTGGTGTAGTTTCCAAAGCCGCCACTTCGTCCATAGCGCCTTTGTTTACTGGCTTAAAACTAAAATCATTTATGCTGTAGGGCAATTTATTGATGGTTATATACTCTGAAAGTTGTTTTTCGAGCGAAAGAGTTTTCGTCTGGGTGACGTAATGTAAACGTCAACTTTACCTACTGAGAGTCCGTTTTTGCCTATCACTTCCTTTCTAGTCCAACCATGTGGAGCTAACACCATCTTCACCCATTGAAATAAAAGCCAACAGCAGAAAAAAATGTATAACCCCTGAAATCGGAGGGAAAGTCGCTCATTGGCTGTACTCGAATATGTCACTGAAACTATTGCTAGATGGACAAGAAATTACTTGAAAACTTCTGATCTGCTAAAATGTTTTCATTTACAATAAATTTCACTGAGCTAGTTTATAAGAAAATTACCTCATCACCTCACTTAAACAACATCACAAAGTGAAAATCACCATGCTGACATACTTTAAAACTGTTTAAACTAATATTTAAGACTTAAAAGTGAAGAGCCTTACGCGGACCATCTATCCTCGTCCAATCAGGACTACCAACCAGAACATAAAACTAATACCGTAATAGTGTATTCCCTTTATGAAATTTGCTAAAAGATAGATTGATCAACAGCCTGTAGAAATAGCAACAAGCTGTAAAATTTTCCAACTGTTCATTGATGGGTATTTATCAGAAATCACTGGGGGGCCAACTAATATTCTACAAATTTATAAATCACAGGGAGCTTTGATTGATTCCTTAGGCAAAACCCTTTTCTTTAACTTTAGATTTTACCAAACCCACTTAAAATAACTTAGAAACTTATTGTCTATCTTGTTGTTGTTGTTATTAAAATATATTGCCTGTTGTCAATGTTGCAGTATTTCTTTTGTATAATAAGGCATCATGATTTAAATTAGTAGAATAAATTGCTAAGGGGTAAGTATAGCAGAGAAACAAAGACAAAATCTACAAATTTCCAGTAAATTTATTTAAAACTAGCTGTGTACCCGTTCTTCGCACGGGGTGTGTGTACAGTTTATTTAACGAATGGTATTAGTGATTTCACAAATTAAATATATAACCTTCGTTTGGTTCATTCTAACGTATCTAGATATCAAGTTTTATGCTTAATAGCTGCCAGGAACATTTGTCAAAATCTTGTTAAATCCATTTCTCATTTAGTCTAGAAGTTATTTCTATTAATGATTTTGTTGCAGTTTAATTAAACATTTATATTCGTATGGTGATTTACTTTATAGTTCTATGAGTATAAACTCATAGACGATTTAAAAAAACTCAGACTTGTAAAAAATATTACAGATTCTTATGAAATCTAATATTGAATCCTTGATTTGGTGTGACGATAGCTATATGCCAAATCCAATGTGTTCCACCTCTGCATCTTGTTCTACCCATGAAAGATATGTACAGGCATGTGCAATATTAAATCTCAATTCAAAATTAGTTAAAATTTTAATTCCCAAACCAAGTAAAACAACGCAACATCTGTCAGTAACGTATAGGCACCGCACCGCAGTGTAGATATTAGGTTAACTTAATTCAATTTTTTTGTCTTTAGACTTTACCTTTTTACCTAAAACCTCATGTGTTGCCAATGTATACAAAACCGCATAAATAGTGACATCCCATGTTAAAAAGTTATGTCGAAAAACGGAGAAAAATTAAGCATTGATGGTGGGATTACTTTTCCTTATTGCCACGGGAAGCGCTCTTTTTACCTTCTAAATGTCAAAATAAGTATATTTGTTTGTTTACACAAAATAAAAAACAATACCAACTTCTGCATATATGTTCTTAAACCATCTGATTCCATTCAACCAATCAGCATGATCCTTGAATGAAAATTACAGTATGAAAATTACAGTCTATGAGTGTTTTTTGAGCGACTTTCTCACTTCTTCATAAGAACCCTACTCATTAAGTTCTTAAGGTGCGTTTACACTGCAGTTGTTGACCAAAAGTTGTCAACCATTTTTGATATCACAGTGTAAACGCAACAGCAACTCATTAGATTGATGACCAAATTTAGGTTAACGACCAAAATTTGGTTGACAACCAGAGTAGTATAGAATAATTCAATAAACCAATTTTGGTTGACAATCTGGTGTAAACGTGCATTTATTTGGTCAACAACTTTGATTTATTTGGTTGTCAACTCAGGTTGTCGACCACAGTTGTCGACTAAAATTGTTGATGACTTTTGGTTGACAACTCCAGTGTAAACGCGCCTTAACACATTAATACTGCCCCGTCTATAGCCGAACTACTTGAAAGATTGAGTAATTTATAAACCTCATTGGTTTTAACTACATATTGTGTGTGATGAAATACACCTCTTTTTGTCAGAACGTGCAATGAAAACTAAATTGGGAACTAAATTTAGTTTGTAATGATAATAAGAAACATTTTAAGATTTAAGGGTCAAAACTCGTTTTGTAATAATTTCCATAAAATATTTTAATATTCATATTTAGAACCAAGAATTAGTTGACTTTATTCACAGTATTTAGGCCAGTGAAAAGTTAAAGGGTTAGATATGAAAGAGTCTGCATTTAAAATTTTAAGTGTTGCCATCTGTGGTGAAAAAGACAAACTGTCTAATCCAGCTGATTAAAGAGCATAGATAAAAAGGTAGAATTAAATATTCCCATAAGATTAACATTGAATATTTCTTTTACTATAAGGCAGAGCCTTTTTGACGAACGATGGTTTAGAGCAGCTAAAATCGTTCTAATTGCAATATTTAACAATAATAAAAATTTTCATATCATTTACTAAAGCCCTTGTCGTGTGAAAAGAGATTAAAGATTGGTATTTTAGCACAACTTGGCTACTTTGACATACTATGGAGCAAAGCCCTAAGGTCGCTAAGTCAATTAAAGTTGTAATGAACCTTCACACCACTCTAGTCTATGACATGAAAAAAATTTAGACCCTTAGGTAAAGTCGTTATCCAGTGAAAAGAGGACAAAATAGGACCCATGAGCGTTACAGACAGAATGACAGAGAGAGAGACAGACAGACAGAGGGAAAGAAATTTAGATGACACCGATTTTGGATTCTGCGATGCATAAAAAGTAAAAATAACCAAAAATTTCAAAATTCTAAGCAACGTACAGACAAAACTCTAATTTTATTAATATAGATAAATAACAGACTTTTATACACAAATAACTTACAACATATTTTATAAATGAAACGTTGAAACTTAGTCGCCAAATTTAATTTGCTAGTAATATACAGTAAAATTACAGGTCACTTCATTTAACATTTTATTTTTAGCTGTTTTGGTGTATAAGTCTTTATAATCAGCAACAAATGATTGTATTAGTTTTATACATGATTGTTCAACATAATAAGCTAGAAAATCCCATTTTCACTTGAGTATGATCAATATAATATGCTAGAAAATCCCAATCAACTTAAGTTTATCACTGAATTGATACTTGCCATGAGGTAAAGCAACCTAGAATCACAAATAACATTTTAAATAGGCTTTCTGTTTGATTAAAAATGTGAAATAATATAAATAATTAGTAGGCTGATTTAATTATGATAAAATGATCAAACAAACTAATGACAAACAAATCAAATCAACCTGAATCAAGTTAATACAAAATATATGGATACGATGACATCTGAAGAGATTAAAATTATTAAGATTTCACAACTGTTAAGAAAGAAAGAAAGAAAAAATAAATATTATATTATTTAATGGTTGACACTTTCTGGAGAGACGGGTTGTTTGAACTTCAGGAAGTAGCTGAGGTGAAAACCCCTGTAATTTAATTCAATACTCAGGAAAACACCAAGTAGCCTAATGAATGTATTTCTCCTATTATTTTACTGTTTTTAAAATATATGATAATTTATAGTTATAATTATTATTTTCTTGATACAACATTTTAATTGACAAAATGCATCTTCAATTAAATACAAATGTTAAAATAAAGTAAACTAGTTTTAAATTTCAATACAGACAGTCTTTTGAAAATTTCCAACATGAAAACATATTCCTAGCTAAGGTCAGGAAAATTGTGAAACTATACAAGAATGGTATTGGCGCCCCTGGCACAGCATGATTTCTTCCTGAGATAGGACGAGGCAACATTATTCAGGCCTATAATAAATAAAACTTTTGAAATATCAATATTTTTAAATATCTCAATCTCTGTATATTAAATGGAGAATTACTAAAATTTGCAGGCCTAGGCAGTTCTATGACAAAAGTTAAAAAAGCTAGGAGATAGAAAAACACTAAAAAAGGGTACTATGAATCAAATTTTGAAAGTCATTTGTACACAAAATTGTCTTTGCAACTTTCCGCTGGTAACAATAACGATTTAAATATTTTCATACATAAGCATAATGAATTTAAATTTGACACAATTCAAAAATGAAATTGTTGCTAAAATCTGTTAACACACTAAATTACCAACCAGACAAAAAGTCTTGTTAATCAGTGTCCAGCGAAAGAAAGATCAAACATGAAATATATCCTCCAATCCTCCTTGTCCTAAAGTTGGCAAAATTTCTTTAACCGAGATTTGTTTTGACTATATGCATGACTGCAAATTCTACAGCATGTTATTTAATCAAGAAAAGCTGATAATACAATAATTTAAACTGAATAGTAATGCTAATTCATTCGTCAAGTTACGTGGCAAGGCTTATAACTTTTCTCAGGATTATGTTTACAATATAAATGTACAATTACTGAATTCTGAGGAGAGTTCACTTCACGTCACTGCTACAAGAAAGGTCAGACTCTCTCAGACAGATAACAAAGAAAAAGTGTTGGTCTTTGGTTTTCAATTTGATTGAATTAAAATTTTACCCAGTTATAACTTATAAAATTACAATTTAAATATGTTACCAATGAATGTATACAATGTGTGGCTAGAAAATAAAGGGACTGATTTTTACAGACAATCTGAATTCATTATTAGAGTGAATTAAGTGGTAAATTAAACCTGATGTATGATCACTGCTGTTGTAATTGTCAATTAACAATATCAAATCATAGAATAATTCAATATGGGCATGATTGTTGAAAGTTATGATACTAATATTGGGGGAGAGAGGGGCATAAGTGCAATGATTCGGCTTATTAAGATATTTAAAATTCTAAGATACACTAAAAACAAATAAACAGAAATTAAGAATCAGGTATTTATTTGAAATGCAAAATATTTTTTCCAACGGGTGACAGGTACATAGTTGAAAGCTTAGAACGAGCAGTCAAATCGACCACTGCAATGGGGCAGGAGGGAAGAGATGTTATGGAAGACCTAAACATAACCTTTGACCTTAGCAGTCACAGGTTTTCTGTTAGTAAATTAGTCCTGTTATTTTCTAGCAACACCTATGAGGCTAGTCTAAGTAATTGTTTACTTTATGAAATTGTGACATTGTACGGTATTTGTAACCAGACCATACCGGAATGTGGCAATTTCTATGAGTACAATGTACAGTTTTACCAGAGCGAGAGACTACAAATGCTTTACTTCTCCCTCTTTGCTCTTTTTTTAGCCCGTTTGCATTTTCTACTTGGCAACCTCTCTGTTGAGGATAGGCTTGAGCGACAATCACGATAACTGTAATTGGATCTATAGGAATCCGATCTACTTCTGGAGCTACTAGGTAAATCGGAATAACTTCGAGAGGAGAAGTCATAATCATGACTTCCCAATCTAGAGTGAGAAGAAGAGTAAACGGGGGAAACATCTCGAGGTTCAGGTTTGATTATCGACTTGACAACTACACTCCGTAAACGGGGTTTGTACTCCAACTCATCAGAGCTGGTACTGCTACTATAGTGTGAATCCATGTACAATCTATCACTATCGCTATCGATCACAGATGGTTTACGATCACTCGGTGAAGGGCTCGGTGGTGGATTTTTGTCTGCTTTATGAGTTCTCTCGTCATCACTGTCGTCGGACGATGAACTCGAAGAACTTGAGACTAACGCCACCAATTTTTTACGTCCCCTGGGGACAGGACCAGGGGAGTCGTCATCACTAGTTGTCACGTCAAGCTTGGATATGAATTTTGATGGTTTACCTTTGCGGCTCTTCCTTTTCCTTGTTTCTTTCCTCTTTTTAACCTTGGTCGGTTTCTTCCTCACGGGAACCCAAGATGTAGATGAACTTTCCGAAATCGAACGACTGACGGAGCGTCTGGATTGGGCAAAACTAATAGATATTTCACACCCGTTATCCATTGTGGAAGAAGTGGTAGGCACTTGGACATTGTTGACGGTAAGCCAATTGCGTTTCAGACGAGGTCTGCGTGATGTCGAAGGCTCTGACTGGCTTGTGGAGGCAGAAGTAGATTGTGACTGTTGGCTCGTAGAAGGCTGCGGATACGTCTCAATGTTTATGTGCACAACATCGTCATCATCCGAGTCTAATGTGATCACTTCAGGCTCGGATCTCATGGGTGCGTCAAGCACAATGCAGTCATCACTATCTGTATCTACGAGTTGAATAAGAGGTGAACCTGACACTGTATGGCTAGCTTCCTCCAACACCTGAGAAACATTAGTAATAGTCAATATCAAACAAAAAAAAAGAGAGACCTTCCTACTGATAAGAACATAATGTCACAAAGGAGTTAACATTAAAAGCTTAACTAATCTGGACCCTTAACTGGAGTAAAAGCCCTCTTAACTGGCTCTTCACGGGACCGGACTTTGGGATTGATAACCAAAAGCTCGCCTTAATTTAATAATGTCCGGAACGATCATAAAAAGTACTACGAACAATTCAATATTCATGTAAGTTAATTAACCTACTAGGTTTTTACAGAACAGTCCCAAGATTTTAGACAAAGACTCGTCTGTAGTAGAATAAAAACAAATTATCTATCTGATAATAAATGATTATCTCTAAAAAATTTGACTTTATGTGAAAAGGAAGTTACCTAATTTTTTTAAGCGTTTATTTCCGGTTTGACATGAAGAAATAAAATTCAACAGTGGTTGACAGGGCTTTTATTGTATTGTAGTAGACATCCTCTTAACTGAGCATTTTGGAATCAGACTGTCGCTGGATAAATAGGCAGTAAAAATGGCATACGGTACCTATAAACATAGTAAGGACTATTAGTGATGAGCAGGATAAGCAGGCTTACCTTAGAAAGTGAGGGATTTCTTCCCCCCCCCCCCCCCCAAAAAAAAAGAAAAACTCAACCAAACAAAAATTAATATTTCAAGTTCATGAAGATGGAGATGATCTTCATCTTCTCCATGTTTACAAATAAATAGCTCAGTGGCTTTTTTTGGAAATTTTGTTTAGTTGTGTGTGTTATTTTTAGGGGGAGGGGTGTTACACAGGGTGTCTTCACTTTTTAAGGTAAACCTGTTTATCCTTTCCATGACTAATAATCCTTTCCAAGGCGTTCATGGCCTAAACGTTATAATTAATGCCTAAATTAAAACAAACATAAGCATCAAGTCTATGATGTGTCCTTGATACAGAAACGTAATGTTTCATCAATGCCAGTGAAACTTGACTGGTTAACTAAAGTGATACTATGTTAAATGACAAAAATTGCAGGTAATAGGAAATTTTTTCTAACAGGGTAGGCCGGTTAAATGGAGGCCGATCGAAAGGCGGTCTTCAAGAGTCTACTACATAGGACTAATGGTAATAAAGAAGGAAAAAAGGCTGAATTTATATATTAGGGGTGGACCAGTACTTGACTAATGAGTAATTACTCGAGTAGTTAGGTGTCGATTCGAGTAGTTTAAAATACTCGACCAAACAAGTCGAGTAGTTGACAACTCGGCATATATTAGCGAATTTGGCAAATCACCAATTTTGTTGGTGTTACTGATATTTGACAAATAAATTAAAGAAAATAGCAATGTTTGTAATTAATTCATTTTTCCATCCCTTTTTTAATTTGTTTAATTTAAAGACGTACTTAACCTGTCGGCAACCTGAACATCGCTTGAGTCATCCATTTCGGATTTTAACTCCAGCAGATGATAAGGAGAATTAAAATATATTATTACTTGTTTTTCATTTTATTCTTAAAACAAAAGACAGATGTCAAGATAATGAAATACGTCCAGTCTTGGACTGGACTCGACTGCCATTGTGGCGACGCGGCTGCAACTGCACAGATTTATAAGGGTAGTGAGTCAACATAACTATTGATTTAAATCATATTCATTTATACGGTACATTTCAAAAACATTTGGAAAACTATAAAACTAATAATTAATCATAATTTGACATTTAATTGCATCAAAACATTGATTTAAAACTGCTGTGTTGACATTAACAGTAAGAATAGCAGTAATTCCGGCAGACAGAAGAGTGACAAGATGAACAATCAGGTTTATCAATGGCTAACCTCAAATAGCCCACGTAATACAATTTTATAGTTGTATGTTATTTTTCTAATTCAGCATTCACAAAAATATATCATGTTTATTAATTGATAATCAATGTGCTTTTCTCTCAAATTGCTTTGATTATAAGACAGACATTGAATTTATTGTTCTTTGTGATCTTTTAAGCCCTAACAAACAGGCTTCATGGCTGTTCACTTAAGATAGCCTTTACTCAGTTAAGACACATTCTACCACTAGCAGACGGCAAATTGAGGGAATTACGTGAATTCCAAAACAGTGAAAAATTAAGGGTACATAGCTTGAGTATTTCGGAGAAGTACAAAATGAGTGGTGAAGATTTTCTTATGAACAAAGGAAGTAGATAGAGTTGAAAATGACAATTTAAACCCACCAATTACCGTACATCTAGTGATTCAGCTGTAGTATCCGGGCCATCTAGGCTTGTGACACAAAGTGAAAGTAGGCCTAACTTATGCCTAATACAAAAACTGTGAATAAGGAAAAGCTTTTATTTGGAAACATTTCAAAGTAAGTGAAACATGAAAAGTGTGAAACATGAAAGTGAAAAATTAAGTAAGTAACTATAACAGGGGATTTTAATTTTTTAATTTAATGGTGGTTATAGGCTAACTTTTCAATATTTCTATTCCGTACATTCCTTTAATCCCTTTTTGTTACAAAACCAAGTTTTTAACTTGAGTATTTTTAATAACCAGCAATTTAAAAACCAATATTTTTTCCTTCACATAGTTTTTAAACAAATTAAACTTTAAGTGATCTTTTGAAACCCTAGTAGGATAGGCTAGTTATTTTAGTATAGTAGGCTAGTATATTTTTATATTTCAAGGCAATTTTTAATATTTTTATGTTCACGTATTACTCTACTCGACTCGTTCCATAAACATGATACTCGCCCACCCCTATTATATATGTAACTAACTGATGATTTATTAATAATCTGAATTTATAAAAAAATAATGCAATAACTCAGGTGATCATTAACTGGCTTGACTGTACTTTAGAAACATTGTGTTGAGGCTAAGTAACATCAAACCTTTAACCTAAATTTCATACTGGGTCCAATACCAATTTTAACTGATTTTCACAACAAAAATTCAACGCTGTCTAAGTCAAAACCATACATTTTTATGACAATTTGTCATAAAAGCACAAAAAATATACAGCCTATCGGTTTCAAGAATTTAACAAACCATAAATTAATATCTGCACCTTTGCAATGAAAAGCTTTGTTAAAATAACTTTTAACTGACAAAAAAAATCACTGACAACTTATCAGTCACAAACAACTTGAACTAAATTGGCATCGTTTTATTTGATCAACCAATATTCATAACTAGGCCTAGTTGTTTAGATAATGGGTGATACTTGTTTTTTATTACATTACAAATTAATAATACTTTGTTGGTAAAATTTGCAATTTATGTATCCTTTTAGAGAGACACAGCCTTAAGAGTCAGTATGGAATCAGAGTGGTATTATGTTATCAATCGTCAATATGTTGTCTCCATCTGTCTCTGGTACAGTTTTTATTCGCTTGTGCTATCCCATATTGTGGCGTCGACTACAAGTATTAACATAAAAACCTTAATGTTTATTAAACAACAGATAGCTAAAAATAGTTTTGGGATTCATTACAAGTACCTAGTGCAGTAAGACAAGTTTCTTTTTAATGCTAATCTATTAACAGTTTTGGTGGACGTACCTGCACATCACTGTCATCATCACTTTCTATAAACTCGAAGTCGATGATTTCGCTGCGGCCGACGTAGTTGGCATGTCTGTCGTACCCCACCAGGTCATATGGAGACGTGGCAAAGCTGTGAAACTCATGTACGAAGTGTTCCGTGTGCCGACCAATGTATGGGGCCATCACTGCAGCGAACCCGGGACTCCGGATGGGTACCTGCATAAAACAAGGACCAAGGACAACCTTAGATATTGGTATACCATAAATAGGCCTACCTCAAAGCAGAACAGCAGGCAACAGCTCTGCATTGTCACAGAAAACTCTGTGCTCTGAATAGTTGGCCGCTTCAAAAAGATCAGCTGTTTTAGAAAGTACAAGAAACATATGGTAAAACAGTTAATTGAATTAAGTAACATCATTGGACAATTTAATCCCTGGGAATTAAGTAAAACAGTTAAAACCGAATTAATGGTAAAACAGTTTGACTCTTTTAGGGCCAAATTGCATTTCTCATTAAAGCTACATTGTATAAGACAATGTTATTAATTTCATAATTACTTTATGATTTGCAATATCCTTGTATATAATAGGTAAATCCGTTTTTTTTTTCAGTTTCTAGTTTAAACTAGTGATGGGCCGATTCAGATTCTCGATTCCACGATACCCTCGATACTGCGGTATCGAGGGTATCGTTGATACTCGATACTTGGGGTCTTTGTATTCAATACCGATTCTGACCTAAATGTACAAAATCGTATGGTTTTGTGATATTCCCTCATGTTATGTTGAAAGAGCAAGGTGCCTTTTAAAACCAATTATTATCATCAAGAAAATAAAGCCGACCTTCATTGTCTCAAAACTTCTGCGAGTAGATGACGCAAGTCACGCAATTTATTTGGAAGACAGTCATGACACTTGTCCACCGAAACATCAGAAATACCATTAACAGGCATACCGGTGGCTTGTAGCACCAGTGAGACTTCACTAGCGCGCGTTTCGGTTGGCATCCGAAAAGATGCATCTTCCAAAATATTTGACGGCACAATAATTTCACTGCGGTTACGTTAATCTTATAACTTGGTAACACTGGTTCTAATTCTCTCGTTTTGTTTCTTTGCCCAAAATAATCGCGACTTCCTGTTAGTTTTGTTTGTTTTGAGTTTAGAGTTGTTGAAGTCAAAAGGATATTTGCTTTGTCGTAAACTGTGAACTTACGCGACTATGGATAGACAGAATATTTGCCGTTTAACGATCTGAAAATGGAAATTCGGGCCTAGGCCTACTTTATTAAACTAATAGCCTAGTGGGAGTACTCAAAGTTAGTTTTTCAGCCATAGGACTAATATCAAAATTTGATTGAACTGACAGATATTAATGGTAAAACATAGTATTGAAAACTGGTGTTAGAAAACAGAATAGAAGCGATCGAACTCCTACTGTTAACCTCCAATATGATCAATGCGACGCACTGCTCCAGTGCCCCTAGTCAAGTTTTACTGCACAAATATTTACAGAAGGTTATTAAATCCGGCTTGCAGAAAGATCTTGTATTGTATGCCGTAACAGAAATGTAAAAATATTCTGCCTTGGAGTAAATGTTGACTTACTATGTAGAGTAAATATACCAATCCCAAAAATCCCCGTAATTCCCTAATGTTTCCCATCCTTGGACTGCATCATTTTACTGACAATTCCTAGAATGGCTCCTAGAAAAGTGATCACCATTATTTTTTGTTTAGGGTTGAAAGAGTAACTAAACTTAAAGTATGTTTTTATGCTCCTTTGGCATGTACGCTCCTTTCACACATCACGTTTTTAGCCGTGCGGGAAAAAAACCGCACGATTAAAAACCGTCCAAAACACATTACAAGTAATTGTCAGCTGGTTAAAAACCGTAAACGTGCCTGTGTGAAAGGTCTCATAAGATTCTATTGGAATGTACGCCGTACGATTTTTAATCGTACGGGCAAAACCGTGATGTGTGAAAGGAGCGGTAAGATGTTGCAAAGAGATATAATTACTAACCCTTAAGTATTTGTGCCCTTTATTGTGACAACTAATCACATAATAAATCTAATGCAATTATTTATCTATAAAAATTAGAGTTGTGTCTGTACATTGCTTAAAATATTGAAATTTTTGGTTATTTTTACTTTTCATGTATCACAGAATCCAAAATCTGAGTCATGTACATTTTTCCCCTCTGTGTCTCTGTCTCTCTCTGTCTTTCACTTTAACCCTCATGGGCCCTATTTTGTCCTCTTTTCAAGTGACAATGACTTTACCTGATGATCTCATTTTTTCCTGGCATAGACTGGAGTGGTGTAAAGGTTCATAGCAACTTAAATTGCCTTTGCGACCTTAGGGCACAGCCCCCATTGTATGTCAAAGTAGCAAAGCTGTGTTAAAATAGCAATCTTTAATCTCTTTTCAAGATTCAAAAGTCTTTATTCATCCTATTGTATACATAATATAACAAGAGGTTAAAATACCTGAATTGCCGTGTAATCCTAAGTAGTCATGTTGGCGACCGGTTTCGGTACTAACAGAGTACCATTATCAAGCCTAATTGACGTGAATTTTCACTCTTCTGAGGTCGTCATGAGTCTTGAAAACACATAGCACAAAACACTAACACATTTAACACAAACACGTAAACGATAAAATGCATGGCCATACAACTATTTAGCGGCGCGGCTGTAGGTTACAGGGAGCGAGTCTAGACTGAGTCAGGGACTGTCTAGACTCGCACCCTGTAACCTACAGCCGCGCCGCTAAATAGTTGTATGGCCATGCATTTTATCGTTTACGTGTTTGTGTTAAATGTGTTAGTGTTTTGTGCTATGTGTTTTCAAAACTCATGACGACCTCAGAAGAGTGAAAATTCACGTCAATTAGGCTTGATAATGGTACTCTGTTAGTACCGAAACCGGTCGCCAACATGACGACTTAGGATTACACGGCAATTCAGGTATTTTAACCTCTTGTTATATTATAATTGTACGTAATCCGGAGGCAACACTCAAAATGAAACTATTGTATACAATTTATATACATGATTAGTGTCAAGTCTATTATAACTTACTACCAATATTAGCAATAAGAAACATTTTACTGTACATTACAAAATACTATATGTTACTTTACTTAAAATTGAAATTAATAAATTCTTCTATACTGTAAGGTGCAAGGTCAAGTAAGAATGCCTTCAATTTTTTCATAAATTTAGATTTGTCTTTTTCATTTTTTAAAAAGTTAGGGAGTTTTCTAAAAAAATAGTTTTCAATATAATATGATGTTTTATTTTTAAAAAGTTCAAGTCTTGGTTGTTTTTTAACTATATAATTTTTGCCCCTCGTATTATAATTATGAACAGGTCATTCTTGGGTATCAGCAGTGGCGGCTCCAGAGCCGATTTTCGGGGGGGGCCATTGCCTATCATGGGGCGGGGGGGGGGGGGGGGGGAAGGGAGTTGAGGCGGAAAGGGTGACGGTGGGGAGTATAGGCCTAAATTGCCGATCACTGATGGTATTATTAATAGTAGGCCTATTATTTTCCTAGATGAAAGGCATACGGGGGATTATAGCCTAATTTGAAACGATTTGTGAAAAAAAATAACTCTATTTCAGTCAGTAAAAGAAGAGGAAAATTTACAGGAATACTGCTAATCTCTCTGAATTTTTCTAAACTTTCACTGTTTTTATAAAGATTTACTAAAATCCAGTCTAACAATTTGTTAATTTCAAGGTTTGAGTGATTATGTATCTTCATAAATACATAACTTGTTTTTAAGGGAATTTTCTTAATGTAAATCAAATGGGGTATTTTCATTCCGGTTTCAGTATTTGGACAATCTGGTGGGTTGCAGCAGGAACCAAGTACGGTACGCATCACGAAAATTTCTGCAGTTAGTCTGAGTTACAGTATAATGTTGAGACTCTTGATTCTATTATATGCTTCTCTTAAGCATTAGCGCTAAACACTAAACAGACTTACTTAAAAATAAAGTAAATAGTTAAAGTATTAGAGTCTTTTTGTGTTTTATTAACCCTCCAACTGGTCATTATAACCTCCTTTACTGGTGAGGTTTTTTTGGCCGCCGCGCAAACATTTAGTACAAACAACATAAAACATATAAATTGGTATATAAAACATACAAATTATATATCAATTTTTTCAGAATGAAATAGGCTATTCAAAACAATATTGTTTTTAGTGTACTTACAAAAATTTATTTTGTTAATCCTCCTATTTTGTAACAATAAAGATTTTTTTTTCTTATTATTTTCCTTTTAGAGTATTATCATGGTAAGGTATGTTGTCCATACAACAAAACTAAGATAGCCAAAATAACCAAAATTTTATTGTCTTTTTACTGATGTATAACACTTGATTGTTTATATTATAAATAAAATATTACAAAGCAAATATGTGAGGTAAGCACAAACCACATTTTCACCGCCATATTTTTTAAAAATTTTTATTTTTTATTTTATTAATTTTTTATGATAAAATTTTTACTAGAACTATTATAAATATTAAATATAACTATTTGTTATGGATATATATAATATATTTATTTATAATAAATTAATAAAGTTAGGCCTAGGCCTATTCACTCACCTAGGCCTAGGCCTGACTCACAACTTTCATGTTCACTGACAACTTCACTTTGTACTCTGAATCTTCATTTAGAAGGCCCAAATAGCACTATAATTACTCAATTCACTCATTATTACATTGAAAACTAACTATAATTCACTAAAATTTGCATTTCAAGTAATAACATAACCACAAAACAGCGCCGCCCCTACGATACGCGTAAACAAAAACAAACACCAGAAATTCAGTCTTACCAACATACTGATATTTCAACAAATACAGCTGAACATATGATGACTAGATTGTTCATCTTTTCCTCTTTCATACTATATAAAAAACATCGACATTGACTATAAAATAACGAAGTAAAATGCATTTTACATAGACCTTGCAAATGGATCGCGATCGCGATCCTACCAGTTTAGAACGGCCTAAATGGGTCGCGATCGCGACGTTCACCAGTTGGAGGGTTAAAAAACAGCTTCAATAATAAATCAGATATCGATGTTAATTTTTTAAATGCTCTTAGCGGTAAGAAACAAATCCCATGGGTCATATTGTCGTCATGACTATCGCAAATTAACTCTTTGACTTGAACGCTTTTCCCCTATCAGGAGTTATTTTCATAAAAAGAAGGCTATGACTGTACTCAAAAATCTCGACCAGACGATGACCTTCACAATAATCCATAATACCACCAATAATAATACTGTCCTCGTCGTTTTGTCCGTGTCGTTTGCCGTGCGCAGCGTAAAATCCTATACGAGGAGTGTCTAAATGGTTATGTATTTTCCACGATCTTGAAATATAGCGGGTATTTTTTGTTTAAACTTTGTGTTTAATAGTGTTTTGACCCAAAATAAGTTTAGAAATAGCCTCAACCCCGGGAAAAATCAAATGCTGTCTAAAATTAAGCATTAAAAATGCAATTTTTAACATTTCTTTTATTGTTCACCATTTTCGTAACGGAATTACAATGAAAGGTAAACAAAAATAAAAGAATACTAGTACTTTTAAGCATTATTATTGAAACATCTGTTAACTTAACTGTGAAGAGGTTTAGTTGATTGTTGGTGTAGGGCCTAATCTTAATAGCCTGATGGCTATAACAATAAGAGTAAATTAAAACCAATAACAAGCAAGGTTCGGACACTGAATTTAACGTTTTTCCAATAAATTTACTAGCAAAAACTTCTTGAGGGGGAGGGGGCCATGGCTCGATTGCCCCCCCCCCCCCTTCCATGGAAGCCACTGTCAACAATCCCGATCAGCTGATGGCATTAGTACGCAATGTCACAGTCTTCTCGTCCCTCATCCCGTTGTCCGTGTCGTCTGCCGCGCGCTTACGCAAACTCTGAATTTAAGCACCTCCAAAACTTCCCCAAAATGTAATAATGTTGTTTTTAATCTCAATTAATACAAATTAAAGCTAAATACACCTAAATAATATCAAACTTTCATGAAAATTAGATAATTTTTGTAACTAAAATATAATGTATTATTTTTAAGCCCCCAAAAAATGACTGGCAAAAAATTCTCGGGGGGGGGGGGGGGCCATGGCCCCCATGGCCCCCCCCCCCCTGAAGCCGCCACTGGGTATCAGCAATTTGGAAAAAATATTTAATCGTTTCAAAAATATATAAGGCGTGAACTGTAAAAATTCTCATCTCTGTAAAATGAGATTTGACGGACTGGTTATATTTTAATTTATGTATTGTGACGGCTCGTGCCGCCAACACTCCATATAGTAGCGATTCTCCAGGCACTAGCGCCGGTATCCGACAGCCTCTTTCTAGAACCTTCTCGAATCGGTCCGCGAAAACCGTAAGATATTGCGAAGCTCGGTTTTCTCTCGCCCCATTTCGCCTTTCAAGCATCTTCGGGTTTACATCGGAACAACGGGATGTTTGGATAGGTACTAGAATTTAAGGGGGTTTCCGTTAGGTCTAGGGATGTAGTGTGGGGATTTTAATCATGTAATTAATTACACGTAAATTTATTCTTTAGCTAATCAATTTAAGGTTTTAACTTGTTCTGTACAGGGCGGTCTCGGAACCTAGCCTCCACATGTCATTTCAGGATTAAAGCATTAGCTATAGGATGGGTTAGATTTCTAGTTACAGTTTATTATTAGTAAATTCACCTTTTGCAATTAATTTAGTATACGTAGTTTATAATTAGGTTCATCAAAATGGCTTTGGTTCTTGGTTCTGTGCTTGGCGGCGATCCGTCTGGGTAGTACCCTCAGTCTGTCCTTCAGATACGTTACCTAGGTTCAGTTAATAAGTCACGTAATTCCTAGGTATCTCATTTCACGCCATATACCTCAATCCTTAATCATTTCCATAGTCACCTTTTAGTTAATCACCCCAAACCTAGAGACGACCAGTCAAGTCAAGTCAAGTCAAGTCAAATCAATCTTTATTCAAACATACAACAAAGTGTACAAGAATGCGTCATCAAAACTAAAAATACTACAAAAAAATGTAACCTGTAACTTTTCCAGTTCCAGATTTATACATATACATATATATACATATTCACACTTTTTTCTCTCCCATCTTTACATATTTGAACTCAGATCAGTAAATTCCTCAAAATTATAAAATTCACCATCAATTAAAAAATGCTTAAGCTTTTTTTTGAATTTATTGCTGTTTTCCTCATTTTTGATGCTACAAGGGAGGGAATGCATGAATTTAACTCCAATATAATCAGGGCTTTCCTTATATTTTTCTTTTTTATGCTTTTTTATTATAAAATTTTGTTTGTGTCTAGTATTATAAGTATGCACATCTTGCTGTCTTTGCAGTTGCAACTCCCGGCTTTTAACATATAATACAGTCTTATAAATGTAGAGGCTATAAACAGTAAAGAATTCTAATTCTTTGAAATGATTTTTACACGATTCATTTATGTTTAGATTAAGGATGCACCTTATGGCCTCTTTTTGTAAGTGTAAAATTTTATTTAAGTTAAATTTATTTGTTCCACCATAAATTTCAATTCCATAAGAAATATGGGAGTGTATATTTGAAAAATATACCATGCGCAAAATTTCTTTACTGCATAGTGGATACAGTCTCCTTAAAGTAAAAATACCTGAGCTAATTTTATTACATACTTTATCGACATGTTTGGTCCAATTTAGTGTATTGTCCAAGGTTAGACCTAAAAATTTGGTTTCATATGCAAAATTTTCAAATATCTTTTTCCCAGAATTTTTACACTCAAAGTTTATGAAGGTTGTTTTGTTTTCGTTAAGTAATAGGTTTTTTTCATTTAAATAATCTCCAATTATTTTTAGTGAATCCTTCATTTTTATTTCAAGAAGTTCAATATTCTTTTCATGCATTGACATACTTATGTCATCTGCATATAAGCAGAGAGTATTGTTATTCACTCTTTCAGATAAATGTTTTGGCATCCCTCCCAAGTAGCACAAGAAGAGGAATGGACCCAACACTGATCCCTGAGGCACAGAATACTTCACTTCCCTAACCCTAGATCTAACATTGTACATCTTATTTCCATCCAAGTACCCAATGTTAACAAACTGTTGGCGGCCCTCTAAATAAGACTTAATCCAGCTCAGTTCCTTACCACTAATTCCATACATCGTGAGTTTTTGTAATAAATTAAAATGGTTCACACTATCAAATGCCTTTGACATATCTAAAAAGGCACCAACAACATAATTGTCCTCATCCAACTTTTGTAATACATTCTCAATGTAAGAAATTAGAGCTGTAGTAGTAGATTTATTTTTTCTAAACCCATGCTGTTCTTGATCTAATAAGTTGTTATTTTCAAAATAATCTACTAGTTGAAAAAGTAAACTTTTTTCGAATAGCTTTGATAGAGCCGGTTGAATTGCCAATGGTCTATAATTTTGTGGATCTTTTTTATCTCCTTTTTTGTATACAGGAATTATTTTTGATATCTTTAGTTGAGCTGGAAAAACACCGGTTATTAGTGATGTATTAATCACATGTAAAAGTGGCTTTAATAAAACAGATTTTGATTCTTTAATAATTTTGATCGGAATTTCGTCATAACCGGATGACCATTTCGGTTTTATTGAATCAATTATGGTTGTTAGAATTGATTCATCAATGGTTCGACACATAAATTTTACGTTTAAAATATTTTTTTCAGAACTTTTCTGGGTTTTGTTTAATTTTGGTAAAACATTATTTTCAACCATATCAGCAAAATTATCGTTTAAGATGTTTGAGACAGCATATGGATCTTCTATTTTTTTGCCATTATGTTTTAGTGAAATATTACTATGCAGCCTTTCTTTTTTACTTTTAGTTTCCGAATTTACAATTTTCCAAACAGTTTTGTTAACATTGGTAGAATTACTAATTTTGTTGTCAAAATATTTTTTTTTCTTAAGTTCTATCATTTTTTTGTATTTCTTCTTTCGTTCCTTGATACAATTCTTTAACATTGTGTTACTTCTATCATCTCGATACAAGTGATGTTCTGCAATTATTTCATGATGTTCATTGATAATTTCATCATCAATCCACTCATTATTTACATTACTGGAAACTATTTTTGTTTTAGGGAAATGCAAATCGAAGTAATATTTTAAAACGTCGTAGAAATAAGTAAATTTGTCTTCCACATTGCAGTTGTAAAGTTTTGTCCAATCCTCTTTAGAGAGGTCATAGATAAAAAGATTAATGTTCTCCTTTCTATATCTCCTTTCATACTTATGTATTTTAAGATTTGATTTGTTTTTACTCTTTGAGCTGCGGATTTTGAAAATTTGCCCATCATGATCAGACAAAGCTGTAATTAAACATTCCACTTCAAAAAATTTGCTATCTAGATTAGTGATAAAATTATCAATTGCAGATACACTCTTTTCGGCAACTCTAGTTGGAATTTTAATTGTATATTTAAAACCATGCATCTGCAAAACATTAACAAACTTCTTTTTCTTATTGTCTTCCCTCAAAACATCAATATTAAAATCTCCCCCCAAAAGAATATTTTTGTCCATTTTATTTAAAATTATCAAAAGTTCACTTAGTTTCTCCAAGTAGATATCAACATCTAGTGATGGTGTTCTATAAACCCCAGCAACTACAAGTTTTTCTTTGCCTACTTTAATTTCTATTACACAAGATTCAAAGATTTTATCTTGGTTAAGTGCATTTAATGAATTGAGCGTTAAATTTTTGAAATCAAATTTTTCTGTCACCAAAATTAACACACCCCCTCCCCCGAAATCAGTTCTAGCATACCAGGTTGAAACTTGATACCCTGGAATTTTGAGCTTTGTTATTTCATGTTGCTTTAATTTATGTTCAGTTAAAATTATAATGTGTGGCTTCAGTTCCTCTAATGTGATTATTAATGAGTCAATTCTAGTTGTAAGACATTGTATGTTTTGATGGAAGACAGATATACTAAACGGTTTCTTATCTTTATTGATTGTAGAAGTTAATTCTGTTGAGTTAGGTAGTATACTCACTTTGCTACCAGGTATGGCCATGTCTGGTAGTTTAAATAGTGACTTATGGAGGTCTGTTTACCAAAATTTTCCAGTTGCATGGTTTCATTTTCCAAGTTAATTTTTTTGTTTACATTTTTCGGGCTTAAATCTACTAAAGAGTCCTCTTCAGGTATGGGATTTAATGACACTTTCACTGATTCACTAATCACATTAATGCCCATATCACTTTGATTAACACATATTTCCTCTTGAGATGGTAGAATGACAGTAGACTCAGACTCAGGTTGACCATTGCTCGGCTGGGTCCAGGAAAGTGAAGGTTCATCAGTCAGCTCAGTTGCAGTGCAGGTGTTGTGAATTTGTGTTGTTATCTGTACAGGTTGTAAGCTTGATCTCAGATGTTCTTGGTCTGCTCTGTCAGTATTGCAACTCGTTCCAATGTTTACTCCATCAGTATTCGTACCACTGGAGTAGTCAACGGAGTTCTTTGGTCCAGCATATTTCTTGAAGTATTCATCAACTATTATTTGCTTCAAGTACTTTACAAAAGTTGATTGCTTCAGTCTATTCTTGAGGTATTTGTTTGGGTCACTTTTGCCAGTTATGATAAATATATGAGCTCCAGTTAAGTTTTGAAATCGTAACAAATTGCTGACAAAATGCTTGGGTGAGACACGATCACGATTACAACCCATAGTTGAACATATCAAAGTTTGTAGATTTCTTGCTTTAAAATCAGCTGTTAGTTGAGAAAAGGCCAGATCGTAATTTTTTTTATATTCAGTTAAGTTGTTGGCGTTTTGAAAATATTTGGGCTTCGTAACAAGACTATAAACAGCTGCCCCCATTTTTGTTTTCTGGTATGTCAAATTAGTGAAACAATAGTCCTCTTTACTTGGTCTTCCAAATTTGTCCCTGAATACAGTTGCTACACCTTGACTCATATTTTTCTCTGTATTGTCAAAATCTGCTGAAATGCAGTGAGCATATGAAACTTCTGAGTTGCAACCATATTTGTCAATGTATGTGGCCATAGCATCCTCAACTACTTTGAGAGTGATTCTTGATTCTATTTCTTTCATTCTTTTTGTAAGTTGAAGGTTATAGGCAATGTCAGAAATTCTTTTGCTTAGCACTTGCTTTCCAAGTTTATTTAGGTGTTGCCCATGAATGGTGAAAAATTTTCTTCTAAAGTCAGAAATATTAACAATATTAAGATGGTTCATTTTTTTCAATTCACTGTTGACTGCATAGATTTCTTTATTAATAGGGTTGTCCCATGACAGGTCAAAACGATAGGGCAATGTAACATAAATAATGTTTGTTTGACTATTAGACATGGCAAACTCATTTAAAATTACTGGAATGTTATCATCCTTACTTTTTTCTTTTTCTGTTGTGTCTCCAATGTTATTGGCTCCTGCCATTATAACAGCTATATCATTTTTTGTAAAATCCTTTATCGTGTGAGCTGTTTTTTCTAAGATGTGGTTTAGTTTACCTCCTGAGCTGGCTAAAACGAAGGTTTCAGTAGCTCTGGGCATTAATGACTCTATTAAATTTCCCAAATCTTTGCCGTGACTATCCGCAAATACATATACCTTGGAACGTTGAGATTGACACCCATTTTCATTTGAAAAGTTCACCTTGTTTTTATCTGTAGATTGCTGTTTGTTTTCTCTTTGAACAATAGGTTTCACTGCATGATTTGATTTTCTATATGTCCTCCGCTTGCAAATAACTTCAGTTTTATATGAGGGTGTTTCATGATCTGGTAAGCTTTCCTCATCTGGTTGGTGATTAATTAGTGGTGCAAATCTGTTTGTCATTATTGGGTAACAGGTTTCAGTATTTATAGATCTTGATGCATGCTTCTGGTACCTAAAGCCTTCATTGTTACTTTCATAATTACATCCAGTAATTACAGCCTGAGGAGTAATTTCGGTAGTTGCAGGAATAGTCACAGCTCCTTGTTTATTATTTTTCTCAATGACTTGTTGATGTTTATTAGACAGTGAACTGATGTTTGGCGAAGTCATCATTTCACAGACAGTATCATTAGTTAAACTGAGTGTGGGATTATAAAAGAGCATGGCCAGTTGCGCTCTTTTCAGTATTAGTGTACTCTGTAGAATTTCAGGAAAAATGTTCTGTAGTGACTCCAACGTATCCTTTCCATTCCAAATACCCTGAATTATTATTTCAGTAAAAATAATGAGGTAAATACCACAGTCGAAACCATTAAACTGCTGAGGCACCTTTACAGGTGTAATGTTACAAGCTCTGTCTTCACCTATTAATGTATGCCAGGCTGTGCTTATTTTCAAAGCATGTTCGTAGTTTTGTTGTTTCATTGAGTCAAAATACAAGAACTCTTTTGTTTTGGTAATGTATAACAGTAAACTCCAATGTGAACCCGAGCCACCAGGCTTGTCCACAGCTGGGGAATCATTGACTGGGATCAAAACATGGGTTTTGTTCTTTAAGTCCCATTCATGTTGTTTCTTGAGCCCAGTAGTCTATCACTTCAGCTTCCCAATAGTTCCTCAGTAGCTCAATACCAGCATAGGTCCACAATCAGCTTATCCGAATCCATTATCCATAGTTAACCCACATATTCCCGTTTCAGTATTAATCTTATTGCTTTTTTTGTAGTGTTAAAATCTTTTTTAAATTCTTTGCTGATGTCCCACCAATAATAAAAAATAATTATTATTATTATTATAATTAAATTATTATATGGAATAAATACTAATTCCATAGTTAATATGCGATTCAATATGAGCATGATATACCATTTTAAGAACTGATTTATTACAAAGATATGACATTGTTCTTAGGACAAATATAGACCACAATTTAGTTTTTTTGTTAAATATTCAATATGGTTATTCCAGCTTAAATTTTCATTGATTGTTAATAACCCCAAATTTGATTGTTGACCCAATAAATTTGAGGTTTTAACTTGAGCAATGGAATTTTTATCTACAGTTAACTTTATACTTTTATCATTCTTGTCTCTTTTTGATTTGAAAAGAATAAAATTTGTTTTACTAGCATTGAGTGTTAAATTATGATCTATTAAAAACTGACTCAGCCTATTTAATTCGGATTTAGTGGAAATTTCTAAATCAGTTAGGGATTTCCCAGTTGTGTTAAGAAGATTAATATCGTCTGCATATATACTTAACTTACTACCTGGGTCATGTAGAGAGTTTGGAAGATTCTTAAGGTAACATATAAATAAAAGAGGACCAAGAATAGATCCTTGTGGAACACCGGATGAAATCTTTAATAAATCAGATCTTGTTTTTTGGATGTTATTTTTTGACAAAGTTGATATTTCCACAAATTGGTAGTGTTCCTCTAAATATGATTTAAAACAATTGAGAGTGACTCCTTTAATAATTAAATTATCAAGTTTTGCTATTAATTGATTGTGGTCTACATTATCAAACGAATGGGACATGTCCATGAAGACGCCAGCTGAATCTAAACCTTTATCTAGTGAATTTATCACTGACTCAATGAAAGTAACCACTGATGTAACAGTCGATCTACCAGCACGGAAACCATGTTGTTCATTGTCAATTAGTTTATACTGGTTTAAGAAGCTGTTCATTCTGTTTTAAACTGCTTTCTCATATACCTTTGAGATTGTTGGTAGAATTGACACTGGCCTGTAGTTTGAAATATCTTTCCTAGAGTTTTTTTTTTTTTTTTTTTTTGTTTTTTTATAAACAGGTACAACTCTAGCAATTTTAAGCTCATTTGGAAACATTAGTGTTACAAATGATGAATTAATTAGGTGCGTTATAATGAATTTAATCTCCTCCTTCACATTTTTCAAAATTTTAACGGATAAATCATCATAGCCAAATGTTGTTTTATTTTTTAAAGATTGTATAATAGTTATTATTTCGCTATCAGTTACTGGTTCGAAATGAAATTTTGTATGCCATATGTTTTTTAAAGAGGTACCCAATGTAATATTAGAAAGAGAATTTGATTGTAACGTTATAGGTTTTGTAAAAAGAGAGTTAAATAGATTTGTTATTTCTTTTTGTTTGCTAATTACCTTATTGTTAACTTTTAATGAAATATTTTCCAATTCTTTTTGTTTTTTGCCATTAAAAACTTCCTTATTAATAATTGACCATTTTGTTTTTGAAATGTTTGATGAACGTTTGATTCTTTTGTTATAATATTCTTTTTTTGTTTTTAAAAGATTAAATTTATATTTTCTTTGACGAATTTCAAACAATTGTACATCAATAATATTTGTTAAAAAGTTGTCAATGGATGATTTTGAATTTTTGAACACTTTGCGCTGTCAATGATTTTGAACACACACACCCTGCGCGAAGAACTCGTACATAGCTAGTAATTTTAATAATTATATTTTTTTATAAAAAAGAAAATGACGTTGTACATTGTACAATATTAAATTAAATCCAACATATCTTACTTCTTTTTAGTGGTTTGAAATTTTTTCTGTAAATTCTCATTTTTACAATAAAATAATATTTTTTTAACACAAAATAAATAGTTAAATTTCTGGGTGAAAACTAATTGTCTTTTTTTCAATCTTGCTTAGTAGGAACCAGCCAAACAAACAAAGAAATAAGATAATTTAAGTTTTTCTTCCAGTAATTATCTTATAGTAATAACCGAAAATTACCACAGGTTTATTAGGGAAATAAACTGTTTTTTCAGGTATTGTAACTAAAAATGCCACACAAAAAATTCACTCACTAACAACTCTATTATTGACTAATAATTTTAACAACTGACTCTAATAGTATTCTCATGGAATATGTGAGTAAAGAAGTTTTGTTTACCGTCTATTTGTAAAAAACCTGCTTTATAATATGAAAAATGGTTTTCCCACAAACTAGCCTGATTCTACTTGCTCTGGCTTCAAACACTTTTGAAAAACTGCACATATGTATTTCAGGCACATTGCTATGTTATACCGGATTTGCTGGATGTAACAAAAATAAACAAACTTCAAATAAGATCACTCTTTTAAATTTCTTATAAATGCACATATGTTAAAAGGCCAGCCGATAATTCATTTGTACTCGCACAGGGATTTCTCGGTACCCACGATGACCTGTACGCAGAGCGGAAATTGTCAGTGACTGACCTTTCCACCTCTGTGACGTTGACTTAAAACTTCTAAAATAACTACTTATTATTGCTAAAACAATACTTACACCCATATAAGAAATGTCTTTTACAGGCTGACAACAGTTTAGAGCATATGATGTCAAGACTGCAGGTAGAGTAAAAAATTTCTTCTCATAGAGGAATAAAATAAAGGAAACCCAAATAAAAAAGTTATATTATATCAAATTCGTTTCATTTTACCAGATTAATAGCCTCTTAAATTAAATCCAAGTGTACACAATACATTAGAACGGCAGTTAAAGTAAGTTACATCAACATTTATTGCAAAAGGAGAGAACTTTTTTTGCTAAGTACTTACATCATTGACTATGGATTCTATAGTATCCATAGTCAATGCTTATATCTTTGGTCAAGAAATAACTACATTTTTTCAAAAGAGCATTGACATACGAAATATTTAAGGTCATTAAAAAGTTAAGACAATATTTCTAATCCTACATTGCTTTGTTAAACATCTTGTTAAAAACCTTGTACAACAAACGTGTTTTCAGTAATGTTAATACCAAAATATCGACCACGGATTTTGGATTTGTGTATTTTGGTGTTATAATTAACACTTTTTCAACTAAACTTGGATCAAAATGTGAAAAAATTAGATATTTCGTTACCACCTCATCAAAAACTTAAATCTGTGACTCCAAGCACGGAATTTGAAAAATGCATTATTTGTCATTCAAATCCCGTGACCATTGATAATTGGAAATAAAAAGGTTAGATCAAGGAATCTAAAATAAATAAAGACAAGGTAGGGGTCAATACATGCAACGCCCTCTATTAACCAAGTGTTTTTTTGCACCTTTGACATCACCATTTACTAATACTGTTAATGCTAATGATGATGTCATAGGTGCAAAAGAACACCTGGGGCATAGAGAGCGTTGCGTGTCTTGACCCCTACCTTCTCTTTATTTATGTTAGATTCCTTGGGTTAGATCACATTTTAAACAATTTATTTATTAAAATCCTTATTTTGCAAAATGCTCTGAGTAAAAATATATTTTTACAACTAAAAATAAGTGAAAAGACAAATAAATAACACCCTCAATAATCAAAGCTTAATAAACGTCTTAGTAGATTCTTTGACAAGAAACAAGTTATTTACCTAAGTAAAAGTTAAAATATCAACCACGCAGTTTAGTATTTATGTAAATTAGCTCTTTATCTAACTTTGAAACGTAAAAAAAACTATTTTAATGCATTACTGAACAGGCACATATAAAAATCAATTTCCGTGGTCGTTATCACGGGTTTTGAAAACTGAATGATTTACAGTTTAAATCCCGTGTCAGTTATTTTAAAGACATTCAGAAATGAAATCGTCTTAATGAAGCAGTTTTAAGATAGAAAAGATTATAAACAATGTTTAAATCGATGAAAACCCCCATTTATATGAAATATACAGCGTCAATAACTTATTTGGCTCTCCTGTATCCTTGATAAAGAAGCTAAGAAAGTAAGCACTTGACCGCCAACTGATGAAAATTTAGCCGCCGCGTCCACACGAGAAACACACAGAGTAGTAAACAAAGAGTTTTTGAGTGAAAATGACGTTATTTCGCCGTTGGTTTGCCGATTTCGTCAGTATTCGCACGTAAAGTGAGGAATCACGGCGTTTGGTATGTTCACGGCATTTAGGCAGTTTACCTTACTTCAGTCGATAAAACAATTAAGGTGATAGTAAAATTTTATAATTATAAAATTAATAATTATTATATTAATTTAATAAATTTTATATTTATAATAGTAAAAGAATATAATTACAATTCAAGTAGTTAACAGGTAATTCATATTAAAAATCCATACGGTTTGTGGTTTAATGATGGAATATCTTTTCATAATCCTGAAAAGAATTTTACAATGTTTTACGTTTAATTTGAATCTTATCCCTCAACCTACCTGGGTGATCAGTTCTAGAATGCGGCTCATCACATGCTGAATGTGGGGACTGTTCTCGTATAGCAGAACGTTGAGCTCTCTGTTAAGCCAGGGAACGAGTCGATGCACTTGCGCCGGATTCGCCCTGCAAAACGCGTGGCCAACATTACAATACTATATCATGACCAAAATTAAGGTGTGGTCAAAATACAGAATTTTATTTCCCACAGTGACAAAATTTCCTTTGATACCGTCCTTAATTCCCACTACGACACTGATCAGAAAAATGTGTCAATTTTCAGGCGGTTCGATTTTGCTACAAAGATTTGTATTGGTAATACCGGATGGTAGGTTGCCGGTTCGATCCAGAGAAAAGTTAGTAGCTTTTTAAAAGTTTGATCCCGGACTCAGTTGCCATTTGTCATTGGTTTAATTAATGAGGTTTTCTAACAACTGGTTGATGTTAGATAGTAACAAGACCGGGGTTTGGACCGTTCCCCTTTAAAATGTTAAAAATGCCACTGCCGTAAATACACACAAAAAATAAATAAATAAAACAAAAGTCTGTTTTTAAATAGGACCAGCTTGGCTGTAAAAAAATACTACCAAGCTAAACTTACAACAGAACAACTACAGCTGTTACAACTAAACAGTAACATTTTTTTATTAACAGTCCTGCTATTTTGTGTAGTAGGATTCAAACATAGAAGTAGTTAGTAGTTACAGTTAAGTAGTTCTCTTAATCCTTAAGGTAGAAACTCTTCCTAATCCTTTGTCAAAAAACAATGTCAGCGTTCTGATTGGCCAGCCGGAAAGCCAACATCTGCCCGCTATTCCAAGAAATTTAATGCCTCACTATAACTTTCAATTAATTAGTTGATACACTAGTCCTACATTATTACATTATGGCTCATGCTTTTCATATTACATAGATAAATAAAACAAAACTTGAATTACAGTTCTACGACGTACCATTCGCAACCCAACAGTTGTTACGCAACTTTGATGAATGCTAACGTGCACCGTAGAACTGTGATTCGAGTTTTATTCGCCTATGCAAGACGATGTAGGGCTAGTGCATCAACTAGTTGAAAGTTACAGGAGGGTATTTAGTTTCTTGGAATAGCGAAAAACAAATAAAAAACAACACCAGCCATTCGGCTGACCGCCCAGAAAGGTGACATTGTTTTGACAACAAGGGATTAGGAAAGTTTCTACCTGATTCAGAATTCAAACACTTCTATGTTTAAATCCTATTAAAAAAGATATTTAAAATTTTTACAATAAAAAACTGCTTATGAGCAAAAACCAACATTAACATATAAATATTTTGGTTATGTTTCTTGGTTGAGCTTCACTGAACTCTTAAGCTCTATTTTGGTAAGTTACAGTTAATCTACAGTAAAGTAGTAATACAATTTACCATTAGGCATTTATTTAACATACATATTTTAAAACCAAAACTAAAAAATACAAATGAGGTACTTAGTAAAAATGTTATGAATTTATTGCCTAAAACTATTTGGTAACAGTACTAGAGATCGCCTAATGCCCGAAATTGGACTACAATTTCAGTTGATCTGGATCCAATTAGTGTATAAAATATTTAACCTCTGAAACATCTGTTCTAGGTACCTGATTTGCTAGCATTTGTTATTACAACAGAGCCATCTGCTGATTAAATCAGACTTATTCCATAAGATTAACATAAAAATTTTGAAAGCCTGTAGGGCGTAGCCCTGGGTGCCGTTGAGATTTAAAATGTGATTCTGCTCATCTACAAGACACTACCTTTCTAACGGTATGAGATTTCTCCTACGATACACACGAGCTGAAAAAAGGTGGGAAAAAACATTTTTACCTATTAAAATATAGGTTAACACAAATGAAATCAAAACAGTTGAACTGTGTTAGATAACTTAAAATAGGATGCATGCAATAAAAATGTGAAATAATTACCATTTTTGCTACAAGTCTATAATAGCTTGTAACATTTTTGGTCAAAGAATATTTTTCCCAGCTTAAACCCCGCCTATTTTTTCTTCAAGATCAGAAAGGTGTTATTCTAATTTCAACTTTAAAGTTCAGAGTTCACCCTTGAGGTTCAAAGTAAATAACAGAACTGATGATTGAGCTACTTCTCTTGATTAATTGCTGTTGCAAGTGCTTTTTTATATTTAAAACGTTAAAAAAAGGATATTGATATATGAAAAAGCAAAACAACTACACCAAACAACACAAGGTTCACAAAATACCCCCGTCGCAGCAGACCTGCGTACTCAGCGAATTTCCAAAGGATCTTCAGATTTTGTATTTTCCCCATAAACACCATGGGAATGAGTATGTGGGTTTGCTGCCATTGGATGTAGTTAGAAAATGTTAGTTTTGTTAGAAAATGTAGTAGTTAGGTAAGGTAAATATCACATTGTATCAATATTAACACTTTTAAATTTTAACCATAAACCTCATGGGGGTGAGTATGTAGATTTGCTGCCATATGGGTGTTGTAGGCAAATATCAGTTAAACCCTTCCTAGTGAATGTGCATACCAAATTTTATCAAGGTATTCCTATAAATAAGCAAGATACAGGGTTTTGTTGATTTCCCATAAGATTAGCATTGAAAACCTATTTGTAGCTTTTCTCCGTAACCTGTTACGCCAAGTTAAAAATTGAAAATACTAAATTGTTTGTTTTTTTAAGCTCTTTTAAAAGGGTTTGGTTAAAATTGTTGAATTTTAAAAATTAAGGTCCAAAAACGACAAAACCCATTTTTGACCCCTTTGAAACCCCATAAAACCCCGTTCCCATAACTCGATCATGCTGGTTCGCGAACTCATGAAAATAGATCTGGTCTTACACCTCCATACCAAATTTCATCAAAATCGGAGGTCCCCTTCAAAAGTTATCAGTACCACGGACACATATATATATATACATATATACATATATATATATATATATATATATATATATATATATATATATATATATCTATATATATAAACATATATATAGTATAGACGTAAAAAACATGTATACTAATATTCCTATTCAGACAACATTAAACATCCTAAAAGAAGAACTAATCCAGTGCAATACCTTACCAAGAAACGAAATCCAGGATTTAATAAAGCTTGCAAAAATTGTTCTAGATCAAAATTACTTCAGATATGAGTCATCCTATTTCATCCAAAAAGAAGGATTAGCAATGGGTTCGCCCCTATCAGGACTGCTAGCAGATGTCTATATGCATAAACTAGAATCAAAAGATATTTTAGATCAAAAGAATCCGTATCATAAAAACATAATCTACTGGTACAGATACGTGGATGATATCATTTGTCTTTTTAATGGAACAAAAGAAGAATCGGTAAACTTATTGAAATACATTAATTCTATATCAAAAAGTATCAAATTTACAGAAGAAATCCAAGAAACAAGTATTAACTTTTTAGATCTTACAATATCAAAGGAAAATGGAAAACATGTATTTGAAATTTTCAGGAAACCGTCGACTAGTGATTGTATTATACCTAAAGACTCAAGCCATCCTTGGGAACAGAAAATGTCAACATTTCATTCAATGATTAACAGACTCATAAATATACCAATGAAAAGAAAGAACTTCAATAAAGAGAAAAACACTATAAAATATTTAGCTTACAAAAATGGTTACAACCCAAAAATGATCGATAATATGATAAATAAAAATACCCCCGTCGCAGCAGACCTGCGTACTCAGCGAATTTCCAACCAAAGAATTATTATTTCAACATCAAAGAACTTTGTGGCTATCCTATATAATTAATAATCTTTACAAGGAAATATAATATATTTAATGGCATTATATTTCTGAATAAATTATTTTTATTTAATAATTCATATATTAATATTTATATTGCAATAAATGACTTTTTTAACAGTAATAAAAGTGCATAATCCAAAGCTTTCATGCAAAAGAAAAGATTTGTTTACAAATAACAAAACATAAACATTTCAAATTTGACAAAAATGCAGAAGACAGCTGATCAGCTGATTAGGAACAGATACCTTATATCTCCATCTCTCTTGCTCCCATTATAAAATTATTTTCCATGAGAATACCATGGGATTTAGCATGTAGGTTTGCTGCCATGGGGTTTTTTGATCAAATCTTAATTACTCACCACCTACAGAAGGTTCATAAAAATTTTTATGAAGATATGTTGATAAATAAGCGATATATAACTTTTTAAAGATTTACCCATAAGAATAACATGGGAAACTTGATTTGAATTTTCTCTATAACCATTTAAGCTATTTTAAAGATTCAAAATACTAAATTGTTTGTTTTTTTAAGCTCTTTCAAATGGTTTTAGTTAAAATTGATGAATTTTGAAAATTTAGGTCCAAAAATGCCAAAAACCCATTTTTGACCCCTTTGAAACGCCATAAAACCCCGTTCCCATAACCCGACAATGCTGGTTCGCGAACTCATGAAAATAGACCTGGTCTTACACCTTCATACCAAATTTGATCAAAATCGGAGGTCCGCTTCAAAAGTTATCGGTACCACGGACACATATATATATATACAGGGTGTTCGGAAAAAACGTTTCCGGAATTCAGGAGGTTATTGCCCACATAAAAATAAGCAAAAAAGTCCCTGTAAACATATGTCCTAAAATGCCTCGTTAACCCGCTAGCCGCCATTTTGTTTTTTACACTAAAAAATTTTTATTTCCGTAATGGATCATTGTATCAAGTTAATATTTGGCATGAACCTTCATCATAGCAATGCCCATTTTCAAGAAAAAAGTTATTTTTTTCCAATGTGTATTTTCAAAATGGCGGCCATTTTAAAATTTTAAACCAAAATATCTCAAAACGGGTAAATTTTATAAAAATTTTACTAGACACAAAAAAGTTGACAAATTTAATTATCTAACCAATGGTACCAAGTTTGTAAGGATCTGACAACAAATAACGGAGTTATTGAGATTTTTCAATTAAAATTACCTTAATTTGCATTAATTACAATGCAAAATCAATGTTTTTATGCAGAAAAATCTCAATAACTCCGTTATTTGTTGTCAGATCCTTACAAACTTGGTATCATTGGTTAGATAATTAAATTCGTCAACTTTTTTGTGTCTAATAAAATTTTCATAAAATTTACCGGTTTTGAGATATTTTAGTTTAAAATTTTAAAATGGCCGCCATTTTGAAAATACACATTGGAAAAAAATAATTTTTTTCTTGAAAATGGGTATTGCTATGATGAAGGTGCATGCCAAATATTAATTTAATACAATGATTCATTACGGAAATACAAATTATTTTGTGTAAAAAACAAAATGGCGGCTAGCGGGTTAACGAAGCATTTTAGGACATATGTTTATAGGAACTTCTTTGCTTATTTTGATGTGAACAATAACCTCCTGAATTCCTGAAACGTTTTTTCCGAACACCCTGTATAGATATATATATATATATATATATATATATACATATATATGAAAACGAACGAACGGTGTTTTTGGCTTCTGGGGACCTCAAAATGAAAAAGTAAAGTGGTCCCGGGCTTAGGTCTTACCATGGTTACTACCGTAATAGCGTATTCCCTATAGGGAAATTCGCTAAAAACTAAAAAAGAAGAAAGAATACAACAAAACACAGTCAAATAAAGAAGAAACAGAACAGAGCTATATAAGTCTACCATACAACAATAAATTCAATAAAGCAATAAGGAAAGCTTTCAGACCGCAATTCAAAATAGGTTTCAGAACTAAGAACAATGCCCTAAGAATCATCAGTAATAAAGTAAACAAGGAAAAAACAAATATAATTAATAACTATAACCAATCGGGCATATATAAATTAAAATGTCCAGAATGTCCAAAATTTTACATAGGGCAAACAGGCCGGACATTCAACTGTAGGTATAAAGAGCACGTTCAAGCATTCAAGTCAAAGAACCAAACTAGTATGAAGTCAAACGTTGCTGAACACATGATAAAGAACAATCACTCATTTAAGTCAATAGAACAAGATTTAGAAATAATAGAATTTGGATATAAAGGAAACAAACTTGATGTTAACACCTTCATTGCGGAGAAATTTGACCCAAACTTTACTCTAGTGCGTCACGAGTAACGGGTTATTCGTGCCTAGTCATAACCTATGTGCGTCACGAGTAACCGGTTATTCGTGGCACAGACGACATTTCCCGGGGAATATCTCAGCGAGGATTGTTGCTAGAGCGCTCTGGTGGCTATTACTGAAACTAAGACGACCTTGTTTATCATATGGCAACGCGGGATTAAATTCTGACGTCATCACACGAAGAACCCGTTACTCGTGCCGCACTAAATAAATAACGTATTTTATCATGAATTAAGTATATGTTTTAACTGTTGTTAACTGCATTTAATTGCAAAACTAATTAGTTTTCTTTAAAATAATTTGAAAATATATAAGAATTTAATGATAAAAAGAAATGTTTTGTTTCAAAAGAGTTTGAATAAGAGAATGGAAATAAATAAAAAAAAACAATTGCTGTAATACAATTTTTATTGTTAATTAAAGAGAATAAAACAAACAATAATAATTGTTAGAAATAAATTTTTAATTTTTTAAGTGTGAACAGTAAAAAAATTTGTAAATAACTAAAGAGAAAATGAATCATTTAATATAATATAACATATAGCCTGTCATTTACAGTTATTTACATCTGTTTGACCTCAGGAGTTACATACGTTCATCAGCTCATGAATAATTGAATGACGATCTAACTTAAACTGACTATTGTACTTATCAATTCAAATAAAAAACTATTTTGTTAAATACTAAGTGATGAATGAAAAAATTATAACATACTTTTATTACAAACATGTAAATAAGCAATGTGTGGTGAAGTTTACGCAATCATAACACCAAGATGAATATAAGTCAACATTGACTGAAAAAATTAGACTGAATATGCTGTACAAAAAATGAAAAAATAAACTTTATGGTAGCTGTATTGCATGTACACTTTAAGCAGGTTTTAGTACTATGGCATACTTAACATTTAACTGGCTACAATTATACGAATAATTCTTTCATAGGAAAGAGAAGAAAAACTACATTATGAAAATATCTTCTTAAATGTCATTTTTCAGTCTGTTATGATTCAAAATTGAAGGCAATTTATGTACCCCTTTTACTTATGCTTATTGTTGAAGCAGTCCAAACACATGGCAGGTTCTCCAGGACAGTCCTTGCAATAAGTACTGACTTGCTTGGTCAACCTGTCAGCTTCTTTAGCTGAACGGTTGGCCATCCTGTGGTTTTTGTAGCACTCAACACAACGCCTTTTAGTCACCCTAGCGAGGCCCTCTCTTTTCTGAAGACAGTGAGGTTTTTTGCGGAAGGGACTTATAACTTCTTGTGGGGGGTTGTCTTTCTCCATTAGTTGTCTTGCTAGTGTTTCCCTGAATTTTATCATTGGCATTTTGTCTCCAGTTACTTTGCAGTAAATTAGCCACAAATTAACAATGGTTGTTCCCGTTAAGAGCTCAAGAGCAACTTTCTTATACCACTTAAGAGTCTTCCTGAGGGATGTGTAATACGCAGACATCTGATCACTGTAATCCACACCTTTTTTGGCATTATTATAACTCAGAACACTCTAGAGGCTTGAAAACAGGTTCTTTCTTTCGGTTACGTTTACCAGTATCAACTAACTTACAATTTTCTTCAGGTTTAGTAGTCAGCATTATTACGCTTCTCTTATCTTGCCATTTTATGATTTTTGTACCATGTTGACATTTATAACCAATAGGCTTACCTTTCTCCAGTTTTTCCTTCACCTCATTTGGTAAACCCTTCCTTTTAACATTTACTGTGCCACAAAGTCGTGTTTTACATTGCAGTAGTTTTTCTGCTATTGGCACACCAGTGTAGAAATTATCAGTGTACAAGGTTCTTCCTTCATTGAGGAACCCAGGAAAATCTACATTGGGGTGTTCAAGCTTCCCCATCAGCTCCATCACGACATCATATGTATGCCCATGAGGGCTTGTATTGGTTGAGTTTTTACCTGCATACAAGGAAACACGAAGAGTATACCCATCAGGTGTGCATAGCTTAAATATTTTCACCCCGTATTTGTGAGCCTTGTTTTTAATGTATTGTTTAAATAGTAATCTTCCTCGAAAAGGGACCATGGTTTCGTCAATAACTAGTTCCTTTCCTGGAGTCAGTGACTCATTGAAAGCAGCATTTAAATAGTCTACGATGGGTTTGATTTTGACTAAACGATCATCACTAGCATTAACATCACGATTGTTAGAGAAATGCCAAAATTTCTTTAGAAGTAAAAATCTATCCCTTGTCATGCTACCTTTAATTAATTTGTTTTCAAATAAATTGTTCTTAGACCAGTACAAATTTATCTGTGGGCATTGCACTAAGCCCATGCAAATGAGCACTCCAACAAATCTTTTCATTTCTGGCACATCAGTGGGATGCCATTCCTTAACTCTAGATTTGTCATTTAATTCTACATTAGAAATAAACTGATGTGCAAATCTGTTTGTTTCTTGCACCATAAAATTCCAGAGTTCATCGTCAATAAAATGACAGTACATATCTAATGGAGATGGGTTTTCCAATTCTACATTAACTTTACAGCTTTCGTGATAATCATCAAAAATCGATTCCTCAGGTAAAACATATGGAGTATCCTCCTCTACCCAAAAACAAGAGTCATCATTTACCTCAATGTTGTTACCATCACCTGCTGCTTGCGGGTCTGGAACACGTCTTCCACGATGATTTCCTCTGGTGCCTCGAGTAATTCTGCCACGTTGTAAGCCACCACGTCCTCCAACATTGCTTCCTCTTCTGCCACGTCCGTTGCTTCGTCTGCAAGCCCGTCCGCTGCCTCGCCCAATGCCTCGCCCACGATTGCTTCTTTGAAAACAACTCGCATCGGAATAAAATGTTCCAGTACTAATATGCAAGTCACCATCACCTGGATCACTATTATCTGGATCACTGTTATTTCCAGTATAAATGTCATTGTCTCTACATTCGTTGGAGCTTATGCAATAGTTGTGCTCTGCACTTAACAAATTGACATGACCAGAGGGACCAGGTTCTCCACTGCAACCAGAATGCTGGTTTATAAAATCATTATCTTGACTCCCGGTTATATCACTTATAGTACGTAAGTCCGTTTGAAGCTGTTCACTTATAGAATCATTATTGCACTGATCAGCAGCTTCAGATTCGTCACTGGAAGTTTCTTCATCGGAGGGTTGATAATCAGGGTCGGCAATTTCGCTCCCGTCAAAATCCAGATCTTCTTCACTGTCACTCTGTATGGTACTTAGATGGCAACTGCTTGCTCCATCAGATGCCAAAGTGTCATTGACGAGCTGCTCCAAAAATTGTGTATTATTGACGGTGATCAATATAGGTCTACGTTTTTTTGCTGGAGGAGCATCCACATTTTCGTCGTCACAACTAGAATTCATTGTGAATACACATGTAAAACAAAGAAGAAACTAGTAAAAACGGACACAAATATAGGCAACACCACGTTTCAGTAAAACCACACACGCCATGTTTCCTGGTTCACTCGCAATGACATGCGCGCGCATGCGATGGAACGCTTCCAAGCGGCAAAAATTCGAAGTTCGCGAGTAACGGGTTACTCGTGCCGCACTCGAAGGAGGAACTTTTTATTTAGTAACCTAATCAAAATAACCACAGTGCGGCACGAGTAACCAGTTACTCGTGAAAAGAAACACATAAAAATGAATTCTCCAATGAATTACAAACTTGAGGATACAACTTTTAGATAGATCACACACAAAGAAACGGAAATACGCGAAACGCACCGCGAGAATGATTGACGACTTGAGGCGCCGCACAGTGAGAATAGTCGGCACGAGTGACTGGTTACTCGTGACGCACTGAACGTGTTAAAGAAGAATTTTATATTTATTCCTTCAGTAAAAATGATAAAAATAATATAATTAATACAATGCAAATTAACAACAAAAATCCGATCTATGAAAAAATCATACATATGAAATAAAACCAAAGGCCAAAATAGTAATTTCAAAACAATTAATTTAGAAACATATGAATAGAAAATCAGCAGTCAATATTTTATTTTACTTTATTTAGAGGTTATCATGTATTAGTTTATTCACCGTGATCATGGGCCTTAAGGTCCGAAACATGTCGATGTTTCAAATAAATGATTTATAAAAAAAAAAAGGTACTTGTTTTAAAATGATTTTTAGTATAATACTAGTAGCCCTATCAATATCAAATCTAATATATATATATATATATATATATATATATATATATATATATATATATATATATATATATAGATATATATTAAAAAGAATGAATGGTGTTTTTGGCTTCTGGGGACCTCAAAATGAAAAAGTAAAGTGGTCCCGGGCTTAGGTCTTACCATGGCTACTACCGTAATAGCGTATTCCTTATAGGAAAATTCGCTAAAAGGAGAAAGGATTCAGTTAGCTTACCTGAAAAATTATGTTCAAACAGCACATACACACATTTAAGAAATATACTTTTTCACCAATATATCATCTCTGCAGGAGGCTTTTGAAAGTGAAAATCTTTAATTCTTTAATGTGTCTATATGCTGCTTAAACTCTTAGGTAAACTACCTGAATCCTATCTCCTCTTTATGTAAACCTAATCAGCCTAAGAGCTGTAAAAATGTTCAGCGATTGTGATTGGTTGAATTCTTGGTAGGGGCAGGAAGAGAAAAAACTGGGAAGATTTCAATTAAGAAAACTATTACATGTAGGCCTGAGCTAATTTAAAAAAGTAAAATATTATAGAGTTAATGATCGATCGATTGCTATTATTAGGGCGACAATTACTGAATAAATACCCCCTTTGAAGCAAACCTGCGTACTTAGCGAATTTCCAAAGGAATTTGAGATTTTGTATTTTCCCCGTAAACACCATTGGAATGAGTATGGAGGTTTACAGCCATGGGATGTTGTTAGGAATGGTTAGGTAAAGTAAATATCAAATTGTATTAATATTCAGCACATTTAGCAAATTTTCCAAGAGGGAATTCGCTATTATGGTAGTAGTCACGGTAAGACCTAAGCTTGGGACCATGTTACTTTTTTGTTTTTAGGTCCCCAGAGGCCAAAAACACGGTTTGTTCAAATTCATATATATGTATAGCATTATATATATACTGGGTGTCTGTTAATGTGATAACTTTTGAAGGAAACCTCCGATTTTAATGAAATTTGGTACAGACGTGTAGTGCATTATTCACCAGGTTAGTTTCGAAAAAGAGCATGATCGGACCATGGGAACTGGGTTTTAAGGGATTCCAAAAGGGTCAAAAATGGGTCATTTTTAGCCCTAATTTTTAATATTTGACGATTTTAACTAAACCATTTAAAAGAACATTAAAAAACAAACAACTTAGTATATTGAATCATTAAAATAGCTTAATTGGTTATGGAGAAAATTCAAATCAAATTTCCCATGATATTTTCATTCTGAATGACATAATTTCTTGTTGGGTAGGGTTTTTTCATTAATCTTATACTCTAAAACAAGCTCCGTTTGTCCGGGAAAGTTTTTTTTCGCTCCAAGGATTTTTGATTTTTTTATTGAATATGGGGGTTTTGGCCACCAGAAATCGATTGGAGCTGGTCCCATAGCTGGGAAAAATCCGGTTTTCGCGCTAGAGCCCTTTTAAAGTTTCCATGTTATCCTTATGAAGATTTATTTAATTGAACAAAAATCAGCTGATAACTGTAGAAATAAACCAATGTGTTACATATTTAACCTGCAGTTTAAGACAATTATACCAAAGTGCAGAACTCGTCGGCTGGGCGAGGGAGCGAAGCGAACGAGCTTTGTGTGAGAACGAAAGTAATAATTTTTACCGAGCTTAAGCTCGGTCCCCCTGGTACTTATTTAAAATTTATTGGGCTACATCCACCTTAATATGTATGATGCGTAGATCCTTCGTCAATTGTTAAACACAAAAAAACACAACACACACGTAAACAAAATCGGATCCCGCTATCAAAGTCCCGACATTTCATGTGACCGAAAAACATTCACGCCTCTTCGGGGGAGTTTATTGACGCCAATGATGTTGTTTGGCGTGAAGTCGCTCCGACCATCTTACCGCGAACTGATCTGTCCGGCGGCTTATCTTTCATATCAGCAGCTTTGGGCGGGGGCGGGAGGAAGGGGTTCTATTATTTTAGTTCTGTTTATTTTTCTTTTAATCCCATTTTCTACTAACGGCACAAACATCGGGTGGAGTGTGGCAATGGGCTACGAAATGCAATTCCAGTCAATCACCATACATGAAGAGGCGTACGAATGTTTTTCGGTCACGCAAAACATCGGGACTTTGATAGCGGGATCCAATTTTGTGTACGTGTGTTTTGTGTTTTTTTTGTTTTTATCAATTGACAAAGGATCTACCCATCATACACATTAAGGTGGGTGTAGCCCAATAAATTTTAATTCCCATGATATTCTTATGGGCAAACGTTCAAGAAGTTATATATTTATCATTACTAGGGGGCCCGTGCAGCGCAATGCGCTGCATTTATCAGAGTACCTGGTGGTCAACCCCTGCTCCGTGGTATTTTACCAAGTTACTTTGAATGAAAATTAAATTGTAGAGAAAATCATATTACACCATATTGGTATTTTATGAATCGATCTTCATTACTAATTTTCCAACCTTCCAATGTGATAATATTGAGATTTGGTGGTTGTTATTTTAGGTCTAAATTAGCTAGGATTACATGATGGTTCTTATGCCGATTTGTCTAAGAGCCTCTGCCTAAAAACTCCTATAAAATGTAGAATACATGTTCGATCTAGATAGTTAATCACGCATAAAACGTAATTGACAACAGAAGAAATATAAATACTGTATTTCATTACGACTACTCGGTTCTGTATAAGCTATGCAGCACGCACTGTGGCTGTTCTTCTAGAACAGTTGTCGACATAGTGAAAAAGCTCACACTATTACTATTTATAACAAACTAAATCCTCTTTCCATGGCATTACAAAATTTAAATAAAAAATCACAAAAATTAAGAAAATCTACATTTTTGTGTGTCCATTCTGGTTTGATGCAGCATTTATATGTTGGTTAAAATTTCTCCTTATACAAACCATTTTTGCAATAAGCTTATCATCTATACTGGAGGTAAAAAAAATTTGAAATGTTGCCTCTTTTAATCAGGTGTTTTAATATGCGTCTAGCATTCTGCATAAAATGTTTTATAGTATCACATAACGGGTTAAGTTATATTAAGTTTACACCAACAACCATTTTTATCCCAACACACCAACACCAAAAACACCAACAACTATCCCTTTTCCTAGTTCACAACAGTTTGAAAACCCATGCGCAAACATTTGTGTTCTATTTTAATTTTTATTGTCTTTCGCTTTTGTTTCGATAGAAATCTGATAACTCTTACGACCCTCGTCAAAAATTTCAATTTTAAAACTCGTTTTTGTGCATCAGGAGAATGGATTTTTTTGGGATTAAGTTACTAAACTTATTTTTGTGCCCAAATACACATAAATAAAAAGTTCAACCAAAATCTACCTGCTACATTTTGAGAAAAAGGTAAAACATACAATTTGTCCCACACAATAGACACTCCTTGCTCCTTAATTTAAAGTATGGAATTGTGTTTATATTTCAATACCGTACCAGTTCAATCGCTTTTATTCAGCATTCAGATAGCTTTTAACATGTGTTTGTCTGTTTTACTATCAACAGCTGTTTTATTTAGCAATTAAATATAAGTTCCCCATGTTAATCTTATGGACAAAAAATTAACTTTGAAGGCTTCCTGTGGGCTTCAGAATTAAAATATCAAAAATCTAAAACCTTATTGCAAAACTACAAACTGAGACCATTCTTTTGACACCTCAAACATTAAAATTGGTCCAGAAATAAGGGAGGAGTAGTGTTAACAAAAAAAGGGCATCACGTATTATATATATAGATAGATATCTTAATAAAATTGTTTATGAATCTTTATTTATTTATTTATTTATTTATTTTACATTTCAACGGACATCTCCATTTTTACAGTTTTGAACAATAAGAATTAGAATTAACTCAAGATGCTAACGTACATGCGTAAATATAAACCATAACGAATAAAAGATATGTAAAGGTGTATGTGCGAATTGCGGGGTCCCCTTCTACCCCTTTCTTTAGCTTTTTTAATTGTATTTTTTTTTACAGCAATGTTTATTAAAGGGTAGATAAGGGGATTACAATGGTCCCTAATGTGTTACATGCATTTTGTGTGATGTTGACATAGAAATACAAGTGACAATTACAAGTGCCGTATAACATATTTACAATTAACAATTTATTAGGTGTGGAGTAACAAATATTTTATCATAAACCTGAATGACAGCAAACCTACATGCTAAATCCCACAGTATTATCATGGAAAATCCATCTATTATTAATACACGAGCATGTTTAATTTCCTCCTTTTTTCTCAGCTTGTGTGCATCGTAGGAGAAATCCGCGCATACCGTTAGAAAGGTATAGTCCTGTAGATGAGCAGAATCCCATTCTAATTCTCATCGGACTCCAGGGCTACGCCCCACAGGCTTTCAAAGTTCCAATGTTAATCTTATGGAGGCTGGATAATTGATTGACTGATAGACAGCTGTTGTACAAACAACTATAAGTCACACTACATAAGTTGACGAATGGCCAAAAACAGCTGGGTAGGGCGAGGGGAGGAGAGGGGGTACTTTTCCAAAAACATCGAGCTTACGTTACATGCAATTTTTTATAGAACAGCTGATTATCCAATCATTTTAACTGAATAGTAGTGAAAATTCATTCGTCAAGTTACGTGGCGGGGGTTATAACTGCTAGAAAAACAGTGAGAACAGATGTTTCAGTTATAAAATGTTTTTAAACTTATTGGGTTGAGATCAACTGAAATTTTGATCGAATTTCGATCAGGAGGCGATCTCTAGTACTTATTTACTACGCTAAGGGTGTTTTTTTTTGTGTGTAAAGAATCCCAACAATTTTCAACCGATTTTCAAGTTTTTGGTGTCGTTGGATAGGGCTTGGTCAGTAGTTGTTTCATTTCCGCCAAAAACTGATGAAAATCGGACTGAAAATAAAGACGCTACCCACCATTGAAATCTTAAATATCTATCTTCTTATTTCTATAAGGGTTTCATCTGTTACGTCCCTTTTTCTCTCAACCTACTGAACCGATTTTTAAGATTGAGGTGTCATTTTAAAGCTTAGGATATACCGCAGTGACGAATCGTAATTATAAAGGTCATATCGTTTCGGGCTTTGCCCCCCTGGCCTTTGATTTATTTCTAGAGGGCGCTTTAAAATGTTGACCAACTTTTATTGCAAGTTCTTTAATGTGAATTGTAATTTAACAGCTGATTACCTTCAGATAAATTTTAAAAGCCAGATAGTAAACAAAAATAGATCTCTGTCACTTCATAATCAACATTCACATACTGTAGGTGAGTTTCACTGATAGAGAATCATAAAATTCGCAATTTGCGCATGGGCCACCTCGTTCCCATTAAATTAACATTGGTTTTGAATTAAGCATTTTAAACATCTGTTAATGTTCAGCTGTAAATACGTGTAGTTTTTGGTGATTACAGATATTCACATTATTGCATTGGTCGGATGTCATTGATTTAGAACTGAAAGTAACATTGTTGGTGACATCCAAACCATCCTATATTATGGCAAATACATAAAACGCATAATATGAGCTTGAAAATGATACTTCATTCAAGACTTCATTCGCTTCTTCAGAAGACTTATGTTGAACCATTTGACTAAAGTTGGGCCTAAGAATACAGTTTGAAACTTGAAGTTACCCCTATTTACATCAAAAGACTGAAAATAATAATCAATAAGACCATCATCAAGAAACCTACTATGTGACCAACATTTGTATTCGCTATCTTTTACTTTCGCTTACAGTTTTAAAACAAGCGCTAAGGTTTCTGTTTTTGATTGTACAGCATGATTTTTTTCATTTAATAATTTAATTACATTTTCATTGTCATCTAACTTAACTTAAGCTGAAGAGAACGTAACTCGCTAGAGATGTTATTTAGACTAGTCTTAGTTTTAGTTAAACTAGATTTTAGAACATTGTTTTCTTTTTCTACAGCTTCTTTTTGATCTGTTAATTCTTCTTGAACATTAAATTATTCATTAAGTTCCAGTAGTCTTTGTGACTTACACCTCAGCCCAGATATTCCAGCCTCAGCCTCAGCTTTGTAATTCCAGCCCAGATATTTTTATATTTAGCTCTGAGACAAAATCTTCAAGCTTATTAATTTTTTCAGCTGACCTAGCAAGCATGTTAATAAAACATGCCAAATTTTTGTCAAGTGTTTGAAACTGGCAGTCTGGATTATTAGCCGACAATTTCTTAAACTCAATACAAAGATCTGATACATAGTGCCCTGTCTGGTCATCTAAATTGAGATTATCGACTAACATGTTGTCAAAAATTAAATCACAAGTACCATGGTTGGTTGTCATCGCACGACAAAACCATATTATTTGACTTAGCATAAAACAACAAATAATTTTATGCAAAAAACAATAAGATATCTCAATTAATACAATAAGTTTTTATTATTACACAAAACAGAGAGAAAAATTTAACAGTCCTATTTTGAAGAAGGTTCAATGTTGACACGTTGGATTCCACAGGATTCCGCTTTGTTCTTATTGGGTAAGACATGAGCGCTACACTCTTTCTGTAGTAATGGTTTATAAATGGGAATCATTACAAGTTCTCTGGTTGGCCGCTAGATCACATCACTGCGCAGAGAAGATTAGATACACATTTTAAAGTACCGGTCATATCTAGCCAGCATTGAACGAGTTTATAAACTTATATGCCGGCTAGATATGACCCCCACCGCAATATGATGAATTTCCAGCCTGACTTAATGTCAACTAATGTGTTAATAGGATTTTCAGCGGTTCTCTAGGGGCAGAAAAAATGGATTAACCTAATCACCAGATAAAAGCTGGTCCCATACCTGTAGAACTCAGGGGAGCACTCCCTGATGCGCCCGGTGACATCGGTTGTCCGCTGCACCCACAAGCCCTGCTGGTAGATGTTGCGCCGGAAGTCACTGGTACCCCGCTGGCGCCTGCGGTGCCACAGCGTACCCCCACTGATGGACGGCCCAGGCGGGATCACTCGGTGAGAGATAGCCTCCTCCAGACGAACAAAGTAGTCCAAATACGATGACACCGCCGTGGTCCTAACCAAACATATGCGGTTAGCTTTACGGACTCCATTCTATAATGGTAGGAATTTTGAGTTATAACCTGAATACAATGCAAGAAAACAATAAATGTTAATCATTTCGCAGATAATCTACTAAGTTACACTCCACTAAGTCATGTAAAAAATGTATTTAATATTATTCTTTAAGTAGTAACACTATTATTACTTATGTACTTAAATGTACAATACAATCACATTTCTTGTCCCTATAAGTCCTAATAATCCTTTTTTGAGTGATAAAACTTGTTTGCTTTTTGGGGCATGATCCCATAATATCATTCCATATCGGAGAATCAATTCAACATATGCAAAATACACTGTCTTACGGGTTTCAAGTGAAGAACAACTTGATAAAACGAAAGCATATGAGAATGAACGCAATTTTTGGAAACAAATTCTATTTGGTCATTCCAATTTAATTTACTATCCAGTTATGTGCGATCCGAACCACAATTTCAACCTCATATGAACGAATTGGTCTAATTATGAGGATGGTTTTTATGGATAGACCAGTATTCACTAGTGCGGACGTTAATCCCCACTAGGGAATATCGCATCCACAAGCCATCGCTTATAACTATCCACAAGTCGTGCCTTAGGAAGACGCCACTGTCCAGTATTATAAATATTATAATAGTGTTATAAAAATATAACACCCCCCCCCTAATAACTGTCATCCCTCCCTTTACCACATTCCAAATATGAGTCTATTAGGTTGTCGGATTTTGCGCTTTGTTGACAATCAGTGTTTCGGAGTAGGCCAGGATGGCGCCATTCCATTTTGTTTGCTTCATGATCTGTTGGTGCTGATTTATTATTATTTCTTGAGTGTTGACTGTACGGATTAACCAGTGTTGGGGAAGCTACTTTTTAAAAGTAGCTAGCTACAGCTACAGCTACATTTTCAAAAAAGTAGCTAGCTACAGCTACAGCTACAATTAAAAAGTAGCTCGCTACAATTTAAGCTACTTTGCTACTTTCGCAATTTAGTCCTGTTTTCTCTTGTGATGTACAGTAGAACCTCGATAGTTCGACACTTTGTGGACTTAGAGAGTGTCGAACTATTGAAATGTTGAACTATAGGGAGTATATGGGAAATTTTAACACTGGGAGTATAAAAATCATAATTTGAATTTAGGGAACACTAAATTTTAGTGAAACCATAACCTAATTGAACTTTAACATAAACAACATTCAAATAATTCACCAATTTGTTTACATTTTCACATTTGTCAGGCTCCAAAATGGACACTATCGGTCATTATTAACGTGTTAAGTTGTCATGGACCATGTCGAACTATCAGGAGTGTCGAACTATCGAGAGTCGAACTATCGAGGTTCTACTGTATAACCACCCAATTTTCCCACTTAAAAGTAAAATTACGTTTTTTGAAATACAGGCCTATAAATTTTTTAAGTATTGTGTTTAGTAGGGGTGGGCGAGTAGTGGTTTTACGATTCGAGTCGAGTATTCATCAACTACTCGGGTATCGAGTCGAGTCGTAGTGTGAAAAAGTTTAAAATGACTTTAAAAAAATAATATTAAATAATAAAAGTAAAAGTATTATTAAATTCATTTTTATGCATGAGAACACTGAAAGATAACATCAATTTAGGGTACGACAATAAGAACTACTTAGATAAAAGTTGATAAAAAAGTAAGTATATTTATTTACAGTTTTCCTCTTACAATGTGTAGTACAAATCAATTTCTGAGAATTAGGCCTAAGTAAAAAATTTCATCAACAAAATTAGGGATGGACGGGAATGGATTTTTAGTTCGGGACGGGATTGCTCTCCTCGAGGCGTACAGGAAATATTCGTTTTGACTTTTATCTGAGTGTCGTATAAAGAAAAATGAATGTTAAATATCAACTGGTTCTGTTTCCAGACTGTTCCACTTGTTTTTGTATAAGTTACAATGAACCTCCTTTAGTTGAAAAGATTTTAAATATCTAATTTTTATATTTGCAGTATACAATAAGATAGGGATACAGTACAAATTTTCTTGTAACCAAAAAAATTAAAATCAAATCACTAAATAATATACATATAAAAATGTCCATTAAAATTTTATAAAAGTTTTGTTGAATGAAATATTAAACGTTTTGTACAAAGAATTAACAGAAAAATCATGTACATCAAAATATAGATTAAAACAAATGGAAAAATTGTAAAGAAAACAAAACTGTATTACATAAATAGGCCCAAGGCCTGCTCAGTTAAAAAATAACAAAAAAACAAGAAATTGAAATTATAATAAATATTAACACTAAGGAATGAAGTGGTTCAACAAACCAACGCCATTTATAACCCCAAGAAATGTTCTTTTTTTACTTATTGATTTAACTGAGACAGGTTCTTACTTAGAGATTATCATAAAAATTGAACTTTGAAAATATCCACTATTAGACCTAATTATTTTTATTTCTATGTATTCATTTAGCTATTTTTTGCTATATTAAAAAAGGAGTGTATGATGAAAAAAACAATGAAGGTTTTAAGTTATGAACCTCAAAATCTAATAAATGTATTTGTAATGTTTAATGAAAAAAAAAAAATATATTTAATGGGATTTGAAGTTTTTCATTTAAAAATTATATTAAATTATAATAAGATACTTTTAACATTATAAAACAGTAATTCAATTAAAGATTGATTTATTTAACAACACTTTGCCACTTTCCTCTTGGAAAGTAATTTTCCTCTTTTCAGAATCAAAATCAAAGGCTCTTTGGAATGTCATCAATGCAGAAAAGCAATGTAAGATAAAGCAGGACTACCTTACTCGTCTAGAAGTTATCAGGAATACTTTGGAAGAACCAACCCACATTGCAGACTACCTTAACAATTTTTTTGCGGATATTGCTGACTCCACACTAGAAGCAAGCCGAAATCAGCTGCAAAATCCTGTTATAACTCTCCCAAACAGTTACCAAAATTTCAATCTCAACCCTCTTATTCTTACTCCTACTGATGAAAATGAAATATTGAAGACAATTGCTACACTTAAACCTACACTATCCTCCGGTATTGATGAGTTTCCAGCCAAAGCTATAAAACATTGTGCTAAACAATTAGTAACTCCACTGGTTGATATTATAAACAAATCCTTTAGTTTAGGCAAATTCCCTTCTGCTCTTAAAATCTCCAAAGTTTATCCAAAACTCAAACAAGGATCAACTACAGACCCAAAAAACTACAGACCTATATCACTGGTTTCAACATTCTCTAAAATAATTGAAAAAATTGCTCTAACAAGGATGCTGGCTCATCTTGAAAGAATGAATGAATGAATGAATGAATGAATGAAAAAGTGTTTTATTGCATGTTATAAGTACAGTGTTTACATCATCTTATAAACTAACACATTTAGCCATGGTCACAAAAGACCGTCTGCTGAGGTTGACACTACTATTACTGAACTAAATCTCTTTGGACAATTTTCAAAAAACAACTTAAACACACTTTTTTATACAGAAAGAAAAACTATTAAAAGGAGAAAAATCATCTTGAAAGACATGATCTATTAACCAAAAACCAACATGGTTTCCTTAAAGGAAAATCAACCATAAGTGCCATAACAAACATAATAGAGACTATTATAGATCAACTGGAAGAAAACAACTATGTCTCAACTGTTCTATTGGATTATAGCAAGGCATTTGACTGCCTGGGCCATGATCTAATACTACAAAAACTGACAAGTTTAGGATTTCAAGAGAAAGCAAGAGACTGGGTAGCCAGCTATCTGAAGGGCCGTAAACAGAGTGTGGAAGCTAACAAAACACTAAATGGCAGAAAATGTACCTTCAGATCCAAGTCTATACCAGTAAAAAGAGGAGTGCCCCAGGGCTCTGTTCTTGGGCCTTTCCTGTTTGTGCTTTTTACAAATGACTTTCCCAGTTTTATTGAAAATGACGATGTAGCAGCAACAATGTATGCAGATGACACTACATTGGTTTAAAAAAATGATACTGCACAAAACCTGGTCACAGACATTACTTCAGCTACTGACAAAGCACTGCAATATTGCCTTCTGAATGACCTAGCCATCAACTTTAAAAAGACAATTCAAATAAATTTTAGTCGCAGACGAGAGGAAATACCCAACATCCCAAACATCTCTACTGACCAGCAAGCAAAACTGCTAGGTTTAACAATAGATGCTGATCTCTCCTGGACTAATCATGTCGATCTCCTGAGTAAAAAACTTAGCTCAGGAATTTATGTAGTTCGAAGGATGAAGTGGATCGGAGGTTTTGCAGCAGCTAAAACAGCCTACCATGACATGGTAGAATCTCATATTAGATATGGGATAATTCTGTGGGGAGGAACATCTGAGCACAACCTTAAAAGAGTTCTCATCCTCCAGAAAAAAGCCATAAGAGCACTGGCAGACTTGGGCCCAACAGATAGCTGCAGAGAAGCCTATAAATCACTTAAGATCTTGACAGTCACAGCCCTCTACATACATGCAGTCGTTGTGCACGGGGACCAACTAGGACTGCCTAGGAGCAATGACATCCATTCCCACAACACAAGAAGAGCAATGGATTATCATCTTCCCCCGCATCATACAACTAAATATACCAAGAAGCCGTCTAATGCAGGGCAAAAGATCTACAACTCGCTGCCAGAAGACTTGAAACGCCTAAGAGGGAAAGATCTTCACAGACAACTACACAGCTGGCTAATAGACCGACCAATATATACCAAGCAAGAATTTTTTGACTTGTAAAGCAAGAAACTTCAAGATCTCAAACTTTTGTTCCTTTGACGCAATTACATTTCTTTATGATTTTGTAAATAAAGATATTCTGATTCTGATTCTGAAAGTCACACAACTTTGGTTGACGTTTTGTTTAATTTGTAAGAATTAGACGAATTAAACGAGCCATCCCTTAGTTTTCTACGACAATTGGTTCAGAAAGTAGCATTTGGTACTAGGAGCCAAAAACACCCCTCTTGAATAAATTACTGCCGGGCGTCGATAGATAAGCTGAACAATAGATCGTCTCGGCGGCTGGCCGTGTTTTTGTGCTCGTTAGCGAGATCGCCGGCCGCCAGACGTAAACAACTATTGTCACGGCTGCGGATGCGCGCCGCCGCCGGGAGTGACGACAACTACTCAACTCGATTCTCAAGTATTTGCAACTACTGAAATAATGAAATAATGAAATAATGATTTATTTTCAATAAATAATTACAAATAAATTACAATATTATTATTTGAAAATACTAAAACCATCTTTAACCAGTTGCGATGGTTTAGCTATACTTAAAAAACACAAATCTTAGAGTCTACCATGTAACAAATTAAATACAGTGACAAGCCTGTGTAGCATCTTTTACAAACAAATACATACATACACACATACATCTTATAAACTTACATACATATATACACACAAACATAAACTTGCACATGCATACATAAATAAATTTATAACAGGTTTTTTACAAATAAACAACATAATATACACCTATCAACAATTCAACTAATCAAAACTACTTTTCAACATTCTGACATGATACAAAATATTGATAAATTATTCATACCTTTTCTTAGTCTTTAAAACAAAAGATTTTTTACTGAAATGTAAAAAAAAAGGAAAAAAGAACAACGCATTAATTATCTATACTGCAACATATCTATAATGAAATAATTTATTTTAGAATACTAGTCAGCTGGGTATCATCTTCAAAATTATAAAGCCACTGTTTTGTTTTATTTTTAAACAAATTTAGAGATTTACACTGCTTGAAGTTTGCAGGCATTTCATTAAATATTTTTGCACCTAAAAATATAAATGATCTTGAGATGAGTGATTTTGACACTTTGGGTTTTCTTAATAAATTTGCCGCTCTACTTCGTGTGTCATGGCTGTGCCTTATCAAGTCGGTTTCATTATTACCACTCCGAATAAAGAAAATTTGTAGTACCTTAAAGATGTATAAATGCTGTAAAGGCAGAACATTAAGGTGTTTAAATAGATTAAATGATGATTCTCTCTTTTTCTTGAATAATATAATTCTTATAAAATGATTTTGTACTGTTCTTAATTTTGAGATCAAATTTTTGAAGGTCCCTCCCCAACAATGAATTCCATATTGCAATTTAGAGTTAATTAGAGCATAATAGAGAGTTCTTAAAAGTTTATGGTCACAAATATTCCTCAAAAAAATAAAATTTTCTAATGCTCCCTCTCAGTGTCCTACTCGATTTGAGTTCGAGTAGGACTAATTACCCGAGCCACTACTCGAAACTCGAGTACTCGCCCACCCCTAGTGTTTAGATATATTTTCATTTTAATATTAATTTGTGACTCTTGTGGAGCCTAGATAATGGAAACAGAATAGTGGTATGAAAATATAAATTGTCGAATAAAAAGACTTACATCAAAGATGTAAACAACAATATTTATTAAGTTATCTTCACAGGTTTATAACTTTTTTTTCTTAGACCGGCCACGGTAGGGTTAATGCTGGCGTAAGTTTATGCTCACAAGGACTAGCTTCTACAGTTTTGTCGCTAATCTCGTTTTTAGGCCTACTAATTGCCATTATGTCGATTGTTAGATTAGATACTACAGAAACAGAGTATAAGTATGAAGCATTCTGTAAAGTATTAAGTACAAATTTACAAGAGTTCGGGAAGTATGATAAACGTTCACATCAACATCTAACATCAATCAAGGTGGTTGAGGTTATGTTGTTGAGTCGTTATGCCAGTATAGTAACAATTGGCTATTTATTTGAATTCATTGATGTCGCGTCGTTTCTCTCTCTCTCTCTCATTATTATAAACATTCCTTTCATTAATTCCTGACCTGAGCGATCCTCAAGGTGACTGTAGGCCAGGGCCAGGTGAGCTACATCCCATAAGAGCAATGGTGTCAATTTCTGTGACATCCGTGGATGTCGTCACAGAGGTTTTGTCGTTTACAAAAGTGTTAAAAATTCAACATTTTACTCTTTGTCACCTGCAAGTGTTGCCAACCCTGCAGGAAACAACAATCGTTCTCATTTGTTTTGGAGATTTTTTGTCTCAACTATTAATAAAATAAGAAATTTCAAAGCAAACTAGGGTAGAATTTATGGTTTCAGTTTTACCTTGAGTGATAATTGTTAATTTGGTCATTATCTAATGGTTTGTTATTAACTAATAATCCAAATGTAAAATAGAGTAATATGGTGTCGTTACGATAAATATCGTACCCATGGTAAGACTGCTCCATTCTCTTTTTCAATCAGCTGTGTAATGGTAAATATTATAACGTAACTTGACTTCCGTTTGAGTTTAGACGCTTCATATCCGGTCAGCTGACCTGGGAAGAAGTTATGCTTCTTCCTCTACAGACCTTGAGCGATCCTGGCGGTGCGCAAGCATAGTGCAGAATGCAGCAGTAGAGAACTAGACTGGTGATTGTCATTTTGTGTTTATGGTAGTACTCAATTACCTAATGGAGCGTCTGGTAGTGGCAATGGAAAATAATCTTCAATTCCAACGAGCGAAAAACATAACAGCTGACTAACCTTCTTTCGTGTTTATTTGGAAGCCATGAACGATGAAATGTAAACACAATTATTATGTTTTATTGAAACCAAAGTAGCGAGTAAAAGTAGCTAAATAATCCGCTACAACTACTCTAAAAATGTAGCTCGCTACAGCTACAAGCTACTAATTATCAAAAGTAGCGGAGCTACACTGACGCTACTAAAAAAGTAGCGGCGCTACAAGTAGCGCGCTACTCCCCAACACTGGGATTAACTACCACTTGTTTAATTTGTGTTTAGGGCCTATACACTGTGCTGTGTACACCACTGACAACAGATCAACATTAACAATATCCGATAAACAAAGGTTTTTCTAGTTTATGCTTTGTTTGTGTTTAACATTAGTCAATCAACATATTTAACTAGGTACATGATTATCTTATGTGATCTAATTCACTTTTTGTTAACTGTCAGTAGCCTAAATGATTGTTTTTACACAAAAAGACCACATTTCTTAATTTTTTCCTCTTTAAAAGTTAAGAGAAAAATTTATTATGTTTTCGACGGGACGTGTCTGAATTAGCGGGATTTGCAATTAATTATGGGACTCCACTGTACAATAATTTATACCGCTCGTGCTTTGAGACATTTTATCTCCAAACCTTCCACCAATATCTGCTAATTTATATGAAATGAATTTGGATTTTAGGACACCCTACAACTAATACAGCTTTTTACTTACGAAGTTTCTCAATTTCTAACAAACAAAAATTATTTTTTTCATTTTCAATTACTCACATTTTTCTATATTTAACAATGGTTGTGTTCAGTTGTACCTTGATTAGGATTTAGGTTTTATGTCTATTACCTCTTTAGAACTGATCTCGGTGATTTCATCTTGCAGTCTGCTTAATGAATCTATCGTGTTTTGAAAAGAAAAAAAGTGCTTTAGGACCCCATGAGTGGAAAATTGGTAAGGCTGGCCAGGGTCAAACTAATTCAATCTTATAAGCTGATATGTAAAACTGGCTCACCTAAATCTGTAATTTGAAGGCTCTCTGTAATTGGACGGTGGAGATGAATGCTCTCCAAACCGAGACCAAGCAAATTCTCGAGAAACATAAAGAGTTCCTTCTGTCGAAGTGGTGCTAAGGTAATACTGCTCATAGTCTTCGATCGAGCGCACATTGTGGATGATAGACTTGAAACTCTGTTTGCAAAGGGGGCATTCAGCCTTGACCTAAAAACAGGCAATATTTTTCCTTACCTTTAGATTGGACTCTTGAATTGAATATAATTTTATAACTTAACTAATAAACAAGTTTTATCGGATAGACTTCATATAATTTACGCCTAATTAAACTTGAGTTATGAACTATTTAAACACCAGACTGACCTCATGTTTATTGAACATTTTAAACTTGATTTCTAATTATGTGTTTATATTTATGTCGGTGGACTTTTACATTTGATAGAGAACAGCCCACACTTTGGTCTTGTTACTATCCAACATCGACCTGTTGTTAGACAGCATCATTAATTAATAGCCCAATGACAAAAAAAGTAATTGGGTCCAGAATCGACTCTGCTGGGAATAGCAATGGGAACCTCATAATTGTGAGGTGAGCAATACGAGGGGTATTCAGAAAGTAAAGAACATTTCCGCCTTACGCCGCTAGGCGATACGTGCGCGCCTTGCGGCGTAAGACGGAAATGTTCCTTACTTTCTGAATAGCCCTCTTATAACCACTCTGTTACGCAGTCAATAAACCTCATTTTAGATAGGCTTTTAAATGAAATTAAATCCTAAGGTATAGCCTAGCTATTAACAAGCTAACTTCAAACTCAACAATTTCAAAATTACAAATAGGCCTATACATACCTTTGACCATTCTAGAAGGCAGGTGAAACAAAATTGATGAAGGCAGCTGTCTGTAAAAGATTTGTTTTCAGGCTTTCCCAAGCAAATAGGACAGTTAGCCTCGGGTGACGAACGCCCAGGTGATGAACTTGCATCATTGTCGTTGCTCTGTCCCGGCTTTTCTTTCTTGGGACTCGAAGGGCTAGTGTTGACAGTTACTTCTGCACAACCCTCATCCAGGTTCATGATTTTTCTACAAACATAAGAAAATTACTTAGCTTGTGCATGAGCTTAGGCTTGCATAAATTTCTATGTGAATTAATCATAAGAAAATTTTTTTAATTGTGTTATTGGCGCAAACGATTTGAAAGCAGGTCGTTTAGTATCCTATGATATAACACACTAGAAGTTGGCCTAGCCTCAACATATGAGTGCGCCTGTCCATATGGAAGCACTTTAGGCCATCTTTCAAGTTACCCTACGCCTAGGATTACCATACAGGGTGTAAAAAAAGTCTGTCCCCCCACTTCAATTTTTTTATTTTTTAAGATAGACCATTATCGTTTGGGGGGTGATAGTAACTTAACACAAAGTACCTTTTGACATTATTAAACATTTTTAGTCATGTTATTGGGATGGCCCACCAGGAGTCTGATGAAAATCTTAAATGTAAGCATAGGTTGATATGTACATCAAATTAAAGGTCTTACTTGGTAGAGTACAATGTCGCAAACTAGATTAAAATGGATAACCCAGACAGAAATGGTAGACATTCAAAGTTTCTATTGAAATCATATGGGTAAAACTTAAAAATGCAATAACTTTCTTAATACTCAACCGTTTGACGTCGGGTTTGTGGCTAATTGAAGAACTATGAAGAACTTAACTCAAAGAGATTCATGTAAAGAAATATTCAAAGAGCTTGAAATAATGACTTTTCCTTGCTTGTATACGAGTATATTGTATATTGTTATTTAGTTTAAGAATTTGTTATGTTTCATTGCTTGGTAAAAGTTAAAGAAAATCTCCACAAATATCGTATAAGAGCAGACTTTCATTGCTACAATACGAGACAAAATTACAAATTAGATATAAGAAAAGCAAGACTTGAAAAGACAAACAAAAGCTTTGATTGTATGGAGATAAGACTTTTCAATAAACTACCCAGAAATGTTCAAAATATAAAAATTAGTAGTTTTAAAACAATAACAGAGAAATGGCTGAAGAGAAATGTCTTTTATTCGGTCAATGAATACCTCCAATATGACATGAGAGATCTAAACATGTTGCTTACTTAGACAACTTTCAATTGTTTTCTCTTTGTATGTGTCTATAGATTAAAAGATTCAAAATATTTTGCTTGTAGTAGTTGAGTAGTTGTGGTCTTCAATGTTTATTTTTCTGATTTTGTATTTATTGATTGTTATCTCAAATGTTGTATAGTTTAATATTGTTATTTAGTTTAAGAATTTGTTATGTTTAAATGTAAAGATTCTCAGAGTTTAAAATTGTTTTAGCTAACTTATATTTCACATTTTGATAATGCACACACTGTCACACCTCTGGGTCTACTGATTGTAATTTAGATTGCACTAATTTTTGTTTTACAATTTGACTATGTCCAATGCATCAATTTTGTATGCCTAATGACAAATAAAAAATCTTGAATCTTGAATTGCTCCAAATGCAAAGACGTTGAAAATGATGTATGATGTGACAAAAGCCAAAGCATATTTCTGTAAGACTTCATTGGGGGACGTCCCATATAGGATGTTTATGTTGAAACTTCTTTAGACTTTGTCACCATATATATATATATATATATATATATATATATATATACGCTATTACGGTAGTAGTCATGGTAAGACCTAAGCCCGGGACCACTTTACTTTTTCATTTTGAGGTTCCCAGAAGCCAAAAACACCATTCGTTCATTTTCATATATAATGTATAATATATGTGTGTCCGTGGTACTGATAACTTTTGACAGGAAACTCCGATTTTGATGAAATTTGGTATGAAGGTGTAGGACCAGGTCTATTTTCATGAGTTGGTGAACCAGAAGTATCGGGTTATGGGAACGGGGTTTTATGGAGTTTCAACAGGGTAAAAATGGGTTTATGGCATTTTTTTTATATAAGTTTTCAAAATTCAACAATAATTTTAAAACTGAAACCATTTAACCCTCCGGGCGTTCAATATAGCACCCCTGGAGCGTTACGCATTTTTTTTAGTTTTTGCATATTTTCAAATAAAAATTAATAACAAATATATTTTATGACCTACCACTATAAATATATATATATATATATATATATATATATATATATATATATATATATATATAATATGAAAGTAGATAATATGGACTATCTAAAAATACAAAAATTATTACCCTTACTAATAGTTACCAAAATTAGGCTATAGGTTAAAAATTAAAAAATTACAAAAAAAAATATTTTATGTAACTTTGCTCTCCCCAAAAATAATTTTAAAAACACGTAATCAAAATTCTAAGATATAGGCCCTACATTTTGTTTAGAATTTCATGCAGTTTAAGAAAATGTATAATTAATATAGGCTAGAAGCATTGACTTTGTAGTGTACATAGTCAATGCTAGAAGCATTTGAAAAAAATGTATGTTGAATAAAACCAAATATGTCCATCGGTACTTACCCTAATCCCATAAGAACACATGTAAAATCAAGCTAGAAATATTACAGGCCTACTAATTCCTACTCATATTTATGATTAAGGTAAATGCCCCAAATACCGACAGTGTACCAAATACCGACAAGGTCACATTTGATCACAGAATATAAGCTGTTTGTCATCTGTATTGGCTACTTTCAAAGTCAGATGAGTTTGTGGTCTTTTTTTCTATGAGAAAAAATAAAAAGAAACAATTTTCCACCTTTTATAAGTTTGTGCTTGTAAGTTTTATCTGCCCTTGTTCTTATTTATGATTTTAGTTAAGAATCTTACAGGTTTCTTCTAGGAACATAAAGATCTGGCTTAGGGAATAAGTATTTGAATAATTATATGTTTGTATTAAACTTATGTTTTAATTGGAGACCAAATAATAAGGAATTCAAATATTAATCATAAATACTGATATCTTTTTTTTATTGTAATTTAATTTGCGATGTTGGTATTTGAAACAAAATTTCATCACTGCACCAAATACCGACATAGTGTTGTCACCATTGTCGGTATTATTTTTTCCCAACTATTAATACCAACACTTGATATAAAACATGTTTTAGTTTCATATTATACCGAATTGTAATGAATTTTATAAACATTCATTATAAAGTTATATCAAATATTATTCTGATATTTGTGGTTTCGTGTTTGCCTTAAACTTCACCAAACTTTTATACAGTTAGTTGAATTATTTTACCTAGAAGCGGTCAAGACTAAGTGGACTGTCTTTGACGTTGAACTTCTTTTGCTAGTAGCATAATCATGTGTGTCCTGTCAATTATGCATTATAACTTATATGTTTATCAAAAAAATATATAAAAAGACGTGCATTCAGAGTTTGTTTGTTTTGATTGAACATCAATATTTGACAGTTAGAAACACGATATATCTAGAATGTTAGAAACACATGATTAAGCTGCAAGTAAAAGAAGTTCAGCGTCAAAGATAGTCCACTTAGGCTTGACTGCTTCTAGGTAAAAATATTCAACTGTACTGTTGTAATTTATTGAGGTTATGTGTTATGTATGGTATAACTTGTTTGTATTAAATAAAGAATATGTAATTAATTGTACATATTGCATAAAATATTTCTCATTCCTAATGTTTTAGGTTGGTTATAATAATATTCCAATATAATACAGAAACTAACTCAACAGCTTTTAATTTTGGCATTACAAAGGAAGGTCGGCACTCGGCAGAGTCGGCTGCCGTCTGCCGGGCTGCCGCCATTAAAGCTGTCGTCTGCCGGCTATTCCTCGTTTTGTACTTCTGTCCAGTGTTTCCACTCCACAAAAAATAATATCCCGCTGGCCCATCAAAAAAATCCCGTTTTATCCCGCTAATATGCATCAAAATATCCCGTTTATCCGGAAAAATCCCGTTTTCATTATACTGCACGTAGAACAGCCGTTTTCTGGCCTGTATTTAGTCCACAAAGTCGGCGTTTTCTGTAGCATTTTAAAAGTGCACCGAAAAAATATATGTTAATTTTTTCCGTGCGCTAACCTAAAGAGTTGTTTATTTTTCTTAAGCAAAAATCATACTAATTCAAATCAAATATAGGGTCGATTGGGGTCAATGTAAAAAAAAAAAAAAAAAAAAAAAAAAAACGACTTGCAGACCAAGGTGTATAAATAAAAAGAATATTATACTTCTTTTTATTTATACACCTTGCTTGCAGACTACAATTAATGCAAGATTTTGACATTACTTTACTTCAACGTATATATCAGCTGTTTATAAGGAAGATTTAAATTAAGATGGAAGTCAACTGAAAAACGTGTAGTATCTAAACAGAAAATGAAATTTGATTTAATTTACTTTAAAATGAGCTATCCATTTTATTTTTTCTAGTATGATGAAAAACGTTGTTTATCACTTTTTTCTGTGCTTATTGAACACAGACAAAAGCCATTTTCCGTCCTAGTGATGAAAACTACTCGATCTTTGCTTTTCCATTATAAAAAGAACACAAGTTTCATGATATATCGTTAATAATTGAAGAGTAATTCCTGTTACCAAAGTCATTGGTTGGCAAATAATCTCTACTTTTAAACGCTATGCTGCTAACTACAAAGATCATTTATGACTTCTCTTGAAATTTGTTAAATTTCTGAATATTTATATGATATAACTAATTCTGCAGTCATACATGAAATAATGACGGTTACCTATAGAACTCCTTTTAAAGAATTTTATATTATGTCAGCTTTACTCTTTCTAAATATCTGCATTATCAATTTCATCAAACAAAGGTAGAAGAAAAATACATGGGCTCAAATAAAATTACTCAAATAGCTTTCAACTAAAATAGAATCCTTTGATTTTCCTGAAGAACAACATATTACTTCATTAAAATAAAATACCTTTTACCTTACCTTTTACCTTATGTTGTCGTTGTCTTCACCACAATCCTTGGAAAGGGGAGTCGTCATATTTCTACTTTGTCGAGGTTCACGAAGTGAGCTCTCTTAAGTGCATGTACGTGTGAGCCTCTATGTACTCATTTACAGTGTAATATGGCTTAGTGATAAAGTAGTTTTTTATTTTTCTTGCGAAAGTAGTGCTGTCTTTGAGTACTTTTAAGTGATTTGGTAGGAGGTTGAAGAATTTTGATCCAGCATAAAGTGGTGTATTGGTATACTTAGTCAGTCTATGATGTGGAAGGTTTATGTTAGTTTTATAATAACATAAAATTCAAATAACATAAATTTCAAATAACATAAATGTAAGTATTTAAATATGAATTGTTTGAAAATTATTTATCTATTTTGGTCTTCTAGTTGCATTTCTTTTCTTACCTTTTACTATTGGCGAAAATAGAAGTCCTAATGAACAAGAACCACAAGCTAAACTTTTAAGCCTAAAAACTTTAAAAGGCCTTTATCATATTAAAAAAATATATAAAGCATGAGTACAGAATTGGGAAAGTAAGGAATTTATGGTTTTAATTCAATAGAAAAAATATGTAAAAAATATTTTAATACTTAGGTATAGAAAAAACTATCAAATGATACAATACATATATTAACCAGGATAAGCTTTATCCACAGAAAATTTGTCATTAATTTCCCTGACCATTTACTATCGATTTCCCTCAAAATCATGATAGGCTACAATATATACTTACAAAATTTAAACATTAGGTAATTTAATCCACAGAAAAGAATGCAATATTTATTACGATTTGATTACAGTAGAGTGGAGTGACTAATCTTTCAAAAGTATAATATTCAAAAACGTTTTTGATTTAAATTTCTTGCATCTGGTGTACTTGAAGTGCTTGGGACAGGATGTACTTTACGGTACATCATGCTTTACATCTATTCAAGATTTTAGGACAAACAATTTTTTTAGACAGATAACAGATTCTATGATGCTAAGAGCTTTTTTGAAACTTATTCGTAGATTCCATTCCATTGGTTCGTTGACCGACCGGCTTCTCCCTGTCCAATCAGAAAGTTAAACTCTCCCACAGAGTACGAAATATGTATTTCACAATTTTTCAAAATAGTATAACAAGCACATTCTGTTTGTTTGCACATTTTTGCAATAAATGGTGTAAAAAAATCAATGAATCATCAGCTGTAATTTTTTTGTTTGTGCTGCAGTTGTATTACGTAAAATAAAAGTTGTCTGTAAATTTGAAATATCCTGCTAAATCCCGTTTTCCTCTTCATAAAAATCCCGTTTTATCCCGCATCCCGTTTTCATCCCGCTCAGGGTCTTAAAATCCCGTTAACGGGATAAAAATCCCGCGAATGGAAACACTGCTTCTGTCGTCTATTCTCTCATAGCGTAAATTCGTAGTATTTCGGTATTTGTTTGCAATTTTGCATCTAGATGATACTGAAGATATTGAACTTACTTTTGTCAAGTATAAATAAATTTTATTAAACTTTTTTAAATTATTTTTCTGTAAAATTAAGAGTTAGGTTGTCTTTCTCACCCAACTGAAGAATCGTCAGACCTTAAAGTTTTTCATTTTGGGAGATGGATAATGACAACATATTAAAACAAAAATTGTGGGATGGGTAAATAAAAGAACAAACAACCATAAAATATTTTTTATTAGTACGATAATGCTCCTCTTCTTTCTCAAATTGGTGTTAAAATGTCGATGTCGGTAATTAGGACATGAGATGTCGGTATTTTTTGCATTGTCGTCGGTATATTTGGTAAATTGACAAACTTGTTTTCCCATGTTTTAGGTGCTTAAAAACGGTCACGATTATCGTTTTTCTTAAATCTTTTAATGTAATCTGAAAGTTTTTGAAATGGCGAAATTAATTAATTCATAATACTCAAGCATTACATAACCTTTAAATGTTTTTCTGCTTATATAAACTAGAATTCAACCTTAAGGTGTCGGTATTTGGGGCATTTACCTTATAAACTTGATAAAACATATTAGGCCTACTTTATTCCAATAGCCTAATGTAAATTAACAGTATTAGTAACAATTTTAATCATTTATAACCTTAAAACAATTGGTAAAAAATGTGTTTTTCATTGTTTACAAAGTTAACAGTTTTTTCCCAGATGTTTCATTGCATATTACAAACAACCAATCACGATCCGCCATTTGAAATGGGTGTTATTGGATAGCTTAGAAAGTTCCGGTAACAGTGGTAGCATTCACGGGTCAGTTTCTGTCATTAACTATAACGTAACGTCACGTTTTCGAAGAGTAAAAAAATCGACTCAAACGCTCCGAGGCCGAAAAGCTGGGCCGGAAAATCGATGAATAACGCTCGGAGGGTTAAAAGAGCTTAAAAAACAAACAATTTAGTATTTTGAATTTTCAACATCGCTTAACAGGTTTTGGAGAAAATCCAAATCCGTGAGGAACAGTCCAAACCCCAGTCTCTTTAACTAACTATCTAACATAAACCAGTAGTTAGAAGGTATAATTAATTAATAGGCCAATGACAAATGGCAACTGGGTCCAAATTTAACCTTTAACTAAGTTAGCTACCTTACTAACTTTTCTAAGGTGATGTAACTTCCAACCTTTGGATTCACAGGTGAGTACTAGGCCTATAACCACTCAGTTACTCAGCCAGTTAACAAGTTACCCTAACTCAGATTAGGCTTAGAATCCACTGTGGTAGAATCATCAATCTGAAAGCCATTTCCCCATCACTGTTATGGTAGTCTTATGAGAGTAGTACAATTAGAAGTTAATTAGAATTACGCAAAACTACATTTCCGTAACCTGTAACGCAGAAACCAAAATTTGGCTTTAAAAATCAACCATTAACCTATTATTGATAGGCCCATTGAAGATTTCTGAATGATTTTTAAAGCAAGTTTAATATGGATATCCTTCAATATGTAGACGAAAATATAACTAGGTGCAATTACCTTGTTGCTAATAAAATTAAACGGAGCGTAGACAGTGTTGGGTAGTTTGAACTACCTCACAAGCTAACACACTTGACACTTACTTGACACACTAATCAACTTGCAACAAAACAAAATAATTCGCCATTTTCTTTCTTAGATCCTTCTCTCAACAACAAACTACCAATTTGGAACATGAATGAACATGAACATGAACAACGAACAACTGGACCTGAACGTCCTGAACAATGAACATGAACGAAACGATCTGAACAACTGAACTGAACTGACGAGTGACGAAACGAAACAGTGTCTCCACCACATCAACATCATTTTACCCTAGTTCCTGAAAAATTACACTACAAATGTTTCAAATTACAACAAAGATTATCCTAAATCTTATAAACATATAATTATATACAGTATATATACTTCCATTGCTCATATTGAACTGTTAAGGTTATTTAATAGTTGATTTAGGTTCTACAATCTAAAAATTATTTTTTGGCGAAAACAATTCCGCGAGGGCAAAAGTTAATTTTTCCCACTCCATTGAAAATTTTTCAATGGACTTTCTGCTGTAGAAGCATAGATATATACTAATACACCTGGATTGGTAACTCCGTGTTGCGAAAACGAGCCGTTACCCCCACCACTAGCCAGTATTCGTGGTCAGTGTTGCCAACCCTGTGCGAGTAATCATGTACTGTAATTTAAATAAATAAACTAAGTAATTAAATAAATTACAGTAATACTGTAACTTTTTAGTCTTTCTTACCTATGAAATGATAAATTTCAGACTTTAGAATGTGCACTAATACGTCCTAAAGCTGCAAGTACAGAACCATCTTTCATCATCATAATTATAATTCAACATTTGAAAGAATGTAAACAAACAAGAATGCAGCTGACGCACCAACAACAATCGTGTCAGCTGATATTCGGCGCGGCGCGGCGGCGGCGCAGCGGCGGCGCAGCGGCGGCAATACTGGCTAGTGGTGGGGGGAGCCGGCTCGCTTTTACCGCTATTCCGCCATTTCAGTTACCAATCCAGGTGTATTAGTATATATCTATGTGTAGAAGCTGCCGGGGACTCATGCCCCCGTCAGTACGGCTTCAGAAAGGGAAGGTCAACGATCGACGCTATCACCGAAGTCCAGACGTCCAGAGAGCTGTGGAGAGAGCCGAGAGCCACAACCATTTCTCTCGCCGAGTAGTTTCATCTCGCCTTTACCTCTGCGAGGTGGGTCGATATGTTGGATGCGCTTCGCAACACCTTTCGCGTTACTGCATATCTGTTGCGGCTCATCAAGAAATATCTCCGCTCTCGAAGCCTAATTTACGACACAAGGAAGGGAACGCGGACGATAGAAGTCACTTCTGGTGCCGCGCAAGGTTCAATACCGGATCTCTTGAACGTTGCCTATGACAGCCTCCTGAGGTCCGAGATGCCTGAGGAAACCACTTTGGTTGGGTACGCCGATGACGTGGCAGCTCTCATTACTGCATGCAACGTTGAGCTGGCCCAACTAAGTTGAACCGAGTCATGCGTGTGGTCAACACCTGTATGTCCGCGATCACGGTCTCTCGCTTGCTCTCAGTAAGACGGAGATTGTGATCCTCACGAATAAGATGATTGACACCTTTCTCCCGTTCCGAGTGGGAAGGGATGTGGTTCAATCAACTCGTGCTGCCATGTACCTCGGGGTTATGGTGGACACCAAGTTAAGCTGGAGGGATCAGATCCGTAAGGCGGACAAGGCCGCTAAGGCACTTTACCCTTTAAGGTCACTTTACCTTAGTAGGCTGATAGCCAATGTTGGAGGTCCCCGATCCAGCAGAAAACGTCTGTTGATGTCCGCAGTTCAGTCCGTACTTCTTTATGGAGCAGAGGTGTGGGCAGACGCTCGATCTCGATAGAGAGTTATGCAGGTTGCGACTCGCCCGGGTTCAGTGTCAAGCGGCGCTCTGGGTGTGTTCCGCCTACCGTACAGTGTCCAAGCCTGTCGTCCAGGTGGTCGCTGGAGTCATTCCTGTCAAGCTTTAGGCAGGAGAGAGGAAGGAAATTTATCAGAGACAAAGCGAGATCGCCAAGGACACGGCAAGAACAGAAGAGCGCTCCCGAACCTTTCAGCAGGAAATCTACCTGTTGGCACTATACAAAATAATTTTGCGGACTGTTTTAAGAATAGTGTTGAAAGTATTAAGCATATTTGTCAAACTCACTTCAGTAATTACGCTATTATATCCAACACCAGTTCTTCTTTTTATATTCCAGTTGCAACCAAAGAAAAAGTTTCAAAAATAATCAAGGCGTGGAATTTTAAAAAGTCACCAGGAATTGATGGATTTTGAGTTTGTGATATCCAATACATTTGTGAGAATTTTAGTGGAGTCATGGGTAGATTAATAAATTCATCAATTAAAAATGGAATTTTTCCATAACCATTAAAATCATCAATAATAAGACCTATTTACAAGTCGGGACCAAGAAACTCTGTATCAAACTACCGCCCTATAGCAATTTGTCAGTAATTGAAAAAGTACTGGGAAAATATGTAACATTTTATTTTAATAAATACTTGAAAGAAAACCATGTAATTTGTAGCAATCAATACGAATTTCAGAAAGGGAAAAGCAAAGAAACCCTAATACTGGATTTTAACGATTATATTAACGGGTGTCTAAATGAAAGAAAACATGCTATAGCCATTTTTGTCGACTACTTTAAGGCATTTGACACCCTTGATCATGACATTCTTTTAAAAGAACTTGAATATATTGGCGTTAAAGAAAAGCTCTTCGACTGGTTTGATAGTTATCTGAGGAATAGGAATATTTATGTAAAAATAAATAATTGCTATAGTTGTAATACATGAATCAATCAAGGTGTACCACAGGGAAGTGTGCTTGGAAATATCCTTTTCAATATATATGTAAATAGCTTTGTATCCTGCAATTTCAGTGGCAGACTGTTCATGTATGCCGATGACACAGCACTCGTTGCTTCACATAGGGATTTTGCAATTGCAGAGAATTACATTCAGAAAGACTTTGATACTCTTATATGGGCACATGATAAAAAACTAATAATTAACTCTAAGAAAACCTCGTTCTGAACCTCATTCGGTCCATAATATTCCTCCGTATCCTCCTTCAGTCCGTAGCCATACTTGTCAGTGTCTCCGAGATAACAATATGAATAACAGCTAGAATATGTGTCCAATGTTAGACTTAGTGACAAAAACAAAATACTTAGGCTTAGTACTGGATTCAAAATTAAAATGGGATTTCCATATTAACAACACCATTAGTAAACTGAAACCCATCACAGCAAGTTATTTTACTTAAGGAAAAACCCTCCCTCATCGAGCATTATAGTAATAATTAATTTATAAATCAATGTTTGAGTCAGTTATTCCATATGGAGTTGAAGTTTGGGGAGTTGCATCCCAATGTTTTATTGGACGAATTGAGGCTTTGCAAAAGAAAACCTTGATCATGATTTCCAAACAAAATTACCCAGGATTGCAAATATTATCAAGAACTTTTCAGGACTATAGTACTTTGTATTCATTCGATTTCTATAGTATAAAATAATCAAGCTTTTCTATAATAAATGTTGTTTCAGAATCCCGAATGTAAAGGAATACTACACATTTAGGAATTTAGAAAAATACAATAGAAAAAATAATTTGTAACTAAGACAATATGTTGTTACAACTAAATTTACTACAAGAAAAAAGTGGTTCGATAAGTGGATCTTTTTCAAAAAGAGAAAGTCGAACCTAGTTGGTTGAATAAACAAGGTATTTTTATTGCAAATTGTCATTCAATTAAAACATGCTATATTAATTACGTTACTGCTAACCCACTAACAAAGGCTATTTTCAAATCTTTCTTACTAAAGTGCAATAACGGGAAACAAGTACGTGTAAGTCTCATTGCAAAACAATAGCGCGGATAAAAAGAACGTTACTACGGGTCGACGACGTTGCGGAAGGCCATGGCCTTGTACCATTTACTATAGTATCTAAAGTCGATGCTTGTACCATTGACTATTGTACTAGAAGAGATGGGCTTGGCTAAAGCTATACTGCTTGTCAGAAAATAAATTATTGCTATCCAAAAATACTCTAAAAAGTTGCTACTACAGAGTTATATCATTGACTAAGGATACAAATAGACGAACCAAGCTTATGACGAATTTGTGCCTGTTCGTGAAATTAGTTCATGTTCGTCACGCTAGAGAGCGCTGGCGCTGGTTTGTTTACATTTGTACTTGATCGCCGCCATATTAGAACTAACATCATTTAGTCAGTTGAATAATTATTACTAGAGATCGCCTCCTGATCGAAATTCGATCAAAATTTCAGTTGATCTGGATCCAAGAAGGTAAAAAAAATTTTAGAACTAAAACATCTGTTCTTCCTAATTTTCTAGCAGTTGTTTTTACAACAGCTGTCTAATGATTCATTCAATTCTCCTTTCTCCATAAGATTTACATTGGAAGTTTGAAAGCCTGTGGGGCGTAGCCCTGGAGTCCGATGTAAATTAGAATGTGATTCTGCTCATCTACAGGACTATACTTTTCTAACGGTATGCTCGGATTTCTCCTGCGATGTACACGAGCTGAGAAAAAAGGAGGAAATAGAGAATCCAACAGAGTCGCTAGTCGCGCTCTCAAAAAGCTTGGCTTCAAATAATAGCATTGCTTGGCTCGTCTATTTAGGTATCCTTAGTCAATGGTTATATATCATTGACTAAAGTCAATGGTTATATTTTACCTATCTAACACTAAAAATCAATTTAAAAAAGTATAGGTCATATTCTTTTTAACGCCGACAAAAATTTCGAATTTTCTATTATTGCTGACAAGCGTAGACAGACATGTAATTTTATCAAGGAGACTATAGGCCAGGGCCAGGGCCAGGAGAGCCGCATCCCGAAAGGCCGCCTCACACCGCACGTCCATCCAACCGGTGGATGGACGTCCAGCCTTGGACGTCCACGGCGTGCCACCTCACACCGCAACGTCCCATCCGACACCGGACGCGGACGCATGACTGTGGGAAAGTTGTCAGTATAGTCTCGGTTCCCGCTGTTGATATGTCTGTGCCGTAGTGCAACCGCGACTTTGCTCAAAGCATTCCATGGATTGATGACGATGATTCCAGTAGTGATGACGACTTAGTGTTGTTGTATTCAGTGAGTAAAAGGAAACATTGGGTGCACCCAATTAATAAGAAAAGGAGAATTTTTGGTGAATTTCATCATTTAATTAATTAACTCTATTAACTGTTCCATAATTAATTATTAGAGAAACGATCAACGGAAACATATAAAAATATATGGTAATGTCACTTGTCACGTGAACGCACACAAACAGTACAGAGACCACGTGGAGCAGGTGCAGCGGTTGGTGGCGGGAGTTGTATGCCGACTAGTGCTCCCACGCGCATGCGCAGATCAAAACGTCCAGTGGACGCTTGGGAAAAATCGCTCTCCGAGCGATTTCGAAACGTCCGTCCGCGGACGGATGCGTCCATCCGCGGATGGATGGACGCCGGTGTGAGGCGTCCCATTGGACAAGCAGGGGAGCGATCTTTTTTATAACAATCGTCCATCCATCCACTGGTTGGATGGACGTGCGGTGTGAGGCGGCCTTAAGAGCAATGGTGTCACTTTCTGCGACATCCATGGATGTCGCCTACCGGCAAGTGTTGCCAACAAAACAGCAAACAAAAATCGTTCTCGTTTGCGTTGGGAATTTTTTGTCTCAACTATTACTAAAATAAGGAATTTCAAAGCAAAATAGGGTAGAATTTATGGTTTTAGATTTACCTTGATCGATAATTTGTAATTTGGTCATTACCTAATGGTTTGTTATCAACTAATAATCCAAATTTAAAGTAGAGTAATATGGCGTCGTTACGATAAATATCGTACCCGTGGCAAGACTGCTTCATTCTCTGTTTCAATCAGCTGCGTAATGGTAAATATTATAACGTAACTTGACTTCCGTTTTAGTTTAGACGCTTCATATCCGGAACACAAAAAAAAGCTATACGGCTGACCTTGGAAGAAGTTATGCTTCTTCCTTTACAGACCTTGTAATTTTATAGCCTATGTAAACATTCAAATTGTAGTTGCTATGAGCGTAGTTGATATGAAACCTCTTGATTACTGTTGGTCTGTGTATTCTTTGATTTGTAGTGAGAGAGAAGAATGAAATCTTGGAACCACAAACGTCACAACCAGTGTTGCCACTTTTGGAGATTTTACGCCAAATTGGGGATTTTTCTTGGCTTTGGGGATTTTTTTGGCGGATTGAGTCTGATGGGGGATTTTTGGCGGATTTCCGGGATTTTGTCCAATTCATTGAAAGATTTTTATGATCTTGGGGATAATTAAGAGATCATTAAATTTCACTTGAAAAAACGTCAAAAGATGTGAAAATTACGTTTTTTTGTACTTAATTTTTACCTTTTTTAACTTATGTTTTACTGAACACTTTACAATTTTTTTCAACCAAATTTGTAAATGAATGCTTTTTTTCTAACCAATACATTAAAGAAATGTAAATAAAGTCGAACAAAATTTTTCCATCTGTACCAGGATTTGAACCTAATACCTACCTACCGACCTACCTAACCTGCCTTTGAGTGAGTTTCCAAGCACCTTAACCCCCTCAGTCACTTCGGCTGTATCTGAGGTGGATTTAAATTACATTTATACATTTAATACTCAACCTTCCTTGCACTTCAGCAAATCAAAATTAACTTTGACCCAATTTGAAATAACAATGTGTTTGTTCATAGTAATTATTTCTAAATCTTTTATGAATATATTTATTATTGCTTATCCTATACTGTAATACGAGCAATGTCTGAAGGGATGTGTGTTCCACAATCTCCAAATCCAGCAGATAGATTTTGCTTATAAACTTTGCATTTAAGAGTGTTTTGGTCCAAAAATAAGTTTAGAAACATAGCCTCAATCCCAGGAAAAATCAAATTTGGTCTAAATTTAAGTTTAAAAATCGCAATTTTTAACATTGGTCTTATGGTTTGCTATTTTGGTAATGAAATAAAAACGAAAGGTATATAAAAATAAAGAACAGTAAAGGTAAGCAGACCTTTTGAAACAGCTGTTAACTGTGAAGAGTTGGTTGTTGGTGGAAATTTAATAGCTTTATTTCCATGACACTATATTAAAAGTGAATTAAAACCAACAAGCAAGGCTCGGTTAACCTGGTACTTAAATATTTAAAGTGTTATTAAAAGTAGTATAAGGAATGCATGAAATTAAACACTGTGTTTACATTATAAATTGTTGATAAATTCAAATTGTTATTTCTAAGGCTATAATTAGACAATATCTTTACATATGTAAATGTGATTGTTTGACAATCAAATAAAATTATCAGTAACTAAAAAGTAAAGTAAAATTTAAAAATCAATTTTTTTAATTTTAATTTTTTAAATATACATTTTTTACATAATGTCTTAATTATCTGGACATTCTTTGGTGTGGAATAACGTTGACCCTCAGAGAAGCTCAGAGGCTTTGTCGGGTGGTCTGTCCCCAATGTTTAAGCCATATGCAGTCACTCATTTATTTTTTTATTTTATTATTTTTATTTTTTATTTTGGATGTATCTACCTACGCCAGTGGCATTTTTTTAACATTTTGACGGGGAACAGTCCAAACGCCAGTCTTGTTACTATCTAACATTGACCAGTTGTTAGAAAGCATCATTAATTAATAGCCCAATGACAAATGGCAACTGGGTCCGGAATCGAACCTTTAAGAAGCTACCAACTTTTCTCAGGATCGAACCGACAACCTTTGAATTCAAAGGTGAGCACTATAAGCACTCAGCTACCCAGCCAGTTATTTCTTCAGACACACACAATGCAAATTACATACCGAGGCAATAGTATTTGAATTAAAAATATAAATTTCAGTCTAGATACAGTACCATTTTTTTTTTAATGTGTCATAATGTGGAATATTTGTGTGAGGGATAAAGTATTTACAAAGTGAAGAAAACATACACAAGGCGATTAAAGTCCGTTACATGTTTTACCTTGCAGGAAAATTTTTAAATTAATTGATGGGAAAACAACTATAGCCTACTCTGATGAAGAGACAACTAAAAGTGAACAATTGAATATAAGTTCAACAAATTTATAACACCAGTTTGTCACAATAAATTTTGGCCTTTTATGAACTTGCAGGATAAAGAACAAAAGGGGAGGTAAAAGTAGAAAAACCCTTGTGGCAGGTTGCGGATTTTCATATTGTTATGGCATCCGGTTCCGGGCGGCTGGCCCTGGAGCGTAGTTTCATGTTTTTTTTTTTTTTTTTTTACAAATAAGAACGTAAGAACTTGTGTGGAGTTCCATGGTCCCGTTTTACCCACATATTTACAATTATAGGTATGAAATTGGGGATATTTGGCTGTAGAAAGGGATTTTTGTTTAATTTGGCTGTTTGATGGGGAAAAATTGGGGATTTTTTTCGTTTTCTATAGCTTGGCGGATTATTGGAGGATTTTTACTTCGGCTGGGGATAAAATGGGGATTTTTTACTGGAAAGTTGGGGAAATTTCCTGGGTCTATGGTGGCAACACTGGTCACAACACACAGCGACACAACCACAACCTACAAAAATTCGCGCGTTAGCTCTACTGTAGTGAGGACATAGTACTCTTATTGTGGTTGCTGACTACTAACCCCAACTCTCAACTTCGTGTGGTATTTATTAACTGCATGCTTAGTATGTAATTTATGCTATACATTAGTTGTAAGCCAATAATAATATCATTAATTTTACTTTAGTTTAGTTTTCATATTAACAATCCCAGGGTACACAACAACTAGTCAGACACGCGGCTGGACCTGTCAGGGCAGGTCTAGCCATGGCCAGCAACGTGCTCAATAATGAGCTGACACAAAAGGCCGTGGAATCTATCTTAATTGACAGAGGTGACAACGTTACAATAGAAACAGAAAATAATGAAAATTCACAAGAAAGGCTCGGTAGCCAAAATACAAAATCGGCCTTAAAACGGGCCCTACCAATATCCCCAAACGATGATAGGTTGCCTGAATTTAAAAAAATGAATTACGTAATCCCGAAATATAATCCAGACAACAAAGGACCTTTCGAAGTAGTCGTCCAAAGCAAGGACAAATCAAAGTTAACATCATTTCAAATAGGCAGAATCCTTAAAGTTTGCCCAGGAATTAATAACATTAAAAAAACCGGACGAAACGTAACAATAACTTGTTCAGATTACCAAACTGCAAACCAATTAGTAGAAAGTAAGGACTTGGGCAATTACAATGTATTTATTCCCTCCCTGCGAGTACAGTCGGTAGGCGTGGTTTTCATCGACCCAGAAGTAACAGAAAATGAAGTTACTACGGAGGCAAGAAGCGAAAGCCTTATACTCAATGCTTATAGGTTAAAAAAGAAAATAATAATTAACGACAGAAGTGGCCAAAGGCCCTCCCTTGTAGACACACATTTCATGAAACTTACCTTTGACTCTGACACACTACCTAGAGAAATTAAGTTACACCATGTAATTATGAAGGTTGAAACATACATGATCCCTGTAAGACAATGTTTTCGATGTTTCTCTTATGGTCACGTAGCCAATTCTCCATGCAACAGCACTCGAGTGTGTAGAAACTGCGGGGACCCATTCCGCGAAGGCGAATGTGTCAAAATCCTCAAATGCGTGCACTGTTCGGGAGAACATAGCAGTAATTCCAAGATATGCCCAGAATATACCAGGCAAAAAAATATCAAAGAGAGAATGAGCCTTTACCGAGAATCATACTTCACAGCCAGTCAACTCTTTCCAATAACTTACAAGAAAACATTTCAATCTAGTTTCATCCCAGTAAAAACTAAACAATATTCCGAGGCAGTCATAAACCCATCAAACAAAAATATGGCAACAACACAAAACAGATTCGAAACCCTCTCTACAATTAATGACCAAGACACAGCTCCGAGTTCAAACTCGTCAAACTACAGGATCCCAAGGAATCCTTACAGGAGAAACCCAAACCAAACACAAAGTAATCACTCAGACCATGCTCACTACACCAAACCACAAACAAACAGAAACAGACAAAAACAAAAGTCCACAACTATAATACTCCCACCCAATGACAGAGAATGGTTAGTCAGGCGGGTCAGAGGTAAAATCCTAGAGCTAAAAGAAAATATTCAAGAAAACATCACCAAAGAGGAAATAGAGAGACTATTCGAATTTTATTTAAGTGATTCTTTATTTTCCACAGAAAGTATTGAAAATAATGATAATGATAGTGACAAACAGGATATCACCGCAGTGGATAATTCTGCTCCTGCAACAAAATAAATATAAATGAAAACATTGAACATAATGCAATGGAATATAAGATCCCTCCTACCTAAGTGGAATGAAATACAAAGTATCTTAACAACTAACAAAATTCACATTGCTATTATCCAAGAAACTTGGCTTGGTAAAAACGACAAACCTAAATACTATAACTATAACATTATTAGACAAGATAGAGAAGACGGTTATGGAGGAGTTGCTATAATAATACACCGTAGTTTGACATTTGAAGAAATTTTATTCCCGACACAAGAACCCGTACAAGTCATAGGCTTAGTAGTTAAAAATTTGGACAAGCCTATCACAATATATAATATTTACTTCCCCCAAACAAAAGTAAAAAACAAATTTTGGTCAGATGAGCTTTTGAACACCAACCAAGAAAATGTTATCATATGTGGTGACTTCAATGCCCACCATATTTACTGGAATTCGAAAAAAATTGACAAGAGGGGTCATGCATTATTTGAAGCATATCAAAACTCTTCATTTATTCTAGCAAATAATGGTAATTTTACCACAGTCCCATCAGTATACAGAGAACCTGCAGTCTTAGACCTCACATTCATTTCACCCCATCTTTACGTCTTTCTTGACGAATGGAAAGTAGGTACAGATCCTATAGGAAGCGATCACCTCCCAATATTCATGACATTCTCCGCCTTAAAATATATTGACACAGTCACAAGTAACCTTAAAATAAGGAACTTCAAAATGGCCAACTGGCCTCTATATACAGAAACAACTAAAAATAGCGTCTCAGAGCACATCCAAAAATACGGATCAGTAAACAGTGCTAACGAATTTCATGAAATAATAAACAAAGGGGCCGAAGCTGCCATACCAAACATCAAAGGCCATGAATCAAACTTAAGTAATTTTGGAAACAAAAGCTGGTGGACAACAGAATGTTCTCATGCGGTGGCAAAAAGAAGACTAACTTTCAAAGATTTTAAAATAAACATGACACCCCTTACCTATCAGAGATTTCAACAAGCCCAGCTTAGAGCAAGGGAGGTTATAAAAAACGCCAAAAAAGAGGCATGGCAAAAAACATGTGAAACAATAAGCGACAAAAAATCTTCACATATAGCCTGGAAAATAATTAAAAAAATTAAGAGAGGTGAGAAAAATAATAATGACATAGCCTACTTACGTGAAAACCCAACTCTGTGCAACGGAATAATGAAACAGATTGTACCTGACTATGCTCCAAACATGCAAGAAATAGGCCTAAATAGTTTTATAACTCCTAGAGAACCTACTCACCTTTTGGAGAACAATTTCAACATGGGAGAGCTTACCAGCGCTATCAATTCAAAAAAAAAGGATACAGCAACAGGACATGACAACATCAGCTACAGTATGCTCAAAAACTTACCTGATTCAGCCTTAATAATTCTGCTAAAGTTATATAATGATATCTGGAATAATAAGCTAGATCTACCCCAAGAATGGAAACAATCCTTGGTTATAGCTTTCGTCAAACCCGATACCGACAAAACCAAAGAAGAGTCATATAGGCCTATATCGCTCATTCCTTGCTTAATGAAAATTTTCAACCAAATGATAAAACCACGGCTAGAATGGTTTGTTGAAAAAAATCAAATATTACCAACTTGCCAGTATGGTTTCCGTAAAAGCAAAGGATGCCATGACTACCTGATACACTACATTACAGAGATTTACACAGCTTTGTCTCATAATGAGTTTTTTGTTACAGTTGCACTAGACATTAGCAAAGCCTATGATAGAGTCAACATTTCAACCCTACTGAAAATAATGAACAAATACAATGTACCAAGTAAGTTTATAAATCACTTCGCTAAGTGGCTCTTGGATAGACCAATAACATTTAAATATTCTGACCCTCCAATCACCAGGTATACCTCCAATGGCCTCCCTCAAGGTAGCGTGATTAGCCCACTGTTATTTTCCATCTACGTAGCAGAACTAAATGAGGATCTACCAGATGGAGTAAAATGTCTACAGTATGCAGATGACACCATTCTTTACTGCTCAGATAAAAACCTGAACACAGCTAATGAGAACCTCCAACAAGCTCTAAGAATACTTGAGACAAAATGTGACAGATTAAATTTGACATTTAATGGTGGAAAGAGTAAGGTTATGATCAATTCTAGGAAAAGAAAAATCAACGGAACAGTACGACTAACCACTCACAAATGTCCTATCCCTGTCGTTGAGGAAATCAAATTATTAGGGATTACATTTGATTCCAAACTCACTTTTAAAAATCATATTAACAACATCCAGAAAAAATGCTTGAAGGACTTAGACGTTATGAAAATAATTAATTGCGGCAAAAAAGGAGCACATCCCGAATTATCACTACTAATCTACAAAAGCCTAATAAGACCTAAGATGGATTATGGATGCTACTTATATGGTCACTTACCCAATAGCCAATTGCAAAAACTGAACTTGATACAAAATCAAGCCCTCCGACTCTCAATTGGGGCATTAAAATCTTCCCCTATTGAAGCCTTGCAGTTAGAAACATCTATTTTACCATTAGACCTACGGAGAAGTATTATCACAGACAAACTGGTACACAAAATAATTACCGACAGCAATCATCCAGCACACAATAGCCTACAATACTTCAATTTCACCACCCAACACAATAAATACTGGAAAAACAAAAGGAAACCAATATACATTAAAGCAATCTCTGATCTAACTGAACATGATCCCAACATCAATTCCCATCAAGACACTAGCAATCCTTGGATGTTTAATTCTCCTAACGTTATGAACCTGAAATACAATGACCTGAAATTTAATGACAATTTTGAAGACCATGTTGTAGCCAAAAATCACAATCCAACTCTACAAATAAAACAAATTTTCAACATAACCTCACAGATTTACTCCGATTATTTACAAATATTCACCGATGGATCAAAGACCTCTGATGGCACAGGCGCTGCCTTTTGGATACCAAGATTGAATGTTGCCAACAAATACAAACTAGGAAATACTATATCAAACTACACTGCAGAACTCTACGCCATCTTAAAAAGTGTTCAGTTCACAAATTCCCTGCATTATAACAAAATAATAATATTTACGGACTCGCAATCATCCGTCAAAGCAATAGAAGGAAGTTTTTTCAACAGAAAACAGGCTGACATAGCCCAAAAAATTGCAATTTTCATCCATAACAATGACAAGAAATACTGTTTCCAATGGATACCCAGCCATTCTGGGATATACCACAACGATTATGTGGACTCACTAGCAAAAAATGCCATAAAAGAAGGTGTCGAACCTTTAGACTTACATGTCCCTGTAGATGACTACATATCGACCAAGAGAAAGATAATCATCACTCAATATAATAACTTTACTCTTAACTCTCCTAAAGCAAAGTGGTACAAAGAGATCAATAATAATATTTCCCAACAACCATGGTTTACAAATTGTAAATTGAACAGAGCCTTTGTGATCAACATATGCAGACTAAGAATAGGACATGTCCTATTAAACAAATATCTTCATGCCAAAAACATGTACTTTACCCCCCCTATGTTTGAACTGTACCCTGGGTGAACACGAAACCATTGACCATTTACTCAACACATGTCCACAATATAACACAGCCAGAGACATACATTTAAGACACATCTTAGCACAATACAACAACAATATAAAGCAAATTTTAAAATCAAACAACACAAACACCTTTTGTCAAATAAACAAATTCCTTCTAGCTATAGACAAACACATATAGAATCAAACAATATGTCACTTAAGCACAGCACTAACAAATTGTTTTCCTGGTATCTTGGGTGCTTCTATCCGTGGTCCAACCAATTTCGGGTTAGGTTCAGCCTGGCGGACCCCTGGCAAAGAAGATACTCCTATTCCCAACACCTACATTCCATCTTTTCCTACCTTAGAAAATCCTTCTATTGTCAAACACCAAAGACACAAACCAGTAATTAACAACGAACTCACACAAAGTCAAACAACAGAAAAAGTAGGATAAACTAACCACCAAAAGGTAATGGGTAATTGTAATTAAACCAACAATAATGTTTAAAAAAATTAAGTCAGCAACCATTATTGAACGACGAGGCTGCATAGAAAACCTAATCCTGCGAAAGCAAACGAAGAATTAAAAAAAAAAAAAAAAAAAAACCACAACCTAAGAGTGACTCTGAGTCTGAGTTAAGGAATAAAGCATTTTGGTGTAGTTTTTAATCGTATACATAGATTATTTGCGATAACAGAAAAAGTAGTGGCTCATTTAATAAGTGTTATTTAATATTTTCTAGAGTTTAAAATTTTATAATTACATTCGTTGTGTTTTAAAAACCGTAACCGCCTTCATTGATTGTATTGCGTTTAGGGAGATTGTTCAGTTGACTGGTGCTGTGTTATAGGCTAACAAAAATTAAAAATTCTTTCATAGTGAGTTTTTTTAAAAAAAAGTACCAATAAAAGGTTATGAAATGTGTGCGAAAATGGCATTCCAGCACCAAGCCGGAACGGCTATGGAATGCCTCAGCGTAAGTTACAAATCTAAGTTTAAGCTTTAGCTTAGCTCAATAGCCTACCTTTAATCATAACTCTTCATAACTATAAGCCTAGGCAATTTAAACCAGTTCATAGGTGGGTTAAGCAGAATTAGGCGAAACTTCATTAGCCAACTCCACTATTAGGCCTATTTATCAATGTGGAAATTTCGATATTACTATTATTGGATAGTTGTAATTGTCTGAGTTAAGGCATAGGCTACGTAATACAAAATCATATGGTAATTTATTTATACTATACTCATAACAATAATCCGCGCCTAACTTAAAAACCGCAAACCTCCGTCACTTTTATTGACAGCGATGTCTATAACAACCAAATCAATGGTGTTTGGAAACTTTTAAAATGCATATTCCCTCAATACAATAGCATAAAAATACCTTTCAGATCCGTATTCGGCAGCATTTGTGAGAAGCCATTTTAGGTCTCTAAGAAGTCTGCTTTTCCTCACAATTAAGATACACCTACACAATAAACTTGGGTAGTGTTTATTTTGTGTTGTTATGTGATAATGTTTACATTAGGTAAAATTTTTACTTGGTATTGTTAGTTGTTTTGGTTTTTCAGTTAGGCTACTTGTTTGCAATGTACCTATTTTTTTATCCGTCAAAAGGTATTTTAGAACAAAAATAAATCAGGTGACAAAATCGTAATCGTATCGTGTACTGTATCATTGACAGAATAGCAATATTACCTTAATATTGAAATTTCCACATTAATAATAATGTTGGATTCGGATAACAAAGTTTTTCTCAGAATTAAATCATTATTAAATTCCACAAGTCCTATCTTCAATTTAGAGTCCTGTTAAACTTGGTTTTCCGACTCCATTATCGATAATTGTGATCCAACTCGGTAAAGTACTACATCAAAGAAGTCAAGTACCAGTAACTTATTGCTGAAGTTTGGCTATTCAGTTTTAGGCTGTTTGGTTTTTGATTTGTTTTTTTATCCTAAAGAAAGTATTATCTAACCATCAATATGTTGCAATAATGAGAATTAACTTCAGATCAACTACAGTAGGCTTCCTGAGCAAAATTACAATTCTGGGATTTTGGGATTTATTAGTGATCACTCTGGGATTGATCTTGGGGTTTGTATATTATAGAATTATACACCGAGCGTATTTTTCATTATACAGAATTATACAGACTGGGACGGTGGCGACGTTCTGTAATCCAGCTACTTGGAGGTCACGAATTGTGGATAGTTATGAGCGATGGCTTGTGGATGCGATATTCCCTGGTGGGGATTAACGTCCGCACTAGTGAATACTAGTTCATCCATAAGTACCATCCTCATAATTAGACCAATTCGTATATGGGAGGTTGAAATTGTGGTTCGGATCCCACGTTAAACTGTAGGTCCCTAGATACCATTGGCTGTTGGGCTATGAATTAACAGTCCTGTCTAAGGAGAATGTCGGCCTTAGTCAGTAACAAGACTACAAGATCGCGCCACAATCATCCTACACTCATCCCTCATTCATACTTGGCTTTAAACTACCTATTGAGTTAGGTCGCCATTTCAATAAAGGTATAAAGGTATAAAGGTAAAGGTATTTAAGCTTAATAATACATTTTAACTCCAGGCCCTAATTCACTATAAATAAGTAGGCCTAATAATCAATCACCTTGTAAAGAGGTTTCACCCTCTATAGCAGACAAGGGCGTAACATTTTCTCATTTTTAGGAGACCTGACCCAGTGTCCACCACTAACAAAATAACTAATAAGAATGGTAAAGATGAACCTTGGTTTCTTCACCTCAATATTCAAGGTTTTTGTTGTAATAAAAATTATCTAGAGTTTTTGCTCCAAGAATGTAATAAAAATATTAAAGTCATATTGTTGAATGAGCATTGGTTAAACAAATCTGACATTTTTAAACAGTTAAACATACTTGATAATTTTAAAGTGGGTGATTATTTTTGCAGATAAAATCAAATTAGAAGAGGGTCTGCTCTTTTATTTTCAAACGAAATTGATTTTAAAGTCAGGCATGATCTCAAATTTTTAAACAAAGAAAACAGTTTTGAGTTTAGTTTTGTGGAAGTTAGTCAATGGAACACATTATTCAGAATATCAATTTATCGAATTCCAAATCTAGAAATTGATAAACTGTTCCTAGAAAAACTAGACCGTCTTTTGGCTAAACTTACAAATGAATAAAAAAATTAAAACATTTTTAATAGCAATGACCACAATACGGACTTTCTAAAAAATGATAAGAGATCTAAAAGTTTACAATTCCTCTGTAAACAACATGGCTTTAAACATCACTTCTTATGCCCCACTAGAATAACAATAAATTCCAAAACGTGCATTGATAACATATTTCCAAATATGAAATCCATGTCAAGTACAACAGAAACTTTAGTTGGTGGGCCCGACCATAAAGCAATATTGATATCTTTAGCTGATGTAAAACCTGCTATAGACGCTTCCAGTAAACTCAGCATATCACTTAAAAGAATTTTCAATGAAAAAAACTTAGATTACTTTAGGTATAGTCTCTTGGAATCACCATCTCTATTCCTACCTCATTTAGATGTAAACACTTATTACAATAGTTTTTTTTAGGTTATATTGTACTGCTTTTCAATCAAACTTTTCCTCTTAAACCCTGTGAATCTAGAACTCAAAAGCTTAAACAAAAGAACTGGATTTCTTTTTCTTTTTCTTTTTCTGGAAAGAACTGGACCATATAGAGAGAGCTTGGTCTTCATAAAAAAGAAAGAGATATACCTTTCTCAGTTGAAGATAATTCTTTGAAAATAAAATCTTTAGCAAATTCACTTAATTATTACTTTTCACTAGCTCATAAAATAATTAGTAAAGTCATCTCCAGATGAAAAAGAAGCTCTTTACTTTAATCCGCGTGTTATTTTATTTAATTACTTTGAGCTTCTCCTTTTTTTCCCATTCATTTGATTACTTGATTGCATTTCTTCAGTGAAACATTTAGGTCCTTCCTCTTTAAATCCAAAGAAACTACAGTACAACAAAGTCAGAAAATTTTTTTATACCTTTTAATTTGGTCACGGCTTCTTAGATTGTAAACTTTCCCATTTGTATTATTCTTTTCACATTATTCAGTTTCATACAATCTACTTTCTCCCTCTTCGTGTGTTACTTCCCTCTGAATTTCTTCTTCCACTATCACATTATCATCATTCTGTTATGTTTTCGTCTGTTAGAGTGGAAGTTGAATTGTTAATGTCGATGTCAGTTTTCCCTTCCACACATGGAACTTCTTTGGAGATGTGATGTTTCGATTCACTGCTTGAAAAACCTTGCTATGTTACTTCATAGGGCTTTTAAAAAGATTACATTTCTCACAACATAATTTTTTTTAATCAGGAAAATAAATTCTGTAAGCTTTTGAATTTTCCTGATAACCCACAAATATTCCTTTTCTGCTTTTCGCATCCCACTTTTTTTGTTTTTGGTGGGAGGTGGGGTAAGTTACATGAACAAAAGAATCTATGCCAAAAACTTGGAAATAATCAAGTGATTCTGGCGTTTTCCCAAACCAACATTCATAACAACTTTTTCGTACAATTCTACCTGCTTCAGTTCTGATAATAATACTGTACACAGCTGTATTTACAGCTTCTGCCCAAAATAATTTTTTCATTCACGTTCCTTGAGCATAGCTCGAGCCGCTTCAACAACAGTTCTTACCTCGCGTTCTGAATTATAATTTTGTTCAGGACAGTAAAGGGACGTACATAAATTACGTCATCGCTTTTTGGCCATTTTTAGACCCCTCCCCCCTAAAATCATCCTACCATCATTATTTATCTGACCCCCCCCCCTTTCAGAAAAATTACGTCATTTTTAACAAACCTCCGTTTTAAGTAAGTTAAAAATAATGCTTTTTTCGTCAAAGCTACTTAAGTTCTAATCTTTATTGATTTATTAAGACTATCAATTAACTTTTGAACCCATTTTGGCGGAAGTTTTTGAAAGAATTAGGCCTATTCAAACCGGATATTTTGATTTACAAACGACTGTAGTACCACATTATTAATAGGATTATGGACCCTATCACTCTTCCTACTTACCTTGGTCTGACAATGAACGCTACCTGATAAACTAAAAACATTGAACAATCAAATCTGAATTTACCTATAAATAAAGCTAAAATGACTTTCTCAAATAAATAAACAATTAAATGTAAAAATAAACTATAAAATAACGCCTAGAAATTGTCTAATGTATTTTCTTAGATAATTATTTTAGTATCAGGTTAACCGAGCCTTGCTCGTTGGTTTTAATTCACTTTTGTTATAGTGTCATGGTAAAGCTATTAAATTTCCACCAACAACCAACTCATCTTCACAGTTAACAGCTGTTTCAAAATGACTGCTTAACATTAATGTTCCTTTATTATTGTATACCTTTCGTTGTTATTTCGTTACCAAAATACCAACCCATAAGAACAATGTTAAAAATTAGGATTTTTAAACTTAAATTTAGACCAAATTTGATTTTCCGGGTATTGAGGCTGTTTCTAAACTTATTTTTGAGACAAAACACTCTTAAATCCAAAGTTTAAGCAAAATCTACCCTCTAGATTTAGAGATCTTGGAACACACATCCCTTCAGACAGTGCTCGTATTATAGTATAGGATAATTGTTTTACTGTCAAAATTTGATATATCCCCGTCGCAGCAGACCTGCGTACTCAGCAAATTTCCGATTGAATTTTGGTATATTTTCTATTTTCCTATAAAATCCATGGGGATGAGAGTATGTAGGTTTGCCGCCATATGGGTTTTGTTGGTAAATATAAGTTAAACCCTACCTAGTGATTGTACCTACATACCAAATTTTATACGGCTATGGTGTTCTTTTTATTTTCCCCATAAACCCTATAGGGGTGAGTACGTAGGTTTGCCGCCATATGGGTTTTCTAAGCAAATATAAGTTAAACACTTCCTAATGAATGTACATACCAAATTTTATCAAGATATGTCAATAAATAAGCAAGATAGAAGGTTTTGTTGATTTCCCATAAGAATAAATGGAAAACATACTTTTTGGATTTTCTCCATAACCATTTAAGCTAGGGAAAAAATTCAAAATACTAGATTGTTTGTTTTTTTAAGCTCTTTTAAATGGTTTAAGCTAAAATTGTTGAATTATATAAATAAAAGTAAAAAAAGCCAAAAACCTATTTTTAACCCTTTTGAAACCCCATAAAATCCCGTTCCCATGGTCCGATCATTCTAGTTCGCGAACTCAACCTAGTAGACGCTGGCTTACACCCCTGTACCAAATTTCATCAAAATCGGAGGTTCCGTTCAAAAGTTATCGTGTTCACGGACACACACACACACACACATATATATATATACATATATATATCAATTTGAACGAACGGTGTTTTTGGCTTCTAGGGACCTCAAAGCGAAAAAGTATCATGGTCCCGGGCTTAGGTCTTACCGTGACTACTACCGTAATAGCGTATTCCCTATAGGGAAATTCGCTAATAAAACATCATTTTTTAAATGACGTTATTTCAAAGCTGACCTCCCCTTGCACATCACCCTACTGTCATTTTCAATCTTGACCCGTCCCCCCTATTTTCAGATAACGTAATTTATGGACGGCCCCTAAGCTGCTGATTAGATCTTTGATGTTTTCCTAGAGTTTCAGTTGAATTTTTTACATCCTGATTAATACGGTACTCCATTCCATTGTCTGATCTGTATCATTCTCGGGTAATTTTAAGCAATCACTTATCCTCTGTCCCTGAAACTTTTGTATTTAAATAAATAAACTTTAAACATTACTTTGAAATATCGTCTTTCAAAAGCAAAAAATATTTTGATCATCCAAGTGATGCCACTTTTATTGGACCACAGAGATGCTTCACTTGCTTTAAAAGTGGATCTTTTTTGTTTCCTACCAAACACAACTCACAGAAAAAACTTTAATTTTTATTCACCAAAATGTTGTGATTTTTAAGAGTAGCTTTTAATTGGCCAATATTTTGGTGAGCTAGCTTTTCATGCGATTCCATCAATGAAAATCTTATATTCTAATTACAAATTTTTGCTTATAAAATTAGTGGAAAAAAACCAAACATACTAATAAACACAGCTGACCTTAGGAAAATGTTTTTAAACAAGGTATTAATCATTTTAAATTCCAACATAAACAGTTGAGTGATTGTTATTTTTCAGATTCCAATTACTTTACAAAAGGAAGCCGGAGTCGATCATGAAGGCAGAGAAGTCCTAAAATGTGGATTCAAAATTGGAGGTGGCATTGACCAAGATTACAGGAAAAGCCCACAAGGATATACTGACAATGTAAGTTAACCTGCTAGTAAATTGGTCAAAATCAATCGCCATTGGTGGCGACGTCCTGTAATCCAGCTACTTGGAGTTCACAAATTGTGGATAGTTTTAAGCGAGTGCTTGTGGATGCAATATTTCCTGGTGGGGATTAACGTCCGCACTAGTGAATACTAATTCATCCATAAAGACCATCCTCATAATTAGACCAATTTGTATATATGAGGTCAAAACTGTAGGTTCCTAGATACTATTTGATGTTGAGCTATGAATTAACAGTCCTTTCTAAGGAGAATGTCGGCCTTGTAGTCAGTAACAAGACTACAAGATCGCGCCACAATCATCCTACACTCATCTCTCATTCATACTTGGTTTTAAACTACCTATTGAGTTAGGTCGCCATTTCAGTTAAGGTGTTACACCTATACACATTAACACCTTATACACAACATTATATAAATATTACCGTCTTGTATACAATTACACTTTAAGTGTAAATATATCGAGTAGTGTTGGAAGGCGTTTTATTATTTCTACCTTAGCAATTGTTCGTATTTAAAATTATGGATTCCAATTAGAGCTATGTTGCTTAGTATATTTCAGATTTCCATCATAATAGTAAAGAGTGTGTGAAAAAAGAGTCACATGAGTTTATAATACTAAGCAATGGCCTGTCAAACTGAGTGAGGATGAGAACCATTTGAGGATGGACCAGCCATTATCAACCAAGAATGTCCCAATGGTTCTGGGTGTACAGTAGAGGCATATTAAATTAACTAACTTAAAGTTCTTTTTTCACAACTTCAATAATTGTTTTTAGGGTATTTATGTAACTGAAGTGCATGAAGGGAGCCCGGCTTCTAAATCTGGCCTAAGGATGCACGATAAAATATTACAGGTATGTTTTTAATTCCTTTTTTTTTAATATTGCTTTTTCTTCATGTAGAAATCTCAAAAAATATTCAGTGAAGTGATATTAATTTTTAATATTATTGTCAGGAAATCCCAATATTTCTAATATTCATATTTCAAGCAAGATAGGGTTAGATGGAAGTACAGTCTTGAAAAGAACTACTCTTCCATACTCCGGTCTCTATGATGAAAAAATCCCCAATAAAAGCCATATTTTTACAAGGCAACCTTACATCAGATATGTGCTGGCAGTTTATCGGACATGCCACAATGATCCCAAATCTTTGAGGTAGATTTTGTGCTTATTTGTGTAGGGCTGCCAGTAGGTCAAAAGACCCATTCGGTAGTATTAAGAGAGCAAGTTGATAAAACAGATCAAGGCTTTTTAATAGAAAAAAAATATAATACAGTATTGTACAATTTAAACTACTCAATTTTGAAGTTGGTGTAACATATCAAAAGTAACATATAAAAAAAGTAAAACATAAAAAGTACATTTTATATGTTTTACACAATCTACCTAGCACTCCACTCACCATGACTGGAGCTGTATCCTTCGAGTATCGACGGGCAACGACTCGTAATACAGTATGTTTAGTGTTATTTTATAGTCATTATTGTATTTAGGCCATACTTAAGTCTAATTTAGCAAGTGTAAACTTACATCGGTTTTACTAGCCATTTCATTATCCGGCTGCGGTCTGGTCCGCAGGTGGCTGATTAAGAGGGAGTCTACTGTCATTTAATTTTTAGAAATGAAAATTAATATAATAATATAATATAATATATAAACTGCAAGGTAATTCAAACTTACCCAGACAAAATAGATAAAACTTCTGTGTTACTTTATTTCAGGGATTTTATCCCTCATCTTGATATTCTCAAGATTAATCTTGCAGTTGTTGAATCAAGCTGAGATATTTTATGATACCAAGAGCTTGGTTGATACACATTGGTTTTTACATATTTTAAATGTTATATATAAAACCATTATTGGTTAAAAAAAAGAATTAATTAAATTTGTTTTATTTTGACATATTTCATTACCATACTTTAATAAAATTGACAACATTTAGTGTATGAAAACTAAATTAGACCACTAAATTTTTATGTAAACTACTAATGTTTATTCATATTCATGAAATCATTTTATGGAAAACTCACAATAAGAAGCTATTCATAGCGTCTATGACAGGGGACTAAGATGTGTCCACTTTTAGGGAATATATACATAGTACTTTGAGCAAATATCTTCCATAAACACAGCAGAATAACAAAAACGTAATTTATTTCTAGTGTAATGGCTACGATTTCACCATGGTGACCCATAAAAAGGCTGTTGACTACATCAAGAAACATCCAATCCTCAACCTTCTGGTGGCAAGGAAAGGTGTCACTTCCACATAAAATGTTCCTCACGTTGGGTTTTCTTCCACCATATGATGTACCTGCTTGTGTATAGGCAACCCATACCATTGCGTTTTACCGGTTAAGTTGTACATGTTAGTGTTCAGGAGGATATAATTACTTTCATTTTAGAAAAATAAACATGTAAAATATAGAAAATTACAGAATATTACACAGATTTTAATTTGGCAAGTATATCATAAGTTTATCGTTACCTCAGAGTTTATTAAATTGCATGAAAGAATTAAAAAAATGTAGGAAACATTTTAAGACATTGTTACAGTATTTGTTATTAATTTTAATTAGAATGTGATCAAACAGTTTTAATGAAGTGTTTTTTAATTACAGTAGAACCTTGATAGTTTGACACTTTTTGGACTTAAAGAGTGTCTAAGTATTGTAATGTCAAACTTTAGGGAGTATATGGGAAACTCGCCTGTGGCTCGATGGGGGCTCCGCCCCCATGCCCCCATTTTGGGTTGCCCCGAATTCGTTAATTGTTCTAAGTCTTAAGAACTGAACAGGCTAATTGAGGCCTCCACCCCCAACTCTATCCTTATCTTTGCTGACTTAGTTTAATAGTTCAGGAAGTCTAAAGCATTTAAGATATTCTCTTGATATTTAAAGCTTAAATTGATACTTTTCTTTTATATTTTATATATAATGCTCATGGTATGTGTGTGTAGCTAAATTTCAGGCATCTAATTGTCATAACAGTAAATAAAAAATATAAAAATAACTCAATTTTTGTGAAAGAATTTTGAAAATAGGCCTACACCCCTTTTTTTGTGAAGAGAGTGAAATGCTACAAAATCTTAAGGGCCGAGCTTATAGAGAATCTAAAAATAATATAATGCTGACAAAAAGTATATCGGTATGGCAGTTCCTCTACCGGGTTTAACAAAATCACCAAAAACTATACATAAAACAGGTTAATAATTTAATATTTTCACAGTTTTTTACTAACCTTGGATTGAAATCGGCCTTTGGCTGCTTCTATAGTAAGAACTAGGTATATTCAGAGTGTATACAAAATTTGAGGCATGCATGTGTCATAAAAGTAAACGATAAATATTGAAATAGAGTAATTTTGGTGAAAGAATCTCGATATTGTGAAAGTACGCCAATCTTTACAGGTGAAGGGGGTGAGATGCAGCAAAATTGCATAGGACCGAACTTGTAGAGCATCTAAAATAGAATATAATACTGGCAAAACAAATATCAATATTGCAGTATATTTGGCAGAATAAAGTAATTTACAAACACTTAACACAAAAAAATTTTAAGAATTTTTTTCAATTTTTTTTTAGACTTAATTATAATTAAGATTGGTCAATGGCTACCACTGTGGTAAGATCTAGTTGAGACCATAGTATGTACTAAAGTTCAAGCATCCGTGTGCCATGTTAGTAAATAAAAAAATATTAAAATAACGAGATTTTTGTGAAAAAATTTGGATATTTTGAAAGTACGCCCCTCTTTACGGGTTAAGGGGGTGAGATACGGCAAAACTGCATAGGACCGGACTTGTAGAACGTTTACAATCTTATCTTATACTCTAAAACAAGCTCCGTTTGTCCGGGCAAACTTTTTTTTCGCTCCAAGGATTTTTGATTTTTTTATTGAATATGGGGGTTTTGGCCACCAGAAATCGATTGGCGTTGGTCCCATAGCTGGGAAAAATCCGGTTTTCGCGCTAGAGACCTTCAAAGTTTCCATGTTATCCTTATGGAGATTTTATTAATTGAACAAAAATCAGCTGATAACTGTAGATATAAACCAATGTGTTACATCTTTAACCTGTAGTTTAATACAATTATACCAAAGCGCAGCAGGCTTGGCGAGTGAGCGAAGCGAACGAGCTCGTCTTTAAAATGGACGAGGGGAGTGAGCGGAGCGAACGAGCTTTGTGTGAGAACGATAGCAATAATTTTACCGAGCTTAAGCTCGGTCCCCCTGGTACTAGAATGTAATATTAGCAAAACAAATATCAATATGGCAGTATATTTGGCAGAATAAAGTAATTTACAAACACTTTACACGAAAAAATGTTAAGAATTTTGTGTTTTTTCACTTTTTTTTACTTAATTATGATTGAAATTTGTTAATGGATGCCACAAAGGTAAGATCTAGTTGATACCATAATATGTACTAAAGTTTAAGCATACGTGTGCCATATTAGTAAATAAAAAATTTTAAAATAGCGAGATTTTTGTGAAAAAATTTGGAAATTTTGAAAGTAAGCCCCTTTTAAGGGTGAAGGGAGTGGAGATACGGCAAAATTTCACAGTACTAAACTTGTAGAGCGTCTAATTCCTGACCATGAATTTTCCCTCAGATTCGAAATAGGACCTCTCGTTCAAAAGTTACAGCGTATTTAGAAAAGCCTTACATAGTGTAATTTTACCATTAAAAAAAAACAATTTTTTGAGGGGGTTAAAATTTGAAAATTCAATGTTTGGAGATTTCCTTATCAATCTATGTGTGTACCAAATTTCAAGTTTCTAGCTCATCCGGACTAAAATTACGATTTCTCTATTTGGACCAGAACCCACTATTTACCTCTACTTATGTTCCCAAAATTGGGAAAAAGTGAAAAATGTATTTTGAGAGTAAACAGGAAGAGATACGGCAAAATGTGTAAGGATCAAAATTGTAGATATTAAAAATATCTATCAAAATGTTCGTTTAAAAATCTTTGTAGGACCACCCGTTTAGTCACTAGAGCCAGAAAACCAAAAACGGGGTTTCATTAAAAACGCTCTGGAGGCTTAACGGTGCGAGATATGATAAAAAGTCTCAGGACCAAAATTCTAGATAATAAGTCTCTAGCTTAAATAGTTACATCAGAAATTCGTATCCCATATAAGTGAGTCAGTCAGTCAGTCAGTTACACATAGGGCTGTTAGTTTATTAGATTTTAACATAGGGAGTGTAAAATTCATGAATTTTATTTAAGAAACACTAAACTGTAATGAAAAAATAACTTGATTGAACTCGACATAACCAACATTCAAATCATTTGTTACTATGTTTACATTTTCACCTTTGTCAGTCTCCAACATGGACTATATTGGTTGTTCTGACAGACAAGTTCTCACGGATAAGTCGAACTATCAAGATTCTCCTGCACTTTTTATACTTGAATTGATAAAGGTATGTTTGTTTTTCTGATCTGTTACAGGTTTATTAATTGTCACACAGGTATTGTGTTTACAAGCACGTGTTGATTATATACAGGGTGTTTATAAAAAAAAAACACCGTGATTTTGAACGGGCACTAATGAAAAAGTTTTAAAGATGATTAATTTATTAAAACATCAAATTGGAGAGGTAAAAACTATTGAAGTTTTTTCATACCATTATACGTTTCAATAGCTATGTCCACACTTGTGCGCTTTCAATTTCAACTTTTGTTTCAACGTTCACTTCAACTTACAACATGCGCAAATACTTGCCTTAAAACATGCACCTAAAGGCATGTCGTCCTCCTGTCCACACTCATTCCTCACGTGAATTGCGCTTTTCAATATGTATGAAGATATCACTATCGTGTTAGGACTAATTGATGCAGCATATTTGGTGTTTGTACAATATTTTTTTATATGAATGTAATTTTTAATAATTTTAAAAATAATCAAATATTTTTTCTCTTAGTTCAAGTAATTTTTTTTCATAATTACATTAATGAGTCATAATTGATTTTAATTAATTAATTATTTAACAAATAATTCCTTTTTATTTAAAAATAATAATTTAACTTTAATTTTAAAATGCAGTAAAACGAATATTTTGTTTTGTTTTTTGTTGTTCGAGCCATAAATACTCATATGTGATCTACACTCATCAATAAACTCAAATTTTTGTTGTTATTAATGTTATTTACATGGGCAACTCAGACTACAATGATAAAAACTTTCCAAAAATGCCTGTTGAAATGCACAGTAATCCAAGGCTGGATCCATGTTGAATCTGCTACGCCGTGCACTAAGGAATCAAGCGTCTCTTGCCTTAAATGAGGCATGCGTCTACCCCACTCTATGCATTAAGGCATGCGTCATGAGGCATGCACTCAGCACACCTAAATGCACACAAGTGTAGACATACCTACACATTTATTATTACCCATAATTTTTTTTTTTCTGTACCAAAGCCAATGGCATTTCAGTTAGTGTGTATTAAACACTTTTAGGGAAAGTGGTCCAAACCCCTCAAAAGTCTGTAGGCATCCCGGGAATCGAAACCCTGACCTCTTGAACTGGAGTCCAAGATTCTAATCGTGGGGCTAGCAAGACGCCCCCCCCCCATTTGTATTTGTTGCTCTACACACATCAATTGTCAATCTGACCGATTTGCCAATTTCTTGCCAAGTGTTTTGTAGCATCTATCTGTGGGTTATATTCTTGATTGCTTATGAAATTCGCTCAAGCAGATGTCTCAAGTTTTGAACGTTTATTCCATACACAATGTTCTTTGTGTTACTCCGGAAAAAAAGTTCAAAATGGTCAAATGAGGAGTCCTGGGAGGCCAGGGAATAGGCGCATCCTTGCCTATCCAACCATTTGGAAATCTGTGGTTTAGCGTGTTATGTGGTCTGTGGTTATGATGCGATACAATAAGATAAACAAAACGTACTTTTTTAACTTCAGATTGACATTTAAATGATTTAGTTAGGCTATTTTGAAAAGTCTTTCAGTAGTGCTCGTTCAAAGTCCTGACATTCCTTTACAAACACCCTGTTCTATAGATAGGTAGTCCTTCAAAACATTTGTTAAATACTTAAATGATTAATTAAGTACCTTGGGATTATTTGTCTCATTTTTTTCATTCTTTCATAAAAATGGGTGTTATAAAGTAATTAATGTGTTATGATGCATTTATGTAGCTGTTAGGCCCGTATTACAATTGGACACTCGCATTAACATAGAATCAGAGAGTTCTGTTACGTTAGCGGGAGACTGTGTCCGGGACACTAAAACGATGGCCAGGATACCGGCAACAGTGTCCCGACAGAGATACTGCCGCCGAGTGGCCAGGCCACCGTTTTAGTGTCTGAGATGCAAAATAGTGTCTCCGTACAATCAATCAACACTGGATTAAATGGGAGCTACTATACTAGGATGCTGTGTTCAAGACACTTTTTCCGCTTGTTGCTGTTCATTCATGTACTTCTTCAGTTCTTTCAGGTAGTAAAATAAATAGGCCTAATTTATCTTTAGTTCATGTATGTCTGTAAAACATAGACCCAAACTTTGCCAAGTTATTCCTTAGGTAGACTAACAACGTTAACAAAAGAATAAAATATCAGACCTACTTAGGCTATATTTTAGCCTTCATCTTTGGGTTTTTTTACTCAAAATTGTTGAGGAATCTAGGCTCATAATGGGGGGGGGGGGGATTGGCTGAAATCAATGTCCCTTAGATAAAATTTAAAAGTATACATAGTTAAGAAACTTAAAGACAAGAAATTTGACACTATTCCTAGTATTACGGCACATATACTTTATGGAATATTCTATAAAAAAAGTCCTTTTACTAAACACAGTATGTTGCCTAACTCTAAACTAGGATTACAATTTTTTATGTATTTTGGCTTTTTTCTTATTTTGATGTTTGAAAACTGGTTTCATATATTCAAACTATTTTTAAATAAGTCATTAATAAATTCAACCAGTGGCACTCAAAAAGCAAAAATACAGGCTGGCAGGGTAGGTATCTCCGATTGATTTAAAACTGTAAAATTGAAACTTGTTGATTTCAAACCTATTATATCCAAAAGAAAATGGATGCCCATTACTACAAACAATTTGCACCAAAACAAATTTAAAAATGTGTCTTTCAAAAAATTAGGGTTTTTGTTTCAATATAGGAATTTTTAAACACAAACATATATCATATTATTCATAATTTTTAATTAAAATTTAAGGAAATAGTTCTGTTAAAAATGAAAATGAGTATCTTAATACATTTTAAAATGGTGGACATTATTGCGCTCAAAATCATAATTTATGAAATACTCTGTATGTTAGATAGCATGCACTTTGGAATTGCATTAGTCATCTTGCTGTGTGCCATCCTTCTTATGATTTTATCAAAAAAGACACTATGGTTATGATGCAAACAAACTAAAAATAAAAATTGTTATCACAGTAGTTTTCTGCCAATATTAGGATGTGTTTATAAATTTTAGCATACTTGAAGAGATACTTCTCTTCAAAGAAAAGAAAATATTATTCAATTGAGTTATAAAAAAAATTTTACGGTTGATGCTAGGATAACATCTAATATTTACAGTAACTCTTAATAAACTAAAATGTTTCACAAGTGATTTAATACTCCTTGAAAAAATTTAAATCTATCCTTCAGATACATGCCAGTGTTATTTTATCTCAATTGCTCTTGTTTGTTTTTATTTTTAACGAATTCCCAGGTGCGACGAGTCGGTGGCCGGGACTCTGTGTCCCTAGTATAATAGCCACCGAGGCACCGCACGCAGTCCAGCTCACAGTGTCCTAATATAATACGGGCCTTAATGTTAAAAACTAACTGTCTTACTCCTGCTTGTGTCTTGTATCTCAGTCTTATCATTTAAACCATATATTGTAGATGAATTAATTGTTATGACGTATTCCCATATATTTATGATGCTTTTTGTGTTGGAGGGGTCAGTTGTATTTAATGTGTATGGAAACAATATTTTGAAAGGCTTTATTTAAGAACAAATTTACATATATTTTGTACTTTATTTTAATTTTAAACAAATTACATTCTTAACTAGTTGTTTATTGTACATTGTTTTATGTAATAAAGTGTTTTAAATCAGCCTTTTTGATATTTTTTGTAAACAAATACCCGATTTGTATAATAATCTAGGTAATGTAGACTTGATGCTACATAAATTTGTAACCCCAGAAGTTTCAAAAGTCTTAAAATTTACAATGAAAAAATTAATACAATAGGTTTGTTAACATAGATTCAGATCAAAATGTCTTTATTAATAAAAAACTTATCAATTAAAATTAAAGTTTTTGTTGTGGTTCTTTTTTATTAATGACACACAATAATAGCTTATTTACACATAAAAAATCAAATGAGTGAAATTCAATACATTTTACACTCAAGCTTATTGTAAATGTGGCTGATTCATCGTTGAAAGTCGTATTGTCCCTCACCTCAAACATTATACTAGATGCAGAGACTTGACAGTTCTTTTTTCAGTTCATTTAGCTTCTCTTCATCCAATACAACTGTGCTGAGAGCTTTTAGAAATTTCATCCGCCTAGTAAAAGGAAAAAGTATCAAAGAGTTGAAGAGTGTATATTCATTTTAGAGTGGAGCAAGGGCGGATCCAGGATTTTTCCAAGTGGGGAGGGCGTAGGGGGAATTAGGAGTGTTACATAAGTCTATGATATGAAAGAAGGGGTATGTAGGTAGATAGCCCCTTCTTTTGAACTTGTTATATGGCAACTTATTGATGACAAAGTAACAAAATCATTACTTTTGCATAACTACTTTTGCTTGGTATTTTTAACAGAAAATCCATTTTGTCACTTTGTTTGCTTTACAAACTTGACAAATACATCCTACGTACATACTACGTGGCACACGGATCAAGACTCTACGCCTATATGCACAAATAGAATTTTGCCCCTTCACAACCAAACACCAGCGAGGATTGACGATGATGCCCGAACGAAGTTTGTGGAACCGACATCACTAACGTGAGTGAGTTGTCTACCGTCCACCCTACAACATCGATGTCACCGTGAGGTGCGACCTCGATATTAAAGGCCGAAGTTACCTCCAAATGAATAATGAAATGATCGAGGATTGATGATGATACCCGAATGGCGCGTGGCGCTGTGTTTTCGTCTGCATCTGCATTCAGCACACAGTTTAATGATAATATACTGTCAGTTGATTCGGTGTAAAGAAATCATTCAAATCACAAATCTTCGTAAAAGGTTGACAAACAAGTTGTCGTCTTTAGCCATATGGATATACAGTAAAAACTGACAACTTTTGGTTGTCAACCTCTGGTGTAAACGCACCTTTACACTCACGATCTCGTAAAGCTCACACTAAGATAGTTCCAGCACAGTCTAATGTAGGTTATTATTGGGAGACAGTCGTGACACACCGTCTTTTAGGGTGTCCGCCAGAACGACCCGGGAACTCCAGTTCCAGTTACACAAGGAACAGTGGTTTGGAACGCTAGTGTGAATTTTCCAGCGCTCGTAGTGGTTGGCATCCGAGTTGACAACGCAATCACAGGCAATCGCAGCTCTCAGCGCAACACGAACACAGCTAACAATAACACCATTGACTTTATAATAATGCTGATAACAATCAAAATTGTCAAATGAAATCCCAATCAAATGATAACAGCCGAAATGTATTTCCGAATTAGTTGCCGCTCTCTGGAGTTACATTTAAAGTTCATATTAAAGACCATAGCGAGAACGGCCGGGAACTCCAGTCACGCAGGTTCCATGTGCTTAAAGCGCTAGTTGCCCCGCGGACAACACAAAACATGCAACTTTGATACGAGTGTTGTAACTGTCTCCAAATCACCTATATTAGACTGTGGTTCCAGCATCCGATCAATCGGGATACTTCGGTTTCGTACATTGCGGCTCGGTTGCGTTCGGAAATCATCGGCAATGCTCACGGGCTGTGAAAAGAAGAGTCTAGAGGGGGGCGGGGTTGCAAGTTGCAATTCTGTCTGTTGAGTCTTGTGCGTTCGGACGCATCTTTGCGCCATGATAACGAAAGAAGCATCTTGACGTTTTGGGTCGTTGGGATTCACAGATCATGCTGCCAGCTAATTTTTTAATACTATTTATAAATATTTTTTATTAATTATGGCTGAGGGGGGGCCCGTGTACCCCCTCTGGATCCACCTCTGGAGTGGAGCTCACTCTAAAATAAATAAAATAACATTTTATTTGTGTCTCAGGGAAACAAATAAATTGTATATATTTTAGAAGTGCTTTTGTATACTTAGTGAAACAAATAGTTTCTTTTTATACTCAGAAAACTATAAAAAATATAACTGGTTCAGACGTGTGTTAACTCACTTGTCAATTGAATAGTCTAGGATTCAACCAATGGCATTTTAATAATTGAAAGTTACGTTTTTAAACTATAGTAGTTTTTTTCTACAAAAAGCCAAAATAATAGGCTAGTACCTTTTCCTGTAAACTACTTAAACCTAGCAAATGATCAAATCCCTAGAAGGTTCAAGTTCCAATTCACCATTCATCATACAACAACCAAAGAAAACCCACATGGGAATCTGGTAGTGTCATGTGCTCAATCCTCAACCTAACAAAGGAAAAACATATCATCATCTGAAAACAAGTTTGACCTTACTCCCTTGATCTTGGTCTCACTTTTGCTCTGTCACCATCCCTGCTATATTGGTAGCATTGTTTAAATTTATTGTTGGTAAGATAATTTCCTTTCATGTTTGTTTTTTCAATGATATAATTTTTCATAAATAATAAAGTTTTTTACATGCTTTATGCTTTATTAATTACTTAACTTTTTTTAAATATGAAAATTCATCATATATACTTTAAAGATTGATTACTGAAATTTGATCAAAGATTCATTCAAACAGTAATATTTTATCTTGGGTATTTATTGATATTTGATATTTATTTGATATTGTTACTCCACCTTGAGGCAGAAAAATATAAAAACTCTGTTGTATATTTGTGGAGATTTTAATATTGATCTTTTAATTCATAACGAAAAAAGTGGTAGGTTTAATGCTTTACTTCTGTCTTTTGGTTATAAAACAATGTTTGAGGAACCAACTAGAATAACTCCTTCATCTGCCACTTGTATAGATAATATTATCTCAAATGTTAGCTTAGATAGTAAAATTTGTAAAGTAATGGATCTTGGAATTTCTGATCACTTTGCCCAAACACTATGTAATGTGAAGGAACTTAATCCTACCAAAGAAATTAAATCCATTTCAAAACGTATAATAAAGGAAGAAAATATTATACTCATGGCAGATTGTCTGATGAATGAAAATTGGGATAGTTGCTTGTTTGATGGAACATGTAATGGTAGTTTTAATGATTTTTTTTTAAGTATTGTATAGTTGTTTTATAGAAAAGTGTCCAATTAAGATTTAAAAAATTCAAAAAAAAGGAAAAGAAAAATGCTTGGGTTACAAATGGAATTAGAGTGTCTAGTAGGAGGAAATGGGAATTGTATAAGGAATCAAGATATAATTCAAATCCTGTATTTTTACAATATTTAAGAAATTACAAAAGTATTTTTTTTTTAAGTAGTTCAGTCTGCAAAAAGATTATACAATTTGAACATGATTAAACAAAGTGATAATGTTACAAAAACAACCTGGGGAATTGTATAAAAAGAACTTGGCTTAGGGTTTAAAGAGCAAACATGTCCTGTAATTAAAGTTGATGGGAAGGTGATAACAGACCCAGTCCCTGTTGCAAATTCCTTAAACAAGTTCTTTTTGGGCGTTGCGGATGATTTTCATTCTCATGTTTCAGTTTCTGACTCTAATAGAAGTGAAAAAAAGTACATTTCAAATGTTCCGCAGTTGTTTGGGTTTAATTCTGTTTCTGAGTCATTTGTAATTTCCTGTATCAAAAAACTAAAAAACAAAAAATCTCCAGGGTGGGATGAAATGCCCACACATCATCAAATCCCTGGCCTTTTATACTGCAAAGCCTCTAACTCATTGTATTAATGTTTCACTTCAAACAGGTTCTTTTCCTGATAAATTGAAGTATGCCCAGATTAAACCACTCTTTAAAAAGGGAGATTCTCAGGATTTGTCAAACTATCTGCCCGTGGCTCTCTTGCCTGTTCTGTCAAAGGTATTTGAGGAGGTTGCTCTCTCACAATTATTACCTTTTCTTGAATCAAATAACTTGTTAAACTCCAATCAATTTGGATTTAGAAAAGAGAAATGTACGTCAGATGCAATTGTTGATCTTCTTTCTGAGGTTACTGAGGCCTTGGACGGATCGCAGAGAGCCATTGGGGTTTTCTGCGATCTGTCAAAGGCCTTTGACTGTGTAAGGCATGATGTTTTGATGGAAAAATTGAAGTTGTACGGGATCACTGGTCCAGCACATTCCTGGTTTAAGTGCTACCTTTCAAATAGATTCCAGCAGGTAGTTGTAACAGATGGCTTGAACGTCAAACATTTTTCTCCTTTCTCCCCTGTGATTCACGGAGTCCCTCAAGGGTCAAAAGTTGGGCCTCTTCTTTTCCTTCTTTATACAAATGATCTCACTGCCACAGTTTCTTCAAGGATTATTCAGTTTGCAGATGATACTACGATCCTAGTTAAAGCACCTTCCATCTCTCTTGCAACAAGTAAAGCATCTAAAGATATTTCTTCCATAGAAACTTGGTTTAAACAAAATGGTCTTCATCTCAACTGTTCTAAAACACACATACTTCATTTTCATAACCATCAATTGAATACAGAAAAAGTATCCATCAAATTAGAGTCAGGTGAATTAATCGATTCTGTTGAGAATATCAAATTCCTTGGTTTGAACATTAATGAAAATTTAAAGTGGTCCGATCATCTTAGACAAATAAATTCATCTTTAGCCAAGGCCTTGTTTGGACTCAGAGTAATTTTTAGGGCAACAGGTATAAATGCAGCTCTTACTGTCTATCATTCTTACTTTATGTCTAGGGCATGTTATGGCATTGTCTCCTGGGGTAGTTCTCCAGTCATTAACAGCCTATTTATTATGCAAAAAAAAGCTGTACGGATCTTGGCAGGCGTAGGACCTCGCTCTTCTTGTCGCCCTCTCTTCATAGAAATGGAGTTGTTGACAATTCATGCTGTCTATATATTTCAACTTTATACTTTGGTCAAAAAAATTATAGTAGCATCTTGATGGAAAATCATGAACATCCTTATAATACTCGCCATAGAGATATCCTTCAATATCCGGTTCACAGAACAACCTTATATGAAAAATCTCCTTGGTACATGGGCAGAAAAATTTTTAATTGCCTGCCCCTGGATATAAAATCTGAGGAAAAAATTACATCTTTTCCAAAAAAAACTTTTGATAACACTGTGTCCATACTCTTTAAATGACTTTTTAGAAAATTAATTAAATTTATTTTACAAACGCTTTTTAATTGTTATCACCACCACCAGAAACCATGCCAGTAGTCTACATCTCTGTGTATAATACTATGGAGTCTCTCTATATGTTGTCTCTTTATACGTTCTTATTTTTAAGGAAACTTACTGTTAAGTTACTGACGTGTCATATATTTACCTGTGTAACACACATCAATTGTAAATTAATGTAACGAATAAAAAATTTCATTTCATTTCATTATATAAAAATTAACAAATTTATTTTGATGTGGTTTGTTAACCTATCTATTTAACAGATCTAGTGAAATGCTTATTTTAGTTATTTTTATCTCCTGCTCAAAAAACATATTAATACGTTTGTTTATTTTTATAATCCTACAGTATTTTCAACAGTCAAGTATTGAACTGTCTAAATATTCATAATAAGGAATAAACAATAGTTATTGTTATTTTACATACTTGGCCATCAGTTGAGTTTGTCTGTTGTTGCTATCTGCAGCAAGGTCTTCAGAGCTTCTAAGGCTTTCCAAAATCTGTCAAAAAATTAATAAAAAATATTAAAGCTCTAGTAGTTAAGTTAATCAGGTAATTAAGTTCAGTAGTTAAGTTAGTTCTTCATCATCTTTAAATGAGGGGTAAATTTATTATTTAAAGTAATAACCTACAAAGAAAATTTCAAGTTTGGTGAGTGTCACGTTTCCCAAAGCCACCCATTAACTTGATAAAATGGTGTAATATTGGCTTTCAATGAGGATTGGTCCTTGGAAAACTGTCCTTGAGATATTGAACGTCTGCAGTGATTGTGATAGTTGGATTCTTGGCCGTGTTAGGAACAGGCAAAATGGGGAATTGAAACTTCCTATTCATTTTGAACGGGGTATAGTGCGGGATCCACATTAAATGGCCGAAAATGCAAATTAACATCGTAATATAGGTTATCATCGGTGATAAATCAGCAGGAAAGCGGCCACATAGTGATAAGATTATCTTGATACTGAGCTGTGATAAAACTGTCGCAAATTGTGTGACATGCATTGAACACTTAAAAGTGTACAGAAATGTTGAGTATCAGGCTCGAGATATTGAGGTTTGAATGAACTTATCCAGTGATCCACCATCACAAAGGACAGGGCCGCCCCGAGGGCGGGGCGACCGGGGCAGTCGCCCCGGGCGCCACGGCCAAGGAAGCGCCGCGGCTGAGGGGAAATCCCCGTTTTATAAAGACTCAAACACTTTACAAAAATTGTAAAAATTCATCAATAAATATTTTAGAAACAAATTGTTCAGTAATATTTTTTTTAATTAGCCTAGTTCAAATTAAAATTTCAAACAATATGCTAGTCAGAAATGAGGAATGACTAATTTATTATAACTATAAACCTTTTTTTACAATGCAAGTGGAAGAGTGGAAGTGAATCATGATAGCATTTGGCTGAATGTAGGCCTACTGGTCAGCTGATCATGAGTTTAAAAAATGGCTCGAGCGCTGGCTCAGGGCCCACGAAACAACAACAGGCCTGCATACTACCCCCCCCCCCCCCCAATACCTAATTGAGAATTATAATTATAGAATAATTAGAGGATTAACTGAAATTCGGCCGCATCTGGTCACTTGACTAAAAATGTATGCAGGCCCGTTAGTTTCCGTATAGGCCCTGCCGCTGCCCAGACCCAGATCATAACAGCATTGAAAATTTAACCATGCACTTAATTTAATGCGTCTGACTGTAATTTAACAATTAATTTAGGGGGCGCGGATAAAAATCTCGCCCCGGGCGCCTATTACCCTCGGGGCAGCCCTGACAAAGGAAGCAACTGGTTTGGAATCAGGCTCTTACATCAGATTGAGTCTAAACCAGCACTCTTGTGGAACATTAAATAATTGTTGAGAAATTAAGTTAATCAAACCTCTTTTATATGGAAGCCCAAGAATCCCCACAAAGGCTTAATATTTTCTAAATAGTTACAGGTTAAGCATTGCACCTTTCACCAGGTTAAATTGGTACATCATTATAGTATTAAATTTACAAATATAGTTTGAAAAGACTATCAATTCTATGTTTTATAGGACCCTAGTCAGCAGAAAATTTTAATGTTTATTTAAATAAAGACTTGGATCAATTTTCCTCTTTTTTAATTAGTGTTTTTTATTCCTGATAAACTGTATCTGACAGAGAAAGAGCGGTTTGAATGATTTGCCAATCACGGCAATCACAGAAGAAGTTTTCACTGAGTAGCAGGTATTAAAAATCTCTATGCTTGGCTCATTTGGGTGGCCCTGTTTATGTGAGTCTCCCTGTCAATGCTGGGTCCCGTGAGACAGTGTTGCTGAGCCACCTGCAGAGCAAAGTATGCGACCACAGCTCCGTCCTTGAGTTTATTAAGTTCACCAAGTCTCACCTGAGTCTCCCAGTCAATGCTGGGTCCCGTGAGACAGTGTTGCTAAGCCACCTGCAGAGCAAAGTTTGCGACTACAGCTCCGTCCTTGAGTTTATTAAGTTCACCAAGTCTCACCTGAGTCTCCCAGTCAATGCTGGGTCCCGTGAGACAGTGTTGCTAAGCCACCTGCAGAGCAAAGTTTGCGACCACAGCTCCGTCCTTGAGTTTATTAAGTTCACCAAGTCTCACCTGAGTCTCCCAGTCAATGCTGGGTCCCGTGAGACAGTGTTGCTAAGCCACCTGCAGAGCAAAGTTTGCTCCGTCCTTGAGTTTATTAAGTTCACCAAGTCTCACCTGAGTCTCCCAGTCAATGCTGGGTCCCGTGAGACAGTGTTGCTAAGCCACCTGCAGAGCAAAGTTTGCTCCGTCCTTGAGTTTATTAAGTTCACCAAGTCTCACCTGAGTCTCCCAGTCAATGCTGGGTCCCGTGAGACAGTGTTGCTAAGCCACCTGCAGAGCAAAGTTTGCTCCGTCCTTGAGTTTATAAAGTTCATCAAGTCTCACCTGAGTCTCCCAGTCAATGCTGGCTCCCGTGAGACAGTGTTGCTAAGCCACCTGCAGAGCAAAGTTTTCAACCACAGCTCCGTCCTTGAGTTTATAAAGTTCACCAAGTCTCACCTGAGTCTCCCAGTCAATGCTGGGTCCCGTGAGACAGTGTTGCTAAGCCACCTGCAGAGCAAAGTATGGGGTCACAGTTCCGTCCTTGAATCTATAAAGTTTCACCGAGTCTCACCTGAGTCTCTTTGTCAATGCTGGATCCCTTGAGGCAGTGTTGCTGGGCCACCTGCAGAGCAAAGTTGCAACCACAGCTCCGTCCTTGAGTTTATAAAGTTCACCAAGTCTCACCTGAGTCTCCCTGTCAATGCTGGGTCCCATGAGGCAGTGTTGCTGAGCCACATGCAGAGCAAAGTTTGTACCCAGGCTCCGTCCATAAGTCTCTAGTTTCACCTGAGTCTCCCAGTCAATGCTGGCTCCCGTGATGCAGTGGTGCCGAGTCACCTGCAGAGCAATCCTTGTGCCACAGCTCCAGCTATGAGTCTCCCTGTTTACGTTGGGTCCCCCCGAAACACAGTGGGACTGAGCCACCTGCAGATCAAAGCTTGTCCCACGGCTCCGTTCTTGAGTCTGTAGAGGTACACCAACTCTCACCTGAGCCGCCCTTTCGATGCTAGGTCTTGTGAGGCAGTGTTGCTGAGCCACCTGCAGAGCAAAGCTTGTGCCACAACTCCGTCCTTGAGTCTGTAGAGGTACACCAATTCTTACCTGAGTCTCCCTGTTTACGCTGTGTCCCCCCGTGAGGAAGTGTTGCTGAGACATCTTCCAGAGCAAAGTTTGTGCACACGGTTCAGTCCATGAATCTAAAGTTTCACCGAGTCCCACCTGAGTCTCCCTTTTTACGTCGGGTCCCCCTGTGACACAGCGGTACTGAGCCACCTGCAGAGCAAAGCTTGTCCCACGGCTCCGTCCTTGAGTCTGTAGAGGTACGTACACCAACTCTCACCTAAGCCGCCCTTTCGACGCTAGGTCCCGTGAGGCAGTGGTGCTGAGCCACCTGCAGAGAAAAACTTGTGCCCACAGCTCCATCCTTGAGTCTGTAGAGGTACACCAACTCTCACCTGAGCCGCCCTTTTGATGCTAGGTCCTGTGAGGCAGTGGTGCTGAGCCACCTGCAGAGCAATGCTTGTGCCCACAACTCCATCCTTGAGTCTGTAGAGGTACACCAACTCTCACCTGAGCCGCCCTTTCGATGCTAGGTCTTGTGAGGCAGTGGTGCTGAGCCACCTGCAGAGCAAAGCTTGTGCCACAACTCCGTCCTTGAATCTGTAGAGGTACACCAACTCTCACCTGAGTCTCCCTGTTTACGCTGTGTCCCCCCGTGAGGCAGTGTCACTGAGCCACATGCAGAGCAAAGTTTGTGCACACGGTTCAGTCCATGAATCTAAAGTTTCACCGCGTCCCACCTGAGTCTCCCTTTTTACGTCGGGTCCCCCTGTGACACAGCGGTACTGAGCCACCTGCAGAGCAAAGCTTGTCCCACGGCTCCGTCCTTGAGTCTGTAGAGGTACACCAACTCTCACCTAAGCCACCCTTTCGACGCTAGGTCCCGTGAGGCAGTGGTGCTGAGCCACCTGCAGAGCAAAGCTTGTGCCACGGCTCTGTCTTTGAGTCTGTAGAGGTACACCAACTCTCACCTGAGTCTCCCTGTTTACGCTGTGTCCACCCGTGAGGCAGTGTTACTGAGCCACCTGCAGAGCAAAGCTTGTGCCCACAGCTCTATCCTTGAGTCTGTAGAGGTACACCAAGTCTCACCTGAGCCGCCCTTTCGACGCTAGGTCCTGTGAGGCAGTGGTGCTGAGCCACCTGCAAAGCAAAGCTTGTCCCACGGCTCCGTCCTTGAGTCTGTAGAGGTACACCAACTCTCACCTGAGTCTCCCTGTTTACACTGGGTCCCCACGTGACGCAGTGGTGCTGAGCCACCTGTAGAGCAAAGCTTGTCCCACGGCTCCATCTTTAAGTCTGTAGAGGTACACCAACTCTCACCTGTGCCACCCTTTCGACGCTAGCTCCCGTGAGGCAGTGGTGCTGATCCACCTGCAAAGCAAAGTTTTGTGCCCACAGCTCTATCCTTGAGTCTGTAGAGGTACACCAACTCTCACCTGAGCCGCCCTTTCGACGCTAGGTCCCGTGAGGCAGTGGTGCTGAGCCACCTGCAGAGCAAAGCTTGTCCCACGGCTCCATCCTTGAGTCTGTAGAGGTACACCAACTCTCATTGAGCCGCCCTTTCGACGCTAGCTCCCGTGAGGCAGTGGTGCTGATCCACCTGCAGAGCAAAGTTTTGTGCCCACAGCTCCATCCTTGAGTCTGTAGAGGTACACCAAGTCTCACCTGAGCTGCCCTTTCGACGCTAGCTCCCGTGAGGCAGTGGTGCTGATCCACCTGCAGAGCAAAGTTTGTGCCCACAGCTCCATCCTTGAGTCTGTAGAGGTACACCAAGTCTCACCTGAGCTGCCCTTTCGACGCTAGCTCCCGTGAGGCAGTGGTGCTGATCCACCTGCAGAGCAAAGTTTGTGCCCACAGCTCCATCCTTGAGTCTGTAGAGGTACACCAAGTCTCACCTGAGCTGCCCTTTCGACGCTAGGTCCCGTGAGGCAGTGGTGCTGAGCCACCTGCAGAGCAAAGCTTGTCCCACGGCTCCGTCCTTGAGTCTGTAGAGGTACACCAAGTCTCACCTGAGCCACCCTTTCGACGCTAGGTCCCGTGAGGCAGTGGTGCTGAGGCACCTGCAGAGCAAAGCTTGTCCCACGGCTCCGTCCTTGAGTCTGTAGAGGTACACCAAGTCTCACCTGAGCCGCCCTTTCGACGCTAGGTCCCGTGAGGCAGTGGTGCTGAGCCACCTGCAGAGCAAAGCTTGTGCCCACAGCTCCATCCTTGAGTCTGTACAGGTACACCAACTCTCCCCTCTCCACCATGTGCTCCAGGTGCTGTGTTTACAAGGAATTGTATTTAGTTAAATAAATAAAATTTACAAAAGTGAATATTTAACTGCCTATTTAAATGTAAAAGTTGACCACCTGTTCCAGATAAAGTAGTCAACTCACACTCCTCTTTTGTGAATTGTATTTTACTGTATTGTTAAAAAAGGAATTAATTCATTAGTTCATTGTTTCATATCATATCTATGATCTTTTTTATCACAGTCCTATTTTTATTTCATAATATAACATCCTACTCACATCACAACATACCTTACTAACGTGTTTTCATACTTTTTTTTAAGTTGTGAAGTTACTTTTAGTCCTTGTTGTCTTTAAGCAATAGATTTTTCCCCTGACTTGGGAATGAGATATTTGTTAAATTTTTCCTGTTATAAACTTTATACTCTCAATTTAGGAACAGGCTGTAATTACCTAACAAACAAACGATTCTTTTAAATTTTAATTAACTCGCTAAAATGTTAGTAAACATTGTTTCACTGAATCAGGGTTTTTGAATGTATATATTTTTCTATACCGTATATAAAATTTACCTGAACTTGAACATTGTTTGTTGGTGGAAGCAGATTGGAAAGTGAGTGAAAATGTGTAGAAACGAAGATATGAGGGCAGTCATTCTCCTTTGCAATGAAATGTTGTAAAAAGGCAGCTAGAATACCGAGGCCGTCCACTTCAGATGTGCCTTTCCCAAACTCATCTAAGATAACCAGGGAGTTAGGTGTTGAGTTACGAACAGCAAAAGACATCTGAAAATATTTAAATAAACTGACCAACTTTTGTTACAAGATCTTTAATGTGAATTGTAATTTAACAGCTGATTTGAACTTAACCTTCAGATGAATTTTTCTTATTTGGAGAAGTGTCAAACGACTGTTATATTAATAAAAACTTTATGAGATAGAATAAAATGAAATGAAATGAAAAAGATAAATTGCTAATTTCCGTTTATTACAATAAACGTTTTCAAGCAAGAAAGAAAGAAGGATGAAACTTTGACATAATACCCCCCGCCGCAGCAGACCTGCGTACTCAGCGAATTTAAAAATTAGTAATATTAATTTTGACCAGATAAACCTGTAAACCAAATATCATCACATGCTCATAAATAGGGAAACGTATGTCCATTCTCCTTATGATAAATATAGGGAAAGAGTACGCAGGTATGCTGCCATGGGGAACACTAAAAGTAAGTTTTTAGCATAAAAAAAAATTACTTCGACCATACGAAGCCATACATTAAGTTTCATCAATATCTGTCCACTGCTAAAGGAGTTTGTCTATTCTCCATATGATTAACATGGGAAAAGAGTCTGCAGGTTTGCTGCCATGATAAGCAAAAAAACCAAGATTTTTTTACCATGAATGGATTAATCTCAACCAAATGAAGCTAAATACCAAGTTTAATCCTAAAATATTGGTTAATAAATGAAATATTAACACATCCTTATTCTCCATAAGATTAACATCGGAGCCCCAAAATACAATGTACTGTCTTTAGACTTTTGAATATCTCGGAAACCAATGGAGATAGAGAAAAGCTTCAAGATACTAAATTGTGTGTTTTTTTCGAGCTAAATCCAATAGTCAAAATAAAAATTTTAAAATTTTAAAAATTACATATGAAAAATGCAAAAAACCCATTTTTGGGGTACAAAACCCCCCAAAACTACCCCTTCCGGTAGGTCGATAGGTCTGGTTTACAAACTCATCCAAATAAACGTAGGATTACACATCTACCAAATTTGGTGTCAATTGGACCATTTTTACAAGAGTTATCGTGTCTAGGGACACATACATATATATATATATATTTTTAATGACTATTATTTTTGGTCTCTGGGCACCTGAAAACGAAAAAGTAACATGGTACCGGGCTTAGGTCTTACCATGAGACCTACGGTAATAGCTTATTCCCTATGGGAAATTTGCTAATAAACATAAAATATAAACAAACAATATTTGGTATTTACAATTTTGGAAAACATCTGACTTTGAAATTTGTTTAGAGTACAAAAAATAAATTTCAGTTGTGTTGAATCAAAAATATATACAATCTTAAATTTAACCCGGAAGGAGCCTTGGTCCTTAAAACCAACTGGTGTGCCAATTCAGAATTTCTTAGTGCCAGTTGGTTGGTTTTAGGGTTTTGATGTAGTTTGATTCTATGAACTGCTTTGAGATTAAAGTAGCCTTCAAAAGTTTGGTTGTGGTGAGATGCATGATTATAAATTGGTTTCCGATCATCCTTATGCACCACATCAAAATGGTGGCCAGTCGTCCAAACTCGTAACGAGTTTGATGTCTGACCAACATACTCTTTTAGATGACTGGGACGGTGGCGACGTCCTGTAATCCAGCTACTTGGAGGTCACGAATTGTGGATAGTTATGAGCGATGGCTTGTGGATGCGATATTCCCTGGTGGGGATTAACGTCCGCACTAGTGAATACTAGTTCATCCATAAGTACCATCCTCATGATTAGACCAATTCGTATATGGGAGGTAGAAATTGTGGTTCGGATCCCACGTTAAACTGTAGGTCCCTAGATACCATTGGCTGTTGGGCTATGAATTAACAGTCCTGTCTAAGGAGAATGTCGGCCTTAGTCAGTAACAAGACTACAAGATCGCGCCACAATCATCCTACACTCATCCCTCATTCATACTTGGCTTTAAACTACCTATTGAGTTAGGTCGCCATTTCAATAAAGGTATTAAAGGTATTTTGGACAGATTTGTACCAATATACTATAGTTTTGCTCAATATTATCCTCTTGAAAAGGTTTGTGCTTTTTAGCTTAGTTTCTTTTTTTACAGAAAATTGCTGGTAGATTTTCTTTGCAGTTTTATAATTAGCGAATGATTTCACTGAGACTCCGCCCAAACTCAGAAGACTAAATCATCTTATGGGTGTGAATTACTTTTCTGGAAGTTACATTTGGTTTAATTGTATAGCTTAAGATTTTCTTTGTAAACATTTTGTAATATACTTGTGGATAAGTAAATATTATTATTATTACAGTCGACTCTCGATGACTTGAAATTCACGGGACCATGATTTTTCTTAGAATTACAGAGGTAATGTACAGTACAGTGACAGCAACTTCGAGTTATAGATGTAATTATATATCTTATAAATGTCAAAATTTTACTGTAAATTTAATGTGAGTTATATATCGGTTTTTATTTTAACCAAGCAGGTTTTTGAAGGGGATTGAGAATAATTTGAGGTACCGATGATTTCGAGCTATCAAGGTTCCAGTAAGCGAGAGATGACTGTATTACCTGCCTGAGGTCGACCATAAAGGAAGACATCTGTGCGTCGACCGCGTCTACTGGCTGGATACGAGAGTGTATCTGGTCTACGATGCCAATGGTAGCGCTCTGGGCTGGCACATAGCTCCCGACGTGAGCCAAGTACACTATCAGGGCCACCTGTTCTGCCAAACAAGGAAGATGTTGACGCTTAAAAAAGTAACTGCAGTCACTGGTTAATCAATATCGATGAGATTCTGTTTGGTCTTTGCGCCTTTCTATTCCTTATAAAATTTTTATGAGGGACGGTCCAAACCCCGATCTTGTTACCTTATTTCGACCTGTTGTCAAACAGCACCATTAGTTTAATAAATGTGTAAAGTATTGAATCCATAGTTAATTTCAAGATCAAAACACATCTTGAGAGTTGATAGCTTTACAAATTCTTTCACCAAGAAGATAAAAAAAGAAAAGAAAAATTGGAATAAAATTATACATTTAGATGGTTGAAAAGTTTATTAAAATATCAAGAAATGTTTTACATGATGGGTGCTTACACCCAAATACTACAAACGCTGTAATGGGTTCTGTGGGTCATCCATTTACTAGAGTAGCACCCAGTTGAAAGTTTTTCTTAGGTTATCAGGAAAAACTTGGGTGCTTGACAAAAAAAAGATTACTTTAAAAAAAAAAAAAATAGTGCCATCTTGGATTTTATTATTTTTAGCATTGGTGATAATTTATATGGACTTTTCAAGTTGCCTGATTATAGTATTACATGCTATACGGGTTGCTAGATTTGATTTTTATATTATCAAAACCGTAAAACGATCAATAAATGAAAATTGGTCAATTTTTAAGATTTTACAGTATTTTATTAATGCAACAAATCTTATTTTCATTTTATGTAACTATTTTTATCTTATAAAATTTCAAAACTAAACTTTCTTAAAGTGCTTAAAAACAAATAATTTTATATCGTTAACTATCATTCTCAACCAGAATTTAACCTCATTAAATGATTATTCATATTGCCTCTTATTATTTCCCAATCATCCCCTGTATAAACAAAGGGCTGTGTCGTCTGCTATGCAAGTTATTCTGCCAATAAAGGATGCATTGCAAATAATATACATTAAAAATAACACTGACCCCTGGAACCCTGTATAAAATCTCCTCCATTTCACTTAATACCCTATTAATTTTGATACACTGTTTTCATTAAGTAACTTGTAAACCAATTATATGCTATCCCCCTAAGAGCTCCAACATCGTCAGCCTAGCCAACAAGGGAGGTCTCATCGGGCATGCCAAGCCTCATAAGACTTGTATGAGATGTTCCAGAGCTCTAGTCCAAGGATCAATCACTGTGCTGCTTTTGATCTGAAGCTGGCCCTCAAACAGCTGAGTAGGTATATCAAATACGAATCAATCAAACGCATAAGGTAAATGTTGATGTGGAAAGTATGCTTGAACAGCATAGCCAACCACCTGGCGGAGTTGAAGGCGTTCTTGAGATTAAAAGTCAGAATCACTTACAATTATTGCTTTTAATTGATACAGTAACCTTTTGTATTACTGAATCAAACAGCCTCAAGTAAAATATATATATATATATATATATATAATAAAAGATTTATATATATATATATATATATATATATATATATATTAATACGCAAGCATGTACATCGTAGGATAAATCCGCACGTACCATTAGAAAGGTATAGTCTTGTAGATGAGCAGAATCACATTCTAATTCACATCGGACTCCAGGGCTACGCCCTACAGGCTTTCAAAGTTCCAATGTTAATCTTATGGAGAAAAGAGAATTGAATGAATCATTAGACAGCTGTTTTAAAAACAACTGTTAGAAAATTAGGAAGAACAGATGTTTTAGTTCTTAAGTGTTTTTAAGCTTCTTGGGTCCAGATCAACTGAAATTTTGATCGAATTTCGATCACGAGGCGATCTCTAGTATATATAAATCTATATAAAATATATATATAGATTAAATATATAATAAATATATATAATATATGTACTATATATATTATATATATATATGTATATATATATATAATATGCACATTAAACTCAAATAATAGAGTGTGCAATGAGCCGCTGCATCTACGGTCAGATTAATGCGTCACCTTCCTGACAAAATGACGTATTTCAGTTTTGTCAATTTTTCAGGAGAGCCAAAAGAAGAAAACTGGGTCTAAATTTCTGTCCATGGTAGAAAAAGGTTTTAATGGAGGAAAATGATATTTAGAAGTTCAATACCTATCAAAACTATAATGTTGGTGTTTTATTTAGTAAAAATTTTCATGGAGTGTTTAAAAAAATATATTTTTTTAAGGGAGATACGTCAATTTGTGTGAACATGGAGTTTTTGTTTAAGTGAGGAAAGTCTCTTTGAAGTAATGCTCTAGGTTTTGATTTATTGCAAAATATTTTTATAAGCTATCAAATGTAACATCCTATGGTTCTAAACGCTTTTAGATATTAACCAGCCTTTAGGTCGATACTATAAAGAAAATTTGTGATAAAAAATATAACACTCGATTTGTTTTGTGAGGATCCTTTAGTAATTATGTTTTTCAGTACAAATTAACTCTACAGTTACTCTTTAATAAATTATCTTCTTTAACGAGTTAAATAAAATTAGTTTCTTTTAAAAAAAACTAGTGGAGTGTAGGGGCAAAGGCCCCTAAAAATCAAAATGGTGATGTCTAAAAAAAGCTTTAATGTATCACCTCCTTATTGCAGTATTAGGCTAACTGTATTTTTCTCAAGCTCTAGTGTGAACTTACACGTTTGGGGTTTCTAATAAAATATTTCCTAATCTTGACGAAATTTTTGGAGGTATCAAATCAGTAATTTACTAATAATTTCCCCTGTATTAAAATGCAGTAGTCTATTTTGTGGAAAAATTATCGCACTATTACACTACCAAACACGGTAAAAATTGTTTTAACCTTAAACATTTTCATGATGAGTTTTCAACTAAAATAAATAAAATAGTTCAATACAGCATAAGCCCATTAATACTGTACACTCCTTAAACCTGGACCCCTGTGTCCCCCATTCCCCCACACACTCCCCATGCCTGACCCCACTGGTCCCACTGACCCATGCCTACCCGTGCTCCCGTTCACCTCTCCTAACCCGTGTTTCCTGTACCCCCTATGCCCCTGTACACTCTTGCCCCCTCATAACACTGTGCCCTTCATTCTCTCTTGCCCACATGTCCGCAGTTCTTTTCCGTGACCCCCGTGCCCTCTATGTTCCTCATTCCTCCCCAATGCCCACCATACCCAACCAACTTCTGTGCCTCCAACGTATCTAGTAGGCCCCACCCCTTGTACCTTCATTCCCATAACTCCATACCCCGTGCCCCAAGCCCACCATTCCTCCTCATGCAACCTATATCCCCACGCCCCCTTACCCGATGCCCCCGCACCCAGGTACTCCGTGCCCACTGGCACACCGTTCTTCTCCGTGGTCCCCATGCCCTCTATGTCCCCCAAGCCTCCCCCGTGTCCCCATGTTCATCTGAACCCCGTGCCTCGTGCCACCGACGAGCCTAGTGCCCATTGTGCCTTCCAACCCCTGCTCCGCCACGGGCTTCCTATATTTCCGTACCCCCATACCCGACGTTGCTCCCCGTGGCAACCGTGTCCCCCATGCCCATCTACCCCTTTTGCCACCGACGCCCCTAATGCTCCTTGTGCCCTCATCACCCCGCCGCCACGTTCCCCAGTCCATCCCCATGCCTCCCCAGAGTGCCCACTATGCCCCCGCACCCTCCATGCTTTTGTACCCTCATGCTCGCCGATCCTCCCTGTGCCCCTATTTTGCCCATGCCTCTACCGATCCCCTCAGGCCCCCTTGTCTCCAGTGCCACCGACACCCCTCGTGCCCTTCGTGCCATCATATCCCCGAATTCCCCTGTACTTCCCGTGGTCATGTGCTGCCATCCCCGCCGTCCCTCCCCGTACCTCCGTGCCTTCCTGTGCCCCCGCCCTTTCCCCTATTCCTCCCATGTCTCCCCCGTACCCCCCATGTATTCCTCTTACGGAAGCTATCCAATGTTAGTAGTTTACATACAATGATTCAGTCAAAAATAAATAAACACTCAACAAAACAATTCAACTCTTCACCTCTATATATTAATAGCCAATATAAAGCAGTAACGTAATAACAAATCGACATTCACTGAGTAAAGACAATTAACCATTATATCAACCATGCCACTTCTAAGATAATTTTAACTTTTTAAATTTTTTTTCCTGAATATACCAATATTCTACTCCTATTTCCTTAATGACACAGATAGGGTCACGAAGATGAAATCTCCTGTGGATCTGTAATCCGTTCATGTCTCCTCCTTTTTTATAGTGCATTTCCAATTTTAAAAAGTTATAAGTATGTGGTTATCTTAACTCAAAATATCTGCTCAATAACCAGCTGAGTTTATGATAAAACACTGGAACATCTGCTTAAACACACGTGTAGATCTAAAAATCATCTTCCCATTAGATTAACATTGGAACTTCAAGGCCCAAAGGGGCGAAGCTCAGGTAACTTTTGATAATTCTGGTATTTTTGCTTGCGTCCTTGGCTCTCAAGCTTTAAAATGAGCCATCATACGTTACCCTATCTTTCTTCTAACTCAAGATATTTCGTGGGGACCGATTCGCTTACGGAATTATATATATAGATTCTCTGGTATATCTATAAAGGAATAAAAGTGTTTTAATGTAAAAAATACAATAATGTAGAGTAATAATACAAAACTTAAACAAACATTTTTAATGAGAATGTGTTTCAAGAATGTGTTTCCTTAAAAAATTAAATACTTTTAAAGAAAGTAGTGGGGTAAAAGTACTTCTTCATTCCCAACGTTATAGACTGTGAAGTTGTACACTGTGAGGCGGCATTTATAAAATAATGAGCAAATAAAAGACTTGTTGCAAGTCAAAAACTTCACACAAGAGTGTATGATCATTATTTTTATGGTGAGATACACCATTCATTATACTAATAATGCTATGTAATGAAGTCTCAAAAACTGATGTAACTCTTGAGTTACAACAAACTAATTTGTCAGACAAACTTCAAAATGGGTAACTGATTGTGAAAATCATACAAACTGTTGTATCTCGAGATCCGCCACTTTGTCAAATATAAAACTTCTTAGATTTAAGATATGCTGAAAGTAAAAATTTAAATATTTTTGTTTGTAGTGCAGAAAGAGATAAGTCTGTTAGTGGGAATTGTAGAGGAACAAAAATAAACTTACAGCCGACGTATCTCAAAGTTCGATATTTTTTTAGATACGTCACTTTGTCAGGAAGGCAATGAATGGTACTGATCAAAACATCCTGGCAAAACGCGGGTTTGAACCCACAACATCCGACCCGGAGTCCTGAAGTCGGGACAACATGGTCCCAAAGTCTAACGTACTAACCACTATGCCACCGACTCACCCATAATTAATATATCTAGAAAAAATATTATATGTTTTTTATATGTATAAAATTTTATAAGGGTACTTGTGTATAATGTATTAAGTTGAATAAAAATTATCATTATCATGTTAAAATTGCTACGCTTAGAAAAACACAAACACAGACAAAAACTGTATGAAGAAAAATGATTGTAGCAGTGCACCTGTTTAAGATAAACACTCTTTCCACTGGCGTTGGGTCCAGTGAGGATTTTTATCAGCCCATTCTCTGGACTGGAATGTGTGTCATTCGGAACAAACATGTCTGCCAGCATCTCTTGCAAAATATGACGACCTTTAGTGATGTGGACTGTCTTATCAGTGGTCATGTGAGGCTGAACAAGATTGAAGTCTCGAGCAGCTTTTGTAAATGCCAACAAACTGAAAAATTAAAATACATGATAGATAACTAGCAAAACTTTTAACATATTTGATATTTAATTTTAAATAAACCTTGATAGCTTTCGTACTCCAAATTTGGGGCCTTTTTTCTTTAAGTATGACTATCTCTAAACATAAAATAATAAATAATTCTTCTTTGTGGTAATAAACAATAGAATAAAACCTTTTATACATGATAAAAATATATAATGAAATGTATGAAAAAGAATAAAACTAGGTCAAAAGAATTTGCAACACAATTTTTTTTATAACTAACACAATCTACAAAAATACATACCTTTTAACAAGAAACGTCCACAAACAAAATCAAAACAAGTATGCTTTCTTGCATTCATTAGATAAAGAACTCAAGCTTTGAGCTGTAAGCTGTTAGCATCCCAATTGTGTACGTTTTTAGATCACAACACTTTAAAGCTCAGTACAATGAACAATTTTGTTCAATGAATAGTCTTAAAAATTACCTATTTACTGTGACAGCCAATATACATGTACTGAAGCAATTATTGCTCACCAGTCGAGTTCCGCAATGAGGCCAGTGAGCTTGACCAGAGGTGCAATGTTGCGCTGGATGTATTGCACCAGTTTCAACACTATTTTAGATTCAATCTCAATAACTTTCAAATGCCAATCACCCAGCCTATTGTCAAGCTCTGTAACACAAAAAGGGCTAGTTTATAATCACGGCAAAGTGGAACAACTTTAAAGGATCTTAGCAAAGCTATTCACAAAGAACTGAACTTTCCTCAATTGTGTAGCTGGTTATAAATCTTATTTTTTCACAGAATTAGGTGACTTATCTAAAGTCAGGTTGTTTACCATTAGTACTCAAATTTGTAGTGATTGTGCTATATGGAACCTTTAATAGCCACTCGGAAGAGATTTCATCAATCCTTTTGATTAATCAATTAGGATGTATAATAGTAAATGACTTGCTTTGTAAGTGTGATTGATTTTTTGTTTCCTTGCACTCGAACTGGAATAGAAAAATTTTGAAATAAATATTATTATTCATAATATTATTTGCCATACTTAAACCACCATGGATACCACCAATCTTATGTTATACAAGAAGCACTGTTTGTTTAGACAACATTTTTTTTCTGTCCTAGGAGTTTAAGATTATTGTTCATGAATAGGGTTAAAGAGTTTTTATGGCCACAAGGAATTGATTATACATTTGTCTTACCGTAGCATCTAGCGCTCTTGTACAGGGCTGATTCTTTATTCCTTAGCGCTATCTGTAATCAAAAGTATAAAAATGTTCCAAATAACAGAATATGAGGGCTGATTAGAAAGTAAATTTAATATTTTTATCCGATGAAAGAAAGAGTGGGGAGAAGGCATGAAAGTGTCATAGTTGGGTAGACTCATTAAGAAAACTTTGTAAGACTATCAATTAGGCAGTGGAGCAGACCACATTAAAGTTGACAGTGGATGTCATTAATCCAGCCCAACCCTTTCCTTCACCACAACAGCCCTTGTACGAGGGCTATTCAGAAAGTAAGGAACGTTTTCGTCTTACGCCGTTAGGCGTGTGCATATCGCCTATATTAGGGTATGAGAGGGTTCGGGGCCTCAGTGAAGTGGCTATCCAGCCGTGACGCTAGGAGCATCGTCGCACTGCTAGTTTTCTTTATTTTAAAATTCAAAATGGCCGCTCTTGTTAAAAATCTCGCCAGTTTCGAAGTGCGATCGGTAACACGGTTTTTGTTGGCAAAAAACTTAAAACTGATAAAAATTTATCGAAAAGTGTGCGGGGTGTATGGGAATAATGTCTTGAATGAATGTTCTGTGCGTAAGTTGTGTATTCAGTTTACAAATGACCGAACCAATGTTCGTGATGAGCAGTAGAGTGGACGACCGAGCATTGTGACTGACGAACTGGTCACTAAAGTTGACGAGAAGATCCATGAAACCCGCTGCTCCACCTTAACGGAGCTTTCGTTATCTTTCCCTCAAGTTTCACGGACTTTGCTGTGGTGAAATTGAAAGAATAAAAATCGAAAAATCTGTATCGGTTTTAAGTTTTTTGCCAACAAAAACTGTGTTACCGATCGCACTTCGCAAGTAGCAGGATTTTTTTACAGGAGCGGCCATTTTGAATTTTAAAATAAAGAAAACTAGCAACGCGATGATGCTCCTAGCGTCACGGCTGGATAGCCACTGAGGCCAGTGAGGAGTGAGGCCCCGAACCCTCTCATACCCTAATATAGGCGATACCCGCACGCCTAACGGCGTAGGACGGAAACGTTCCTTACTTTCTGAATAGCCCTCGTATATTAAAGATTTTACCTTGTTCCTCCAATAAGAACATTATTCTTAAAAACATGCATTTTTTTAAAGCGTTCTATAGTCAGTGTTAAAACTATTGTAATAGTTCTTGGCTACTCATTATAATGTTTGCCTTTAAAAGAACTGAAACCAGCCCTTTACACCATTATAGGTCGTTAATCAATAATTCTTTATTTTTAGTAATCATTTTAAATAAAGTTTAGATAGGTCTTCATGAAATTAAGTATTGTAAAAAATCAGTTTGGTTTGTATTAGTACGATTATTTTTATTTAAATTTTTGATTAATTTAATGGCTGTTAATTATTTAATTTTAATTACTCTGCATCATAATAAAACATTTTACAGGGTTCTACAAATTTATGTTGACTATAATTAAAAGTCCTCTCCAGACATGTTGGTGCTATTACTCAGTATAAATTATGAAACATCTTCCAATACTACTTGATATATTTACACTTAATTACACTTAAATTAAATTAATTACTTTATTACATTAATTACTTAAATGGCACTTTGATTAATTTACACTTAATTTTACTTTAATTACAAATAAGACAGTAAATATATATGTAAGATGTTACAATGGTGGCAGCTTTCGACCAGTCCCTAAAAATTTGATTACATTTTTTACGATATATGATAACAAATTTCTAAGATAAATTCTAGCAGAAGAATAAAAAAATAAAAAAACATTTTGAAGTGGTTTGCAATAATTTTCTTCTAGGGATTTCATCTTGGGAAAATGTTAAATAATAACAACAGATTTAATCCTTTCAGCACTATGGTACAATAGCACGGTTTTCTCATTTAAAGTGTTAAGACCTTGTAATAGTTCTTGGCTACTCATTATAATGTTTGCCTTTAAAAGAACTGAAACCAGCCCTTTACACCATTATAGGTCGTTAATCAATAATTCTTTATTTAGTAATCATTTTAAATAAAGTTTATATAGGTCTTCATGAAATTAAGTATTGTAAAAAATCAGTTTGGTTTTTTTTGAGTAGGATTATTTTTATTTAAATTTTTGATTAATTTAATGGCTGTTAGTTATTTAATCTATATTTTTAATACGCTAGGCATATTTTTGTCATAATTGTTTTGGAGCGGTGGTGCTACCGATTACCATGTCCAAGGTGTTGTTAGAAAGGTCTTAGCCGGCAGTTTTGCCATCAATTAAAAAAATTAGAAAAGTCACCATGGACATGGGAAAATATGAGGTTAAAGTTGCAATTTTCCCCATAGACCTGCATATTATTATGCAGTTACAAACCAACGAGAAATCAGCTGTTTATTTAAGGAAGTGGTTAAACGAATCAAATCGGACCCTGAAAAATTGTTATTGAACGTACAGCTGGAAACAAAACACCAGGTTTTATTTGCACAAAATCAAAACATAACCAAAAACATTCGACATAATGGAGACTATAAGACGTCGACCAGAGGACGGCCAAGAGGAGGAGGCCGACGAACTTTAACTGGTAGACGCGAACGAAATACAAATAATACTATTGTCGTTGATGCCGAATACAGCATGCACCCTTCCGTATTGGGTTTAAGTGTGCTCTCCAACAGCCGCCTGAAGATTTCACATTCTAATTAGGACTGTTGGATAATAGCTGCATAAGCTGTTCCAGATATAATTTCAAAGCAGAACAAACAAGTGGTGATCGCCGAACCTTCAGCCTTTGTTGTCATAAAGGAAAAGTTATTCTACCACCGTTATGTGTTTCTCCTATAATTCTAAGACTACTTCAAAATCGTGCGTCCACGGACCTCTCCCACAAATGTCTGTTAATTATAATGAGAACATAAGATCGTTCAACATGTCATTTGCAATTGTTAGCTCCCCGAGTTAAGTCATCTGGGTCAGAGACTTTGTGACTCTTCTCAGCTGTTTGGTGACAAAACCGTTCTACTTTGTGGAGATTTCCGGCAAACACTACCAGTTATTACTCGCCCAAGTCGTGCGGTTAACGTCGAAAATTGCGTCAAGTATTTTCCCCGTTGGAATCAAATCAAGCAACTTAAATTAAGCAAAAAAAATGAGAGCACACAAGTCCGAAACCGAATTCATGTCTCATGCCTTTCTTGAAAAATTTGGGATATGGCACGCTGCCAGTGGTGCTTGATCTAGGAGAAAACATAATCGAGTTACCTAATCAAATCATTGGTGTCGGCGATCCAATTGAAGACATTTATGGTTCTATTTCGCAGATTATTGAGACAGATGAAATCGTTGATCGTGCAATTCTCTGCCCGAAAAACAAAGATTGTTGTTTGCTAAATTCAACAATTTTGGAGAAAATGCCAGGCCAATATAAAATTTACTGTATTATAGTTTTGACAAGGTACTCACAGAAGACGGCAGCGACGATATCAACTACTCGACGGAATTCTTGAATAGTTTATCAATTAGCGGACTTCCGACTATTGAACTTAAGTTGAAGGAGAACGCCGTTATTATGTTGATTCGTAATCTTGATACAGCAAAAGGTCTAATTAACGGAAAAGGATGAGAGCCAACAGATTGCATCGTAATTCAATTGACTGAGAAGTATTGAATGGTGCTCAAACAAATAGAAGAATCCTATAATACCACGAATACATATGAGCTCACCCTATACCCTGTTACCGCTTAGTCTCCAGCGCACACAGTTCCCGATAATTGTGGCATTTGCTATGACCATAAAAAAGTACATGACCAATCTTTGGATAAGATTTGAGTAGTTCTCCCAGAACCGGTGTTTGGTCACAGCCAATTGTATATCGCAGTAAGTAGAGCACGATGATTTGATGGACTTAAAGTCTACATAAAAGACGGAGAAATAGCCAGGTACGCTAGTTTTAATTACTATGCATCATAATAAAACATTTTACAGGGTTCTACAAATTTAGGTTGACTATAATTAAAAGTCCTCTCCAGACATGTTGGTGCTATTACTCAGTGTAAATTATGAAACATCTTCCAATACTACTTGATATATTTACACTTAATTACACTTAAATTAAATTAATTACTTTATTACATTAATTACTTAAGTCCTTTGATTAATTTACACTTAATTTTACTTTAATTACAAATAAGACAGTAAATATATATGTAAGATGTTACAATGGTGGCAGCTTTCGACCAGTCCCTAAAAATTTGATTACATTTTTTACGATATATGATAACAAATTTCTAAGATAAATTCTAGCAGAAGAATAAAAAAAAAAAACATTTTGAAGTGGTTTGCAATAATTTTCTTCTAGGGATTTCATCTTGGGAAAATGTTAAATAATAACAACAGATAGATTTAATCCTTTCAGCACTATGGTACAATAGCACGGTTTTCTCATTTAAAGTGTTAAGACCTAATTGGCTTGCCACCGCTGTCGATACTATGGACTTAAAAGGGAAAATCAGTTGTCTCAACTTTCTTTTGAAACACCAATGCTTGCATTTGATTTTCCATAAAATTGAGATCTCAAATATTGTCGACTAGAACTTTTGGGTTGAAAATTTATTTTTAAAGATTTTTTCTCCGTCCTCTTTTGGAAACCCTAACATTTTTCAAGTGCTTAGTGAATAATAACCCAGCATTTAAAAAAATTGTATGTAAATATATTGTAGTGCCAAGAGGGTCAAGGGGTGACGTGACCTTGAAGTCGATATTGGGAAGAGCCCTTAGCTGATCCTCGGTGAGATCCGATTCCCAGAACGGGATATTGAGGAAGTAGCCGGCCTCGGGAATGTAGGTCAGCGAGCAGGCGTCGATGAATGGCGGGAGATCCTGCAGCTCCTCGTTGGCCAGCTGATCCATCAGAGTGGCCACATGGGGCTGATCTGCTCGCACTGCCAACATAACCATCTCAAATGGTTAACTTGAAGTTTTCTTATAGAAATGGGTACCCAAATGATAGTCATACTACAGTATACTCTTTCTAAATCAAGGTCCTCTGTTTTTGGAATTATTTTCAATCCCCTTGTAAAACATGGCTTGTCAAAAAACTCATAAAGGGTGATCATATTATAGAACAATATTCTGCCAGATGTTGACGGACAAAACAACAGTAGAACCGGATCAAGCTCTGGCTGGAGAAAAGATCATTAGATAATGTGAATATGAGGCCCAAGGATCTACCCGTCTTCCTGCAAATATCATCAATACGATTTTCTGACTGATTTTACTTTCAAGAGTCCGCTGTAGTACTATTGAAGTACCTCAGCATCTTATCTTTTAAAATATTAATTGAAAAAGGAACAAAATTTTTGTGTATACTTACATTTATCCAAGTCATCTGAGAGTCCTTCTTTCACTACTATTCTGCCCAGAGTCAACGATTTCTCAAAATCTATTACTCGATTGATGCAGTGTGACATGAGGTAGATGGAATCGCATAGACAATCGGCTATCTAAAATCATTGAATACACAAAATTAATTAAAGACTAAGTTTTAGTAATTTGATAGGAATAAAAATGCTGTATTTTATACAACATTCTCAGATCCAGATGTGGTTGAATCATTAGAATTTACACCTTGGCTAGGAAAGATTTTATCATGATTGTTGCAATTAAGCTTTTAACCACAAGGATATACTTATAAAACCCCTATCTCATATATCTGATAAAACCCCTAGAAAAAAAAAAAAAAATTCGCTGAGTACGCAGGTCTGCTGCGACGGGGGTATTTAATTTAAATTATCCTATTTTTACTACAGTAAAACCTCAATAAGACAATTCTGGTCAGTGCGGTGATTTTAGAGTTACATTCGGACAGGCAAAAGGCAGAGGCCAGTAATCCGCATCCTCCAGGCCAATCTTCAGAGATCCTGGGGGGCTGACAATCTTCTTAATCAGCTCGCCAGAGAACTCGGTGCCGACACGCTTCTAATAAGCGAACAGTATCAGGACAGGGACCCTAACTCTTGAATCCCAGACATCCTCAATACTGCTGCCTTCTGGGCGCGGAACTCACAAGAGGTTTTGGTGCGGAGTCATAGATGCTGTCGAGGATTCATCTAGACTAGGAGTAGGGATGTAACCTTCATTTGCTACCTCACCCTAAACGAGGTCATCGTTGGTAAACTTCCAAGACAAAATAGACCACCTGGAGGAGATTGTCCTCAGCATTACTGGATACATCATCATTGGTGGCGATTTCAACGCGATGGCCGTTGAGTGGGGAATACCCTCTACCAACTCCCGGGGGAAATACATCCTAAACTTCATTGCCAGGGCTGGGCTCACACTCATGGTACTCAACCAGGGTGACGCGCCTACTTTCCAGCACACCGAGCAGAGAGGTGGAGGAGATGAAAGCTTCCTTGATGTAAGCTTCGCATCTGAATTGCTTCTTTCGAGGATCTCTGGTTGGAGGGTGGTGGAGGATTACACGGGTAGTGATTGCACCAGTACATTGTCTTTAGCTTCATGACCGTGGAGTTTGCACGTCTCAGGAAGGGCCATGCTGGTGGAATACCAATAAACTGGATGTGGTCAAGTTCAGCGAAGTCATCTCTTGGGGAGCGCAGGAGAATCCTGGCGAGGCTGGTGCCGAGGCATTGGTAACATTCATGATGGAGCTTATTGTCTCGGCCTGCGACCAATCTATGCCATGAGGGAAGCTTCTTCGAGACAAGCAATCCGTCTATTAGTGGACTGAAGAGATTGTGGAACTCAGAAGAACATGCTTTTGAGCCAAACATGCCGCCACTAGAGGGAGAATTCCCGCGGACAGGTTTCGTAAGTTGGAGGCCTACAAAGCTGCGAAAAAAGTCTCTCTGCCGGGCCATCAACATGAGCAAGGTGAACAGCTGGAGGAAAATTTGAAACAACGTCAATTCCAATCCATGGGGTTTGGGTTACAAAGTTGTGACCAAGAAACTCGGCGCCCAATCTCCATCTTCTATCAGGTTGCCACCATGATCGTCACTGCCCTGTTTCTCAAACATACACAGTGACCGCTGGTTGACTTCGAAAGGGTGGAGGACACTCCACTCTTTACCCTTGAGGAGTTGGAAACCTCCGTTCTCACCGTGATGAGCAACAAGGCTCCTGGCCCAGACGGGATTCCCAGTGAGGCGCTTAAGAAGGTTTTCACTATTAATTCCAGGTTGTTGCTAAGAATGTACAATGAATGCTTGGTTGAAGGGGTGTAATAATAATAATAATAATAATAACTAGGTGGCCCGTGCGCAAATTGCGCATTTTATGATTCTGTTTGAGTGAAACTCACCTACAGTACGTGAATGTTGATTATGAGTAGATATGAAAGGGGCATTCTGGCGCACCTCGTACTTCCGATTTCCGACCCTCCGAGAACTTCATTTTTGACTGGTTTTGGACCAGTTTGTTATCGGATTGTAGGCTAATTACAACCATTTTACAACATTTTCTCAGGTTTTTCCAAGCGTCTTTTGAGGAAGTACGAGGGAAGTACGAGGGAAGTACGAGGAAGTACGAGGGAAGTACGAGGGAAGTACGAGGCCCCCTCTTAACCTACCCTTGTAAACCTCATTTTTGAATGGTTTTGGGCCTCTTTGTATCTGATTTCGGGCTGATTTCAACCATTTTTCAGGTTTTTCGAATGGTAAATTTAATCCAGAAAAAAAATAATCCAGATATTTAATTCAAGGAAGTACGAGGCGTCATCTTCACCGACCCCACGTAAACCTCATATTTGACTGGTTCTGGGCCAGTTTGTATCTGATTTCGGGCTAATTTCACCCATTTTATCAGGTTTTAAAAATGGTGAATTTAATCCAGAAAAATTTAATCCAGAAATTTAATCCAAAGTAGTGCGAGCTCTTAACCTAACATAATCCTGATTTTCATCCACATTAGGTATTTTTCACAGCGATTTTCACCACATGACAAGGAAGAGCGCTTTGATTGGTAATCACCGTTACTTTAAGTCTGAGGCTGAAAAAAAAATCTCGAGACATTTTGATTTCCAACATAATTTTTTATAATTTAATCAGTTTACAGCGGTGCTTCCGAATCCGCCGTCTTTCCGTTTAGTTTCTTCAACTTGGTCTAATCTGATGCAAGGTGGCTTTTTGTACATTTCACAAATTATTTGCGCCACCCTATCTCCACGACGCACGGGGAAATCGATATCGGAATTATTTATCAACAGAATACAGACGTTGCCGGTATAGTCTCTGTCCACCACGCCAGCACCGACACTGATACAGTGCTTTAGGGCTAGACCAGATCTCGGTGCGATCCTTCCATAACAGCCTTCGGGAAATTTAAACGTTATATCCGTTTTTACCAATTGTTGTCCCCGCTTTGGTACAACATAATCATATGCGCTTCTCAAATCGAGACCAGCTGCATCCGGTGACCCGTTGTGCGGTTCAAATCCGTTTTCACTCAACAAATAATAACCGTAGCTTTCAGCCATTATTGATTCCTAATGCATGTATTACGGGTTTCCACAACAAATAAATTAAACGGGGCATTTTCAAAAATGTATTTAAATTATGTTTTTAAAAAAATGTTTTTATTCGTCAACCTTAAACTCGATACTGTGCTTGAATTTATTATCTGAAAGTGTTATTTTACCGTTGTACAGCACATAGAGTTTCCCCTTATAATTCAACAGTTGTTTGATATAGTTATTCGTCAACCTGTCATTCCAGCTTTCGGGAAGATAGAATTTCACATCATCGCATGTGACTAATATTCTCATACCGTATGATGAAGAGATTTTATCCATATTTTCCACAAAATATTTTTTCCCGACTTCCAGGTCACCCACCCTGATGTAAGACTTTCCATTGATTTCCTTCAGTAAATCATTAAAGTTAGGACCGTTCATTTTTACCTATACAAGGAATAACGTTTTGCGGCGTCAAATCAAAAATAGAAACTGCCGATTTTCAATAAATTAAAAAATACTACACCCGAATCAACTCCAAATAAATATGCACATTTGAATCGAACATCTGCAATAAATTATTATTTTGGTCTGTAATGTAAATGTTGATTTGTTGGATTTTATTCAATCCTCTTTTCAACGATACGTAAAGCGGCGGCCGCGGCATCACAGCAATTTTATTACCAAATTCACCATATGGAAAGAAACTATACAACACCGAAGACTCTTTGTGTTTGTGCCAATGTTCATCATGATTGACAAAACAATTTTCCACGATATCACAGTGGACTTCAATCATGTCCCATGATCTTATGTTGTGCGGTTTTTTCGCGTTGTACGTGTCCAAGTATTCCGGGGCATCAATTTCATCGAAACCCAGCAAACGCCGCAGTGGATTTTCCATGTGAAATTTTATAGGTGAAGTGATTTTCACCCGGTATCCCGTAGTTTTAAGTATTGAAACGACCGTGACTTTATTCTTTTTATCATCTGTTTTACCGCGTAACAGCGGATCCACACCTTTTTGTATGTGTTTCTGTATGGCATCAAATGTCTAAAAACCTTTACCGAAACCGATTTTCGTTCCACCGTCAAACAAAACACTACAGCCCTCAAATAAATTATAAAAGTTGTATTCGCAGAAAAGTCCGGTGAGTGCCAACTTGTACTCAGCATCCAAGTGAATGGGATGTTCCAAGTTCAAGGTCAGTTGTGAAGTCTTACCTGATAGTCTAAAAGTCGTCATTTCTATGTTAGGAAAAAACGTTTTCCATCATAATGGTTTTATATAAAAAAAATAAACAACAACTAGTTTTTATTCATCCCGCGAATATTAAATACAAAATATTCAAACCGGTCGATCCATGCGAATTCGGGTTTTTATTTTGAATATCTCTGAGCCCCTCAACTAGGATTCATCAAAATACATTTTGTGTTCGTCCAAAAATCTGCTAGTTACATTTTGATACAACAACACGTAATTCCAATCAATTTTACCTGCGAAATCGTGAATAAACTTTTCTGACAGCGTTTGATATTTGCATAGGATACCCCAACATTCATCGAAATGGGGGACCATCTCTCTTAGGAATTCTTCCGAAAATTTAATACGCCTCAACAGCTTGGACCAATTCACTCTGTGCGGGTACATCCCCAAAATCTCGATTGGAAAATCATAATGGGAAGAGAGCAGATCCCAGTTCAAATACCGATCGAACCTCATGATGAATTTGTCAGTCAAAACCCCTTTGGGTTCTCTGGGCTCCATGGAAAGCAGGTTCCATGCTTTGGACTGGTTAGTTTGACTTGATGATCTTAACGTCGACATTTCTATATTAGGAAAACAGATTTTCGGGTGGTAATAAATTATTAAAAAAATAAAAATGGTATAAACAATTTATTGACGGGGGCATCGTAAAAAAGTGACTCAATCAAACCACCCGAGCCAGGCGTATTTATTTTTATTTAAAATGTCTTTGACTTCATCATATGTTTTTCCATTTGAAAACTGCCTTAAAACTTCTAAACAAAGATGCCCGCAGATTGGCGGATCGCCATAATCTTGAAATCGGTCCGAATTATAGCGAATGTCAAAACTTCTCATGTACTTGTCCAACTCCAAAGGTGGTGGCGCATTTCCATAAGAATCGAAATAAATTACATTTTTACCATTTTTATAATAACACGTCCAATGTGTTCCGGGTGTGTCCAGATCACCGAGATTGATTATACCGCACTCGTTTTTCCAAGGTACATCAGGTAAAAGCTCTCGTCTGAAAACACCGCGAAAATTCTTCAATTTCAATTTATTGGCCCACACTTCCCGATCGCTCAACGTCAACGGAATTAATTTTTTTTACCCGTACGTCATTCAAAGCCGCATTGAGTCGGTTGTTTATCATTTGTCTTAATCCGGCACCTGACGGATCTTTTTCTATAATTGTATCCAACTCGTCGTCGATCATCTTTTTCAGCCACGGAACGAATTTATCTTTTATAGCTGGTGCGACTTTGTCTTTGATCAGGGGTGAAGCGAATTTCTTGAAATAGGGGGTACTCGTTTCCGCCAACTCCAGAATCTCTTTCAGTAGACCCCCTTCAATGTTGTTCTTCAACTGCGAATGGCTCAATATCAATCTCAAGCCTTTATTGTGTTTTATGGCTCTCAACACTTGTTTATGTTGTTCGTCCGTCAACATCACCTCGACATTCCCGTTCGTCAACTGATCTCTGTTCAAAGTTAAAATAGCGAGTTTCTGCTTTTTATAAGCGATACACAACTTATTCTTTTGACCCTTGGTCAACTGGATTTTATGTCTGTGCTGCATCTCGTTTCTTATCCTATACATATAACACACAATCTACGCAAATGTACAATTTATTTAAGCGACTTTGCATTTGCAAATATTTTATTTGACTTCAAAAGTAGCTGCGCATTATTAGACATGGAATTGCATTGCAGAAAGTGTAAAACAAACACACCATCCACGGATGTCAAAACGGTCAAAACGAGAAATAAAAGGTGGCTTGCGACATCCAATTGTGCGATATGCGGCAGTAAGAGAAATTCGTTTATCAAAGACCCGCCGGAAGTTTTGGAAGCTAAAGAGTTGCACAGACCAGTCGTGAAAAAGTTCATAAAACGCCGAATCGTCACGAAAGGTATCGATGATTTGTGGGCGGCCGATCTGTTGATTTTGAAAGAATATGCTAGGGAAAACAAGTGGTATAAATACATTTTAAATGTGATCGACACGTTCAGTAAGTTCGTTTGGTCAAAACCTTTGAAGAAAAAAGATGGTCCGGATGTGTCATCAGCTTTTGAAAAAATAATATTGCGGGCCAAAAATGACGGTCATTCACCGCCTAAACTCTTACACACCGATAAAGGGACAGAGTTTAAAAATACACATTTTAACAAGTTGTTGAAAAAACACAACATTAAATTGTACCATACCGAGAGTGAGGAGAAATCCGCAATAATCGAAAGATATCATAGAACGTTAAATGAGAAGTTGAAAGTAAAATTCCAAGTTATAAATTCCCACAAGTGGCACGACATATTGCAAGAATTGACCGACGAATACAACAAACACGATTTCCACCATACTATAAAAATGAGGCCCGCGGATGTGAATAAAGGCAACGAGCAGGCATTATTGAAAATGTACAACGAATTGGAAAATAGAATACCCCGTAAAAAGGCGAAATTCGATGTGGGAGACAGAGTCCGCATTACAGCGAAAAAAGATGTTTTCACGAATAAATACAAACAGAACTGGACGTCCGAGATTTTTGTAATCAAGCAAGTTTTAAACACGAGGCCCACGACGTATAAGATTGCGGATGAAACTGGTGAAGATATAATTGGAGGGTTCTACGAGAAAGAATTACAACGTACGATGTTTTGATATTATTCAGATGGTCCTATGCTGGGACTATTGTATTTATTTTTCAGATAGTCCGGCATGGGGACTATTGAATTTCAGATAGTCCCGCAAAACTGCAATCCCAACCGAAGCGATAAATCGCAAACAAATAGATAAGCCCAATCAAATACACCTCCGCTCGATCACATCAGACTTGATAGCTACCACGCCAGCCAACAGCCGGTGGTCCAGTCGTATTGTTTTGCATATCTGAGGGGGGGCCGCAAATCGCGGCCCCGTGAAAAACGTATTGTTTTGCATATCTGAGGGGGTAGCAAATCGCGACCCCCCGGATGACAACCCTGAACACATTTTCAGATAGTCCTGCGTGGGGACTGTTGTATTTAGATAGTCCGGCATGAGGACTATTGAATTTAGATAGTGGGGACTATTGAATTGCATTTAATGCGTCCGATATGATCACGACCGAAAAACAAATTGTATATCGGTTTACGGTTATTTCGATTTTATCAGAGCTGTAAAAATGTAATGAAAGACATGTGTGTTTTGTGAATAATTCCAATGTCGTCAATTTGAAAAAGAATTAAATTTTGAAATCATTTCTCCGCTTTCATTTTTTTACTGAATGTCAAGAGGTCGTTTCACCCAAGGTGTATAAATAAAAATACTTCTTTTTATTTATACACCTTGGTTTCACCCACATAGTGATGGATATAGTTTCATATTACAAAGAGGCATTCGAAGACAACCTGTTGCCCAGCCCATTGCGATGTCTCATAGTGGGTTCTTCAGGCAGCGGCAAAACCAATTTACTGCTCAATTTCATTTACAATAAAAACGGTATTATATTTAAAAACCTTTACGTATTCAGTAAATCCATAGAACAGCCGGCTTATGTGGAGTTGAGAAAAACCTATGCGGACGCGGAGAAAAAGTATAAAAAGAGAATCGCGTATTTCTTCAACAATTGCGATGAACTGCCGGCGGTGGACGAGTGCAAGAATAACTCACTTGTGATATTCGACGATTGTCTGATGGAAGAGCAAAAAGGTATTAAAGACTATTTTATCAGAGGCAGGCATAAAAAGATTTCGTGCGTCTACCTGAGCCAGAGTTACGGCAAAGTGGACATGCAAGTCATACGGAATAATATAAATTTCCTTTGTGTCTTCAAACAGAATAAACATTATACCAAGCGGATTTACGACGATTTCGTGGGATCGGACATGACTTTCGGTGAATTTGAAAATATATGCAACAAGTGTTGGAATGAGCCTTATGGTTTTCTCACGGTAAATATGACGAAAAAAGCACGGTGTGGAAAATACATGTGCAATATGAAAAATGTTTTCAATAAATAACGTCCGCGAACGTTTTTCGAAAATCGATTTCTAGACGCTGTTTTTAATAAATAACGTCCGCGAACGTTTTCGAAAATCGATGTCTAGACGATGTTTTTAATAAATAACGTCCGCGAACGTTTTTCGAAAATCGATTTCTAGACGCTGTTTTTAATAAATAACGTTCGCTAGCGTTTTTCAAAATCGATGTCTAGACGCTGTTTTTAATAACTAACGTTCGAGAACGTTTTTCAAAATCGATGTGTAAACGTTATTTTTTTAATGAAAACGTTTTCGGACGTTTTTTTATTCGATTCCAAATTTTTGTGAAAATTTTCATCACTTTTGTATTTCGATTATCCAATTTAAAATTTACTACTAAAAACCCAACTACCTATATTAGTACGATGAAGAGGAAAAGCGATAAAGAGATTGTCAAGACGTTAGTTAAAAAACACAAGTTGGCCGACAAAATGTGGCCCGACGAGATGACTGCGGAGGAGGGTAAAAAAATTGAAAAACTACAAGATAAATGGGTCGCGGAAAATGAGGAAATCCGAAAAGAACAAGTGAAAGAGCGAGCGGAATTGTTTCGGAAACATCCGCCGATACGCGAGCAATATGCAACCAAAATTCCTTTCATACCGATATCTGCACATAAACCTTTAACTGTACAGGAGGCAAAAAAATTAGATAAATTGCAAAATCAATTGGTCAGTGAATCCCAAGCAGTAAAGATTCGTGAAGTTGAAGAAAAACGTGAGATTGAAAAGCGACAGGAACCGGTCGTCAAAGCGATCAAGGAGCAAGGTTCCGATAAAAAGACCCCACCGCAACGTCTGTCCGTGTCTAAAACTATACAACGAAAAAAAGACATTTTTAGACCCCGCGCTTTCAGTACACCGGGTCGAGAATTGATGGTGGCCCGGAAGGTGCCTTTACCTCGTGAAGATGAAGATGTGCTCGAACCTCCACCCGGAGAATCACCTCCACCCGGAGAATCACCTCCACCCGGAGAATCACCTCCACCCGGAGAATCCGCTCCTTTACCGTCGGAAATAGAATCGCCAGACGAAGGCAGGATAAACCGTTCGATCCGCGAATTCACTGAAAGGCAAGATATTGGCGATATCGCCAAACAACATCTCGCTACCAGCAACGATAGATCTTTCGGTATTCGCTACGATTTCAACTTGAACAAACTGGCCATCGGATCGAAGACTATTACGATTGAAAATGATGATATCATATTAGACAGCACCGGTGATAGATATACCGGCACACCGGGATTGTGGAGTCTGTTGACGAAAGCGGAAATCAGTGGCTCGTCTCCGGGCGAGGGTACGACGCGTGAAAAATTAATAAGTGCAGGCGCTTTCACAGCCCAGGACTTTAATAATTACAAGGATATACTGATAAAATCCGATGCGATTTTTCAGAGCAACGATCCAAAGTTGAAACGCCCCAGGTCCAGTCAGTCTTGGAAATGGGTGAATTTGATCGGTGAGATCTGGAAAGAATATAAACAGTCATCGGGCAGCGGATTGTTGATAGATTCACACGCCCCCGTCGAGTACAAATACATCGATGATGATGATAAACTAATTGAAAGATTAAAGTTTATACGCACCGAAGAGGAAGCCGGCAATAACGCTTTTCACAATGAAAAAAATCGCCATCGTAAAGTTCATACACGATAAGATGGAAAAACTGGTTTCTCAGCCGCGAGGTCTCGACTACGTAGAACGTTGTTTGGATGTAATAAAAAATGTTGAAGATAAAAGGGTTTTTCGAAATCTCGGGTTGAGACGTTTGAACATGTACAAAAACGTAAAACTGTTCAAGTAGTCGATTTTATTAAGTGATCAGGAATTCGGTGTTTTTTATTTTTTATTGCTTTCCACTACAATTTTCGCATTTTTCATTGACAATCGAAAAACCTAAAACCTATATTAGGAATGGAGAAATATTACGAAGAGGCATCGGATAAGATAGCGAGATGCGAATACGTCACGGTTCTACCGGTATCGGACTTGCACTTTAATTCACCAAATAATTTCACCACATTCAAACTCGACCACGGGGATTCGTTTTACAACAACAGGATATTGTTTCACATCCAAGGTGATGTTGTCAAAAAATCCACTGGCGCTAGTTACGCCAGCACGGACCCCATCAAACTCGTGGACAATTTTGCGGCTTATTTGTTCAAGAGTATCGAATTGAAAAAACACAACCAAGTCATCGATTCCGTGGATAAAGTCGGTATCACGAGCACCATCAAAGGGTTGACCACGTACAGCAGATCTGAGGAAAACACGTACTACAGCAGCGGATTAAAATCGGTTTACGACAAGGGCGGCGGCAAGTTCGAAGCACTGGGAACGCTGGCCCACCTGGGTCTGGGCTTCTTTGACAGTCTAAAGTATCCCATGTACAAGGGTGGATTTGAAATAACGTTCACCCGCGCCGAAGACGATGATGCAATCTACCGCTGGACTGAAGGTTCCGGTGCCAATGCTGTTGACGCAGCGGAGGGAAAAATAAAAATTACCAGTTTCGTGTTGAAAGTCCCCCTCGTGGATTACGACCCCTCCAAGAAGGCCGTGCTCATCGATGGGCTTAAGAAATTGAGCGAAAAAGGCGAATTGGTATATGAATATTTCCGCTGGGATTGTATTGAAAAATTCGGTGTGATAGGCTCCAATTACACGTTCGACATAACGAATCTCTACCGGAACATACTCAATCCGGTCTTTGTGATAATCGGTTTACAGACGAGTCGTAAGAACGATCAGACCAAAGACCCCGGTCAGTTCGACAGTGTAAACATAAAGAATTTCCACGTGAAAATAAACGGTCAACGGTACCCGCAGGAGCAGCAGAATTTGAATATCACGGATAAAAAGTACAGACTGCTATACGACAGCTACTGTTCGATGAGACAAGTCATGTTTAAAAACGATGATGTATATCTCAATATAAACGATTTCATCAACAAATACCCAGTGATGGTGATAGACACACACCTCCATCCGTTTTCGACCGAGAGAAAAAGAAACGATATCCAAATCGAATTGGATTTTACCATCGCGGTTACCGGTCCGGTCGCTGATAAAGGCACTACGGCCTACGTCATCGTGGTATCACAGACCATGTTCACTTATGACGTTAAAAAGGAATATGTACAGATGATGATTTAAATGTGTAGGAAAATAGGTGGATAGTATCATAAAAAAGTCCCAACAAAAATAAGCAATAATATCAGTAAATTGGAAATTGGAAATAAAAAAAGATATTGATTAAAAGAAATATTTTTTTATTCACAAATAAAAACAACTTGCTCTCTATTCCAGTGAAATGTTGCTGTTCAAAAGCAATTCGGCTTCGACATCCTTGGGTATCTTGTAGTGTCCCCACGGCAGACTGGTGATTCCGTCTTCCAAGATGTATCGCTTGTCATCAGTCGTGGATAGTACTTTTTTATACATTTCGACGCTGTACAACTCATGCCCGTGACTTCTTATGATGTTCATCGATTTGTATAGTTCTTTCTGCTCGAACAAACATTTCTTGTAATCCTCGAAGGTGACTTCATTTTTTACAACAGATTTTTTCACTCCTTTAGATTTTTTTAGCTCGTCACCCTCCAAAGTATAGTTGGCATACATCTTGGATCGCAGTCCTACGAATTCCTTACCGATTACACCACCGAATTCGTCTTTCATCGTTCCCAATTTTTTCTTATTCACCCGTGGCATTTTGAATTGGTTATACTTCTTGTAGTTGGAGGTGTCGTACCTGTCGAGTGTCAGTTTCATATCTTCATAAAAATTCGGCGTCTCTATCAGATACTCCAGGCTGTCGGTATCTGTGTACTGCAATTTAGCTTTATCACCGTATTTAGCCTTTATAAAATTGTAATGGAAATCGTATACGAGTGTCTTGGATATGTCCAATATGCTCATCCCAATGTAAATCGCCTTGTTGAATAGTAAACTCATTTTCCTCATGTGCACCGCTGAAAGGTTTTCTGAAAATATCGTTCTGTGTTTGAACTGCGGCTTCGCGATCCATTTGTCGATCTGCTTGTCCTGAGTCGCCAGACGTATGTCCACTCTGTTCCTTATATTCTCGACAGTTTTTCCATAAATCGAGTTGTTCATCAGTTTGAAAAACTGTTTAGCCGATTTATTCGTTTGCTCCATCCACATGCCCATGTTCTTCTCAATGTAGGGTTCCAACCATTTACTCTGACTGAAGCGCAACACTCTGTGTATCTTGGTAAGTTTCATTCCAAGAGTTAAATACATTTTCAAATTTCGATAGTGAATAACATATTTCTCTTTGTCATACAGAGTGGTAAGGAGTTTAACCTCCTTGGAACCGGGTGGGCAACGTTTTTCCGGAGCGAGAGGAAACTCGGAATGCAAATCGTGCAGTTCTTGGGGATACTCCAAGTCGACTTCCAGAATATATCCTTTGTCAGAATCATCATCGATCTTCATAACATCTATATCCGTATCAACCCATTCGAAATCACCATACGGCATTGGTTGAGACATCGCCCATCCGTATAGGTTCACGGCATCTAAATACATCAGATAAGTAGTCGGTTCGTCTTTGTTATAAAGAGGCATGTACGGGTTGTTTGCCTTCGCATAGCGATTGCAGCATTGTGATATGCCCCCGCGGATGCCTTTGGTGATCATCAAAATCATTTCATAATCGGTCAACAGCTGAAGTTCTATTCCCGTCTGCTTCAACATGGCACTCCATGAAAGCCCCGGGGTTGTGAAATACCATGCGGGGTCGAGTGAGTAAGTTTCTATGCAAATGTTCCTGAAACTTTCCATAACATCGGCTAACAATAACACGTCAGCTTTATTATAAAGTAAGGTGTACTCTTTCATATTCTTTATCTCGAATCCCTCCCAAACCTGTTTTGCACGTGAATAGTCCGAAGCGCTGATCCCGCATTTGTTCAATTTATTGTAAAATTTTTCTTTGCTTGGTAAACTGGTTTCCAAATATTTATCATCGCTGTCCATATAATCGTATGGATAAACACCTTTTTGCCTAAGCATAAGCGTCTGAGAACCCCAACCCCCATATTTACTTATGTGTACAAATCGGTCCAAGTTTTTTACCAGCGTATCGAGTGAGTCAATGGTAAATTTGAATGAATCTACGAATCTTGCTTTTATATTGATATTGAAATCAACTGTGTAGGATATGTATCGTTCCTCGTTATTCGGGATGACATCTATCTTGGTTTTATCATCTAAACGCAGCATTTTTACAAACAGATGAGTGTCGTATCCGGTCAGGTTGTGTATGAATATGGGGACGAATTTCGGAATCTGATAGTTCAAGTTACAAGAGTTGTGTGCTAATCCACGAAATTCACCCGTCAAATGATCGTGATCGAAGACAAAATCAGTTACCAAATCTTTACCGCATATATGACATATCTTTGTTTTTTCTGAGTACTCTCTCTGTTCGTCAGTCAGCGGTTTCATGGGTTTTTTGTTTGCAAGACAAAATTCTTCAATAGCTTCCAATTCAGATTTCAACACTTTTGCAAATTGTTGAGCAGCATCCACACCGAAATATGTTATCGGTTCTTTATAATCACCGTTAGTGTACACCGTGTATAATACGAAGCTTCTAGCCGCGTGGTGTTGATATTTATTGGTGTACGATGTGCCGTTTTCCGGTGGTTGACAAGTGTCGATCGGTTCCAGTATGCACTCGAAATCTGCATACATGACAAACGGAATCTTCATCTGACATCTATGATGGGTAAACTTGACGACATCACCTTTTTTAGGCATTCTGATTTTCACCGCTTCATGTTCCTTACAGAGTTCTTTGTGACTTTGAAGCAGATCTTCTCTACTAAAATGCTGTAAACAACGCCTGCATATATGTGCCTCACCATGATGCCTACTGATTTGATATCCCACCAACCTACTCAAGTTTTTTATATAACAATAATGAGATTTATTTGCCGTTTTCATATACAAGAGGTCAACGTGTTGATCTTTTTCATCATCAGTCACAATCAAAGGATATACGTTGAGTTTATTTTCTCCTGCACAAGTATAACCATAAACATTGATGGATATCCCACTGCGTCTTTCGAATTTTTTCACATCATCCAAACTCACTGGAAATTTAATGTCTTTCAACGCTTTGTCAAAGTCGTGTTCGTATTCACGGTATTTGCTAACCCTGTGTGGATCTTTAACAACAGGATGCAAAGCTGCCAGTACGGACCATAGAAAACATTTCTGGTCATTGTTTTTAACATTTATGACAGCTTTTTTCTTTTTAATGACGTCTGGCAGTTTAATATAACTTGACCCTCTGAATGGTACATATTTGTTTATTGCCAGTTCTAAAAACAACACTTCGTGTAGCGTCCAACCTGACCCCCGTGCCTCGAACTCTTCCATTCGAGTTAATAACTTTGCTTTCGCATCTTTAAACACTTGATGTAAGTCGGTCGTCTTATATATGATTGTATTCTCGGTTTTAAAGTACATGGTGTCTATTTCCAGCTGCTTATCCACACCAGGAACATTCCGTCTGTAGTTGGCAGCAAACGAAAAATTTACTTTCAAATTGTACTGTTCCAGGTGTTCTTCAATCTTGCCAATAATCAAATCGTGATATCTATTTAAAAATACCTGTGGGTTTTTTATACCACGGCAGTTTGTAAATTGATAAGTCAAAAGTCTATTGTTGAATGCTCTCTCTTTTACACAATGTTCATCTTCACTGACGGGCGGAAGGTCAACGGGGGGTTTCAAGAGATTTTTAATCGCATTCAGAGCAGAAGAACAAACCATGCTGACACTATTAAACACTTTCTGAATGATTGAAGAAACATTTTCATTTTCAATCCGTGGCTTTTTAATTTCAGGCTGTTCATCGAAATCATCTCTGTTCGGTGATGGTCGTTTACGCGTACCGCTCGTACTGGGTTGTTCATCATTTTCTGTTGGACGAGAATCAGATGTGGTTGGTTGCTTACAGATTGGTCGTTTATGTGTGCCGCTCGTACTAGGTTGTTCATCATTTTGTGTTGGACGAGAATCGGATGTGGTTGGTTGCTTGCAGACTGGTTGTTTATGCTTACTGCTCATACCGGGTTGTCCGTCATTTTGTCCCGGTCGGGAATCGGATGATGTTGGTTGCTTGCATTTCGTTTTATGTCTGTTAAAATTGATGTTTAAAATGGTTTTCATACATTTTTCACACGTTACTTTTTTATAGCGCGAATTGTCTTTATTAGGATTTTTCGCACATATCTTTAAATGATGGGAGATGTTCGATTTCGCAATAAGCTTCGCACAAAATTTACAGTTGACTTTGACTGTTTCCATCTTCTGCTGCACTCTATAACAGGAAAATAATAAAGCAGATTAGAATAAATTTAAAAAGACAATATTTTTATCACAATAACAAATTTGCTTGACAAAGGTAATTTCAAACAAATAACATGCTCGCTGGTTAAGAAAAGCAATTTTAATTTAAATACACCAAAAGTCGCCCTACAACACTTTATCATATAAACACGACATTTTTTGCAATTGATTATAACAATTGAAATCAGGTTTACAAGGGTCGGTTAAGAGGGCGCCTCGTACTTCCCTCGTACTTCTCTCGTACTTCTCTCGTACTTCCCTCGTACTTCTCTCGTACTTCTCTCGTACTTCCCTCGTACTTCTCTCGTACTTCCCTCGTACTTCTCTCGTACTTCCCTCGTACTTCCCTCGTACTTCCCTCGTACTTCCCTCGTACTTCTCTCGTACTTCCCTCGTACTTCCCTCGTACTTCCCTTGATAAGATGACTCCTTATCCGATTCTTATTGTAAATATTAAATATTATAGTCCTCATTGAGGAAAAGCTGGAATGACAGGTTGACGAATAACTATATCAACAACTGTTGAATTATAAGTGTTGTACAACGGTAAAATAACACTTTCAGATAATAATTAATAAAAATAATAATAATAATGTTTATTTCTCCACAAGTAATACAAATATTACAAAGAAAAACTTAAAATTATATTGTACTTCTAAACAAAATCTTGCAGAAAAATAATTCACACCCTTGAGAAGAGCTGGTCTTCTGTGTTAGGGCGGGAGTCCCAGTTGAAATTATTTAAGTAATAGTAATTTTAAAAAAAAAAAATTCACCAGCAAATTTTTATTCTAAATTGACATTGTGGTTTAACACATTAACTAATATATAACTATATATATAAGATGTACATAAAAAATATTTTAAATTCACAATTAGAAAAAAATATTAACAAAGTAAGAGAAAAAAGACAGATATAGATGTATATGACTTTTAATTTGAAATTTGAGAGATGATAACAAAAACAAAATCATAAAATGAATCAAGAAAGGGATACATAGAAATCTTCAATCTCATCATTATTTTTAGTTAAAAGCCACATTTTTAATGCTTTTTTGAATGCATTAATTGCTCTTTTCTGCTTAACAAAATCAGGTAACACATTAAAAAACTTATACGATAAATAAACAAAAGATTTCTTGAACAAGGTACAATTTGGTTTTGGTAAACGGAATATTTTTTTTAAGGTTTGTCTTGTGGGATAATTATGAATGTTATCAATTGTTGGACCTGCGTTACCACTTGAATTAAAGAAAGCAACCAATACTTTGAAAATGTATAAATATCGTAATGGGAGAATATTATGACTGACAAACAACGGAAATGAGTGGGCATTAAAACTAGCATTAGACATCAATCTAATAAATTTCTTTTGTAAAACTATAATAGATTTTAAATTTGAGACATAAGTACTACCGTACAATGAAATACCGTATTCAAGTTTAGAATTGATCAAAGAATAATAGACTTGCTTTAGAGTGGCCAAAGGACAGTAATACTTTAAGTGAAAGAAAGATCTAAGTGACTGGCGTAATGACTTTTTTAAATTTGACACATGATTTTTCCAGGATAAATTTTCATCCAAAGTTAAACCTAAATATTTAGTGGAGCTGCACTGTTTAATAGGGTCACATGTGCAACTGTTTTGGCTGCAATCTACTTTGTGGAAAACTAACGGAGTATTAAAAACATTTGATTGAGAAAGAGAAAAAATAAGATAAACTGTCTTTGAAACATTTAAAGAAAGTTTGTTGCAGCTGAACCAAAGAGAAAGTTTGTTAAGGTCTTCTTGCATTTTCTGTCTGAGCTCATTAAGGGAATTTGCGGAGTATGACAACGCTGTGTCATCAGCAAAAGCTGTTATATGCCCATTTAAAGTCCCATTATAAAGGTCATTGACGAATATTAAAAATAAGACAGGACCTAAAACTGAACCTTGCGGTACCCCAAAGTTAATACTCAAAACATCACTTTTTCTTTCTTTAATTTTAACCAATTGCTTTCTTCCAAATAGATACGATTTAAACCATAAAAGTGGTACCCCCCTAATACCTGCTGATTCCAATTTTTGCAACAACAAATCATGGTTGATTGTGTCAAAAGCCTTACTAACATCCAAAAACAAACCAGCTGTTTTATTGCAGGACACATCATTCAAACTCTGATAAATATTTGTCAAAAAATGTTGAAGTGCCAATTCTGTGCTAAGGCCCTCTCTAAAGCCAAATTGACAAGATGAAAAAAACTTGTTATTATTTAAGAATTTGATAATCCTTGCTTTAACTAGCTTTTCTAATAACTTTGATAAAACAGGAAGCAACGATATTGGACGGTAGTTCTGTTCACAACATTTATCACTATTTTTATGTATAGGGACAACAGTGGCAGTTTTTAAAATATCAGGGAAACAACCATTTGTGATGCTTAAATTAAATAATACTGTTAAAATTGGACTTATTTCATCACAAATATTCCTAATAATGGCTGCAGAAAGAAGCTCATCGCCTGTACTTTTGTGAGGAGACAGTTTTTGTATTTCTTTTTTTATTTCAAATTCAGTGACAGGACTAAAAAAAATTGAATTTGCGCTATGAAATATTTGAAAATATTGTGAGTAAAGTAATTTACTTTGAGGCAACGGGTCTTGACATGAGTTTGCAACTTTTAAAGGAACTTCAATGAAATAGTTGTTAAAGATATTTGCAATTTCCAATTCATTACTAATGAGAGAATCATCTTTTTTTAAAAGAATATCAGAATGTTTGGAACAATTTCCTTTTATGATACTATTTATCACCCGCCATTGTTTCCTAGGATCATTTACATTTTCTTGGAACAGTTGGTTGTAATAACTATTTTTAGCTGCCTTAATCCAGTCTCTTAACTTGTGCTGAAATTTTAAGTAATTGTCTATATTCTTTGTAACTGGATTCCTCTTTTGTATCTTAAACAGTTTGTCCCTTACAGTAAAGGCTCTCAACAAACCAGCATTCATCCAAGGTTTTAACATTCTCTTTTTCAATTGCTTATTTTGAGTGTATTGACAACTTAAGATCAAAGACAATAGTTTCCCATAAAAAATTTCAAAAGCAGAATTAACATTAAAAGACTCAAATACGTCAACCCAAGAAGTTGAAACTATTTTACTTTTTAATTCATTATAGTCAACAAAAAAAACTTGTAATATTTTGCCTACGCTTCGCAACAAAATCATAGTTTACTAAACAAGCTATTGATCGATGATCGGTTACCTTAGATTCAATTACTGACACTTTACTTACATTTTGTGATCTAGATCTAAACAAAATATGGTCTATACAAGTAGAAGAATCACCTTGAACTCTAGTATCAATATCAATAAGTTGTTCGAACCCTAAATTTGAAAGGCTATCTAAGTAAACATCAGTTTCCCCATTATCAAGCTTAATATTAATGTTAAAATCCCCTAAACAAATTACATCAAAGCATTTTATTTGAGACAAAAGTTGTGACAAATTCTCTACGACAATCTTTACATCAGATGAATGCCGTCTATACAACCCAAGAATATAAAAAGAGAAACGCTTTGAATTACATGATATTAGTACAGTGTCACACCCATCAATAAAACAATCACACAAAACAGAGGGTATAGAGTTATGAACATAAACAATAACACCACTGCTGCGCACATTTGGATTACAAGATGCAAACATATTATACTCATTAATACTATAAAGTGCAGCCTCATCATTATTGACTAACCATGCCTCTGAGAGAATAATTACTTGAGGCTTATTTGCCATACAATTTAGAAAAGAAGTAAACGTATCAAAGTTTTTATTTGCACTTCTAATGTTTTGATGCCAAAAAAGAATTCCTTTGTCATCACCAAAAAAATTATTTAACTCTTCTAAATTATCAATTAGAGTAGCAGAACTCATAAGCTTCAATTTTAAAAAATCTGCTTATTTTTATTCCTTTTAAATCAGAAAAACAAAAAATAAAAAATAAACTCCAAAAATACAGTTATTAATCTAATAAGAATCAATTATTAATTTGTAAATTAAGAAAAACTTTATTGTGTTGTTAAATAAAAAAAAAATAAAAAAAAAAACCTATATCAATTATGAAAAATACATAGGAATTCTATAAATAAATAGCAACTAGATTAAATAAAATAAGTGTTTTGAACAGTGTGATGTGGGAAGATAGCGAAGGCAGCACCTAGTAGATTTATTGGCAGAGTCCAGTAGCTGAGTCCAGAGCTGTGCTGTGACCTTGTAGATAAGCAGCTTGTATCTGCAACCTTGTTTGCTCGTTTGCTGTTGTAGCTTGTTTGTAGACGGCATGTTGAGGATTGTCCATACACCAACCGGAAAACATATTGCAAGTCTGTCTGTTACTTGAAAAATTAAATTCTGTCTGTCCATCTGTTGTTTAAAATTTAAAACAACTTTACTTAACCTTTGCCAAATCTTCCAGGCTGGTAATTTTAATTGCTCTGCTGTCCTTGTCTTTTCTCAAAAATATTTTAGAGTTCATTATCCACAGAAACTGAAAGTTTTTTTCATTTTTTACAGTTTTCGCCTCATAAAATAACTTTTTGTAGAAAGGAGTTAGGTGATCATTGACATAAATGTTGTGCACAGGGACACTTTGGGCCACGATGGTAGATTTAATTTTTTCCTTTTTAGCTTTTTTTAAAAAGTTGTCCCGTTTTTGCCTGTTACTAAATTGAACAACAATAGGGCGAATCTTTTTGGTACTATTGCCACTTACAGGAAGTCTGTGTGCAGCCTGTACGTCGCTTTGTATGTCGACAGGCTCTTTAATGGCAGTAGCTATTTTGCTAACTACATCAAATACATTTTCATTTTGTTCTTCAGGAACACCTTCAATCTGTACATTTAATTTACGCCCATACTGTTGTAACTCTTCTAGTTGATTTTTCAGTAAACTAACTTCTTTGCTAAGCTTTTGGTTTTCATCAACTACTTTTTTATTATTTTTTTCCAGATCACCTACTCGTTTATCTAAAGCCTCTATTTTCTTGACAAAATCATCAATTTTATCTGAGCAATAATTTACAGATCTTTCTAGATCTGACAGTGTTCCACCAAATTCCTTAAATTTCCTATCAATAGCATTTTGCACTATTTTTTCAATTCTCTTCTCAATATTCTCAAAAAAGTTATCTGGTAATTTACCTGAGATATCCTGCTGCTCAGATAGTGAGGAAACACTTGACACACTTCCAGAGTCTTTTTTTAAATTTCTACATAACACACAACAGTAAGTTTCACGCCTTGTGTTTCCCATCTGTCGCCAAGACTTCTCAGCTACACCGGCACATGCATAATGTAATTTACAGTCACTAACAGAACATTTCACAAAGTCATTTTCTGATGGCAAATCCTGACCACAAGATGAACACAAGTTCATCTTGAGGAAATAGCACAGATAACAGAGGCAGGAGAACAAGCAAAACAGGTCTGCACTGCCTGGCTGCCAGACTGAGACTGAACATTATTGAATTCAAACACAATATTGAGTTTAAAGTTGACGAATAAAAATAGTTTTTAAAAAACATAATTTAAATACATTTTTGAAAATGCCCCGTTTAATTTATTCGATGTGGAAACCCGTAATACATGTATTAGGAATCAATAATGGCTGAAAGCTACGGTTATTATTTGTTGAGTGAAAACGGATTTGAGCCGTACAACGGGTCACCGGATGCAGCTGGTCTCGATTTGAGAAGCGCATATGATTATGTTGTACCAAAGCGGGGACAACAATTGGTAAAAACGGATATAACGTTTAAATTTCCCGAAGGCTGTTATGGAAGGATCGCACCGAGATCTGGTCTAGCCCTAAAGCACTGTATCAGTGTCGGTGCTGGCGTGGTGGACAGAGACTATACCGGCAACGTCTGTATTCTGTTGATAAATAATTCCGATATCGATTTCCCCGTGCGTCGTGGAGATAGGGTGGCGCAAATAATTTGTGAAATGTACAAAAAGCCACCTTGCATCAGATTAGACCAAGTTGAAGAAACTAAACAGAAAGACGGCGGATTCTGAAGCACCGGTGTAAACTGATTAAATTATAAAAAATTATGTTGGAAATCAAAATGTCTCGAGATTTTTTTTTCAGCCTCAGACTTAAAGTAACGGTGATTACCAATCAAAGCGCTCTTCCTTGTCATGTGGTGAAAATCGCTGTGAAAAATACCTAATGTGGATGAAAATCAGGATTATGTTAGGTTAAGAGCTCGCACTACTTTGGATTAAATTTCTGGATTAAATTTTTCTGGATTAAATTCACCATTTTTAAAACCTGATAAAATAGATGAAATTAGCCCGAAATCAGATACAAACTGGCCCAGAACCAGTCAAATATGAGGTTTACGTGGGGTCGGTGAAGATGACGCCTCGTACTTCCTTGAATTAAATATCTAAATTATTTTTTTTCTGGATTAAATTTACCATTCGAAAAACCTGAAAAATGGTTGAAATCAGCCCGAAATCAGATACAAAGAGGCCCAAAACCATTCAAAAATGAGGTTTACAAGGGTAGGTTAAGAGGGGGCCTCGTACTTCCCTCGTACTTCCCTCGTACTTCCTCAAAAGACGCTTGGAAAAACCTGAGAAAATGTTGTAAAATGTTGTAAAATGGTTGTAATTAGCCTACAATCCGATAACAAACTGGTCCAAAACCAGTCAAAAATGAAGTTCTCGGAGGGTCGGAAATCGGAAGTACGAGGTGCGCCAGAATGCCCCTTTCATATCTACTATTATGAAGTGACAGAGATCTATTTTTGTTTACTATCTGGCTTTTAAAATCCATCTGAAGATAATCAGATGTTAAATTTAAATTACAATTTACATTAAAGAACTTGCAGTAAAAGTTGGTCAACATTTTAAAGAGCCCTCTAGAAATAAATCAAAGGCGAGGGGGGCGAAGCCCGAAACAATATGACATTTTTAATTACGATTCGTCACTGCGGTATAACCTAAGCTTTAAAATGACACCTCAATCTTAAAAATCGGTTCAGTAGGTCGAGAGAAAAAGGGACGTAACAGGCGAAACCCTTATAGAAATAAGAAGATAAAGATAATATTTATTTGTCTTGACAATATAAATTGCATCGACATTACAAAAATATTCAATAATTCTTATAATAAATTGTGTTTTTAGAACTATAATTTTTCTTATAAAATTCTTCAATTGAGTATATTGGAACTTCAGTTAATAGTAATTTTAATTCCTTCTTGAAGTCTTTATTTTCTAAATTTTTAATATAGTTTGGTAAGTGATTGTAAAGTTTTCTTCCATTGTAAACTAAATGTTTTTCAAAAAAAGTTGTCCTGTGAAAACTTGAAGATAATTTGTTTTCTCTTCTTAAATTATAATTCATGAGTTTTCTTTGTTCATTTATGTCAAATTTATCCAGGTTATTTTTTACAAAATTTAATGTCATCAGATCATAATTTTTAAATATCTCTTTGCATGATTCTTTTTTTCTTAATTTAAATATTGTTCTTAATGCTGATTTCTGTAATTTAAATACTTGCTTTGTTCTCGATGAGGCCATACCCCAAATGGGAATGGCATATCTCACATTAGATACAAATAATGAATAATATGCTGTGAAAAGTACTTCTCTATCACAGAATGTTGATAATCTTCTTAAAAGGAAAATAATTTGAGAGAGTTTTTTACACATATTGTCAATATGGATGTTGAAATTCAAATTTTCATCTAGTACAAGTCCCAAAAATTTTGTTGATTTTTCGTTTGTTATATTTTGATTTTCAATGATAACATTTAAGTTGAAATCATGTTCTGATTTTTCTCGTATGTAAAATTCCATAAATTTTGTTTTTGAGAGATTTATTTCAAAATAATTGTCTGAGAAACATTGTGCTAAAATATTTGATTCTTGAAAAGCTTGAACTTCTAATTATTGGTTTCGATTTTGACTTGAGACTAATAATGTTGTGTCATCAGCAAATAAAGTAATTTTGGAAAGATTTTTGGTTGATGCAATGTCATTTACATATATGATGAATAAAATTGGGCCAAGGACAGAACCTTGAGGAACGCCTGACCTTATCTGCAGTTTTTTTTGACTCAGAGTAATTTATACAATTGTTACTATCTAAGTATGGGATTTGCACTGATTGCTGTCTGTTACAAAGGTAAGATGAAAACCAATCAAGAGCAATTCCTCTGATTCCAATATCATACAGTTTACTTAACAGATGCTCATGACAAACATTATCAAATGCTTTTTTAAAATCTAAAAATAGAGCCATCACATTTTCCTTATTATCTAGATGATACGTAATGTAGTTGATAACATCAAACATAGCATTTATAGTAGAGATATTTTTTTTGGAACCCAAATTGATTTTTTTATAAGATTTAATTTTGTTCCAAAAATGATAATAGTCTTTGAAGAATTATTTTTTCAAATACTTTACTAAACGTCGAAAGTATAGATATCGGCCTAAAATTACTTGGATTTTGTGGATCTTCATTTTTGAAAATTGGGATGACTTTTGACATTTTTAAAATTTGGGGAAATTCTCCAGCGGTAATTGATGAATTTATTAAATATGTCAGTGGTGAAGACAGTTCAGTGCAGCAAGCTTTAAGGAGTGTAGAAGATATCTCATCGAATCCAAAAGAATTAGATGACTTTAATGAAGTAATGGTACTTATAACTTCTTTTTCAGTTGTTTCATGTAAAAATATAGAATTTAAAATTGTATTAGAAGGTATCAAGTCATTTGAGGTATTTGCTTTGGTAGAGTAATTTTGTCCAACACTTATAAAAAACTTATTGAATTCCTCAGCAATTAAATTAGGATCTTCTAGGACTCCATTTGATGTTTTAAGTTTGACGTCGGTTGGAATAAATGATTTAAATTTATTTCTGTTCCCATCTTTCGAAAAACCGCCAGGCTTTTGTGCTTATTAGCAAGGGAAAAGGTGATCCTTAGCTGCCGTCGTCCCACAGACATCTATATGCATGTTGGACACGGATAGGAAACTTTTTGAAAAGTTGATTTGTTCCCGCCTGATTTCTACCGCGGTAGCTTCCGGGGACCTTTGCCCTCGTCAGTACGGCTTCAGAAAGGGACAGTCAACCAGGTCATGTGCGTGGTCAACGCCTGCATGTCCGATCACGGTCTATCGCTTGCTATGTTATTCAATTCAATTCAAAATCCTTTATTCTCAAATATTTTTGTTACAATATTACAATTCCCCAAGTGCAAAACGCACGCGTGGGGTGTAAAAAAGTTTTAATACATATTTACATTTCACAAATTGTTAAATCAGTTATGAGCAAGGCACAGATCGTGATCCTCACAAAGAAACGAATTGACACCGTCGTCCCTCTGCGAGTGGGAAGAGAAGTGGTCCAGTCAACATGTGTCGCAAAGTACCTTGGAGTCATGGTGGACAACAATTCCAATGTCGGGGTTCCTCGTTCCAGCAGAAGACGGTTATTGATATCCGCAGTCCAGTCGGTGCTCTTTTACGGGGCAGAGGGATGGGCAGACACTCTCACCAAGAAATTCTACAGGTTGTGACTCACCCAGGGTCAGGGTCAAGATGCGTTCTGGGTGTGTTCCGCATATCAGGCAGTATTGAACATGCCATCCTGGTATTTGTCATCCCTGTAAAGCTCTTGGCACGGAGAGGAAGGCGATTTATCAGAGACAAAGCGAGGTCTGCAAGGATGCTGCATGATCCGAAGAGTGCGGCAGAACCCTGCAGCAGTGGCAACACAGCTGGGAGCACGAAACCCGAGGACAATGGACTGCAGGACTCATAGAGCAGGTCCAACGATGGGTGGAAAGGTGGCATGGCGAGGTGGACTACTACCTCACGCAGTTCCTGACAGGTCACGGTTATTTCAAGTAGTACCTGAACCGGATGGGCAGACTGGTTCACCGGATTGCATCTACTGCCTGGGCGTTCCCGACGACGCGGAACACACCTTTCGCTGTCCACATTGGGAAAGGTTCTGCCTGGAGGCCACAAAAAAAATTGGTGTTTTTTTCGGTGGACACGGACTGCGAAAATATTATGAGGATGAGTGCAACTGGTATTGTAGATAGACTGAAACAAGTCTATCTACAATGTCTCCGAAAATATGAACTCACTGGAGCGCCAGCAGATAAAAATGATATGAGCAAGGCAAAGAAAGATTATGACATGAGGCTAAAATCAATAAAACGCCAAGCATCTGCAGATCACATAGCAAATGCTGAAAATAAATCCAAGGCCTTATGGCAAGTCATAAACAATGAGAGGAAGAATAATCAACAAAAAACAACACAACCGCAAATTGCCATAGGGCGTGAGATCGTCACCAACCGCCACACAATTGCTAATCACTTCAACCAGTTTTTTACCAGTATTGCAGAAATTACCCTAAAAAACCAGCCAAAAGTCACAAAACAACCTGTACCTGAACAAACCACAGATAACGATTTAACACAGCTACCTTTCACTAATGAACGAGAAATTTAAGAGATCATCGACAACCTCAAACCCAAAACCTCGTCAGGATTAGATGAAATTTCAGCAAAGATACTGAAACACTGCAAAAAAGCTTTAATCCCATCTCTAGTCAAAATAACAAACTTATCCCTTAGTCAAGGCCACTTTCCAGCCGCACTTAAACAAAGTAAAGTATACCCCAAGCTAAAAAGTGGAAACCAAACTGAAGTAAAAAACTACAGACCAATATCATTAATCTCAACCTTTTCCAAAGTAATTGAGAAAGTAGTTTTAAAAAGATTAATGGACCACTGCGAATATAACAACCTATTAACAGAAAGCCAACACGGCTTCATCAAGGGAAGATCCACAACATCTGCCATAATCAAACTTGCGGAATTCATCATCGATAGCTTGGAAGAAAAACATCTGGTTACTGGTATTATGCTGGACTTCAGCAAAGCTTTTGATTGTTTGGGACATGAACTGATCCTCAACAAACTTGAACAACTTGGTGTGAAAGGACAAGCCCACGCGTGGTTCAGGAGTTATTTAGAAGGAAGAAGCCAGGTTGTTGAGATTCAAGACACACAAAAAAATATACGCCAAGAAGTAAGATCCAACCCTTTACTCATAAATAGGGGTGTGCCTCAGGGATCGGTATTGGGACCAGTCCTATTCATTCTCCTGACAAATGACATGCCACAATATCTAGGAATGCACTGTACTCCCCTAATGTATGCTGATGATACGACACTTTTAGTCGCCGCGTCATCACCAAACAACTTGGCCATCAACTCTTACATTGCACTAAATAAGGCATATCAATACTGTCATGAAAATGACTTAGTTGTAAACGCTGAAAAAAACAAACAACTAGCTTTTGGGAGAAGACAGGAAGAAGTCCCAGAGCTGCCAGAAGTGTCAATGGAAAGCCAGACAAAATTTCTAGGAATGACTATCGACAATGCCCTATCCTGGAACAATCACATTGATACACTCTCCAAAAAGCTGAACTCCTGCTTATATGTCTTAAAAAGAGTAAACTTTGTGAGTGACGAAGCTACGACAAAAACTGCCTACCATGCATTGTTCGAGTCCCACTTGCGATACGGCCTTGCAGTTTGGGGAGGCACAACAGCAGGGAACCTTAATAGAATTCTGCTTCTTCAGAAAAGAGCAATCAGAATTATAGTCGGCCTTGGCTTAAGGGAGAGCTGCAGAAATGCCTTCAAAACTGCAAATGTGTTAACAGTCATTGGCCTATACATAAAAGAAGTCATACTATATGCCACAATCAAACAGCTGCAACGAGGCCATGATATACACACATACAACACCCGGCATGCATCAAACTTTCACCTCCCTCTACATCACACTGCATCATACGAGAGGAAACCATCATACATGGGGAGAAAACTCTTCAACCTCCTACCAGAAGATCTAAAGATGCTGAACATGAAGAAATTGAAGACAGCCCTGACCAACTGGCTCATCGACCGACCATTTTACTCCATCGATGAATTCCTGGACTGGAGGAAGAATGAAGAACCTGGACTGGCCTAATGAAGAAAAAAAAAAACTATGTAAAATTGACGCCATTGCATTTCTCTATGTTATGTTAATAAAGAATTTGTCTATTGTCTATTGTCTATTGTATTGTTTATGACAGTTTGTCCAGGGCATCCTCCTGAAAAAGAAAACAGATCTGGACTGCGAAGTAGCCCAGATCCCTTGACCGAACGGGTGGATAAGGAGCAAGCCTAATTTAGGCCTAGCCTGACGTAATGTGATCAACAATTCCAGGATAGAATCCTAAAGAGTACAGGAGGTTTTTTAGTGGGTAACCCCATTTTTTAGGGGAGTCCCACACTACAGGCTGGCTACATGTATGCGTAGTCATGTTTCCTGCCTCTCCCTAAAAAAAGTATATTTAAAACAGTAAACTAATCAACATAAAAATATAATGCAATTAAATATTTGAATTTTATTGTGACAATTATTGTTAAATTATCGCCAACATTTTTGTCAACTAAAAAAGACCTAGGTATAATGGAAATTTGCTGAGTACGCAGCTCTACTGAAAAGGGGTTATTCATAATAAGTAATTAAAAAGCATTTAAATAAAAATGCCTACAACCATATAAGTTGTTGCCATTTGAAAACGGTTAGGTATACCACTCCCTGTGTATTATTACCTCTTGAAAAAATCGCACATCCTCAGAATTCGCTTTGCAAACCTCACAAACCAATACAGCATTGTAAATTGTCTGTAACATAAAATTATCATGTTAAAATTAAGTTGTATGAAGTATGCTATGGTTTTACTATCAAAATTAATTTGAAAGTGATTCAATAATTATCAAGAATGTGGAATAATGTGGAAGAATGTGTTTGAAAGTGATTCAATAATTATCAAGAATGTGGAACATTGTTTTAATAACGTTTTAATAATAGTTTTGTTAAACTGGTTATCAATGGCCAAAGTTGGAAAATAACTTTTAAAAATCCAATTACTATTTAACTATAACATAGTTTAATTTTACAACATGGTATGTTTTAATGTCAAATCATGTACGGTGTCGCAGACCACCAGTACACCCCTTTTATAATTTAGATAAATAACTTTTAACAAAAGCAAATTGTGCCATTTTAGGTAAACCGGTTACGCTCTAACGCTCTATCGATTGGCACTATTTTTAATGTACAGAGTGTACCAGAAGTAACCTATCGAGACCGGAAGTCGCTAACTTTAAATACAAACCCCCACTTCTTATGACATTTTGTGGATTCTATATATAATTCTAAGAAAACTTTAATTTAGTATGTACCCCTAATCCTAACAGTTTGGGAGATTATGGCAATTGAAATTTAGTTTTTCCCCATAAGAATAACATAGGAAAACTTTCACGTCCATTATCTTTGACATTGTACGTTAAACAGAACTGCCTAAACATTAAAATGTCTTAGGACCTCATTTTAAATAATATTCTATCGTAAAATATCGATTATCACACAATTAATTTTACTTTTCCACACAGTTTTTAATAATATTCGCCATATTGTAACTTCTATAGAAAAATAAAAATAATTTATGACAAAACCAATAGTTTACTATGGACAAATATTTAATAGGAGAGTCTAAGGCATTTTTGTGCTGGGACAAGTGTAAAGTTGTCTTAAAATTGCATGTAGAATCCAAATATATCATAAAAAGTATGAGTTTGTATTTAAAATTAGCGACTTCCGGTCTGGATATTTGACTTCTGGTACACCCTGTACATTGAAATTACAATCAATAGACAGAGCGTAACCGATTTACCTAGGCATAATAGGCTTTTGTTAAAAATTAATTATTTAAATTTTAAAAGGAGTGTACGGGTGGTCTGGCACACCCGGTATAACAACTACCTACCAACGTATATAATTTTTACAAAAAATGACATATTAAGTAAATGTTTGAAGAATAACTTACGTTATAAAAAGCTTTCCATTGAAGAACTGATGTTTGGAAGTTTGTCATTCTTGTTATAATTTTCTGAAATTATATTTTTATATTAGATAAAAAATAATACAATTCTAAATTGGTAAACCAATGTATATATTGCTCTATTAAAATAGGCTAAATTTATTTTGCTGGATTATCTGCTTTTTGATTTCTGATTTTTATATTTTTTTGTTTTTTATTTCCATTATGAAGAATGTATGAGTTTACTAATAACTCGATACAACAATCCGTTACGGAAATAAAAATTATTAAGTGTAAATAAAAAATAGTGACTAGCGGCTTAACAAAGCATTTTAGGACATATGTTCACATGTACTTTTTTGTAAATTTTGGCTTGCTGAATAACCTGGAAAAGTTTGAGACAGTCGAAGCTGCTGGACACCCTGTATGTCTCTAACCAACATGTATTATCTTGAATCATCAAAAGTCATAAAAATAATCTATTGTGCTAACCAATGTAACAATAATTGTTACTGTCCGGAGATGACTTGTTGGCCAGTGAGGGGGTTGCGGGGTGAGGGGGAAACTGAAGCATGCCATTGGCCAATACAATTTGCTTTTTGTTTTTGTTTTTTTTTTTATTCCACCATATGTTAAGCTATCAACAAAACCAAAAACATACAGTTTCCCTCCCTACAATGTTTTCTTTTATTTTGCAGTCAGCTGTCTTTCACTACATTGAATTAGGCTAGCTGGTTTGTCAACAAAGATAATTGTTTACTTTTTTTAGCAAAATTTCTTCATGTAGAATAGTAAAATCTAAGTTTGTTTTTATTCCTTAGTTAACCAAAAGACCGCTAGGTTTCGAATTTCCCCCTCGAATTTCCCCTCGCCCCCCAACCCCCTCAGTGGCCAACAAGTCATCTCCCGACAATACATAGGTTTGTGTTTCACGACTCTACCAAAAGTTATATTATACTTCAAGTTTAATACAATTGGCTGAAATTTCAGATAGTAGTATATAGTCCTACCATCACAGACTTGATGTGAACAATGGAGTCCGTCAGTGACTTGATAGTCTGTTGGTTGATGGGTTTCAAACAAAAGGAAATCACCTCGTGCCTTCTAGATAGCAAATCAATATCTTTTGTCGGCTGAGACAACATCACCCTAAAAATGAGGAAAAAATATTTAAATTTAGAACAAAACTAGAACCAAAAGTATATTTTCAAATGAAAAACATTCCATGATTTAAAATTACAGTGTATGATTTATGATATCACTACATTAGATACATTATACATTAGACTGGGACAGTGGAATTGTCCTGTAATCCAGCTACTTGGAGATCACAAAATGTGGATACTTATAAGCGATGGCTTTTGGATGTGATATTCCCTAGTGGGGATTAACGTCCGCACTAGTGAATACTAGTTCATCCATAAAGACCATCCTCATAGTTCGACCAATTCGTATATATGAGGTCGAAATTGTGGTTCTGATCCCATGTTAAACTGTAGGTCCCTAGATACCATTGGCTGTTGGGCTATTAATTAACAGTCCTGTCTAAGAATAATGTCGGCCTTATAGTCAGTAACAAGACTACAAGATCATGCCACAATCATCCTACACTTATCTCTCATTCATATTTAGATTAAAATACCTACTATGTGAGGTCCCTGTCTCAAAATAGTGATATGATATGGTTATGATATGACGTTATGATACATTATGATATGGTTTTTTATATTTTGATACTGTATCATTTACCGGTATGTACTGTAATTTACAATAGTATTGTCTGGAGGTGAAGTGACTTTTTTAAAGAGGAGACATTCACCTCCCCAGCCTCACTGGGGAACGGGGAATGACAAGATACACCCTATAATTAGGTTAGATATATTAAATGGCTGCTTGGTTTTAAACAAGTCTTTTATTGAGGCAAGAATTTTAAAATTTTTTTAAAAATAGTCACCAAGTGTTAAAAAGGTAGCTAAAATGAAAAAAATTCAGCTAGGTCGTAGGGTATAATTAAACATAATACAAATTAGATAGGGGATCCAATGGCTTTTGTATAAACATTCACTTCAGTCCTGTCTCTTTTCAAGCTAACATGTCATCACCCAACTTTATATCAAATCCTAGTAGTATGACAGCTTATTACTTCTGTTATGAGCTGTATAGTGTTAACAAAAAAGTAAAGATAATACAAAATAGTAGAAAGGTTCTTTATATGCTGAAAAGTTAAAGAAGTCAACCATTTCTGGCAGCTCTTAGTAATACATCTTGATGCTCCTTACACAACGATATGAGGCATACGGTGGGATCAGATGTTACTCAACAACTTTTTAACTTATACATTTTTATATGGTTTGGCAATTTAAAAATATCGTCATCACAGTATTAACTCAAAATCCTTATAGTTTAGAAAGTAATTTCCAATGGTAGCATTTTTTTAGTCAATAGAGCCAAAAACCTCATGTGCTTTGCTCCTGGTGTTGACATGCAGCGGTTGAGTATGGAAAACACACTGAACACATCTTTGTCGGGGCGTTCATCGCTGCCAAGAGATGACCACTTGAACGAGGAAGGGTGTAGAGTGGAGGAGAATATCTGCAAAGCCTGCATCGTCTCTTCATCCACCCACACTGTGTTGTTGCTGGGGAAAGTAGATTTGAATAATTTAATTTTTATATTTATTCTTTTTTAGTGCAAAAAAAATGTTCCTACCTCTTATGTAAAGTCAAGAGGGTGTAAAGTTTTAATTTGTCTAGCATTGACAATCTGGTAACGCATATCAGTGAAATCTGTCCTTATACCAGCTGATTAAACTACCAACAATTGACATTCCTAGTTTCACGTTTAGATAATCATCACAATGGATAGTGAGAGCTCTTATCAAACTTTTATATTTTTCTGCCTGATTTTGGTTTGGGATAAAAATTATGAGTATTTGGGGAGTAAAGTTTATTGTCCCGCTCAGAAAAATGTTCAACTATTTTGATCAGGGGGACAAAGTTGTACTTTACTCCATTACACAAACAACACAATTGTCCGTTATGCACGTCAACAATGACTAAGGTCATCACAATAGATTAGAATATAATAAATGTGAATGTGTGTGTGTTTTCATTTATTTCTTAAATTACAATTCATACCATTTCACTTCTTGAATGGTTGTAAAGTATACTTAAAGGTTTACAATCTATATGTTGAGGTTACCATCTCTTGCTAAAATACAGTGTAAGTTAGATTGAAGTTCTTATTAAATTATCTTTATTAAAGTTAAAATGAAACATTACTGGTGGTGTGCTAGCAAAAAAAAATTATCCACTTCAAGTATACAAAAAGAGTTTTACATCTACATCTATCTATCTAAGTCATCTTTATACTAACCAAACTAAGCCGCGTCCACACTGGCCAAACATGTTCGCCAAACAAAGTTCTTCCGAACTTTTGTTTGTTCGCTGCTAACCTTTTAGAAAGTGAATCATATGGCCGATAATTGTTCGTCAGGAATATTTGTTGATTTTTGGTGTTCGCCGAACAAGTTCTTCACAAATGTTCGGCCAGTGCGAACGCGGCTTTAGAGTTTAGTCTGAACAATGCTTAGAATCTTGAAATTTTGGTTATTTTTATATTTTATAGATCACAGAAATCAAAAATCGGTGTCATCAAAATTTCTTTCCCTCTGTCTTTCCGTCCTCTGTGACCCTCAGATTCCCTACTTTGTCCTTTTATCACGGGACAACAGCCTTATTACACCTGATGTCCTCAATTTTTTTCTATCATAAACTATAGATTGGTGTATCATAGTAACTTTGATTGCAAGTGTGATCATATTGCTTGGCCCCATAGTCGATCAAAGTAGCCAATTCGTGCTGAAATACCAATCTTTGCCTTTCTTTCACACAAACAAGTACTTTTCCTTTCTGAAGTAATTGATTTGAATTATATCATGATTTGAAAAGGATCTGCTGTAAACCAATATTTGTCAATATGGATCTGCCTCATGGAAAAAATTCAATGTTAATACTATGGGAATATTTATTTATATCTTTTAATAACATGTGCTTTTTAATCAGCACAGTTTCAATGACAGTTTGTCATGTTTACCACAGAGACTGTAGCACTTATTTTTTTAAATACAGACTCCTTTATATCTAACTTTTCTGTAGCCTAAATTATAAGTCTTTTAATGCATATTCATAGTGTATATGTTTTACATAGGCATAAATCTGGTAAAGCTGATGTAATGGCATGCTTAGTATAAATGTTATAGTACAAATAGTATTTGAAAATGGCTTACAGTGACAGTGTACGAATACTGAGTACAGGCATGTCAATGGAAGCAACCAGTCTGATCCGGGACAAGTATCGCTGCAAGAAGTACAGAAGTCCTCCTACCGCCGACACCAGACACTGCGACAAAACAACTGTAGGAGCTAACTTGTGGAATTTATTAACCTCATTGAATTACTATTAGTACCAGGTTAACCGAGCCTTGCTCGTTGTTTTTTATTCACTTTTGTTATAGTGTCAAAGTAAAAAAGCAATTAAATTTCCACCATAACAACCAACTATACCTCTTCACAGTTAACAGCTGTTTCAAAAAGTCTGCTTAACATTAATGTTTCTTTCTTTTTGTTTACATTTCGTTGTTATTTCGTTACCAAAATAGCAACCCATAAGACTAATGTTAAAAATTACAATTTTAAAACTTAATTTTAGACCAAATTCGATTTTTCCTGGGGTTGAGGCTGTTTCTAAACTTATTTTTGGGCCAAAACACTCTTTAATGCAAACTTTAAGCAAAATCTAACAGCTAGATTTCGAGATCGTGGAACACACATCCCTTCAGATATTCCTCGTATTATAGTATAGGATACCCTAACCATGTTACCAGTAATTACAGATCAAATCTTTAAAAAATTCTCAGTTTTACAAAATAGTTTCTAAAAATAACATGTAATGTGTGCAATCAATGTGTGTTTAACACACACACTTGATTAAAATACTTGGTGAAACAAATGGTGTCTTCCGTTATGCTCTATTTTTTTCTATGACTTATTTTGTAAGGGTTTGCTAGTTTTTGAATTAAGAATATAAGGCCAGTTGCATAGTGAATTATCTTGCCTTGAAGAGAAACCAGATTTATTGCATTTCAGCGCATGTGACTAAGATTATTGATACAAAATATTATTACAAGTTGACTGATAAACACTCGGACCCTCACCCTCATCAGGCCATAATGTGTGTAATTTCTCTTCAAGGTTTTATGTTATACCTAACTTAATTTTTTATTTATATTGTTTAACACAATTAAATAAAATGTAATTTCAATTTTTTTATTTATATTGTGAAACGTTGTATTGCGACTGACTACCTTAGCACTCAGATCGATCAGAGTCATGATGTATGTTTGGCGGTCCGTTTCCGTCTCATCATTCTCAAGAGGCATTTTCAACTCCAGGATGCTCCTTTTGCAGCTGTCGTAGCCTGAGGACAAAAACTTAAGTGGCTCAAGAAAAATAGTTAATGGGGATTTCGCTCATGAAATATTTCTTTTTACCACTTACAATTACTCAAAAGTTGATTGATGATTGCTAAGGTTATACAATGTTCCAAACTAAATTTACATGTTCATAAGCGTTTTCTTGAGGCTTGGATTGCTTTTGGTTGGCAGAGAAAATGTTAAAAAATATGTTCATGTAAAATTTTTCACATTATTATTCTTACTAGTGTACTCGCTGCTTGGAACCGAGCAATTTTGTTGGAATATTCATAAACTTATGCATATACTTTTTACCACTGTAATTTGTTTATTTTAATGTTGCTAAATTTTATGTTCTAAATTTACTGAGCACAACCAATCCAATAATTTAATTATTAGTAACCACCCAAAACTACATTTATTTACAGCTGTACATTAAAGGTGTTTAACACGTTCGCTACCAGCCGCCGCATATATGCGGCGGTCAGGCCAATCCCACAGCCCACCAAAAAAATCATGGACTTCCCTGTAGACCGGCCCTAGTGGTTGGACTTATGCCACAGACCACGAATAGAAACCGTCCAAAATTAGTTTTCACACTTCAAAATATCTTAATTTCATTAAATAAAAAAATATATACAATTTTCTCTTCATTTTTGCTAATTTTTTGAGCGCCGCACATTTGCGGCGCATGTTCAGAGACTAAGTGACGCATGTTAGCGTCGGCACTATAATATAACCTTATTTTTAGTCATAACCTTTGAAAAGCGAAAAATAAAATACGGCTTATACATAAAAACATTGTATTGAAATATTTAGTTTACAAAAAGAGTTGTTTACAATTCATTTACGTAGTATAATTATGATGTTTTACAAGTCTACAAAATGCAAATGTTTATACATTTTTCTTACACAATAAAATTTTTTCAATGTGTCATATAAGAGATTTGATGAATATTTGTGTAAAGATATATCAAATACGTTAAAAAATGTTACTTTCAAAAATACATTAAATAAAAATGTACGTAAAACATTTTAGTGACGTCCGTGATCGTTTTAGCCACAGACCAAGCGCCGCACATATGCGGCGGACAATCCCGTAGACCGCGCCTAAACTGTCTGACCATTAAAATAGACCGCACTGAAGAAATTTCGTATTTAGTATCATGGAACCATCGCTGCAGATATGCGGCGGCAGTCTATTTTAATGAGCCCAGCCGCCGCAGATATGCGGTGGTGGGCTCTCAGTAGAACTCGCTCGCCACAAAATTGCGGCGGCGGGCTGTGGTTACGATTTTTTTTTAACATTGTGGTAGCGAACGTGTTAAAATGTTCAACCAAATCAAAATGTTATTCTAATGAGGAAATTTCAAATTTCAATGAGGAATAGGGACTTTATTTTATATCCGATCTCATCAACTTTGGCCGACATAACCACATACCAAGCACCATCCAACGACACCAAAAACATGAAAATTGCTTAAAAATTGTGGTAGGAGTTCCAATTACAAAAAAATCTTTAACCTATTAAATCTATATATATATAGTTGGGGGCACATGCGCAAATAGCGCATTTTGTATTGTATTAATTTCCGTTTGTGAGAAACCCACCTGCAGTATAGTTCGATGGAATTTCGACTTTTCAAACAATATTTTTGTTGATTATGCAGAAAATCTATTTTTGTTTAAAATATGACTTAAATTTATCTAAAGGTAATCAGCTGTTAAATTACAATGCACATTTTAAAATCTTATAATGAAAGTTGGTCAACATTTTAAAGCGCCCTCTAGAAATAAATCAAAGGATAGCTAGGGGGCAAAGCCCGAAAGCCCGGGTAAGCTAGTAAATATTTATGAGTAATCAATAAAACTTTTTACCCCACCAATAAACTTAGTATATCTTTGGTAGTGATTAAACATAGCAAAATAAATAAATTAATAACCCAAACCTACTTAGACCTATTATTATGCGAAATAAACATATTGTCGAATTTCAGTGGAAATTCACTAAGAACGCAGGTCTGCCGCGTTGGCAGTATTTACTCACGAAACTCCTTTGCGGGGATGAAGTGAAGTTTGTCCGAGTAGACAGGAGGATCAGCAGTTGGTGAAACAATGACATTCTCTCCTGAGACCAGACCATTGACTTTCCGCAAAAACCGGTCTGACTGTGATGAGCAGGTGACAACATGGCTAAAACATATTTTGAAATTGCAGCATTTTGTTAGTCTACAAAATAACTGTAAGGATCAACCAATAACAAACTTACAATAATTTCCACTTACACGAATCTACATTGAATCACTTACTGGGGTAGTAATAATTGAAATGTTTAAATTAAATTCATTAACACAAAAGCTTGAAAAAAATAATTTTCTACAAATAGAAGTTTTTACTCCATTTCATAAAATGTCAAATACATCCACTTAAAAGATTTTTCAGAATTTATTAAAATATTGTATCACTAACTGTTAGGGGAAAGTGGGGTATAACCGGGTGGCTAAGCTTTAGTGACATGTAAATGCCATGTTTTTATACAGAAAATTAAAAATAATGTCTCAGTTTATCTTGTGTTTATTTGTTTTTGAATTGCTTCTTTTAAAAACTTGATAAGTCTTATAGTGTTTTTTCTGTGATTTTTTTTTTGTAAAATAAGTGCAAGTACCGGATTCACCCCACTAGTGGGGTGATACCGGGTACACATGTTAAGTATATGGAAAATAGAAAAAAAAAATTTTAATGGGCCTAAAATTTTATTACTAAGTACACACAATTAAGTAAAAAATAGTATCAAAGATAACATATTCAGTTAATGGATGAGCAAAAAATCAAATTTTAAATATTTAGATCATATAACATGTATAAATACCATCCGGTTTTACCCCACGCGTCATACTTGGTTTCACTTCACTGGTAGTAACTAACAAAAAATTAACATATTCAGAGTGCTTAAAACTAATTTGAGATATTGCTTATATCAGTGTAAAGATAAAGACATAGACTACACAATAGTGTAGTCACCTTCACTGAAACTCATGTAGTTTTTCCGTAGTAGGCGATCAAACTGTCAGTAACATTGGGAAACGAAATATCAAAAACAAAGAAACGCTCTTAACAGCCAGAATTCTGCTTTGAGACTAATGGCGCAATGTCCGCCATTTTCCCTCTCCAACTACATGTTAATTTCGGCATTTATCGCCAGGTACCAGCACTTACTTGGTCAAAACCCGACCACCCGGTTTGTACCCAACCACCCGGTTATACCCACCTCTCCCCTACCTTTATCTTGTAGTTTGCCAAGATTTTTAGTAGATAAAAATTTAAATTTCACATATTAATATTAGCGCAACCTTGTTCGCTTGGCTGGCTCGTCTCTATTTAAATCTACAGTAAACATAGTGTTTATAGTAGTCAGTGTAAGTAAAAAATTTGTTATTAGTGCTGCATTCTGTAGAACTTATTTACTACTCACACATTTACAAACCGTCCCTCGCAATTACAAAATTTTGAAAGGAGTTTTGCAAGTCAAAGTAAAAAATTTTGCCTAAATTTAAAGTAACTTACAAATTAACCATTGTCAGGTGTTATATAAATGTCATTCGAATTTCAAATTTTCTTTAATGTCAACAATTTTAAGTAATTTGAATTTTATATTTTGTCATAAAATTAACGTTAAATAAACTTGGTATATTTAATACTTTACTTGAATGAACTCAATACATTTTTTATTTCTCATATTTGATACACAGTACTGTATTGAACTTAATAATAAAGTTGAATTGAATTTCATTTTATTTAAATATTATGTAAAATTTTCATAAAAAGGTTAACGGCCTCTTCTTTTATCTCAATTAAAAATACATACAATATTTAAAAATCATTGTAAGTAAATGTTCAATAAAAGTAAAAACTTCACTTATTTGACTTTTACGTTTTGAACATAAAATAAATATCAACAATTTCACATTATTTGACTTTGATAGTTTAAATATCAAATAAATTTCCAAAACTGTAAACATATAAAAAAAATTTTGTGTATAGTTTGTGGTTTTAAACGTTTATTAGATGTAAAATAAATATTCTGTGGTATGTGAGCTGAGATGCAAAGCAACAATAATAATGGCATTAAAAACTTACGTTGGTTTAAACTGAAGAAAAAGGGAACACAGAAGTTTAAAGTCAGGAGCTAAATCACTTGCATCATACATAATCTCCATCTGTAGAATAATAAATTATTGTAGTTACTTAGGTCAAAGTTTTATGTTTAGGGGTCATATAACATTATTTTAAACCCGCTAGATCAGTTTGTGGTATTCTATTTAATCATGTTACATACTGAGTATAGGTAATTGTTCTTTGTGTTGCACTATCACAAAATACAGAGCATTTTTCAACAATATGTATTACGGTAGTTGAAACTACAAACGAGAAAGAGTTTTCTCCAAAGTGCAAAGGCCAAAAGCATGATCACTTACAGAAACATTACAAACTAAATCTGACCACTTTTTTTATAACTACTAGCAGTTACCCGGCGCGCGTTGCTGCGCTCAAATTAAGTTGTTTACATAAGTAAAGCTATTTTAATATAACAAAAAAAGTTAAGTTAAGTTTTAAGTTTTTTAAATATAACAAAAAAAGTCAATGGAATAGAAAGTAAGTATATTAATATTATTGTAAGGCCAAAGGATAAACAGGCATTATGCAAATTTAAACCCAGAATATTCAAAGTTTGCCTTGTATCTTATTGATCGTAATTGTAATTGCAAATGCAAGAGCACCTATGAGCAAAGAGGCACGTCCAAGTAAAATTTCAACCCTGGTGGCCCTTTAAAATTTCAATTTAAAGTCCAGTGATGCGGAGCCCTAAAGATCTTTAAAAAAAACTATATTTGCAAAACTGTTTCCTAGTGAGTACCTATGAGCAAATAGAATCGTCCATGCAAATTTTCAACTCCGTATTTCCTAAAGTAATTTTGAAGTCCAGTGGGGCGGAGCCCTGGAAGAGCTTCAAAAACTATATTTGCAAAATCGTTTCTCAGTGAGTAGCTATGGGTGAAAAGAATCATCCATCCAATTTCAATCCCGGTGGCCCTAAAGTAATTTTGAAGTCCGTTGGGGTGGAGCCCTAAAAAGCTTAAAAAACTATATTTGCAAAACGTTTTTTAGTGAGTACACATGAGCAAAGAGAATCGTACATGTCAAATTTCAGCTCCGGAGGTCCTAAAGTAATTCTGATGTCCAGTGAGGCAGAGCCCTAAAGTGCTTAAAAAACTATATTTGCAAAACCGTTTCTTAGTGAGCAGGCACGTTCATGTTAAATTTCAACCCTGGTGCTCCTAAAGTAATTTTTAAGTCCAGTGGGGCGGAGCCCTAAAAAGCTACACAAAACGTTTCTTAGTGAGTAGCTATGGGTGAAAAGAATCGTCCATCCAATTTCAACCCCGGTGGACCTAAAGTAATTTTGAAGTCCAGTGGGGTGGAGCCCTAAAGAGTTTCAAAAACTATATTTGCAAAACCGTTTATTGGTGAGTACCTATGATTAAAGAGGCACGTCCATGTTAAATTTCAACCCTGGTGGCCCTAAAGTAATTTTGAAGTCCAGTGGGGCAGAGCCCTAAAGTGCTTAAAAATCTATATTTGCAAAACCGTTTCTTAGTGAGCACCAATGAATAAAGAGCATCGTCCATGTCAAATTTCACCACCTGTAGGCTTTTAGTGCAATTGTGAGCTTCCGTAGGGCAGAGCCCTAAAGACAACACAAACGTCAACATTATACCTCACGCCTGGTTACTTTTACGATTATAAGCATCTGCTTGAATGAAACTTTCAAACTTTTTAATTACAGCAGTTAATTTTGTAAACACTAAATTTCTAAAACCTGACACTGCACCATTGTATGCCCTCTGGCTCAGAGCCCTTTGGACAGATTTGCACTAAAATTTACACAAACCATCCTTCAATAATGCTTAATAATTCCTGAAAGTTTCATTGCAATCGGCTGAGCGGTTTCGGAGTCCATAAGCAACAAACATATATAAATATATATACATACTTCCTCTTTTATAGATATAGATGCAGAGTGGTGGTGAAATATTTTTTGGTATTTACATCCATACCCAAAAAATTCTGTACTTGCTTGCTTAATTATGAATGTTATGGAAGTATTTTGAACCTTTTTTTATTTTAAACATTATTTGTCTAAAACATGTTTTTAACCATATTTGAGCTTTCCCATCTCCAGGGTTTGATGGTGTTGTCTGTTTTTTTTTTCTGTTGCATTCATAAAAAATATAATAATAAAAAACAACATCACCATTACATCCCGGAAGTAGTAGTACCCAAAAATACTGTCAGATAAAATGATTATTGAATCCACCCCGCTTAAAAAAAATTTGTTTTAGAAATGAAAACATATTTTTTCTAGCAAATACTTAGCACAATTTGGTAAATATGAAATCTCTGGTAAACATCAGGATCGAGGTTAAATGAAAGTGTGTGCTATAGTGTGATTTCTGTAATAGTTTTGTTACCTCGGACGCTTCAGCATGGTACACAGCTGCAGCCAGTTTTTCTGAGTGATAAAATAAGCATAACACAACCTATAAAACAACATTCAATTTTAAAATGTATAACTGGTTGGCACTGATTTCAGTTAGATTGGCTATGTATAATTTTAAGTTACATTGGTTGGTACCTGGGTTTGGTTTGTACCTGATTTGTACCATGCCATGGGCGGATTTGGGTCAAAATTTTTGGGGGTGCCAGCTATCCGAAAGTATGACTTATTGTATGATCATTCAAACACCAAAATCCTTACTATAATGGTTAATTTTAAGACCAAGAATCAAGACTGTTTATTTCCATCAAGAATTAAAAAAATTGCACTATTCCAAGAGGCTTATCGCAAGTAGGCCCTAGCTGTTTCCTTTTTTATAACAAAACCCCTGCATTTTATTAATTGTAGCTCATCATTTCAGTTCAGAAAACTGTCTGTCTAATTTGGAATTTTATTATGAAAACCATCCTAGAATATTGCTTTTAATAGTAGTGGGAAAAAGCCACTCCTGGCCCGGAAGTGCGTGACGGCAGATGCCATTTAATGGGCCATACAGCTTCTGGTCGGGCAGATGACGTATTAATTAGCTGGGGGGGTGCAGATGGCGAGAGCATATGCCCTCGCTTGAACTAAATTCGCGCATAAATTAACCGGGTTGAACTAAAACTTCGAATAATTAAAAGTTTGGTCAAAACGAAATTCAACAGTGTTAACTAAATTTAACAGTTGAACAAAATTAAAAGTTAGTTCAAAACTAAAATTCAACAGTGATAAATGGGGTCTGGAAAGTATGTCAAGGCCATTCCGAGTAAGTTTTAAAAAAGCCTACTCCGCTACCACCAGAAATAGTTTCAAGTTGAACTAGTCGGTGATAGCGGGATAGGTTGAAGTGACTTTTGAACTTTATTCGTGAACATCAAATCATTTTTAATGAAGATCGTTTGTTAACCTATTTAACCTTTAAGTCAATTTTATTTGTTTAATGAATTACCATACGAAAAGCCAAGGAATATAAAAATGGTCATAACAAATTAAATAAGAAGTAACATTATTTAATTGATTACGTACATTGAACGCTTTAACATGATACAATGGTAGCCCTAAATGAAAAGATTGTTTTCTTTGTGATTTAGATAGTGATTACGGTATAACGAAAGTAATTTTTTCATACTTATGTCTCTTTACCAATAAGGCTTATATTCGTCAACCTCTCGAAAGATAGTGTAGACCCTACCAACAAGTCTAAAAGTAACTAAATAACCTTATTATTTGAATAACTAATAAAATAAAAGTACTACACATTGCACGAACTAGTCTAATAACCATTAACCAAACTGTATACTGGCCACTGAGCAGTGATGTTACTCCTTTCCTGTAGAATCTAACAAAAAATACAAATAACTATATCGCATATGTGCATTATATCTTGAGAAATCTAATCACCAATGGTAAAGGACATGAGGGGGGAAGGAGAGAGAGCGTCAGAGTCAGAGCATGGTCGGTACACGCCTTTGTCGAAACCGTGCAGAGTAGTTGAACGCAAACGTCGTGTCGTCGCGTCAGACACACGTTATGATCAAAATATAGGTAGTATAGTTTTCTTACTTGTTTCGATTTCTCGACTTGACTGCTTACGTCTTAAATATTTATTTCCCAAAAAACTTTTTTGATCGAATGCAAAAACATTATTACAAAAA